>CM056053.1:111387597-111987597 GCA_029574335.1 Rana kukunoris | reverse complement strand
GTTGCTCCTGCTTCATTCTTTTTTTTTGGCCAAATAATTTTTATTAGGTTTTTCACAAGCACAAACCTAGAAAACACACTCCATTAAAGGAGAAAAAAAAAAAAGACAAAAGATTTTTTTTGATAAACATACAAGTAAGGCTTTCATATACAGATCATAGGTAGACCTCCCATAATGGTATTACAGTGGTACTATAAACCCACATGGTGAGCTAGATCAAAAGTACCTAGAGTACTTAATCATATAGGGGTCAGCTAAACATTATAGTATGATGCCCATTACATTTTTTGTGATTTTACCAATAATGGCAGAACACTTTAGACTGCAACAGTGGTGATAGCCATTCCAGAGCAATGGTTTTATGTGCTGTTAACAATAGCAAGGTTACTGGAACCCTAGCCTCCTATGTTAATGTTTCCTAATTTAAACATCCCAAAAGACAAATCTTTGGCTCCAATTCTAGTCTTGTTTGGAAAGCAGAATTAATAGTATCTAGCAGTTTAAGCCAGTACCGGACCAATTTTGGGCAATTCCACAACATGTGGATTTCGTTTACAGAGGCATCCTGACAGTGTGGACACTCTGGGGAAGGTCTATGGCCCCATTGAATAAGCTTTAATTGAGTCCTATATATAAGCCATATGAACTATAAATAGTAGAGTGAGTCGTTGTGCAGGAGACGAGGAAACAGAGGGCACTAGCTCCAGGATAGTTCTCCAGTTGACCCAGGAAGAAAATAGATGCTAAATATGGTCCCAGGAGCTACCTATACAGAGAGGAAATAATCCCCCTTTTCTCATGGGCCTCTGCAAGGGTCTCAACAAGTGGGATAACTTGAAAGGCTAAATTGTTGTGTTTGGCTCGGGCCATTAACCTCTAGGCGCAGAGCACATGAAAATATGTGGCCTCTCAGCGGCTTGGTACAGAGGAGCTGCATATTTGTGTGCAATAGCGCTGATAGAGCTGAGCCGAGTGTGAGCACCCTGCACGTTCCTGGCACAGTGATCAGTGGCTCACAAATTGATCCCGATCGCTTCTTATGATCGGGAGTTTTCCAACCATGTGACTGTAACAGCCAATCACGGCAATCACATGGTCACAAGCCCTGTCCTGCCTTCCGGAATGCAAAACCCCTTAGAGGGCTGGGAAAAAGAGAGGGGGGACGCCATTGACGTTTTGGGACTTTTTTTTATAAAATGTATCTCCATCCCGAATTCAATATGAAACAAAAGGAGATTGGGACCTTGGATGAAACAGTAGACTAATGGGGGTAAATAATGAAAGAAATTAACCATTGACAGTGATGTACATGTATTAAATAGATAAAATATCTACACAGTAAAAAAACGGGCAGTGTGTACAGTGACACATAGCATGAACCAGATTACATCCATAGTACAAATGTTAGCACATAACAATGAGTTGTTAAAATCAATCGATGAATGTGGACACATAGGATTTCGTGTATATCAAAAACACTCCTCAGGGGCAGATAAAATGGGATATCTGAAGTAACAAAATTAGTAAAAATTAGTAAAAATCTAAGTGTTGAACTCACTTCCACCAGAGAAGACAAAAAGTGCATTCTGGTTACTTACAAGGTGTGCCACATAGTAATGTATCCGGGTGTATCAATCGTTGTATTATTTTGCTCAACATTCTTAGTGCCATTATTAGCACCAGCATGTCCAATGTTACACTACTGTCTTTATAAAACAAAGCATCCTTATTGGAGCTGGCCCCTTTACAGTCTCAATTGAGTCTTGATATTCATTCATGAAATAGAGGTACATGCCCAATTTTGACCTATTGCAATTCATGAGTGTTGTTCTCCAGTAACTCTTTTATTTTTTGCCCTATTAACAGGTCACGAGGTTACACACATAGTAGATCTGGCAAGCCTAAGTTAGCCCATGCTTTTCTGCATGGTTTTGGTTGTGAAAGTTCTAATAAATGTTGTTGGAAATCTGTAAAGCTTTTGATAAACAATTCATTATACTTGGATGGCATGATTAAGCCATGCTGAACGTTTTAAAATTACCATAAGCATAATTTAATATATACACAGACTTTGCTTTAGCTATGTCACAACACACATACACACACATATACATATATACACACACACAGTGGGGCTGATTTACCAAGCCTTTGCTCCATGATTCAGGAGCATATCAGGCCCTTAGGTTTGGTATGGATCGTAAGGGGTACAACATATTCCGAAAAAATGGCATGGGCATTCCCCCAAGATCCATACCAAACCCCTACCTGAGAACGTCACCTGGCCGGACATGAATGGGGGTGGGGACGAGCGAGCGCCCCCCCCCCCCCCCTCCTGAGCCATACCAGGCCCATGCCCTCAACATGGGGGAGTGTGTGCTTTGGGGCAGCCCCCCACCCCAAAGAACTCTTGTCCCCATGTCGATGGGGACAAGGGCCTCTTCCTGACAACCCTGGCTGTTGTTTGGCGGGGTCTGCGGGCGGGGGCTTATCGGCATCTGGTCCCCAGATGCCGGCCCCCCCCACCCTATGTGAATGAGTATGAGGTACATCCTTCCCCTACCAATTCATCTGGGGGAAAAATGTAAAGTTAAAAAAAACACACTACACATATTTTTAAAGTAATTTATTAGCCGCCCCCCCCCCCCTTTCTTCTTTAAGCTCTTTTACAGGGGAGTAGGCCCGGACTTCACCGCTGTGTTCCCTCTTCTGCCGGGCTCCACCGCGGGGCCCGCACTTCACCGCCGCCTTCTGCCGGGCCCCCTCCCCTTTAAGAACTTTTATATGGGGGGTAGGTTTTCTGCCAGGGGGAACCGGACTTCACACTGTCTTCTGAACATGCCCCATGCCTATATAAGTTGTTGCGCAACGCTCAGACAGCATTACAGCGGGAGAGCTCGTCGTGTCAACATCGCTGGAAGAGAAGACGGAACAAGACAGCGGAGAAGACCCAGCCCCCACGGTGGAGCCCAGCAGAAGAGGGAAGAGAGAAGACAGCGGAGAAGACCGTGCCCAGCAGAAGAGGGAACAGAGAAAACCGCCGCCCCCCGCAGAAGACAGCGGAGAAGACCAGGCCCGGCAGAAGAGGGGACAGAAAAGACCGCCCCCCAGCAGAAGACAGCAGAGAAGACCGGGCCTACCCCCCTGGCAGAAGACAGCGGAGAAGACCGGGCCTACCCCCCTTTGTAAAAGAGCTTAAAGAAGAAAGGGGAAGGGGGCCCCTGGCAAAATACAGCGTGAAGTCCGGTCCCCCCCGGCAGAAGACATCGGAGAAGACTGGGCGCACCCCCCAATGTAAAAGAGCTTAAAGGGGAGGGGGCCCCGGCAGAAGGCGGCGGTAAAGTCCGGCTCCCCCGGCATAAAAAGGGCAGAGAAGACCGGGCCTACCCCACCCCATGTAAAAGAGCTTAAAGGGGGAGCGGGGCCTGCAGAAGACTCCCCAGCTGACTAATAAATTACTTCAAAACCTGTATTTTTTTTTTAACTTAACATTTAATCCCCATGTTAAAGGGGTTCCCAGATTCTGATAAGCCCCCTGCCCGCAGACCCCGACAACCAACGGCCAGGGTTGTCGGGAAGAGGACCTTGTCCCTATCGACATGGGGACAAGAGTGCTTTGGAGTGGGAGGCGCAGTGCCCCCCTGCTCCAAAGCACACACTCCCCCATGTTGAGGGCATGTGGCCTGTACGGTTTAGGAGAGGGGGCCACTCTCTCATCCCCCCCTCTTATCTGCGGCCAGCCAGGTTACGTGCTCGGAGAAGGGGTCTGGTGTGGATTTTTGGGGGTGAAAAACGATCGTGTGTATGATTCAACGATGGGGAAAAAAACATGCATGCTCAGAAGCAAGTTATGAGACAGGAAATTAGCATAATTAGCCCAAAGGGTGGGGCCATTTGAATGGAGCATGCCCTTTGTAGTGCCGTTGTACGTATTGTACGTCACCGTGCTTTGCTCAAGAATTTTTTATCATGATCGTTTGTATGCAAGGCAGGCTTGAGAGGAATCATGTAGAGAAAAACTTTGTTTTTACATGACATTAAAAATGGTTGTGTGAATGCGGCATTATACAAGCTGTACACTTACTCCTTTACATTGTAGCAAAGTGTAATTTCTACAGTGTTGTCACATGAAAAGATATAATAAAATATTTTCAAAAATGTGAGGGGAGGAGCGTACTCACTTTTGTAAGATACTATATATATATATATATATTGTGACAAAGTCGTAGAAATAGCGATAATGTCATGCAGCAAAGTCGCTGATCTTAAGCAATAAATATGGCTTTATTGCACTCAAAAATAAATAATACAAAAACAAAATGGCCTACTCCAATTTAGGAGGCTAACTGACAGTAGTGTCCCTCACTACACTGTACTGGAGGGGCTATTCCGGCCTCCAGTACAAAACAAACAGAATACCAGTCCAAAATAAACAAATCTATGACAGACCTTGTTCCTTCCATGCAGACAGTTTCCAACCTGTCCGTCCAGCTCAGCATACCTCTCACACTGAGCTCTCACTTCCCATTTCCCTACCAGGTGACTGTTAATTAATAGGGGGAAGAGAGGAGGTTTACCTGTTGGCCAGGCTTAACCCCTTCCAGGGCAGGGAAAACTGACCTTTCCAGCCTCTCACTGGTGTACATACAATCGTGTACCCTGTCACACATCCTCCCCCCCAGCTTAACACTTGGGTGGGAAGCGGCCATCTCTACAAACCCATGCACTCGGGACAGAGCATCTGCATTACTGTGGAGGAGACCTGCCCTATGTCGTACCACAAAAGTAAAGGGCTGTAGGGACAGAAACCACCTCGTGACCCGAGCGTTCTTGTCCCTATTGGTGTGCATCCACTTTAACGGAGCATGGTCTGTGACGAGGGTAAACCGCCTGCCCAACAAATAGTAGCGGAGTGTTTCTACTGCCCACTTGATTGCCAAACACTCTTTTTCCACTGTGGCATAGCGCTGTTCTCGAGGTAACAACTTCCGACTCAAATACAGCACAGGGTGTTCCTCACCATCCACATATTGGGACAAAACTGCACCCAGACCCACCTCTGAGGCATCGGTCTGGAGAAAGAACTCCTTTCTAAAGTCAGGAGCCACAAGCACAGGTTGGGCACAAAGCGCTGCCCGCAGACCAGCAAAGGCTTCCTCAGCCTCGCTGTTCCACTTTACAGTGTCTGGACTTCTGGCTTTAATAAGGTCTGTGAGCGGAGCAGCCCTCGTAGCAAAGTGAGGAATAAACCTCCGATAGTAGCCTACAATCCCCAAGAAAGCTCTGACTTGTTTTTTCCTCAATGGTCTGGGCCAGCTCTGTATAGCTCCTATCTTGTTCATCTGTGGTTTAACAAGTCCTCTGCCAACCAGGTAACCCAAGTATCTAGCCTCTGCTAGACCCAAGGCACATTTAGAGGGGTTAGCTGTCAGACCCGCTCTTCTAAGAGTGTCCAAGACTGCCTGTACTTTATCCAGATGGCTTTCCCAGTCCGGGCTATGAATGATCACATCATCCAAGTATGCGGCTGCATACTCAGTGTGGGGCCTGAGCAACTTATCCATTAGCCTTTGAAAAGTGGCTGGAGCCCCATGGAGGCCAAAAGGCATGATCCTGTACTGGAATAGGCCATCAGGAGTGGCAAAGGCTGTCTTCTCTCGGGCGTGCTTTGTCAATGGGATCTGCCAATAACCCTTTGTCAGATCCAACGTGGTGAAGAACCTATCTTTGGCTAATCGCTCTACTAGTTCATCCACCCTAGGCATGGGGTAGGCGTCAAACTTAGACACCTCGTTTAACTTCCTGAAGTCATTACAAAACCTGAGGGACCCATCAGGTTTGGGGCACTAGAACAATGGGGCTGCACCACTGGCTATGAGACTTCTCTATCACTCCAAGCTCAAGCATTTTCCTGATTTCAGCCCTTACAGCTTCCCTCTTGGCCTCCGGAATGCGGTAAGACTTCACTCTTACGACAACCCCTGGTTCTGTAATAATGTCATGGGTAATCTCTCGGGTTTGTCCAGGGTTGGGGGAGAAAACATTGTTATTCCTCTCAACCAAGCCTCTAGCTTCTTTTGTTTGCTCAGGTGTCAGCTCTGGAGAGATTGTCACCGAAGGACTAGGTGCCTGTGGACCAGGTGTGGTGTCCCCCACTGCGGCCATGCAGTCCTCTCTAGTCCTCCATGGCTTAAGAAGGTTTATGTGGAACACGGCCTCCTTCTTCCGGCGTCCCGGCTGACTAACTTTATAATTTACTGGGCTCACTTTTTCCAACACCTCATAGGGTCCCTGCCACTGTGCTAGAAGTTTGCTTTCTGGGGTGGGTACTAGAACCATTACTCTGTCCCCTCTTTCAAACTGTCTCACTAGGGCCCTCTGGTCATAGTAGGACTTCTGCCTACTCTGCGCCTGCTCCATATGCTGGCGAACAAGAGGGGCAATCTGAGCCATACGCACCCGCATATCTTCAACATACTGGAGGACATTGGTCCCAGTTACCCCCTGTTCTTCCCAGGTTTCCTTTAGGATATCCAGAATACCCCTGGGATGCCTACCATATAAAAGCTCAAATGGGGAGAAGCCCGTAGAACTTTGGGGAATCTCTCGAACTGCAAACAACAGGTAAGGAAGTAACAAGTCCCAATCCTTCCCATCCCTGCTAACGACTTTCCTCAACATCCCCTTTAGGGTCCGGTTAAACCTTTCTACCAACCCATCTGTCTGGGGGTGATACACTGACGTTCTCAGAGTCTGTACATTAAATAGTTGACATAGCTCTTTCATAATACGGGAGACAAACGGAGTCCCCTGATCCGTGAGCAATGTCCTGGGTATCCCCACCCGTGTAAACATCTGAACCAACTCTTTTGCAATACTTTTAGCATTCGCCTTACGTAGTGGAATGGCCTCTGGGTATCTGGTAGCATAATCGACGATGACAAGGATGTACTGGTGACCTCGAGCTGTTTTCTCTAAGGGACCCACTAGGTCCATGCCAATCCGCTCAAACGGAACGTCAACTATGGGGAGAGGTATGAGTGGGGCTCTCAACTTCGGTCTGGGAGATGCCAGCTGGCATTCCGGGCAAGAAGCACAATACCTTTTAATCCCCTCATATACCCCAGGCCAGAAGAACCTCCTGAGCACCCGTTCTTGTGTTTTCTCCACCCCTAAGTGTCCCCCCAGCAGATGAGAGTGAGAGTAATCTAGGATTTTTCGGGTGTATGATGAAGGCACAACCAGTTGTTCAAGCTCTTGTCCCTCATCGGAGGTTACTCTGTAAAGAAGATCGTTTTTAAGGATAAAATAGGGATAGGCCTTTCCTGTTACCCCTTCTACTGGTACCCCATTAACCTCTACAACATTACTCCTGGCTTCCTGCAGCAGGGGATCATCTGCCTGGTCACGGCCAAAGCCACTACCCGAGATATCCAGGATATCTGTATCCCCTTCATCGTCTTCACTGGTAGCCTCTGGGGCGGGTTCCGGTTGATCAACTTCTGCCTCATCTTCTGTTTGTCGTGGGGCCCCACCTCTCCTGGACTGCTCCCCACGCTGATTCAACAGGACTTCCTGGACAGCCCTATTAAATCGTAGCTTGCTCTCCCTGCGTTCCCGTCTTGTTTTACCTCTTTTTGGATTAGAGATATACAAGTCAGGATGAGCAAAGGGAAATACTTCATGGACCCCTGTATTTCTCTGCTCCACTTCAGGTTCCCCTTGTTCTCCCCTCACAGGGGGCTGTAACAGAGCGTGGAAATTAGGGAAATTCCTTCCTATTATCAAAGGATATGGTAGACGAGGAACTACCACAGCTACGATCCTTACCAAACTGCCCTGTACTGACACTTCTATGTTGGCAGTAGGATACCGCACAGTACACCCATGAATACACAACACCCCCATGGTTCTATGCTTCTGAATCCAACAAGGTTTTACCAATTTACTGGCTACCAAAGTCAGGGCACTGCCAGAGTCCACCAGGGCCACTGTCTCTTGTTTGTCCAGCAGGACAGGTACTCGGAAGGTATGTCCCCCTTCTACCAGGCCTGCTAAACAAATGAGCCCACAAAAGTCAGAGGAATCTTCCCCTAGTCCACACTGCATTGGCTCAGGAAGATTGGGGCATCTCGCCCTGACATGTCCTTTGGCGCCACACTCAAAACAAGTTATGGAGTTTCTCCTAGGGTGGTCCTCTTTCCCAGGGTTTTGACTTCTAAAGTCAGGTTTGGAGAAACGGGCTCCGGATCCGAAGTCTGCTTCCACTCCACTCCTCCGGCCTCCTGGTCTCTGTATTTTCCCTATCGTCCTAGAGAGAGATCGGTCCAAACTTTTGGTAGATAGGTACCGCTCCACTTGTGCGACCATACTATCACAGTCCAGGGGATTTCCCTGAGTGACCCACTCCCGGAGGCCATTTGGAAGCTCTCTCACGTAACGGTCCAGTACAAGCGCTTCTATAATCTGTGCAGGGGTTTGAGTCTCTGGTTTGAGCCACTTCCGCGCCAGATGAATTAAATCGAACATCTGGGATCTTGGCGCTTTTCCTTCTTTAAACCTCCAGTTGTAGAAACGCTGGGCCCTCACTGTGGAAGTCACCCCTAAGCGAGCCAGGATCTCTCCTTTCAGTTTGGGATAGTCTGCAGCAGCCACCTCATCCAGATCAAAATAGGCTTTCTGTGCTTCTCCTAGGAGGAAGGGTGCAATGATTCCAGCCCACTGTTCCGGGGCCCAGCCTTCTCGGGTAGCGGTCCGTTCGAACGCCAGTAGGTAAGTCTCCACATCATCATCCGGGGTCATTTTCTGCAGACAGCTGCTGGCACGTATTTGGCTTACCCCCCTTGCTGGCGGGTTAGAAGACCCTTGGGTAGTCATGTGATCCAGGGTTGCTTTGAGAACAGCATGGTCTGACTTTTGTGCTTCAGCTAGCTGTCTATTAGTTTCTTGTTGTGCTGCAGCTGAGGCCGCTATCTGTATGATAGTCTCTTGTTGCGTTGCAGCTACCTGTCTATTAGTTTCTTGTTGTGCTGCAGCCGAGGCCGCTATCTGTCTATTAGTCTCTTGTTGCGCAGAGACCGCTTGTAACAGGGCTTTCACAATATCTTCCATTTTCTGGGTCCTGTACCTTTAAGGCCACTGTAACTGTACATTGACCGGTACCACAGCAAACATCCCACTTCTGACCACCACTTGTGACAAAGTCGTAGAAATAGCGATAATGTCATGCAGCAAAGTCGCTGATCTTAAGCAATAAATATGGCTTTATTGCACTCAAAAATAAATAATACAAAAACAAAATGGCCTACTCCAATTTAGGAGGCTAACTGACAGTAGTGTCCCTCACTACACTGTACTGGAGGGGCTATTCCGGCCTCCAGTACAAAACAAACAGAATACCAGTCCAAAATAAACAAATCTATGACAGACCTTGTTCCTTCCATGCAGACAGTTTCCAACCTGTCCGTCCAGCTCAGCATACCTCTCACACTGAGCTCTCACTTCCCATTTCCCTACCAGGTGACTGTTAATTAATAGGGGGAAGAGAGGAGGTTTACCTGTTGGCCAGGCTTAACCCCTTCCAGGGCAGGGAAAACTGACCTTTCCAGCCTCTCACTGGTGTACATACAATCGTGTACCCTGTCACAATATATATATATAGATAGATAGATAGATAGATAGATATATACAGAGATATATATAGATATATATAGATATATATAGAAAATGTTAGTCAGAAAAACCCATTGCACCAAAAATATAGTTACAAAAAAATCAGGACCCAAATAGAAAAATACGAGAGGCAGCGAGCGAGGGTAGGAGGGGCCAAGCTAATGAAAGCAGAAATATTATATGCGGAGAGTGAAAAGAAAAAGGATGAAAAGAAAGATGGAACCCATGCTGAGAAAGGTTCCCTACTTAGAAGGGAACATTAACATACTGATGTGAGCTTGACTGGATCTTAACACTGTGGGGAGTCTTTAAGTGAAGTAGTGAAAATATTATTACAAATTAGTGGATGCCAAGTAGTTGTGGTATGAGAGGTGGATAAGCAGAAGAAGTATGAAGAGGTATCATGCTGAGTTACTCTAATGCTCACCCAGAAGTGTTAAGTAACAAATTAATTTAATAAGGTAGCTACTGTTTCTCACAGCAAGAAAACACATATTTTCAGAAATGTAATGTATATATATATACATACAGGACAAAAAAAAACATAAATACCTTTTGATGTGATTTAACAAGTGAGAAGCAGGGCCAGCCTACTTCTATCTTTAGAACAGAGTCAGTCTATCATTCTTTGAATACTGTCATACAGGTTCTGAACTCTGTATAGTAGAATTTCCTACATTCTTCAAAAAAAGAAAAGCCTCTAAACTACTAATTCATTTTTTAAATAATGAAATGTGTTTGTCTTTATTTTGCTATTAGTGCAAACACCCATAAAAGTGGTCCTAAAGACTAAATATGTTTTATCTTAATGCATTATTTGCATTAGGATGAAAATGTTTAGGTACCAGTATCCCCCTTCTACTCCCCTTTCAAGCACCTGAGCCCTCATTTGATCCAGCACTGTGCACATCTGTAGCTCTTCTCTCCCCTCACTTCCATCTCACAGGCATTGCTGAGGCAGCAGAACACTGCTGTCAATCAAAGCTGGTGGCGAGGGAGCAGGGCTGAGTCTATAGACGCAGATAGCAAGGCTTGACAGCGAGCCCGCATGAGTGCTCCCATAGAAAGTGGCTTTCTAAGAGGGCACTTGCCAAAGGGGAGGAGCCAGGAGCATCAGCAGGGGACCAAAGAAAAGGAGGTTCAGGGCAATTATTTCGCACAGAACAGGTAAGTATAAAACGGTTAGTTATTAAAAAAAAAAACATTTATGTTTTTCCTGTTATGTATGAAGGCATTTTCATCCTAAAATATGGAAATATCATTACCATAAGATGCATTGAGTACTATAACCCTTTAACGACTAAGCCTATTTCTGACATTTGGTGTTTACAAGTTAAAATCTGTATTTTTTGCTAGAAAATTACTTAGAACCCCCAAATATTATATATATATATATTTTTTAGCAGAGAATCTAGAGAATAAAATGGAGATTGTTGCAATATTTTATATCAAACGGTATTTGTGCAGCTTTGTTTTAAACGCAACTTTTTGGAAAAAAAGACACTTTCATGAATAAAAAAATATGAAAAAGTAAAGTTAGCCCAATTTTTTTGTGTAATGTGAAAGATGATGTTATGCCGAGTAAATAGATACCAAACATGTCACGCTTTATAATTGCACGCACTCGTGGAATTGCGACAAACTACGGTAAATAAATAATAAGCTGCGCTCCGTGGACTAATTGATCAATATATGCATTAGTGATCAAAAATAACATGTACACACATACTGTAGTTAATTGCTGTGTAAACATATAAAATATAGCCATGAGCTAATCAAAAATTCATATGGTGTGGAAAAACCCATGTGATACCAGAATAATCAATAAAGATAGATATAACATATACAGGTCCTTCTCAAAAAATTAGCATATTGTGATAAAGTTCATTATTTTCTGTAATGTACTGATAAACATTAGACTTTCATATATTTTAGATTCATTACACACAACTGAAGTAGTTCAAGCCTTTTATTGTTTTAATATTGATGATTTTGGCATACAGCTCATGAAAACCCAAAATTCCTATCTCAAAAAATTTGCATATTTCATCCGACCAATAAAAGAAAAGTGTTTTTAATGAAAAAAAGTCAACCTTCAAATATTTATGTTCAGTTATGCACTCAATACTTGGTCGGGAATCCTTTTGCAGTAATGACTGCTTCAATGCAGCGTGGCATGGTGGCAATCAGCCTGTGGCACTGCTGAGGTATTATGGAGGCCCAGGATGCTTCTGTAGCGGCCTTAACTAATTGCTGACCGCCCGCCGTCATATTATTGCGGGACGGTGGCACTGCTACATGGGAGCATGTAACTCTACGTCCTCCCTTTAGCAGCTTGTAGGGCACGTGCGCCCCCCGAGTCCCGCGCGCGTGCCCGGCTGGTACGATCACCGCCGGGCACCCGCGATTGATCGTTACAGAGCGGGGAACGGGAGGTATGTGTGTAAACACATACCTCTTGTTCCTGTCAGCAGGGGAAACGCTGATGTTCTGTCCATACAATGTATGGACAAAAGATCAGTGATTTCCCCTAGTGAGGCCACCCCCCCATACAGTTAGAACACACCAGGACCACACTTAACCCCTTCCCTGCCCCCTAGTGTTAACCCCTTCACTGCCAATGGCATTTTTATAGTAATACAATGCATTTTTATAGCATTGATCGCTATAAAAATGCCAATGGTCCCAAAAATGTGTCAAAAGTGTCCGATGTGTCCGCCATAATATCGCAGTACCGAAAAAAAACGCTGATCGCCGCCATTACTAGTAAAAAAAAAATAATAATAAAAATGCCATAAAACGACCCCCTTTTTTGTAAACGCTATAAATTTTGCGCAAACCAATTAATAAACGCTAATTGCGTTTTTTTTTAATGAAAAATATGTAGAAGAATACGTATCGGCCTAAACTGAGGAAAAAAAATGTTTTTTGATATCTTTTTGGGGATTTTTATTATAGCAAAATGTAAAAAATATTGCATTTTTTTCAAAATAGTCGCTCTATTTTTGTTTATAGCGCAAAAAATTAAAATCGCAGAGATGATCAAATACCACCAAAAGAAAGCTCTATTTGTGGGAAAAAAAGGACGCCAATTTTGTTTGGGAGCCACGTCGCACGACCGCGCAATTGTCAGTTAAAGCGACGCAGTGCCGAATCACAAAAAGTGCTCTGGTCTTTGGACAGCAATATGGTCCGGGGCTAAAGTGGTTAAGCTCATCCAGAGTGTTGGGTCTTGCGTCTCTCAACTTTCTCTTCCCAATATCCCACAGATTCTCTATGGGGTTCAGGTCAGGAGAGTTGGCAGGCCAATTGAGTAGAGTAATACCATGGTCAGTAAACCAATTACCAGTGGTTTTGGCACTGTGAGCAGGTGCCAGGTCATGCTGAAAAATGAAATCTTCATCTCCATAAAGCTTTTCAGCAGATGGAAGCATAAAGTGCTCCAAAATCTCCTGATAGCTAGCTGCATTCACCCTGCCCTTGATAAAACACAGTGGACCAACACCAGCAGCTGGCATGGCACCCCAGACCATCACTGACTGTGGGTACTTGACACTGGACTTCAGGCATTTTGGCATTTCCCAAGGGAAGGGAATTCACCTTTATTTTTGTTGACAAGCCTGTTCAAATCCGCTGTTTGTGAGTAGTTTTTAATACTATTACCATTGAATAAAGTGTTAAGTGGTAATGCACTAGGCTGGTGCGCCTTTTTTCTTTTTCTTTTCTTGGCATTTCCCTCTCCCCAGTCTTCCTCCAGACCCTGGCACCTTGATTACCGAATTACATGAAAAATTTGCTTTCATCCGGAAAAAAAGTACTTTGGACCACTGAGCAACAGTCCAGTGTTGCTTCTCTGTAGCCCAGGTCAGACGCTTCTGCCGCTGTTTCTGGTTCAAAAGTGTCTTGACCTGGGGAATGCGGCACCTGTAGCCCATTTCCTGCACACGCCTGTACATGGTGGCTCTGGATGTTTCTACTCCAGACTCAGTCCACTGCTTCCGCAGGTCCCCGAAGGTCTGGAATCGGTCCTTCTCCACAATCTTCCTCAGGGTCTGGTCAACTCTTCTCGCTGTGCAGTGTTTTCTGCCACACTTTTTCCTTCCCACAGACTTTCCACTGAGGTGCCTTGATACAGCACTCTGGGAACAGCCTATTCGTTCAGAAATTTCTTTCTGTGTCTTACCCTCTTGCTTGAGGGTGTCAATGATGGCCTTCTGGACAGCAGTCAGGTCGGCAGTCTTACCCATGATTGCGGTTTGGAGTAATGAACCAGGCTGGGAGTTTTTAAAAGCCTCAGGAATCTTTTGCAGGTGTTTAGAGTTAATTAGTTGATTCAGATGATTAGGTTAAGAGCTCGTTTAGAGAACCTTTTCATGATATGCTAATTTTTTGAGATAAGAATTTGGGGTTTTCATGACCTGTATGCCAAAATCATCAATATTAAAACAATAAAAGGCTTGAACTACTTCAGTTGTGTGTAATGAATCTAAAATATATGAAAGTCTAATGTTTATCAGTACATTACAGAAAATAATGAACTTTATCACAATATGCTAATTTTTTGAGAACGAGCTGTACATACATAGATAACATCTGTGCAAACCATATAAAACGTGATAATTAAAATAATAGATTAAGATATTCAAGAGTTCATATGGTGTTGAATTCCCATGTGATTCCAAGATATATCAAAAAGGTGCCAAGAATATTCTAGGAAACCCTGTCAGATAGCAGGATAGAAGGAAGCCTCCACCTCGTATAACTTGTCTGCTTACCCACTTGAATTGATCTCTGATGATTGAGATCGCAAGCGCATGTGGCTCATCAGCCCTGTTACTTCCTAGGAATTCCTGTGTGTAATCTCCACCTTTTTGTTCACAAATGGGTCTCAAGCAAGTCACCCCACACATAAATGGCCCAGAAGGAAAAGAAAGGATGCCAACATAGAGTAGTACTGTATGGTATAAAACAGTTTAATAAAATAATAATGCACTCACACATCAGTAGAATAAAATTGGCGTGTATATTAAGTGTATAGCCGGCCGACTCTCACATTCCACCCGTCCTTCCAGATGGTCGTACAATGGTGATGTCAGCACGCCGCTCATCCCTACGCCGTTTCGTCAAATCGCTGACTTCTTCCAGGTGCACAACAACAAACTACGGTACCTAAAAATCTCCATAGGCGGCGCTTTAAATTTTTTTATGGTTACCAGGTTAGAGTTACAGAGGAAGTCTATGGCTAGAATTATTGCTCTTGCTCTGACGATCATGGCGATACCTCACATGTGTGATTTGAACACTGTTTACATATGCGGGTGTGACTTCCGTATGCGTTTTCTTTGCTGCGTGAGCTCGTGGGGACGGGGGCACTTAAACTTTTTTTTTCTTATTTATTTTATTTATTTTTATAACATAAAATTGTGTTTTAAAAAAAAAATATTTTGATCACTTTTATTGCTGTCACAAGGAATGTAAACATCCCTTGTGACAGTAATAGGTGGTGACAGGTACTCTTTATGGAGGGATCGGGGGTCTAAAAGACCCCGATCCCTCCTTTGCACTTCAAAGTATTCAGATCACTGAAAATGGCAATTTCTGAATAGTGAGTGAGTGAGTGAAGAACTTATATAGCGCAGCACATGCAAACTAAATCGCCTCTGGGCGCTCGTTGTTCCTGTCTCCTTTGATATTAAAAGAGATGAGTTTTGATCTTTCTTCTGAAGGCCAAGTGGTTCTCCTCCAACCGAATGCTGGTTGGTAAAGCATTCCATAGTCTAGGACCTTGGAGCGCAAATCTTTGCTCTCCTTTGGACTTGTATCTGGCTTTGGGTATCTGGAGCAGATTTTGGTTGGTGGATCGCAGAACGCGATTGGGGTTGTGAGCTTTTATTTTTTCGCATAGATATAGGGGGTCCTTCCCATGGATGCACTTATGCATCAGACAGAGTACTTTAAAAGCAATTCTGTCTTTTACTGGCAACCAGTGAAGGGTTCTCAGTGAAGGTGAGATTGATTCCAAGGGTTTTATCCCAGTCACAAGTCTGGCGGCCGTATTTTGAACGACTTGCAGATCAGAGATTTGGTACTTTGGGAGTCCGAGATAGAGGGCATTTGCATAGTCCAGTCTGGAGTTCATGATTGTTCCCACCACAACTGCTATGTCTTCTTTAGGAATAAGAGGAATAAGTCTACGTAGTAGGCGCAGCAGATGGTGAGATCCGCTGACTACTTACCCTATTTGTGTTTCGATTCTCATGTAGGTGTCAAAGATGACCCCAAGACTTTTGACTTTGGCACTAGTGGTGATGATTTGGCCCAGAATGGGCGGTGGTGTCCAAGTTGTTGCAGGTTGATTGTTCCGACTAGCGTGAAACAGGAGAAGTTCTGTTTTGGAGCTGTCGAGTTTGAGATAGCTCTTAGTCATCCAGTTTTCTATCAAAGAGAGGCATGTCTCTAGATTGAGATGATGATCCTTTTTGTTGCAGATGCGAAAATAGCGAAAATTGAGTTGTGTATCATCTGCGTAAGAGTGGTAAAGTAGTTTTTGGCTACTGATGATTTCAAAGAGAGGGCGAAGATAGATGTTGAACAGCACCGGCGACAGAGGGGATCCCTGAGGGACTCTGCATGACACTGTGCGTTTTTTAGAAGTGAAAGGTCCCAATTTCACTATTTGTGATCTGTTTTCCAGAAAAGAGGAGAACCAAGATAAATCACCTTCTGCGACTCTGGCTACTTCAGCTAGCCGAGTCAGTAACAGCTTGTGGTCTACCATGCGCTTAGGTCCAACAGAGCTAGAAGACAAGATTCTCCTTCGTCTGCGGCCTCGAGAACGTCATGCCATATTTTGAGTAGTGCTGTTTCTGTCCCGTGTCTGGGACGGAAACCCGATTGAAAAGGATCGAGTACATTATGGGTGTCTAAGTGATGTTGTAGTTATTGTACCACTACTTTCTCCATCACCTTAGAGAGGGCATTTAGGCCTGTTATAGGACGACAGTGTTTTGGGTCTTTGGGGTCGAGGGTGGGTTTCTTTAAAATAGGTTTGATTATACCTTGTTTTAAGCAGGTGGACACTATACCTTCCTTGAATGACTGGTTTATAAGCTGCGTGATAGGCGGTGCCAGCATATCGGCACATTCCTTCAGCAGTTTGGTGGGGATGATGTCATTCAGCGCTGTGCTATTCCGTAAGGAATCAATGATGTTTTTTGTGGCCTCGATGGAAATGGGAACTTTGTTGCTTGTAGCAAATTTGTGTGAGTATTAGGCGTATGTTTGATGGGGAGGTTAATGGGAATTGTATTTTGCTTAATGCATTCATGGATTCCTTCAATTTTGTTGATGAAATAATCCGACAATTCATTGCAAAATTCTTGGGTGTCAGAATTGGGGGCTTCAAGACAGATGGGATTCATGGTCTCAGTAACTATCCTGAAGAGTTTAGGGCGTTAGTGATGATATTGGCGAAAATATTTTTTTTGGCTTTGAATATTTCTTTGTGGTATTTTTTCGTTATTACCTTGTAGATGGCATGGTTTTCCTCAGAAGAGATTCTTTTCCATGCTGCTTCTGCTCTTCTGCGCTCTTGCTTCAGCAACGCCAACTGGTCATTAAACCAGTTGGAGTTGATTTTCCGGATGCAGGTTTTGCGTTTGGGCGCTACTAAGTCGGCTGACTGTAGTAGAGACGTGTTTATGGCATCCAGTGTTTCTGTGGCTGTGTGCTGTGGTTGGATTGTTTTTATTTTTTTCCCTAAAGTTGTTTTAAAGAGCTCTGAATAGAGCTTCTTTTGCGATCTAGTCCAGTGCATTGTCACTGGTTTTGATGTTTTTGTTAAGGAAGTATTTATGGTGATTGTGAGTTTAATTGCATGGTGGTCTGTCCATGGCAACGGTTCATTTTTTTAAATGTTTATTTTCAGATCTTGTCTGAAAATAAGATCGAGTGTGTGGCCGCAAGTATGTGTGGGCCCACATACTAGTTGCTGTACACCTAACCTTTCCAAAAGGTCGATGCAGGCGTCAGCAATGGGATCCTGTGGGGAGTTGGCCCAGAGGTTGAAGTCCCCAAGTAGCAAAAGGTGTTTGCTTTTTAGGGTGTAAGTGGACATGAACTCTGTCCAAGGTGAGAGCAGCTGCGATTTTGGACCAGGGGGTCTATAGCAGAGTAAAATATGGACGGTCTCCTCTGGATTTGTTTGTAGTTGCAAAGTGAGGGTTTCCATGAATGGAAGGGGGTTCTGAAGAACTGGTTTAGTGATCGCGAGGTGAGTCTTGTGGATCACTGCCAGGCCTCCTCCTCTTTGTCCCACTAAATCGCATTGTAGGACGAAATTGTGGATTTCTTGACAGTGTTTTACTGCCGATCTGGTGTTGATAAATGCGCACAAAATATGCTTAGGTTGGGGCAGAGACATGTGATTTTTAACTGTCGATCGTTGGTTGATTCGTAACAGTTGTTCGTTCCTTAGCGCTTTTTTGGTCATGGCTTGTAATGCTGGTAATGCTGAGGCAGATGGTGTGTATTTTTTTTAAACCGGCGCCATTGGCAGCCGATTAAACCGGAAGTGATGTTGTGACGTTGCTTCCGTGTTTACATTGAAGAGACTGGATCGAAGCCATGCGGGCATCATCCCAGTATAACCCCCGAAAGCCGAGGACGCATATGTGCGTATGCTCGGCGGCAAGGGGATAATATTTTCCCATATTTCTTGTTTGCGAAATGCCCACAATCAGTTTTTCCTGTTAACCACAATCTGCCCATAGCAACTGGGAAGATAAATGAGCTAACCAGTCAACAATATAAATTTGCTGTATTGTTTTTCTCTCTGAAAATGGAGGGTAAAAAAAACAGGGAAATTCAAACTAGCAGGATGAAAATCTTTTTCTCAAATAAATTTCTAACAGCGTACATGATTTTTATTCAGGAAATTAAAGGGGAGTTTCACCCAAAAATGGAACTTCCGCTTAAGCCACTCCTCACCCCCTTACATGCCACATTTGGCATGTCATTTTTTTTGGGGGGGGGGTGGGGGCTTCAGGAGGAGTGGGACTTCCTGTCCCACTTCCGTCTTCTGTCGAGGGGCTGAAAAGGCGATTAAGCTTAATCGCCTTTTGCAGCCCCTCCCTGTAAGCTATCGTCTAGAACACGTGACAGGTCCTAGGCGATAGCCTGTCCAATCGAATAGCGCAGCGCCGAGTGGCGCCTCTCACGGATGCGCAGTGCCGCTCGCGCATGCGCAGTGGGTGTCCAGCCATGAAGCCGAAGGCTGTCACTGCCGGGTGCCCACAGTAGCAATGAGGATGCCGGCCGGGGAGGGGGGGGAGGGGGGAGAGGAGCAGAGCCCCGGCCGGCACGTCGCTAGAACGCTAGAGCAGGTAAGTGTATGTTTAAGTATGTCTACACTTTTTGTAGCTGCTGACTTTTAATAAACATACATTTTGTCTGGAACACCCCTTTAAATTCATTTGAAAAATAAAATCTGAAAAATCTGATTTTGAAGCACTTTTGTATGACATGTATCCAATCATCGACTGGATGTACTGAGAATTTTCATGTTTTTTTTAATGAAAATCTACTATTATATGGCCAAAAACACAGCTGCTGTGTTCATTTTAGTAACACAGTGGGGTTGATTTACTAAAACTGAAGCGTGCAAATTTTGGTGCAGCTCTGCATGGTAGCCAATCATCTTTTTGACAAAAAAATCCTGGAAACTGGTTTCTATGCAGATTTTAGTAAATCAACGCCAGTGTTTCAATGTTTCTAAATAGTTTTATATCCTGCTTACTACGAAACAACCAATCATGTCTTTTATGCCTTTTTTTAAACAAAGGTTAGTTAAACTATGTTTGCTTTTGATAACATTCCTCTACATTACTCTGTTACCACATGCCTTGCTCACATCTCTGAGCTGTCTGAGTTTCTTACACCTACCCAGTCCCAGTGTAGTAGTATGTGATTGTTGGTTGTTTTCTTTTGGTGGAGAGTACTTGATTCCTTGACTCATCACCTGGTCTATCCCATGTCCATGGGTTGGTCTCCTTGAGTTAGGCTCCTGCTTATGATCTCCCCATAGCCTGAATGCACTTGATGTACCCATAAGGTATTGCCACTTTCCTTCTTTCTCCTTTTCTTTCCTTTCTCTCAACCCCCTCCCCTTTCTCCCCCCCCCTTTTATTTTCAGTTTTTCCTTTCTTCTCCTAAGGTGACTTTTCATATATTTATATGTATGTAATGATACATGTACTTATTGTAATTATTTGATTGCAAATACCAGGTATGTCCATTTGGATGAGGAGATGCCCTGAAGTTATTGTGATTGCCCATTGTATGTTATGCCTTTTTAAAGGAACTTTTGTAAAAAAAAAAAACTTTTTTATATGAATAAGTTGTGTACATTTTGATGATATTGTATGTACCAGGAAGCCATCGTCAAATGCCCATTTTTTTAATTTTTTTTGCCTTTCTTATTACAATTTGTGGGCTCTTGATATAAGGCTGATTTAGCCTTTTGGTTATGCCCCCCTACATGAAGTACCATATTTTTCACATTACCACACCAATCATGTCCCTGTCTAACCTTATTCAGCAAGCCCAACCAAACCAAACCAATAAAAAAAAATAACATTAAATAAAAACATATCTAAAAACCTAATAAAATTTCAGAATGCATGTAAGGAGTTTTATCAAATTCCATAAAGGAACATATATATAATCATTTTGGTTTGCAGCACCAAAATCCTTTGTCTATGGTAAGTCAACTGGATCCTTTGTTAATCCTGGTTTTGACAAATTGATCTACACTTCATGCCAATAGTGGCTACTGAATTGTGGTGCGATTGAAGTGCATAATAGCAAAGTTCAGTGGCAAAAGGTAGTAGAGCTGGTTCTTTGACCCTTGGCATCTGGATGAAGGCATTTTGACCCCACGTGTCTTGTGTTTACAATCTGGAAAGTAGTTATTATTAAAGTAATGTTGTGGGGCTTCAGTTTACATTTCCCCCAAAGAAGCCTAAATTAGATCCTAAACTGTTTTTTTTTTTTTTTTAAATATAACATATGTTCTGCCCCATATAGATGGTTATCAAAGCTGAGCACTTGGTGCACAATGCTAAAAAAACTCAGTGTTCCATTACTCTGGGAGCAGAATGAATATATTGACACGAGTGAGGTTCAAAAGGTATTATGGGTTAGGTGTGGTTTCACAGCTCTGAATACTTCTTATCATTATTATCAGTGTGCATCATGGTAAAAAGTAATGCTTCTGGCCATAGACAACATAAAGTAAAAATCAACGTAAAGTAACATACATAAAGATGAAGTGGCAAAGAATCTAACCTCTTCCATTCCAACCATAAAATAAGGGTTTGTTTGACATGCCACCTTAAGAACACTTATTCCCCTCACCCATAGTTGTGCAAAGAAAAACAACCTAGAATAAGATGTAGAATGCATGTCATATAAACAGCTTTTCTGTATTGCTTCTTCGCAAATAAAGTCATTTAATATCCATATTAGCACAGACAACTAGAAATGATGCATATGGCAAAGTGTCACTAATACACCTTATTTGTCTCACTTGCGAATGTGCATTTATCAGGGGGGGATTTTGAGAAGTATATTTGTAATTGTAAAATTAGTCATCCTACTTTGTGTGGTTCATATGGCAGCAAACAAACAACATATTTCCACAGTGTTTGCAGAAACCGTTCCACATGTTCAACAATATGGACAATGCATACCTGAAATAAGTGTGTGTTACCAGTACTGCATAGAAGACAAAGAAAGCCAGATTCATTAAAACATTTTACTGCAGAATTGTAATGGAGGCTAAATGTTTTCTTATAGTACATTACTTACACCATCTTGTAATGTCATATACTGTGCCAAAAGCTATATTGCCTCAGGCATGTCTTCATCCCCTTTTCTAATTGCCCTTTGGCCCTTTTTCTTTCCCTTCTATAAAGGCATTACACTCACTACCTTCCACTTCATACTGGGGGTTTCCAAGGGGTTCGGGGCCCCTTTGGACCGCCTCCCGGCACTGATGTTCTCGGTTGGCTTTAGCCTGTGACGCCATTCTATCCACTGCACGCTCAATCTTAAGTCCCCATGTCCCTTATGTTTTTTTTGGGGGGGGGGGTCTACCCATCCTCCCTTACCCTGACATGGTCACTTACACGGTTCAATTTCTCTATTCAAGATACCCAATATTCTGCTCCTGAAGAGCAGTTACAAGCTGCGAAACACGTCAAGCTCCCCGATATGGTGTATGAGCCATACACACACCAGATTATGCAGATTCAATTTTTTTTAACCCTATAGGGATTCCAGGAATATTGACTGTGCAATACCATACATTTTTATCTATGTATCCCATTATGAATATGGTGGCCCCTCTATTTTTACCTACATTAATAAATATTTGTGTAGCGCTACCCCATTCAGGAGCCGCTGAGTATAAGTGGGATCGGCATGTTGTGTTACCTGGCAGGTGTCTAGGGGTGATACTTGTGAGTTGAGGAGAAGAGAGCAAATGTCCAGTCTTTAGTTGGGTTTTCTTCAATACTTTATTCCAAGGCACAACATGACCTTCATCAACATAGTACAGGACAGGAAAAGGTTAATGAGCAGAGAGAGAGAGCTTGAGTATCAGGCCTTGGATATCGAGAGGTGAGAGAGAAATCTTACACTCAGCAGTGATGAACTCAGTTTGTCGCCACTCCAATTGGAATGGGTAAAGTGCCCCCGGACAGGTCTCTGCCACAGGCCTGGCAGCCTAAACATCACTTGCAAATGTTGGGAGGACCAGGCCTCTGCCACAGGCCTGGTAGCCTAAACATCACTTGCAAATGTTGGGAGGACCAGGCCTCTGCCACAGGCCTGGCTCGGGCCTCTGCCACAGGCCTAGTACTTGAATGAACATGAAATTGCCATGAGCGAGTCCTCCCAATAGATTTAGTTAGAGTTCCTGGATCCCTGATGGTTTGTTCAAGCCCTATTGGATCACCTGCCTCTGGGTTCTCCTCAAGCCGATCTCCCATCGTACAGCTTCCAGCTTGGGATCCTTTTAGGAAAGGTTTGGGACCTAGCAGCTTCTGGGATCCCTCCCAGTGTTAGAGTGAAGCTCTGCATGCTGCACAACTTTGGCCAGGTAGGCTGCGGGGTCCATGGATGCGCGCACCCTGAAGGTGAATGCTGTACCTGGAACTCGGACCCTGCAGAAAACAATAATGGCCCCCAGGCCAAGGCGGCTGTCCCAGATATAGCCTCCCTCAGCATGCCCTGGTGGGGAAACCAACCCCTCTGATTGGCTGCTGAGGAAAATGAGTCCGCCAGAACACCTCTAGCGCCAACCGCCGCCCAGGGGTGGACCCATACCCCTGGAGCACAGGCCGGCCCACAGGACAGTTCTGGAAATGGCAGCAGCCCAAATTTGACAAATTGTGAATGGGAGCCATGTAACTCTCCTATTCCCCACTAACTTTAGCATAACGCCCTTAAAAAAAACAAGGGGGTCGCTACATATCCCCCCCACTTGAATGGACACTGTCCCCAGTGTCCCAAAGCATTCAAACTCAAATGCTGGCCTGATACTTCAAAGGTATAGAAAAAGGAAGAAAAGAGGAGGAAAATACTTATAAACTTTTGCATTACATCAATATATCTATACATGACACACAAACATACACAACCCTGCTATCTAACTGCCAATTTTTCGCATTCGTGTTGACAACAGGTGGGTCCAAAAAAAAAAACCTGTATAGAGAAAAAAAAATTGAAGAGCATACGACTGTACAATATATATACATATATATATATATATATATATATATATATATATATATATATATATATATATAATCTCTTAAGACATTAATACAATCTTTCCGGGATATATATATATATTACCTCCAAGGTCGGGATTCAGGCTGTACGCTCAGGCCTGAACGCAAAGCCTCCATCCTTCCCAAAGAGTCCTGAAATACAAGTGCTGAAAAGAAACACTCTATGCAAGAAATATTTGAGCACAACTCCTGACACTGTCATCTTGCAAAGCAACTGTGCAAAACACTGCCTCTAGTGGTCAGTGCGCCGGTACTGCAGCAGTCCAAAAAAAAAAAACCTGAGATGAAGAAATAGCAGTGAGGAAAAAAAACTTGTTCTTTCCCTTGCGGAGTCTTCCGATAATGAAAGAAAAGTTGGCAAAGTCCCACTCACTCTAACTGACTGAACCCAAAACCCCTCCCAAGAGTTCTTCACACAAATGTCCGTGTGGATCTGGAAGAGCAAGGGGGGAAGGGGAAACTTGGAGAAAACAAGTGGGGCATGCTTGTCCGTAACATCCCTTATCGAGTCAGGCGATACACCATCTAACCCACTCAATCACACAAAAAGAGAAGAGGAAAAAAAAAAGAAACCTGGCAACCCAAGCTTCGGGTGTCCATGCAGGACGGGCATTACACGGGTTGTAAGGGCGGTGAAGATAAGGGAGAAACAGTACAAACTCACCAGCCCTGCGGGTTCAGCAACAACACCCGGGTAGAGGACCCCAAGTGGGCTGGGGTCCAGCCACGGTGATAGTGGTGAACAACAGAGCAAGGCACCGATGACATCGGGAAAAAGGTAGGAGGCGGACGGCCAACTCCTCACATCTGGGGCAGGAGAGGCCCAGCATCTCTGTCCCTTCTGAGGACAGCAAAACAAACCGCCCCGCCGTGGACAGCCGAAAACTTGTGTCTATCACGGGTATCCCGAATCCTGCAGATTCAGAGGGCAACCCCGATGCGGTCATGGGCTGCCTTAGGGCAGGCGGGGTCTTTGAGGTTATAGACATCTCCAACAGCATTCCATCTCTCGCAAAGGAATGGTGGTTCTGCTGAATTGGTGCGCTGAGGGGCGGTTTCTCGGTCGTTTGGCACGAAATCCCTATGCATGTCTCACGCAGGGGAGGGTGGCTCCTCCCACTTGAAGAACTTGTCCGGACACGTTGTAGGCGTGTGCTAGGCCGCACGTACGCCCAGGCTTAGCGATGCAAGGTTAACTACCTCGTAGCCGGACAGTTCAAGTACACAACACCGAACACTTTTCGCTCCTTAATAAATGGTTACTCACAATTTTCGTTGTCAATGGTAACAGCCGAATTCTGGACGAGCCCCCACTTGTAGCGCTACCCCATTCAGGAGCCTGAGTATAAGTGGGATCGGCATGTTGTGTTACCTGGCAGGTGTCTAGGGGTGATACTTGTGAGTTGAGGAGAAGAGAGCGAATGTCCAGTCTTTAGTTGGGTTTTCTTCAATGCTTTATTCCAAGGCCCAACATGACCTTCATCAACATAGTACAGGACAGGAAAAGGTTGATAAGCAGAGAGAGAGCTTGAGTATCAGGCCTTGGATATTGAGAGGTGAGAGAGCAATCTTACTCTCAGCAGTGATGAACCAATTGGAATGGGTAAAGTGCCCCCGGACAGGTCTCTGCCACAGGCCTGGCAGCTGGGACGTCACTTGCAAATGTTGGAAGGACCAGGCCTCTGCCACAGGCCTGGCTCGGGCCTCTGCCACAGGCCTAGTACTTGAATGAGCATGAAATTGACATGAGCGAGTCCTCCCAATAGATTCAGTTAGAGTCCCTGGATCCCCGATGGTTCGTTCAACCCATATTGGATCACCTGCCTTCCGGGTTCTCCTCAAGCCGATCCCCCACCGTACAGCTTCCAGCTTGGGATCTTTTTAGGAAAGGTTTGGGACCCAGCAGCTTCTGGGATCCCTCCCCGTGTTAGAGTGAAGCTCCGCATGCTGCGCAACTTTGGCCAGGTAGGACACGGCTGCGGGGTCCATGGATGCGCGCACCCTGAAGGTGGATGCCGCACCTGGAACTCGGACCCGGTAGAAAACAAGGCCAAGGCGGCTGCCCCAGATATAGCCTCCCTCAGCATGCCCTGGCGGGGAAACCAACCCCTCTGATTGGCTGCTGAGAAAAAAGAGTCCGCCAGAACCCCTCTAGCGCCAACTGCCGCCCAGGGGTGGACACACACCCCTGGAGTGCAGACCGGCCCACAAGACAGTTCTGAAAATGGCAGCAGCCCAAATTTGACAAATTGCGAATGGGAGCCATGTAACTCTCCCATTCCCCACTAACTTTAGCGTAACGCCCCTACAAAAAAACAAGGGGGTCGCTACATATGTAAACATGTTGTCACTATGATTGCCAAGTTGAAATTAGCGCCCTACCAAGGTGCAATTCTTAGTATACAGTATTCAATTATGTAAAACATGTTTTTCATGTATCATTAAATCTTGTAATTTCCACCTTTTTTAAAAATGTTGTCCTCCCAAGCTTCATCTAAAGTCCCAACCTCCCCTTTGACATCACTGCTGCTTTATGCCGCAATGGTGTCCTCTCCTTTTGTCCCTTTTCTACCAGGGTACATTTTAAACAGGGGATTGGTGCTCCATTATCTACCCAGTGACATTTTTAAATGGTACTGATAAATAATGTCATACAGCTTTTCTGCCCATTAATCGCTGAGGCAAATACCACCTACCCAATCTGAGGGGCTTGATACCTTGTCTTCTAGACATGTGCACAGAAAAAAAAATCGTTTTTTTTTGTTCTGTTTCGTATCGTTCCGTTTTTTCGTTCGTTTTTCGTAAGACGCCCGTTTTCCTGTTTGTTCCCGTTCGTTTTTTCGTATGACGCGATTTTTTCGTATTCCGATCGTTTCTTATTTTCGTTACTGTTTTATTTTCGTACATGCGGGATGGTTCGTTATTCTGTTTAATTCATGTTGGTTACTTGTTAGACAATAATTTTCGTCAATGATTTGCAGTATCTTGAAAGCCTTTTCTTTTGCTATTTTCAGTCGTATGTTCATATGACATCTATAACAAAATATTTGCATTCTGTATATTAAATTCCTTTTTTCTGTTTGTATTTTGGATTCAAAATACAGCATGCAAATCTTTTGTTATAGATGTCATATGAACAATGAACATAGGACTGAAAACAAACAGAAAAAGGATTGAAACAAAATACAGCATGCAAATCTTTTGTTAGATGTCATTTTTGTTCTTTTGCCGTTTTCGTTTTGTCGTTTTTTTTCGTCGGATCATTCGTTCGTATTTGCGGTTGTTCGTTATGCGGCTCATTCGTAATCTCGTAGTTTTCGTATTTTGGTGCTTTAATTTTTTCGTATGTACACATTATCCTGCGGGTACGAAAATGAACATTTTCGTACGAAAATAACATTCGTACGAACGGGAATGCACATATCTATTGTCTTCTATACAATTGGACATCACAGCAATCTCATATTATTGTTTACATGGCTGATCCTTTCCCTTCCTCTTAAGACAGAGAAAGGAGGGAGACCATTTTTTGATAAGGAAATAATGAATGGATCAGCAGTAGTTGATGCAGATCTGTTCATTCTGATTTAGGGATTGTGAGATCGTTTCACCCTCTTCAATTCTGTCACTGTATGTGAATTGTATTTTAACCCATCCACTCCCTTATCCTACACATCTGCCTATTAACTCCTTTCCTGTCCATTTTAGCACTATATGTGACCTGTATACTAACCCCTTCAAACCCCTCTTCCTACTGTGTATGACCTGCATATTAAAGTATCCATTGCACCATTACATGTCGTGAGGCCTCAGGTGGGCGACCTGAGGGCCTGGATGCTGAGACCCTTGACCTAAAGAAAGCTGATTGAGGGGGAGGGCTGCCTGCTAAAGATCTAAGCTGGTGTCACCAGAGTAAGGTGTCACTTGAAAGTTGGAAGGAGGCAACCAGCTGTCTTTGGGCCTTGTATGAGTAGTACAGACACTTGATAGATCTTGGGGACCTTTGTGCTTTTGCTACCCTTCAGGTGCTAGAGAAAGTCAGCTGTGGGTCTGTTTGAAGAACTTTCTACATACATTCTTCTACTTAAAGGGACTCTGCTCTTGGGAATTTGCAGTTACTACTACTACTATCTTAAAAGCTGAAGTCTACTGTTTGCTAAAAGCACAGACTTTCAAGGGGTTGTAAACGAAAAAAAATGTTTTCCCTAAATAGCTTCCTTTTCCTTTAGTGGAATCCTCTTTCACTTACCTCAGCCTTCAATTTTGCTTTTAAACGTCCTTATTTCTTCTGAGAAATCCTCACTTCCTGTTCTTCTGTCTGTAACTCAACACTGTAATGCAAGGCTTTCTCCCTGGTGTGGAGAAAGCCTCTTGAGGGGGGAGGGGGCATGCAGGCAAGTCAGGACACTCTCTACTTTGCAGATAGAGAAAGGAGCTGTGTGTTAGTGAGCGTCCTGACACTTCTGCTCTCCCCCTCCCCCCTCAAGAGGCTTTCTTCACACCAGGGAGAAAGCCTTGCATTACAGTGTTGAGGTACAGACCGAAGAACATGAAGTGAGGGTTTCTCAGAAGAAATAAGGGCATTTAAAAGCAAAATCGAAGGATGAGGTAAGTGAAGGAGAACTGCACTTAGGTAAAGGAAGCTATTTAGGGGAAAAAAAATCCTTTACAACCCCTTTAATATAGCTTGTCTTGAAGAATTCTATAAGTGGATGTAAACCCACTCTCATCAATTATAAAGTACTGCGATAATGCTGAACTATAAGAATATACATGCCTCCTGCATGTATCCTTACCCTTCAAATGTCATCTCAGGCCCCCTCCATGTTTTCCCCATCAGCCTGCTGTGTCTCTGTGTCTTCCTCCAACACCCCCCCCCCCCTTGTCCCCCGTAGTCAGCTTCCCTCCTCTCCTCTCCCACGGGCTGTCAGGATGAGCAGAGGAAGGTCCCTTCCTTTTCTTAATGGGACATAGAGAGATTTCATTACTGATCACTCTCTGTGTTTTGTGAAAACTGAGCAGAGTAACCTGTGTGTTACTCTGCTTCAGTTTATGAATGGAGAGGAGCCGCTAGTGCATGAGATATGTAAATCACCTGTCACTCACAGCAAGGGGGAAGAACCGACTGGTATTTCTCTGTCTGTCAATTTTATCTCACTGAAAAAAGATAAGAGGATTGCTCAGAGCTGGATTAACTCTTCGTGGCAAGACTGGGCACAGATGAAACTTAATCCCTGCAAACATGAATGTGCCTCCCTGCATGCAGATGCTGCATGTTCTTAAGCACGTGTAGCACTACCCCCGAAGAAGCTGCTGAGTAATTTTGGGTGGCACGTTACCTCTATCTTCTCGCTGTCCAGGGTGGTAAAGAGTCTGAAGAATTCCACACGATACATTTATTTTTCTGGGATTTATTTGTAGAACTTAGTAGAAAAGAAGTTGGAGGGGTGGAAGGGTAATTAGGTAGGTTCAGGTGTATAGGCACAAATAGGAAACACTCCTGCTTCCAGCAAACAGTTCTCGTCGCCACTCTAGCCAGAGTGGGTATTGCTCACCCGGATAGGTCCCTCTTACTGGCCTAGCAGCCGTAAAGGCGCATGAAATAAAGTACAGTCTCTGCCACAGACCTTCCTTTATGAGGAGACACTTTTGGTCCAGAATCCCCTGCCACAGGATTCAGCACACGGATCTCACCATCTTAACTTTGATAGAACTTTGAATCCGACAGGCGACCACTGTCAAGCCTCTCAGTGTATGGTGCATCCTTCAATAAAGTTTCCAGGCCTTCTCCCAAGGTACCAGCCTCTTGCATGGCCCTCTCCAGGATAGGTCCTCCCCTGGCTTCCTTCATCAAGTGGCCTCCTCCCGCAGGACGGACAGCACAGAATCACCTTGCAAATGGAGGCCCAGTCTGACTACTGTGCCTACCAGTCGAAGCCGCGACCCCGGACCAACGTGGTCCTGGAGTCAGGATTCAGGAACTGTGGGGGCACTCAGCAGGAGGGAGGGGCCAGGAGCACTGGCGAGGGACCCAAGAAGAGGAGGATCTAAGCTACTCTGTGCAAAATCACTGCACGGAGCAGCAAAGTATAACATGTTTGTTACTTTTAACCTACCTAGTGGTATTCCCGAGTGTGGCTCGGGGGTGAATTTTCAGTACCAAAACGGCAACCCTGAGCCAGACTTGGGATTGCATTGTAGGATCCATGTAGAGGTTACTTACCTTGTCCCCTAGATCCTGCGATGTCCCCCCTCTCGGTCGATTCACAGTGCCAAACTCTCTTCCATGCGAGCGCTGCAACGCACGCGGACGGAATTCAACGCCAAATTCAAAAAGTAAAAAACACAGTATAGATACAGTATACTGTAATCTTACAGATTACAATGCTGTATTAAATAAATACACACCCCCTTTGTCCCTTGTGGTTTGTCCAGTGTTCTGCATGTCGTTTTATATTATAAAAACTGTTCTTTCTGCCTGGAAACTGGAGTTAGCAACCAAAAAATGTCCCTTTTCATCAAAAGTGGTTTTAGAGCAGATAGAAAACAGTGATAATAAATTAGAATCACTTGCAGAATTGAGCAATAGCGATTTGTGGGGAAATTCGTCATCAAACACTGTAAGTAATAACAGCGACAATTCTGCAACTTAGCAAATGTCAGTGTTTTTGATGTGATTACATTATTGAATCATTTTTATTATAATTACATTATTATTTGTTATAATTATTTATAGGTATCTATTATATTATAATTTATGATTTTGTGTTTCACACTTTTCGTACCCGGGATGTCTACTAGACTCCTGTTTGGTAAGATTTAAAGGATCTCTAAAGGAATTTTTTTTTTAGCTAAATAGCTTCCTTTACCTTACTTCAGTACTGGTTTCATGTCCTTATTGTTTGTTTTTGCTTTGAAGTTGCTGTAATCCTGCTCTGTTCTCCACACTTCCTACTTGTCTGTTTCCTTATAACCACAGTGCTGGGAGCTTTCTCGCGGTGGTCTAAGCTGTCATTACTGTGTGTCTAAAACTTCTCAGATTCATTTTAAAAACAAAACACTGCCCTGGATTTGTTTGTTTTTGTTCTGTGTGTCTATTTCTACTTCACAGAAACATGAAGCCAGTTCAAAAGTGAAACTAACCTGCAGGAACATTATATGATTGATTTTTATCTATTTTTAATCATTTTGGAAAGGAATCAGTTAACTTTTATGTCTCTATACCCTGTAAACAGTCATTTCAGCAAAAAAAAGTTTTTCCTTTAGTGACCCTTTAACCACTTCAGCCCCAGAAGGATTTACCCCCTTCCTGACCAGAGCACTTTTTGTGATTCGGCACTGCGTTGCTTTAACTGACAATTGCGCGGTCGTGCGACGTGGCTCCCAAACAAAATTGGCGTCCTTTTTTCCCCACAAATAGAGCTTTCTTTTGGTGGTATTTGATCACCTCTGCGCTTTTTATTTTTTGCGCTATAAACAAAAATAGAGCGACAATTCTGAAAAAAATTCAATATTTTTTTACTTTTTGCTATAATAAATATCCCCCAAAAAGATATAAAAAAACATTTTTTTTCCCCAGTTTAGGCCGATACGTATTCTTCTTCTACATATTTTTCATAAACAAAAATTGCAATTAGCGTTTATTGATTGGTTTGCGCAAAAGTTATAGCGTTTACAAAATGGGGGGTAGTTTTATGGCATTTTTATTAATATTTTTTTTTTACTAGTAATGGCGGCGATCAGCGTTTTTTTTTTTTCAGTACTGCGATCTTATTGCAGACACTTCGGACACTTTTGACAAATTTTTGGGACCATTGGCATTTTTTTAGCGATCAATGCTATAAAAATGCATTGTATTACTATAAAAATGCCATTGGCAGTGAAGGGGTTAACACTAGGGGGCGGGGAAGGGGTTAAGTGTGTTCCTATTTGTGTTCTAACTGTATGGGGGGGTGACCTCACTAGGGAAAATCACTGATCTTCTGTTCATACATTGTATGAACAGAAGATCAGCGTTTCCCCCGCTGACAGGACCTATGTGTTTACACACATAGCTCCCGTTCCCCGCTCTGTAACGAGCAATTGCGGGTGCCCGGCGGCGATCGTACCCGCCGGGCACACGCACGGGACTCTGGGGACGCGCGCGCCCCCTAGTGGCCGGCGAAAGAGCGATATAGCATGACGGGCTCTCGCCCAGGAGAGCCGACCTGCTGCCGTAGAACGACGGCGGCTGGTCGGCATGTGGTTAAGTGAGTTATTTCTAAGAATTACAGGCCTACAATATAAAATGTCAAATTTCCATGCAAAATAATGGTAGCACTTTCAGCATCAAAAATCTGACATAATCATAGGAGGTTAAACAAAAAAAAATACAGTGTCACTTCTGGGAGATATCGCTTTTTCTCCTGTCCCATAGACTTAACAGGAAGTAAGAGGATATGGGGTTGATTTACTAAAGGCAAATAGACTGTGCACTTTTCAAAGTGCAGTTGCACTCTTCAAGAGCAGTTGCTTCAGAGCTTAGTAAATGAGCAGAAGCTCTGCTGACTTTCATCATCCAATCACGTGGAAGCAAAAAAGCTTTTTTTTTTTTTTATTTACCTTGCACATGATTGGATATTTTTTGCAAAGTGAAGCTTTACCTCATTTACTAAGTCCTGGAGCAACTCCCCCTGCAGAGGGCAGAGTGCAGTCTATTTACCTTTAGTAAATCAACCCCTATCTCTCTAATGCAAGAGGTTATCACCTTTTAGAGACAGTTGTTACTAGAACAGGTGTCCTAGTTGGAAGATTTCCCCTCACCTCCTCCTCCTGGTGACAACACAAAGGGGGTTATTTATGAAAGGCAAATCCACTTTGCACTACAAGTGCAAAGTGCACTTGAAATTGCACTGAAAGTACACTTGGAAGAGCATTTGCTGTAAATCTGAGGGGTAGATCTGAAATTAGGGGAATCTTTTCTGATTTTATCATCCAATCATGTGCAAGCTAAAATGCTGTTTTTTATTTTCCTTGCATGTGCCCCTCGGATTTACAGTGACTGCACTTCCAAGTGCACTTTCAGTGCAAATTCAAGTGTTGTTTTTTCCCCCTATATGTCTGTGCCAGTAACAGGGGTCACCAATTATCAACATAATGCGTCATTAAAGTAGATGACGTTTTGTGGTATTAAGAGAGTTAATGAAACTTTTACACAGATGTTTACTAAACTGTATCTATGCAAGAAATTACATAGCGGTATGACGTATGGGTGCCTCAAAGCAAATCGTTTACTTTCATTATGACAATAAACAGAGCATGTGGGTGTTTACATGAACTTTGCTTTGCTTTTTAGTTGTTTTATGACTGCTGCTGAATCAGGTTCAAATAGGTTTATTGAGAAACCTAAAAAGTGACAGCTAAGACCTTATCGGTAGCACCTCTTCAGGAAGTTAATACACATTCTTCTCTTCCTTTTTTTGAGACCACAGGGCTAAGGGGGAAGTAATGTGATTCTTCTGTCCAGTGTTTTTTTTTATGTGATTTATGTATTTATACTTTTGAATATGCAAATTAGAGGACAATCCAATGCTCAGATCCTTTGCAAGTATTTAAATACGCTTTAACTGCGATCTAAAGGAAGAAGAGGGAAAAATGTCACCTTATTTACAGGTCTCACTTTTCAGGAACTATTGACAACAAGTCTATTATTTATAATCTTCATCTGAAAAATATCTCAGCTGAAACTATATACCAGTACAATGTTCACATTGAACTATTCTTTCTATCTTGTATTTCCGCGTTGGTTCGTACAACTCTGATAATTTAACCTCCCTGGCGGTATGATTTTGTCTGATTTTTGATGCTGAAAGCGGTACAATTGTGAAATAGAATATTGTGAAAAAGTCAATATTGTAGACTCATGGGGGTTGGTTTACTAAAGGCAACTAGACTGTTCACTTTTGAAAATGTAATTTCACTATACAACTGCAATTGCCCCAGAGCTTAGTAAATAAGGGGAAAAGGCTGTTTTTTTTTTAATTTTCCCTGCATGTGATTACTAAGCTCTGGAGCAACTGAACTTGCAGAGTGCACCTGCACTTTCAAAAGTGCACAGTCTATTTGCCTTTAGTAAATCTACCCCATGGTGTCGCACTCTAATTTGGCTAATTAACTCAAAACACCTGTAAAGGTTTCCGGAGCCTTTAAATGGCCTCTCAAGCCCTGTACACGAGATCGGTCCATCCAATGAGAACGGTCCGACGGACCGGTTTCATCGGTTCACCGATGAAGCTGACATGAACCGATCGTGTCAGAATGCGATGACGTAAAACACAACAACGTGATAAAAAAAATGAAGTTGAATGTTTCCAAGCATGCGTGGATTTTAAACCGATGCTCGTGCGTACTAACGATCGGTTTTGACCTATCGGTTAGCCATCCATCGGTTCGATTTTAAAGCAAGCCATCTGTTTTTGGACCAAAGGATAACGAAACCGATGGGGCCTACACACGATCGGTTTGGACCAATGAAAACCAACTTCAGTCTGTTTTCATCGGTTTGAACCGATCGTGTGTACGCGGCTTCAGTCTGGTTAAGTAGGTTACACAATCATGGGGAAGACTGCTGACTTCACAGTTGTCCAGAAGACAGTAATTGACACCCTACACAAGGAGGATAAGTTTCAAAAGGTCATTCCTAAAGAAGCTGACTTTCACAGAGTGCTGTATCCAAGCATATTAATGGAAAATTGAGTGGAAGGATAACCGCATCCTTGAGAGGATTGTGAAGCAAAGTCAATTCAAGAATTTGGGGGAGATTCACAAAGAGTGGACTACGGCTGGTGTCAGTGCTTCAAAAGCCATCAAACACAGACGTATCAAGGACATGGGCTACAACTGTCGCATTCCTTGTGTTAAGCCACTCCTAAACCAGAGACAATGTCAGAAGCGTCTTACCTGGGCTAAGGAGAAAAAGGACTGGATTGTTGCTCATTGGTCCAAAGTCCACTTTTCGTATAATAGTACATTTTGCATTTCATTTGGAAATCAAGGACCTAGAGGCTGGAGGAAGAGTGGAGAGGCACAAAATCCAAGTTGCATGAGGTCCAGTGTGAAGTTTTCACAGTCAGTGATGATTTGGGGAGCCATGTCATCTGCTGGTGTTGGTCCACTGTGTTTCATCAAGTCCAAAGTCAGTGCAGCCATCTACCAGGAATATTCTAGATCACTTCCCTCTCCTGACCAGCTTTATGGAGATGCTGATTTCATTTTCCAGCAGGACTTGGCACCTGCCCACATTTCCATGCCAATGCCTGTTTTAATGATCATGGTATCACTGTGCTTTATTGGTCAACAAACTCGCCTGACCTAAACCTCATAGAGAATCCGTGGGGTATTGTCAAGAGAAAAATGAGAGACAACGGACCCAACAATGCAGTCGGCTAAAGGCCGCTATCAAAACAACCTGGGCTTCCATAACACCTCAGCAGTGCCACAGGCTGATCGTCTCCATGCCATGCCGCATTGATGCAGTAATTCATGCAAAAGTAGCCCCAACCAAGTATTGAGTGTATACTACAGTATACTGTACATGGACATACTTTTCAGCAAGCCAACATTTCTGTATTAAAAATCCATTTTATATATTTATAATATTCAAATTTTTTGAGAAACTGAATTTTTGTTTTTCACCAACTGTAAGCTATAATCATCAAAATGATTGAAATACATCACTCTATGTGTAATGAATCTATATAATATATGAGTTTCACTTTTTGAATTGAATTACTGAAATACATTAAAGTGATTTTAAAGTCTATTTTTTTTAAAATAACAAACATGTTATACTTACCTCTTCTTTGCAGTGGTTTTGCGCAGAGCAGCCTGAATCCTCCTCTTCTCGGGTCCCTCTTCTGCGCTCTTGGCCCCTCCCTCCTGTTTAGTATATCAGGGAAATTTGGCTGTACGCTGAGTGCACAACATATCTCCTCTCATTTCGTCTAACTATATAATGCATCTTGCCTATTATTCTATTTCCCGTATATCCCCAAGTAAACAAACATCACCATAGCTTATGTTCTCAGCTCCATCAGCATGACTGCCTAAGTGGCCAATGTGCTTGGCTTTTTATTCGTAAATCACAAAAGCATTGACAAACAGGAAGTGATGGCTCCAGCAGCCAATCGCTTTCTCCATGGGAAGTCACATCACAGGATAAGGCCTTCCATATAGGAAATCCTTCCAACAGGATAAGTTAATACAAACAACCAATGCATAATGGCTAAAGGAGTCCTATGGGCATGTCTGAGCAGAGACAGGATGCATGCATGTTTTTCCTGTCCCCTGTACCTGGAAGCTAAACAAAAGAAGCCGCATGGCTTTCAAACATGGACTCCGTCTCTGACCATAACAATTCAAACACTCCCATATTTCCACTGATAGGAATCCTTATTCTGCTGTATTCCAGAAAACAACGCATACCTGGATTATACTACACTTCCTTGTGGATGGGAGGCTATCAGTAGGTGCACGCTACGAGTTTGGACATGTGCTGATCAGACACACAGCAGAGATAACAGTGTACATCTGCCTATAACCGATAATGTCTTTGCAGAGCAAACATATCCCCCCTTAGACGAGTGTCTGTGCAATATACAGGGGCCCTTTCGCTGGCGGAGATACCCCCACTCTGCAAACACCTCTTTCCAACCTCAAGAAGTTTTCCACTACCAGATGGGACTCAAGCAGCCTCAGTCTGCCCCAGTCAGCTCTTTAGAGTGGACTGCAGGAGCACTGCAGGAGCACTAACACTGGGTGACACTATGACGATACATATTAAATACATAACATTTCCACAAGTGCCCGCCAAAGCAAGCAGCTTGCTATGGGGGCATCCGAGCTGAGCATTCCAATGGTGCTGCAGTTCCGTGTGACCATTCAGACACAGAGCTGCCATTTTAGCCCCACCTCCTTTGTGTTCTGATTGGCTAAATGACTTTCATTGACAGCAGCAGGAGCCAATGGCACCACTGCTGTGTCTCAGCCAATCAGGAGGGAAAGTCCCGTATGGCAGAGAGACTTGTGGACATTGCTGGACAGAGATGGGGCCCAGGAAAGTATTAGGGGGCTGCTACAAACAGAATTCGTGTTATCTTAATGCATAGAATGCATTAAAGGGGTTGTAAAGGTAAATGTTTTTTATGCATTTAGGTGAAAAAACATCCGACAATACCACCCCCCCGAACCCCTCAAAAGTCCCGCACGTGTCCTCGGGATCTTCTTCGGATCCCAGCCTTGCCATTGATTGGCTAGGCTGGACGGATTGATAGCAGCGCAGCCATTGGCTGGCGCTGCTGTCATACACATCCGATGACACGGCGCGCCGGGGACGGGGCCGAGTGATACAGTCGGCGGCTAAGCCCACCGCTGTATCACGGGAGCTCGCTTGCAAAAGATTTCCACCATGCGAGTTTGCTGGCATGAAGGTGGAAAGCTTTTGCAAGGAGGAGCCGAAACAGCCGCCGAGGGACCCCAGAAGACAGGGTTCGGGACACTCTGTGCAAAACGATCTGCACAGTGGAGGTAAGTATAACATGTTTGTTATTTTTTTTAAAAACATTTTTGCCTTTAGTGTTCCTTTAGGATAAAAAAAACTCCTAACTTTACAACTCCTTTAACTTTTTTATGATAGTCACATTTTTTTAGAGTTGCACCTGTATAAAAACAGTTTTTTTTTTAAAAACACGCGTTCAAAAAATTGCTGCGAAAATACCATGCAAGATAAAAAATAATTATATTTATATATGTAATAGCCGCCATTATGTTCTCTAGGGTCTTTGCTAAAAAAGCATATATAATGTTTTGGGGTTCTATGTAATCTCCTAGCAAATAAATGATTATTTTTACATGTAGGAGAGAAATGTCAGAATTGGCCTGGGTGCTCCAGAACGCCTGATGGTGCTCCCTGCATGTTGGGCCTCTGTATGTGGCCACGCTGTATAAAAGTCTCACACATGTGGTATCGCCATACTCGGGAGGAATAGCAGAATGTGTTTTGGGATGTAATTTGTGGTATGCATATGCTGTGTGTGAGAAATAACCTTCTAATATGACAGAAATATTTACAGAATTTTCAGTCTATTTTCTTTTATAGCGCAAAAAAAAAAACCTCAGAGGTGATCAAATACCACCAAAAGAAATCCTTATTTGTGTCAAAAAAAGGACAAAATTTCATATGGGTACAATGTTGTATGACTGAGTAATTGTCATTCAAAGTGTGAGAGCACCGAAAGCTGAAAATTGATCTGGTTTGGAAGGGGGTTTAAGTGCCCAGTGGTCAAGTGGTTAATGAATCTGCAAAAATGTCAACAATTCTGTGTTTTTCTGTCAATATGGGGTGCTGTGTGTACAATAATGAGGAAAAAAAATTAACTTAAATGATTTTAGCAAATGGCTGCATGAGTGAAAAATTTGAGGGGTCTGAATACTTTCCGTACCCACTGTGTATATATATATATATATATATATATATATATATATATATATATATATATATATATGGCCTAAACAGAAGAAAATTACATTTTTTTTGCCCGGTTATTCTGGAAGGATCCTGGATTCTGTGTCCTGTGATTGGTATCTGTGGAGAGTGAGGTGTCCTCTCATCCAATCCTAGGAGGAGCTGGTAGACAGGAACTCCTGAGGTAACAGTTGTGAGTTGTGAGTTTTGAGCGGTGTGACACATTTTCCTCAGCTCTGTTCCTGTTCCTCTGTTTCCTCTGTTCCTCCATTGTAGTAGCCCTCCTAGGCTAGGGTGGTGCCATGGGCCCAGGTTGGTCCCCCCATTTGGTGCTGAGGACAGGAATTTCAATGCCCTGTTGTGCAATTATGGATTGCTCAGCAAAAAGCAGGAAGTGGACTCTGCCATGCCACAGTAAGTTTTGCTAGGCCCAAAACATTTATTTAAAAAAAATCTAAAAATAAAATAAAAATATGTCAATATTTTAAATTCAGTAAATAAAAAAAAACATAAAAAAAGAACGAAATTCATTATTGTCTGTCGTGAAAGAAATGTGCATGTGGTGATCAGGGGGCGGTCTGCTTGAGGAACAATGTATGACAGGTTGCTGTTAAAGCTAAATATAGTGGGGGGCGTGGCTTGGACATGGCCGAGTGAGGACGCACATCTCCAAAGCTCCTCACGCCACGCAGCCATAACAGCTTGGTCCGGCGGATCCCTACCTTACACGCGGCCCTGAACGGCATGTCCCGGTACCGGAGGGCCTCCTCCAGGAACAGAGCTCCTACAGACCGCAGCACCGGCTCCATAGGCTCCTATTTCGGCGGCAGCTCGCAGCCGCGTGTCGGGACTCCCAAGATGGCGTCCAGGAAGGGCAAAGGGACGGGCGCTGCTGTGCAGAAATCAGCCAAGCCTCCCTCGCCCCTGCAGCACGGAGGGTCGCCTACCCAGTCACCGCAGCTGGTAAGGGACGCAACACCCCCTGAATCCCCGGGCTCCTCGGCCTCCCGCGGTGCCTCCCGCGGTGCAGGCTCTGATGTGTCTGGTCTGCTGGGAGATGCAGACTTGCGGCAGCACATTCTATCCCTCCCCACTAAGGAGGACTTGGACCGTTTCGCCATGAGGGTTGAGAAGGCCTTTAGGCAGGATATAGAGCAGCTGAAGACAGACACTACTCAACTTGGGAATAGGCTGGAGACCCTGGAGCAGACTGTGGAAGATGCCCTGCCTGTCATAAGTCAGCTCAGGGACAAGTGTGTAGCACAAGACCACCATATAGAGGCCCTGATTTCGCAATTAGATGATTATGAAAACCGTAGCCGCAGGTCCAACATCCGCATTAGGGGGTTACCAGAGGCAACAAGAGCCAGGGACATAGTCCCCACGCTGCAAGGCATTTTTAAGGAACTGTTAGGTCTCCCCCCTACTGAGACTGTGGAGATCGACAGGGCGCATAGAGCTCTCAGACCGCCCTCGCAAGATGCAGACAACCCGCGTGACATAATTTGCAAGCTCCACCGCTACACGGTCAAGGACCGGATTATGCAACTTATGCGTAAGCGCCCCTTCTTTGAGTTTGATGGAGTCCATTTATTCTTTTATCAGGACTTATCACGCCGGACTCTGATGCAACGTAGGGCACTGTCCCCCCTCCTGGAATCCCTGCGTGCGGCGGGCATCACCTACAGGTGGGGGTTCCCCTTTTGTCTCCACGCCGATAGGGATGGCAAATCCGCTATCCTGCGCACCAAAGACGATCTCGCACGTTTCCTGTCATTATTGCAACTGGAACCTGTTGACTTCCCTGACTGGAGGCTATCCACAGGCATCCCGCGGCTGCGGGCGCCTCAACCTTGGCAGCAGGTCCGTTCCAAACGAGACTCTCGGAATCGCAGGCGCTCCTCTTCTGCATCGGCGAGACCGGCCTCCCCGGCTGGGGACTGAGGATGCATAGGGATCGTACCCTCTCCAAGAACAGACCACAATCAGCAATTAGATGGCGGATTCTGGAGGTCTTAGTGATACTGGCAAGAGGGACATGCGGCAAGAGCCTTCCTCGTTCAGCTTCCTTCCTCTCAAAGTTGGCCCTATTGTGCCGTGTTCTAATTGTGGTTTTGTTTTTTTGTTTTTTGGAGAGGGGGGGGGGGGAATTTTTTTTTTTTTTTTTTTTTCTCTCTCCCCCCTCCCGGTATTGCAATGGCACTAGGACTTCTCAGCTGGATGGCTGATTCCGGACTCCGCCCCTTCTGAACGTTGCCCAGCACCCTGGCATGCCCAGGGTCTCACTGCCGTGTTGCTTCTAAGTGTCATCTCCCTGGACATTAACCGCTTTTTACCGGTGTGGGGAGCTGGAACTTCCTGGCTCTTCATGTCTGATCACGTTCCCCACATAGGACTACCCGTGTTGGGTGTTAGCCCTGATTTGGGCACTTTGCCTTGCTTATGTGGCCTCCCCCTGGTGGGGGGGCTGCATGAGCCAGGCAAACAGGATGGGGTACCACCCTTTTTGTCCTTAGAGACGTTTGTGGACCCAGAATGTTTTCTATATGTTATGTTAATATTAATGTTTTTTACTTTTTCTCTCCCTCTTTCTTTCCTCTTTCTCCCTCTTAGCCCTTCTTCTTACTCCCCCACCCCTTTGCGCCTAGCATGCGGACCAGCTCCTCACGGTGTTGAAGAAGAAGAGAGGTGCGCCTTGATGGTTCTCCATTCCACCCGATGGCGACGATTAAGGTAGTGTCGTATAATGTGCGTGGGCTCTGTTCTCCGAATAAGCGCAATAGGCTTTGGCTGGAACTGAAAAGACTGGGTGCCCAAGTGATCTTCCTACAGGAGACTCACTTTACCGATGCCTCCCTTCCGAAGCTACCCACGCATTTGTTTTCGCAGTGGTACCTTAGTAATTCCCCAAGGCCCAAATCTAGGGGTACGGCCATTGCGGTCCACAAACACTGCCAGTTTCATCCCTCTGAACACAAGGTGGACCCTCAGGGTCGCTACGTGTTCTTAAAAGGCACAATCATGGGTCAAAAATATACTTTCGCCACGCTGTACGCCCCTAACACTCAACAGCTTACATTTATTGACCAGGTACTCGCTCAGTTAGCAGATTTTAGGGAGGGCAGACTGATCCTGGGGGGGGACTTTAATATCACCCCTGACCCTCTGTTAGATACTTCCGAAACTAAATCTTCCCATTCCTACGCTTTTTTGCGACATTTTAGGAGGTCTCTTCAGGAACACACATTGGTGGACTGTTGGAGGGCTCTACACGCCACAGAAAGGGACTATAGCTTCTTTTCGGGGGTACACAAGGTGTACACCAGGATTGACCTGCTACTTGTGGACAGGACACTCTTGACCTACTGTTAGGGGCGAACATTGAACAAATTACCATATCGGACCACGCTCCAGTGACCTTGACCTATTCTTTGCCATATGCCCTCGCCAAGGCGCGGTCCTGGAAACTGAACGAAAACTTACTGGACGATGACGGTGTAGTGGCGGGACTACGCGAGACCTTGACTCATTATTTTGCCGAAAATGACAACGGAGAGGTTGGTGGTGGGACTCTTTGGGAGGGCCACAAGGCTGTGGCTCGCGGTGTTTTTATTGCCATGGGAGCCAAACTTAATAAGGAGAGGCAGGCGGATTTCCGGAGAGTGCTGCAGGCGCTCCAGAGTGCAGAGCTCGCACATAAACGCACGTCTGATCCCGAAGAGCTTAGCCGTTTATGTGAGCTTAGACAGCTTTTTTCAAAATTGCTGGATCGTAAGATTAATCGTAGGCTGCGTTTTATGGCCCATACTTACTACGAGCATGGCAACAAGTGCGGTAGGCTGTTGGCGCGCGCTCTCCGTAAAAAACGATTATTGGCGCATGTGCATAAGCTGCACTCCCCATCGGGAGAGCCAGTTCAGCATATCTCAAAAATCACATCCATGTTTCGCGACTATTACGCGGCCTTGTACGATCTGGAATCCGCCTCCCCTCTGACAGATAAAGCACTCAAGCGGGAACGTATTGCAGAATACCTCTCCTCAGTTGGGCTCCCTACCCTGTCCTCAGAGCAGGTGGCAGACCTAGAACGCCCCATTACTTCAGTGGAATTATTGGCCACCATCAAATCCCTGCCCTCTGGTAAGAGTCCCGGGCCCGACGGCTTTACCAAGGCTTACTACCTAACGTTTTTTGATAAGTTGCAGGCCCCTTTTTGCAGCCTTCTTAATTCCTTGGCGACCACTGGATGCCTGCCACAGGAGTCCTCATTAGCACATATCACGGTGCTCCCGAAGGATGGTAAGGACCCCACTCAACCACAGAGCTACCGCCCCATTTCCCTGTTGAATACAGACCTCAAGATTTTTTCTAAAATCCTTGCCAACCGTTTAAAGTATTACCTCCCTGACTTGGTACACGCAGATCAAACAGGTTTTATTGTAGGACGGGAAGCTAGAGACAACTCGAATAGAGCCATCCAGCTTGTGCACTGGGCGAATGCACGCGGTCGGATGCCTCCCTATTTGATTCTGTCTACTGATGCGGAGAAGGCATTCGACCGCGTGGATTGGTTTTTTCTCGATGCCGTGCTCAATGGCACTGGTATGGGCCCTCACATGTTGCGCTGGATTTCTGCACTTTACGAATGTCCCACTGCCCGGGTAAAGGTTAATGGGGGCCTCTCCGAGCCCTTTCATATTCGGAATGGCACGAGGCAGGGGTGCCCGCTTTCGCCCCTCCTGTTTGCTCTGGTATTGGAACCGCTGCTGCAGAGGGTGAGGGAGAATCGGAGCATCAGGGGGGTGTCGGTGGGCTCCCTCGAACACAAACTCTCCGCATATGCGGATGATATACTTTTCCATGTTGTCGATCCCCTTGTCTCGCTGCCAAACCTGATGCGTGAACTGACGGAGTAAGGAGAGGTCTCCAATTTTAAAATAAACTATGCAAAATCAGAGATTCTACCGATTACTATCCCCCAAACTTTGGCAACTTCACTACGGGACTATTTCCCATTTACGTGGTCCGCCTCTTCCATGAAATACCTAGGCGTCCAACTGACGGACCGTCTTGACTCCCTATGCGCTCATAACTATGCCCCCCTACTGAAGAGAATCACTCAGGACTTCCAGACTTGGGACAAGGCCCTGTTCACTTGGGTGGGTAGGACGAACATTTTAAAAATGACAGTTTTGCCCCGCATCCTCTTTCTCCTACAGATGGTGCCGATACGCTTACCGAAAAGCTTCTTTGCATGCCTCCGTACCCTTTTTGTTAAATTTGTATGGGGAGGCAAGAGACCTCGGCTCGCCATGGCAACATTACAACGGTCCAGGATGAAGGGGGGACTAGGCATTCCTAATATACCCCAATATTATCAAGCAATAGCGTTACAACGCTTATTGAACTGGAAGTTTCATTCCTCCTATAAGTTGTGGGTGCCCCTCGAAAAGACGATGGCCGGACGGGACTTATCTTATGCGCCATGGGTCCCCTCGTCAGACAGGGGGCTCTCAGACTGGGTCTCCCCACTGACGATACACGCTTTGACTTTGTGGGACAGAACGAATGTCCGCCTGGCCCTGGCGCCGCAGACATCTCCGCTGGCGCCGGTGTGTGGTTACCCTTGGTTCCCTCCCGGGGAGGCGAGAGCCTCCCTTGGGTCTTGGGTGCGAGAGGGGTCTGTTAGCCTGGTAAAATTCATGGATGGGGGATCACTGCTGTCTCTGGACGCCTTAAGGAGTAGACATGGTAGCTTTCCCTTTGACTTCTGGAGACACCGCCAATTAGAGACTTTTGTCACGAAGTGCCGGAGACAGGTGGGGCTTCGGAACGCCCTGACGGAATTTGAAAGTATGTGGGCATCTGAAGACCCGTTAGCAAACATGATCTCTTCACTGTATAGGTTGTTGGAGGAGGCGACGCCTTGCCCCACTCCCCCCTTCATTAAGGAATGGGAGAGGGATCTCCAGCTTACTTTCACCGGGGAACAATTAAATACTTTATACTGCCTGACACACTCGAGTTCGGTAGACGCCAAGACCCAAGAAAACAACTACAAACTGATGTCGAGGTGGTACCGGGTCCCAGTCACCCTAGCTAGAATCTTCCCCACAGCCTCTGATAGATGCTGGAGGGGATGTGGACAGAGAGGCACGCTTCTCCATATTTGGTGGGAGTGCCCAGTGCTCCGGCCATTTTGGGACATGGTGAATAAACAAATATCTGATGGCCTGGGCATTGTCATGCCAGCGCAACCCCAACATTTCCTACTCCACGTCCCCCCTATGTCCCAGTCTCGCTATAAGCGAAGTGCTCTCCCCCACCTCCTCAACGCTGCGAAAAGACTCATCCCGATACACTGGAAGAGCTCGCATATTCCAAGCGAGCAGGATTGGTTGGGGAAGGTGGGGGAGATCATGGAAGCGGAGAGATGGTTGGCTGATTGCAGAGGCACCCGTGAAAAATTTGACCTTGTTTGGGCTGAATGGAGGACCCACGTACAGGACACTGTTGCGGTTTCGTCTAGCCTTGACGTTGCCCTACTAGCCTTGGCTGATCCGTCCTTTGAGCGGCTTGTCCAGGCGCACCGCCGACCTAATACCGCTAGCTCCACCTCATAGTGGTCCACTGTGTAGAATGCTCCGCATGCTTCCCCCCTTCTCAAACGACCCTCTTTATTTCTCTCTTTCACTCTAGCTCCCCTTCTGACTCCATCCCTCCTTTTTTTTTTTGATTTTTATATTTTTATATTATTATTATTTTTATTTTTTTTTGGGCTCCCTGGACGGTACTTGGGTTACCATCCGTCCTGGGTACTCTAGATGCATCACTATGCTCGAGGCACGGGGGGAACTGCATCTGCAACTTTTTCTATTGCTCTTTTCAATGTTGCAGCTGCCTGCTCCGCCCTCCTCCAGTTCTGGGGGAAGCCTGACTAAATGGACCGAACGTCCGAGTCGGGCTACGATGGACGGAGTGCTTTGATGCCTGTAGGATGCGGATAGCGGTTCTCCCTGGCGAAATATAATAGTTGAATATGCTTAGACTATGCTAAAATTGTACTCTGCCCTTCCCCCCCTCTCCCGTGCCCTTTTCCTTCCCCCATCTACGATTTCCTTCTGTTTTCCCTCAGGCCCCTCCCCCCCACCCTCCTCCTCCCCCTCCTATAACCCTGATTGTTGAGGCTTTGTTGTGAAGCCACTTTGTTTATGGTTATTTTTGCCTTACCTTGTTTTTTTTTTTTCCGAAAATAAAAATAAAGATTATACAAAAAAAAAGCTAAATATAGCACTACCCCCCAAAGGGCCGCTGGTTGATTTTTGGGATCTACTCTTTTTGGCTCAGCTCACCCCTGTTTAATTGGCTCGAACCCGCCCTTGACACATCAGAAGCCTGGCAGTAGGATACCTCGACCCCTACTGGGTGGAGTCACAATAGCAGACATACAGTATGCAATGACAGTATGACAATGAATTACCTGCTGTGGTGGTACGGCCCCTTCAGACGAGAAAATACACTCCACACAATGAATTTGATTGACTATAAAGGGGTAAGTTTACTGTAAGGCACTTAGAAGCGACAGACATAGGGTTTAAATACAAACACAATCAATCAGCAGTAACTCAAACTGATTCGCAAGGGCCCTTGCAAGAATCAGCAGTTAATGTAATTTAACAAGATATTCTATACCTAAGATTGGTACCACCCGCCTAAACTCAGGATCATAGAGATTAGTCAATGTTCGCGTAGCGGCCGGTTGGTGCACGTTAATTTGTAATCCACAGGTAACGGTTACAAGAAAGAATCACCCAACGAGTTGATCGCTCGTCAGCGTCAGTCACTACTATGAAACATTGAGATAATTAACTAGGCCTCTGAGTTTTAGCTACAGGCCAAACGTGTATCTGTAACTGGTGGTTAGAAACTGGGTGTCTGTGATACCAGGTAGTCAAAAGTTGAGCACGTGCTCTCTCACCCACAGGCCGACCTGCCTGGTTCCTCCTCTGGCAGAAGAAGAGAACCCGCCGCTCAGGTGTTGCTCCAGAACACACACAAGATCCCAGACGAAGATGTCCCACTGCTACAGTTTGTCAGCTGGGCAGCCTCTTCAATCTCCGGGAACATTGGCTTGGAGTTGGGGTCTTGCTTCCGTCTGGATGGCTGGTCTCTCGGCAAATCTAGGCCCAGGCTACCGGCCTTGGACACGGCAGTCTCCGTCAGCAGCTCCGCACAGGAGAGAATGTGGGTCCCCAGAGAGCGAAAAGGCGCCACTCTCCTTCCTTAAATAACCTCCTCCACCGTCTAGCGGAACGTCACATCCTCTTGGAGGGCGAAGCATTGTGGGAAATGTAGTCCGTTTCTCCTACGAGTCAATGGAGTCCATATCTCCTGCTACTTGTAGTCCCGCAATGCATAACTTGTATAATGGTATCTAAAATATTCACAGCCTTAAGTAAGCGGTAGAGGCCTGTCACTAGACTCTGACAGGATGACCCCGCTACATATAAATTTAGTATAAATGTACAGTATAGATGCGGATTAGTGATATGTATGGGGCTGTATCCCAAATACAAATGTATACTGAACTCCCGCTTAAGGTGACACTAAACTCTCCATTCACATTAGTGCTTCTCCAACGTCGCACTGGAACGTGACTTTGATGTGACTTTTGGTGCGATTTTAATCCGACTTTACATTCTATGGATCAAAGTCACAGCAAAGTCACACCAAAGTAGCACAGGAACCCTTTCTAAGTTGCTGCAACTTTAAGTAAGTCGTACTGATTTGAACGGGTGGCATTAAATAGAATAGGTGCGATTTGTTGTAGTGACATGACAAATCGCACAAGTGTGAAACACAAAATCATAAATTATAATATAATAAATAACTAAAATAATTATAAAAAAATAATAATATAATAATAAAAGACATTTCCCCACAAATCACTATCGCTCAATTCTGCAAGTGATTCTAATTTACTATAGCTGTTCTAAAACCACTTTTGATTTAAAGGGACACTTTTGGTTGCTATGGACAATCTCCAGTTCACAGGCAGAAGGCACAGTATATATAAAATAAAACTGCATGCAGAGCATTGGACAAAGCACTAGGGACAAAAGGGATGTCAAATAATTTCATACAGTAATGTAATCTTTAAGATTATTGTGTACTGTAGGTGATATTTATTTTGTAATTTTTAAATTTGCCGCCGGGCTCCGCCCCAGTGCATCGTGACGCTCGCAGGAAATGGAGCCCTGCACACAGAGGCATCGAGTGGACACAGCCCGCAGACACATCGGGGGGACATTGCAGGATCCTGGTGACAAGGTAAGTAACCTTCACCAGGATCCTGCAATGCAATCCCGAGTGTGGCTCTGGGTTACCGCTAATGGTGCTGAAACTAAACCTCAAGCCACACTCGGGAAAAGTTCCAGGGAGGTTAACATGTTTGTTACCCCGGCATTTAAAAATTCCTGATATGTGGCTGCTGTACCATGTACTTGTATGAAAAAGCATCCTGTTCTTTGTATTGCTTCCTTTGTGTTAAGTACTTTTTCTTTTAAAACTGACCACACTAAGCAGGAGAGCACATTGTGGTCAGTTCTCTAGCTATGCTGGGAATTCAGTATGCTCTCCTCCAATGATCAGGCTTGTCCTAAGACACCCGCCATTCACTGGGAAATAAATAAAAATATAAAAAAATTCTTCCACAGTTTAGGCCAATATGCATTCTTCTACATATTTTTGGTAAACCAATGTATATTGATCGGTTTGCGCAAAAGGTATAGCGCCTACAAAATAGGGTATAGATTTATGGCATTTTTATTATATTTTTTTTAGTAATGGCAGTGATCTTCGATTTTTATTGGGACTGCGACATTATGGCGGACACATCGGACACTTTTGACACTATTCTGGGACCATTGTCATTTATACGGCAATCAGACCTACAAATAGCCACTGATTACTGTGTAAATGACACTGGCAGGGAGGGAGTTAAACACTAGGGGGCGATCAAGGGGTCAAGTGTGTCCTAGGGAGTGATTCTAACTGTAGGGGGATGAGGTCACTACAACATGACAGAGATCACTGCTCCTGATGACAGGGAGCAGTAGATCCCTGTCATGTTTCTAATCAGAAATGGGAAATGCCTTGTTTAAATAGGGATCTCCCCATTCTGCCGCTCTGTGTCACGATCGCGGGCTGCCGGCAAACATTGAGTTTGCGGGACCCACGGGCACGCTCCAACGTGCGCCCGCTAGGCGGCAAATTTAAAGAACGTACAGGTATGCCCATTTGCCTGCCCCTGCCTTTCTGCCACCATAATTTAGCATGGGGCAGTCGGCAAATGGTTAAGGGCTCATTCACACAGGCACTCAGCCCTGTACAGCGTCCAGAGCCATTTGACAGGTACACAGGGATAGGTGCACAAATCCAGACACAAAGTGGTTGATTTACTAAAGGCAAACAGACTGTGCACTTTGCAAGTGAAGTTGCTCCAGTGCTTAGTAAATGAGCTAAAGCTTCACTTTGCAAAGAATACCCAATCATGTGCATTTTTGCTTGCACATAATTGGATGATGGAAGTCAGCAGAGCTTCTGCTCATTTACTAAGCTCTGGAGCTGCTGCACTTTCAGAGTGCAACTGCACTTTGAAAAGTGCAAAGACTATTTGCCTTTAGTAAATGAACCCCAGAGGCTCAGTGTCCAGATCCATGCACCCATCCTGATATACCTGTCAAAACTGGTTGTGCAGGTGAGTCTAAATAGCCATGTGTACACATTCACAGCACAAACACATGGTTGAGCTGCATTTTTACTGCCCTCTCTTAAATAGGTATTACACTCTCCTAACTTTTTTTATGGGCCCCCAGGAGGGTTATGCAATAATGTGCTAGTATACATAGCATTATTTACACCTCATGGCAGACTTACCTATCTAACACAGACCTCTAGTACAGCGCTGTCACTGCTCCAGTAGGCCCTCGCCTTCCTACTGGTAATATTCTCTCTGACCGCTTGAATTTCCATGATGCCTTGATGTCACTCCTGCACATGCTAGGGGGAGTCACATCACCACAGGAAAGAGCACGTGCCACGCATGCGTTGCTCAGATTACATTACCACTGACAGGCCAGGAAAGGCATTTATGACAGAACACACCAGTAGGGTCTCTATAGTTAATAACAACCTTGACCGTCAGCAGGTTTTTAAAATTAGACTTTACAGTTGTAAAGTCTTAAGGTTTTTCACCCTAATGTATTCTATGCATTAAGGTGCAAAACCTTTTGCGCCGCAGCACCCTTCCCAGACCCCCCCCCCCTTTTTCTTACCTGAACCTGCTCCAATTCAGTGATGTGTACAAGTGCAAAAGCTCCAGCTGCTGTCGCTCTCCTCATTGGACAGATTGATAGCAGCAGAAGCTTCTGGCTTTTGCTGCTGTCAATCAAAAGCTGTGACACGGGAGGGGGCGGGGTCGAGTCCCGCTATTTCTGTCAATGGATGCAGCAGCGTCAGTGAGCCCACACAATGAAGAGGAGGGGCCTGACGCGCCAGCGGGGGGGAACCCCGAAGAAGAGGATTGGGGCTGCTCTGTGCAAAACCAAAGAATAGGCATGTTTGTTATTTAATAATCCGATCTTCACTGTGGCAGCAGCATCGATCGCGTCATCCGTTTTATAGGGGGGAGGCGATCGATAACGTCAGACCTACAGCCACACCCCCCTACATGCTGTGTCTGCAATGCTTTATGGCCACTGCAGAAATTACCCTCCTGTCATGTTTGGAGGCCTGTACCATCTGCTGAACAACACCCATTTAACCACGGCCCGGAAGATTTAGCTGCTGAATGACCAGGCCATTTTTTGCAATTTGCCACTGAGTAGCTTTAACTGACAATTGTGTGGTCGTGCGACGCTGCACCAAAAAAAAATTGACAACCTTTTTTTTCCCAAAAGAGAGCTTTCTTTTGGTGGTGTATATATATATATATATATATATATATATATATATATATATATATATATATATATATATATATATATATATATATATATATATTACATATATACACAAGTATTTTGTATTGTTGAAATGTGTCAGGTAATATAATATAACCATGAATGCTTTGTGTTGTTTTTCAGAGAATGTAACAAGTTTCTTTTTGCGAAGTATGCTTACACAATCTGTTACCTGAGTCTCAAACACAGAAGAACACAGAAATGAAGAAATGAGACAGCATGCTGAGAGGAAAGAAGAAAGAGAAACAATGTAAAAGGTAGAGGGATGAAAGGGACAAGGAGGCACTTCTGGTCCATAAGGACCCTAAATCATGATAAGGGTACAGGCTGGCAAGGGAGAGCACAAAGCTAAAATAAAAGCTGACACATGAAGAGCTATAATATTTATAGATATATCTGAAAATGTTGGAGGGGTCTGCCAAAACTGAAGACACCTGAGGTAAATTTGTCATTGCTGTCTGACACAGCTGAACTCCTGTCAAATAATCCCACTGAAGTGCATTTAGCTTTTTTCAGCCCCCCTGTTAAGTCTACAATCTTAGAAAGAATCTGTCGCATATGAAGCAATATTACAGTGACACAGACCAAACTAAAACAAAGTAGGAATCGCCGCTCCAGAAGTTTTTACCCCTTTCATGACCAGGGTCATTGGCACTGTGCTAGTTTAACTGGCAGTTGCACAATTATGCAACTATGTACCCAAATTAAAATGTTACTAACCCTTTAACAGTAAAATCAGTCTATATATGCAGTAAAGCATGCTTGTTATACTCAATGTGGAGCCTAAGGGGTTAATCCTTGGCACTGTGTAGAAAGGCCATTTGATCCTATCTTCTCAGATCCTCCTCTTCTTCCACAGTCCCCAATCCATCTGCTGATAGCACAGAGCCTTAGAAGTCACTCTGCACATGCTCATTTTGGTGTGTATTGCTATAGGTTTTTTTTTTTTCTTGGGAGAGTGCATGTGATCCGCACAGGGCCAATCAGCACTGTCCAGACAGAGGGTCAGGGTTCCTGAAGCGTCATAGGCCAGTCAGAGTAGAATGAAAACTCTGTCTACAAGCTTTAACCACCTAAGGACCGCCTCCTGCACATATATGTCGGCAGAATGGCACGGCTGGGCAGATCCACGTACAGGTACGTCCTGTACTACTGGCCAACTGTGGGTCAGAAGCTCCGGGACCGCGGGACTCGTGGACCCGCTCGCCGCTGGAGTGCGGAGATCGGTCCCCGGAGCTGAAGAACGGGGAGAGCCGTGTGTAAACACGGCTTCCCCGTGCTTCACTGTGGCGGCAGCATCGATCGCGTCATCCCTTTTATAGGGGGGCGCGATCGATGACGTCAGACTTACAGCCACACCCCCCTACAGTTGTAAATACACAGGGAACACATAACCCCTACAGCGCCCCCTTGTGGTTAACTCCCAAACTGCAACTGTCATTTCCACAGTAAAGAATGCAATTTAAATGCATTTTTTGCTGTGAAAATGACAATTGTCCCAAAAATGTGTCAAAATTGTCCGAAGTGTCCTCCATAATGTCGCATTCACGATGATCGCCGCCATTAGTAGTGAAAAAATAATTAATAAAAATGCAATAAAACTATCCCCTATTTTGTAAACACTATACATTTTGCGCAAACCAACCGATAAACGCTTATTGCGATTTTTTACCAAAAATAGGTAGAAGAATACGTGTCGGCCTAAACTGAGAAAAAAATTGTTTTATATATTTTTGGGGGATATTTATTATAGTAAAAAACATTGCATTTTTTTTTCAAAATTTTCGCTCTATTTCTGTTTATAGCGCAAAAAAAAAAAACGCAGAGGTGATCAAATACCACCAAAAGAAAGCTCTATTTGTGGGAAAAAAAGGACGCCAATTTTGTTTGGGAGCCACGTCGCACGACTGCGCAATTGTCAGTTAAAGCGACGCAGTGCCAATTTGCAAAAAGGGGCCTGGTCCTTTAGCTGCATTTTGGTCCGGGGCTTAAGTGGTTAACCAGACACTGATTGAAGTCAGAAGACTGCTATATCTTGCTGATGATAAAACATATTTAGATGTTTATATTTACTAAAACTATTGCATTTCCATGTTCTGTGTACTGTGGGAGACCAGATATAATGAATGCAGGGTCCTGACTGAGTTTAGTAACACTTTTAAAGAGGAAGTAAATCCTCCTCTAGAAAAAAAAAAGAGCCTGCAAGACAAAGGCATAATGAGCTAGTATGCATAGCATACTAGCTCATTATTTAGTACTTATCTGAGATCGAAGCCCCCGCAGTGGTCCTTGTTCATCTCCTCCGATGCCGCCATCTCTCCCGGAGTGACTTCCGGGTATCGCTGCTCCGGCGCTGTGACTGGCCGGAGCAGCGATGATATCACTCCCACGCATGCGCATGGGAGTTAGCAGTGACGGCATGATTGCCTTCACTAACGGCATGCTCAGTGCGCCTGTGCCGTTGTCTCATGGAAAGGGTCAAAAATATTTAAATGTTAAGTTGTATATTAACAAACAGCACATTTGGTGCTTTATAATAATAAAAAAGCCTCACAGTACAAAACCTACCATCATGCATCCTATACAACATTAAAGACCCATGGATGACCGCTGGAGATGATGCGCTCCTGGAAGACAAATGATTTGTAAACAAAGGAGAAGGGGATTCTGAGTGACATCATAACACAATCATGACTGTATTTTTTTTTTTTAACATCAACACACATTGGAATTTCACAGGAACGCGCTCCATGTTCACGTGCGATTCAGTGCAATTTGTACATTTACTACATTTGTTCTGTGACCCAGAGTCAGCTGATAGTGTGCTATTGATGGCTATCAGCAAATGGGGGCAGAGTCACAACAAGTTAAGAAGGATCCCAACAATATTCTCAGGATACACCCATCTGCGTGATTGACAGCCAGCTTCCCGACCCCCCTTCCCCCCAGCCTGATGCTACAGCAAGCTCTGGAGCCAGCAGACCCAGAGATAACTGATCAATGGTCAGTTAGCTGGCCGCTCAGCTCTTATGCCCTGTACATACGATCAGTTTGTCTGATGAAAACGGACCATTGGACCGTTTTCATCGGACGAACCGATCGTGTGTGGGCCCCATCAGTTTTTTCCCCATCGGTGAAAAAAAATAGAACCTGTTTTAAATTTTTCGTATTGGTTAAAAAAACGATAGAAAAAAAACATCGTCTGTGGGGAAAATCCATTGGTCAAAAATCCACACATGCTCAGAATCAAGTTGACGCATGCTCAGAAGCATTGAACTTAATTTTTCTCTGCACGTCGTTGTGTTTTACGTCACCGCGTTGGACACGATCAGATTTTTAACTGATGGTGTGTAGGCAAGACTGATGAAAGTCAGCTTCATCGGATATCTGATGAAAAATCCATTGGTTCGTTTTCATGAGACGAACCAATCATGTGTACAGGGCATTAGCCTTATTACTGGCAAGGGCCAACTGAAGTGTCACATGCATGCTGAAGAATGGCAGTAAGTCCTGTGTGTATTTATTTATTTTGTAGCTCCATAGTTCCCCTTTGAAGCAGACCTATCCCTTAAAGCTAATAGAGTAGGAAATAATCCTGGTCACCTTGGAACATCTTAACCCTGACTTATTGATATAATCCTTGACCTAGACCTAGAACATCGGAAATCTGGTGTGCCTTGCTAACATCCTTGTCCTGGAATATCTCAAGACTGGCATGCTCCACTATCATCCTCATCCTTGATCATATAAAGCTTGCTGTGCTCCAATATTGTTCTTGTTCTCTAACATCTCAAACCTAGCATGCTCCGCTATCATAATCATCCAGGAACAACTCACACCTGGCATACTCCACTATTATCCTTATCCTGGAACATGCCAAGACTGTTGTGCTCGCTATCATCATCATTAGTGTTGCTCACGAATATTCGCATTGCGAATATTCGCTACGAATATTGCATATTCGAGTATTCGCGAATAACACGAATATCGCGGCGAATATTCGCTATTTCGAATATTCGAATGTTTTCAATTTTTTTTTAGAACAGATCACATCCTAGAGATCCCCATCGACGTCTAAAAGCATTGCTGGTATGATTAGAGACCTTGGGCCGAGTAGCTGCAGCGCTCATTTTATATTGCCGAAAAATCGCAATGCGATTATTCGGCAATAGCGATATCGCGCGATTATTTTATATTGTAATATATCACGAATATTCAGAGCCAATCAGAGTGCTCCATTCCGCATTTCTCAAAATTTCGCAATTATTTTGTATTGTAATATATCACGAATATTCTGAGCCAATCAGAGTGCTCCTTCCGCATTTCTCGAATATTCGCAATTATTGTGTATTGTAATATATCACGAATATTCTGAGCCAATCAGAGTGCTCCTTCCGCATTTGCCGAATATTCGCAATTATTGTGTATTGTAATATATCACGAATATTCTGAGCCAATCAGAGTGCTCCTTCCGCATTTCTCGAATATTCGCAATTATTTTGTATTGTAAAATATCACGAATATTCTGAGCCAATCAGAGTGCTCCATTCCGCATTTCTCGAAATTTCGCATTCGCATTCGCATTCGCAATAGCGAAAATTCGCAATAATTTCATTTCCAAAAAATATCACGAATATTCGTATTTAGCGAATATATCTCGAATATTCGACTATATATTCGAGATATATCGCGAAATCGAATATGGCATATTCTGCTCAACACTAATCATCATCCTGGAACATCTCAAACCTAGCATGTTCCACTATCATGCCCTCTATCATCCTTGTCCTGCAACACCTCAAACTTGGCCTGTGTAATGCAAGGAAGTGAAGCAGGATGTACAAAAATGTCACCCCAGGTTTAGACTTGAAAAAACAATTCCACCATTATAAAAGCAAGATCTTGGCATAAACATTACATAACAGCATTTAAAATAAATTTAAAGGGTTTGTAAAGGATTTTTTCTTTATCTTAATAGCTTCCTCTTCCTTAATGCAGTGCTGTTTTCAAGTCCTCATTGTTCGTTTTTGCTCTCAAGTTGCTATAATTCTTCTCTGATCTCCACACTTCCTGGCTGTCTGTTTCCTGATGGTCACAGTACTGGGAGCTTTCTCTCTGTCGTCACTAATCAAGGAGGTGTGATTACTGTGTGTCTAAAACCCCAGTTTCGTTTTCCAAACCATCACTGCCCTGTATGGCTCTGTGGCTCCGTATGCTCTGTACAGAAGAGATGCAGGAAACAACATGCAAAAACGAAACTAGAAACTACAGGCACATTATATGATTGATTTTTACCTATTTTTAATCGTTTTTAAAAGAAATCAGTTAACTATTATGTCTCTATACCCTGTAAACAGTCATTTTATCATACATTTTTTTTTTATTTACAACTCCTATAACTTTAACCACTTGCCTACTGTGCACCTACACCCCCTTCCTGCCTAGACAAAATTTAAGCTTCCGGCACTGCGTCGCTTTAACTGACAATTGCGCGGTCGTGCGACGTGGCTCCCAAACAACATTTTTCCCACAAATAGAGCTTTATTTTGGTGGTATTTGATCACCTCTGCAGTTTTTATTTTTTACGTCAATTTTTAAAAAAATGCAATATTTTTTACTTTTTGCTGTAATAAATAACCCAAAAAATATATAAAAAAAATATTTTTTTCCTCAGTTTAGGCCGATACGTATTCTTCTACATATTTTTGGTAAAAAAAAAAAAATGCAAAAAGCGTTTATCGATTGGTTTGCGCAAAATTTATAGTGTTTACAAAATAGGGGATAGTTTATGGCATTTTTTTCTTTACTATTAATGGCGGCGATCTGCGATTTTTTTTATTGGGACTGCGACGGTATGGCGGACACTTCGGACACTTTTCTGACATTTTTGGGACCATTTACATTTATACAGTGAACAATGCTATAAATATGCATTGATTACTGTATAAATGTGACTGGCAGTGAAGGGGTTAACCACTAGGGGGCGGGGAAGGGGTTAAATGTGTGTCCTATGAGTGTTTTAACTGTGGGGGGAGGGTGGTGACTGGGGGGAGGTGACCGATTGTGTCCCTATGTACAAGGGACACAATCGATCTCCTCTCTCCCTGACAGGACGTGGAGCTCTGTGTTTACATACAGAGCTCCACGTCCCAGCTCAGTTACTCGGCAATCGCGTGTGCCCGGCGGCGATCGTTGCCACCGGGCACTCGCACGGGATCCCAGCAGAGCGGCGGGTGCGCGCGCCCACCCGCGGATTAAAAAAGAACATCGCGTCATATGACGTGATGTCAGGATAATGGAGTCCTCCGCCCGCCGTCATTTGACGGTGGGCAGAGGACAAGTGGTTAAAGAGTATGTAAACCCAACATTTCATATTCTTGATATGTGCCTGCTGTACCACATACTTGTGGTATAAGTATCCTGTTCTCCTTGTATTGCTTCTTTTGGGTGAAATCCCTGGTGTTCCTGCCAGCCCCTCTACTTTTATCATTAAACACTGACCACACTAAGCAGGAGAACATAGCTTGGTCAGTTATTTAGCTCAGCAGGAAACTCAGCCTGTTCTCTTTCAATGATCAGACTTTTCCTTACACCCCCCCACTGCAAAACTATTTACTGGGAAGCTCAGTACACTGTTGCTTCTCCTCCCCCCAGCTCTTAAATAGCTGAGAAGAAAGTGAATGTGATCAGGGTATTTATAATGTGATATACAGCCCTCAAAATTTCCACTCGCCTACTAGCATTTGGCGAGTGGATTTAAGCTGGGGGCGAGTGATGACAGGGATACATGACCAATCTCCCTCCAATCTGTGACTACACTTAGAGTCCCGATGAGATTGGTGGCCGAAGAGGAAAGGTGCATGCTTGGGAAAAGTTGTCTGGTGAGCAGTACACAGGTGCTCTCCTTACAATTCTCATTAAGCCATGGGACCTAACCGTATGACCTCTCTGAGCCTGCCCCCTCCCCCCGACCAATGTAGCCGGAGAGCAATAAGTAATGAGTGAGGAGGAGGATTGCGAAAATTACCAATCCAGTGCAGCGCTCACTGAAAGTTGCCCTGACATGAGAGCGGCAGCCTTCCAGTTTGTGCAGTTTTCTTCTCCTTGTGCTCTATGTAAGTGTCCAACAGTTCACCCTGAGCACTGTGACCAGACTGGTTTCAATGTGTGCTGTGTCAGTGTGCGCTGTGCTATGGTGTCAATGGCTGTGCAGTTGTGTGGATCTCAGCGCTGGATTGTACTCCCTCCCGCTTTGCTGCAGCTCCTCTCCTCACTGCCAGCCTGAATAAAAGGGGGAAGTGGGGACATGCAAGCGTGGAGCCGCACACACAGGCTCCTGATGATGAGATGAATAGGAGAGAGAGAGGATGGATGGGAGTTGCAGAGGAAACAGCAAGAGAATGGGGAAGAGACCCATTTCTAGTGCTCTGTCCCTCTGGTCTGCCCCCAGTGCCCTGTCCCTCTGGTCTGCCCCCAGTGCCCTGTCCCTCTGGTCTGCTCCAAGTGCCCTGTCCTTCTGGTCTGCCCCCAGTGCCCTGTCCCTCTGGTCTGCCCCCAGTGCCCTGTCCAATTTTGTTAAAGTTGTTGTTGGTAATATTTAATTTTGTAACTTGATTCTGCATAAAACATTTAACATTGTCATTCCATGAGATAATCTACGATGGCGTGTTTACGGGTGCAATTAGGCGCAGGGCAGTGTATGAATTAGGTGGGGCAACTGGTGGCGAGTAACTCTTGAACCCTGGCTAGTAGCTCAGGACTTGAAATTTTGAGCCCTGTGATATATATATATACACAATAATGTTTTGCCTTCCATTTCATTTTTAAACTGAATGGGTTGTTTTACGAGGTGATCATTTACAATCACTTTAACCTCCCTGGTGGTATGATTCTTTCAGATTTTAGGTGCTGAAAGCAGTACCATTATTTGCAAGGAAATTTGGTGTGTTATACGGTAGGCTTGTAATTCTTAGGAATAACTCACTTAAATCTATCCAAACACGAGTCTAATAGGCATCCCGGGTATGATTGTTTTTTTTTTTTGTTTTTTTTTATTAAAAATTATAATATAATAAATAATTATAAAAATTTTTTTTTTTTTATGACGAATTTTCCCACAAATCGCTATCGCTAAATTCTGCAAGTGATTCTGATTTATTATCGCTGTTTTTTAGCTGCTCTAAAACAATTTTTGCCATAAAGGGACACTTTTGGTTGCTATGGGCAATCTACAGTTTGCAGGGAGAAAGAACAGTTTTTATTATATAAAAGGACATGTAGTGGACAGGGCAGACCACTAGGGACATGGGGGGTGTGTGTATTTTTTACATACAGTACTGTAATCTATAAGATTACAGTGTACTGTATGTATAGTGTTTGTTTACCTTTTTGAATTTGGCGCCGTTCTCCATCCCCGTGCGTCGTAACGTCGCAGGGAACAGAGATCGGCGGCGCGCGGGGACGCTGTGTGAATCGAGCGAGCACCCGCTTGCTCACACAGCGCAGATGCATTGCTGGATATACGGAGAAGGTAAGTAAACAGTCTCTATGGATGCTGCGAGGCGAGCCCGAGTCTGACTCGGGGTTACCGATCGTAGCACAGAAATCTAACCCCGAGTCAGACTCGGGAACACCGCCAGGGAGGTTAAAGGGTTTGTAAAGGAAATATTTTTTTTTATATCTTAATAGCTTCCTTTACCTTACTGCAGTGCTGTTTTAATGTCCTCATTGTTCATTTTTGCTCTCAAGTTGCTGTAATTCATCTCTGATCTCCACACTTCCTTGTTGTCTGTTTCCTGATAACCACAGTACTGGGAGCTTTCTCTCTGTGGTCACTAATCAAGGAGGTGTGATTATTGTGTGTCTAAAACCCCACAGAACCAATCAGTTTCGTTTTCCAAACCATCACTGCCTGTATTGGCTCTGTGGCTCTATACAGAAGAGAAGCAGGAAACATGCAAAAACAAAACTAGAAACTACAGGTACATTATATGATTGATTTGTATCTATTTTTAATTGTTTTTAAAAGGAATCAGTTAACTATTATGTCTATATACCCTGTAAACAATCATTTCAGCAAAAAAACAAAAAAATGATTTACAAATCCTTTAAATAAATGCAGTTAGCAAGAGTGCCTCTTCCATACCTAAACCAGTGTCACAGTCAATTAAAGTTGTTGTAAAATTAGTGATGACAATTACTGGCAACCTTTCTGATATAACAAGCTATACTACACAGTCTCAGTGTTTTTTTTTTATTATTATTATTAATTAATTATGCAGCTAAATACTTGATTTCACACACTCTCCTTCTACGATCTAAGGAATACAGTGGGAGGGGCTGAAATTCCCCTGTTACATTAACCGGGAGGTATTTAGCTGCAGAATAAAAAAAAAACTAAGAAACTGTGTAATATAGCGTGTTATAACAGATGGGCTGTCAGTAATTGCCATCTCGTACTTTACAGCCACATAAAATAACATCAGGGGGAATGTGAAGGGGTGGGCTTGGAGATCTGCTTACAGACTAGGAACTGACAGACAGGGAGGGGGGTGGAGAGGAGAGAGACTTTGAACACAGCAGGATGAGGGAGGCACATAAACTGACCACAGAATCACGGATCAGCAGTCATAATTATTGTGGTCAGTTCACATAAGGGGGATGCAGAATCAACCAGGTATTTTACAGCATAGAAAGGGACAAATTACACTGCAGAAGCATTACGCTGTTTAAAGTAGTAGTTAACTGTAGGGCCGCGTACACACGACCAAATATATCTGTTCAAATCGGTCTGACAGACCGATTTGAACAGATATGTCTGCTGGCTGTTTTGGTTTGATCGCTGTACACACGATCAAACCAAAATCTCCGCCGGCAGACAACGCGGTGACGTTGACGCCGTCACGTCACCGCACCAGGAAGTAAAACACTTCCGCGCATGCGTCGAATCCATTCGACGCATGTGCGGGCAGATATGTCAGCTGGTTAGCGTACTAACCAGCAGACATATCGGTCCAACTGGTTCCCAGCAGACAGATTTTAAAGCAGGCTTTAAAATCTGTCTGCTGGACAAATCCGTCTGCTCGCCCGAACACACGATCGAATCTGTCTGCTGAGACGGTCTGTCAGACCGTTTTCAGCAGATAGATTTGATCGTGTGTACGCGGCCTGAGTGGTTAAAAAAAAAATGTCCCTGCAAAGCATTGTCATAATGTACTAGTAGGCATCGCATACTAGCACATTATGCAAGACTTACCTTAGAACAAAGCCCTCCAGTGCCGCAATATCAACGCTGAGAGACCTGACATTTTCCCCGGTCTTCCTTCTGGGTTCACGACCTCCAGCTACATGAGTGGCTGGGGCCGTAATGACGTCAGCTTTACTGGCATGCACCGATGATGTCATTGATGGCATGCTCCCTGAATTTCTTCTAAAGTGCGAAAGTTTAGGAGATATTCACAGTTCCTATAGGCTTACATGTAGGTACAAGTGGTGTACTACCACTTTAATGTGCTATAGGAACAGGATTTATTTTTTTTTTTTTTTTATTACAACCGCTTTTAGCTATAGTGTGAGTACAACTAAGAGCCTGAGTATGGTGCTGCTCTAAGTGATGGACACAAAGACTAGCGTAAGTGATGGGCACAAAGAACACCTGTGCTGGCAGAAGTGGGTCAGTGTGTTGTGCTGCAGATGTCCCTTTGAAAGTAGCTAAATACAGTTAAACAGAGGGCAGGCAGGTTTCCCTGGTGTGATCTGTGTGAGTGTCAACCACAATCAGGGAGACTGGGCGGTGCAGTGTAACAACATAAAGCAGGAAGCAAAGAAGAAAATAAGGCAGATCCCCACATAATTACATAATTACACCTAGAAGTAAGGTTGGTATACCTATACCATAGTGCAGGATTGGCACAGCCCCCTTGGACCTTTTAGGCAGAAATGGTCATAAAGATATTTTTCTAGTAAAATGCAATATAATGCACAGAGAAGTAAGGTTTGTACACCTATACCATAGTGCAAGATTGGCACAGCCCCCTTGGAGGATTGGCACAGCCCCCTTGGAGCTTTTAGGCAGAAATGGTCGTAAAGATAATTTTCTAGTAAAATGCAATATAATGCACAGAGAAGTAAGGTTTTAAAACATCAACACAAACTAAAAAGATAATTTACATACATGGAGCAGATCCATTTTAAAGGCTAGGAAAAAAAATATATAATTTCCTTTGAAAAGATTAACAGTGTAATTTGCAGAAGCAGTGGGCAAAGCTATCCCATTTCGGACTAAGAAAGGTAACACAAGAAGTCCGTCGCTCGGCATGTGCAGCATCCTCCTCCTCCTGTCTCCCCCTGGGGGCGTCCTGGAACAAGTGCTGCCTGGTGTGCTCCGCTATGATCCTCATTCTGGATCATCTCTAGCCTGGCGTGCTCCGCTCTCATCCTCGCTCCTTACTGAAGTTGGCATTCAATACAAACAAGAGACACGTTAGGGGTTTACAATAGCGGCGCCCCAGGTGTGCGCTCGGCAAAAACAATTCCGCCGTAAAAAAAAGAGCAGAAAGCAAGATGTAGGCATCAACTTTACATAAAAGCACTTTAAATAAACCTGTGAGTTAACAATCGTGTGCCTTTTATGCCTAGACCAGTGCCATGCTAGATTAGGCTATAGTGGGAGAAGAACTAAGAGGCTGCGATGCCAGTGATGGGCACAGAGAGCACCTGTGCTGGCACAAGTAGGGCAGTGTGTTTGATGTCCCTTTGAAAGTAGGTAAGTGCAGGAAGACAGAGGGCGGCCAGGTTTCCCTGGTGTGATGTGTGTGAGTGTCAAACACAATCAGGGAGACTGGGAGGTGCACAGGGCGGTGCAGTGAGCGAGGTGCGATCAGACTCACACCTCTCTAGCAGTCACACACCGAGCATGCACATCTAGGTGTATATCTACACACAGGCTTACTCCCCCGGAGAAGACACAGCACGATCACAGGGCATAGGACACACCACCATCAGCCCTGTTGGGTCATCCCTCCCCAATGTAGCCAGATCCTTCCCAATCACCACCAACCTACACCCACAATTAAAGTGCACATCCAGGGAGCACTTATTCCACAACTCCTTCTGGGGGTGGGAGATTTTTTTTATTTCTTTTTTCTTGGATGGAGAAAGAATCGAGGGAGTGAAGTTGAGAAGGAGGAGGTGTGGAGGAGGAGGACAGTGGTGTTGCTTGCCTAAGGTACAGTATAGTGTGTGTGTGTGTGTGTGTGGTTAGCCAGGTGTTGGATCCTGTCACCATGCCACCATAACCTAGTGGCACAAGGGGGAGGGAGGGTGCTGATAGCACACTGCTGGAGAGCTCGCCTGCCACCATCTGTGCACTCCACCAATAATCCCCATGGGGCTCCCTCACCATTAACCACTTTCCTGCTGTAGGCATTCTTTTTCTTTTTTTGGGTGTGTACTCTTTTGTGTGTAATTGTGGACTGGTGCACCTTGATCAGGCTGAGCTGTCATTGATTCCTGTTACATTGTTTGATACTAGTTACTTTTACAAGCTGTCATAGCACACTGCTGACCAGAGTGACAGCTGATCATCACCAACTTCCCTCTTTTGTATGTGTATAGGATCGTCCTTCCTACCTACCTTCCGTGTCTTGTACTTCTGCATTTTATATGAGTGCTGCTGGCGGTGTTATGAGCGCTGCTGGCGGTGTTATATAAAAGGGTCAATGGCATTTATTATTTCTGCTCAACAGCTAGATCCAAACTTTGGCTGACCTCAGGCTCCATTTACAAAGCTGTAACGCTACATGTGGCTGTCATTTACAAATGTCATTGGACTTGATTAAAAATGATTGTCACTTTTTTAGAAAATACGTGATGTGTCATCTTTGTGAATTGAGCCTCATATGGAGATCGGTGATGATGTACGTGCAAGGCTTTATTTTTGTAGTTGCACCAGTCGGTCTGCTAACATAACAAAATAAACGATCGCTGTCAGTGGGGTTAACTATTGGCTATATATTAGATTTAGTGATCTATCAGATACAAGATCAACAGCTGCTATAAAACATATAAGGAGAATAAGTAAACTCTTCCTCGCCTTTCTTTCTTGAATTTGTAGCTCAGAATGATGCACGACGTGGGTAGTAAATCAATGTATTGTAAATAAAACTCAGTAAAAATACTACAGTAAGTCGTCATTTAGGGCAATGTACCTTTTATAGCTCAATATATCATAAAGAGAAGACTAGGATAAAACTTAAGACACAATTCTATTCAATGACATGGGGATGATTTCAGCAGGGGATTATCAATATTTACAGGCATACCCCACTATTAAGTACACAATGGGATTTATTTACTAAAGCTGGAAAGTGCAAAATCAGGCTCACTTCTGCATACAAACCAATAGGCTTCCAGGTACCAGGCTTAATTGAACTAGCTGAGGTTAGAAGCTCATTGGTTTCTATGCAGAAGTGAGCCTGATTTTGCACTTTCTAGATTAAAGCGGATGGTTCACAAATAAAAAAATATTAAAAGCCAGCAGCAACAAATACTGCAGCTGCTGACTTTTAATATTAGGACACTTACCTGTCCTGGAGTCCAGCGCCGTCCGCAGCAGAGGATGAGCGATTGCTCGTCACCCTGCTGCTCCCCCCTCCATCCACGGTGAGGGAACCAGGAAGTGAAGCGCTGCGGCTTCACTGCCCGGTTCCCTACGGCGCATGCGCGAGCTGCGCTGCGCCCGCGATTGGCTCCAGCTGTGTGCTGGGAGCCGAGTGTTCCCAGCACACAACGGGCGGGAGACGGGATGTGATGCAATGCCCGTCTTTTGCCCGTGAATGCTGGGCCGGAAGTGGGTGCAGATACATGTCTATCTGCACCCCCCTCCCCCTGAAAGGTGTCAATTGTGACACCGGAGGGGGGGAGTGTTCGGATCAGCGGATCTTCACTTTAGGGTGGAGATCCGCTTTAAGTAAATAAACCCCATTGTGTACTTAAAAGTGGGGTATGCCTAAAGCTGGAAAGCGCAAAATCAGGCTCACTTCTGCATACAAACCAATGAGCTTCCAGGTTTTGTTACCAAAGCTTAATTGAACAAGCTGGGGTTAGAATCTCATTGGTTTCTATGCATAAGTGAAACAGATTTTGCACTTTCTAGATTTAGTAAATAAACCCCACTGTGTACTTAAAAGTGGGGTATGCCTGTATTTACTAAAGCTGGAAAGCGCAAAATCAGGCTCACTTCTGCATACAAACCAATGAGCTTCCAGGTTTTGTTACCAAAGCTTAATTGAACAAGCTGGGGTTAGAATCTCATTGGTTTCTATGCATAAGTGAAACAGATTTTGCACTTTCTAGATTTAGTAAATAAACCCCACTGTGTACTTAAAAGTGGGGTATGCCTGTATTTACTAAAGCTGGAAAGCACAAAATCAGGCTCAGTTCTGCACAGTACAGGCATACCCCACCTTTAAGTACACAATGGGGCTTATTTACTATCGCTGGAGAGTGCAAAATCATGGCTCAGGTCTGCACAGTAGTCAATGAGCTTCTAACCCCAGCTTGTTCAATTAAACCTGGTAAAGAAAATTGGAAGCTTATTGGTTATGCAGAAGTGTGCCTGATTTTCAGCGATAGAAACGAAACCCCCCTTGTGTACTTAAAAGTGGGGTATGCCTGTAGTCAATGAGCTTCTAACCCCAGCTTGTTCAATTAACAAAACTGGATGCTCATTGGTTTGTATGCAGAAGTGAGCCTGATTTTGCGCTTTCCAGCTTTAGTAAATACAGGCATACCCCACTTTTAAGTACACAATGGGGTTTATTTACTTAATCTAGAAAGTGCAAAATCAGGCCCCATTGTGTACCTAAAAGTGGGGTAAGCCTGTATTTATGAAAGCTGGAAAGCCAAAATCAGGCTCACTTCTGCACAGTAGTCAATGAGCTTCTAACCCCAGCTTGTTCAATTAAGCTTTGGTAAAAAAAAAAAAAAATTGAAGCTCATTGGTTTCAATGCAAAACTGAGCCTGATTTTGCACTCTCCAGCTTTAGTAAATAAACCCCATTGTGTACTTAAAAGTGGGGTATGCCTGTAACTTGGAATGAAAATACTACTACAGTAAGTCATCATTTAGGCATTGTGCCTTTTATGGCTCAATATATCAGAAAGAGAAGACTAGGATAACACTTACACACAATTCTATTCAATTTCAGCAGGGGATTATCAATATCTATTGGTTATAGGGAGACACCACCGTCATGGATATCTAGATCTATCCGATGTAGCTCTCATTACTCTCTATCCTGGTCTCATACATGAAGCGATCTGTACTAATTCATCGTATATGTGCCATGGGAGAACATGCACATCATTAAATAGGCAAACACCAAGTTATTTCAATTAGAGCACAAAATATAACAACGTGCCAAGAAATTCCCGGCCAGGTGAAATATATTTGATATATATTTAAAAGTTCATGAGCTGCTAAATATTGCGTGATATTCCTCCAAAGAAAGAGCTCAATACGAAAAGATGCAACATAACGAAAATATAATGTTTATTTTTCTAAAAGAAACCTGCAACATAAACAGTATCTGTTTCCTAAGATGAAAATCTGCAACATAAACTAAAACAAAGATGCATTTAATAGGATTAGTAGCTCAGGAATGAGGGGACTGTATGGAGCCACACTTGTATTGTGGAACTACAAGTCAGGTCAAAAATTTTGGGTGGTAAAAAAAAAAAAATTGGGGTGGAAAAAAATAAATGAGGGGTGGTGTTATAGGAAGGCTTATGGTTGCACAGCATGTATGAATGAATACATAGCTCCGATCTTGTCCATCAAAGGGATCTAAGAACAAGGAAACTGCCTTTTAATAATATGAGTGAATGAGGGATGACAGGTAATGTCTTTTTTAGCCTAAATCCTGTGCTGCCAGGTGGGTATAAACTGGATCGCATCGTCAGGATTGTAGAGCCCACACATAAAGCATAGGTGTCACCTAATCACAGCCCCCTTCTTTATCCTTCCGAATCACTAACTTTTTTTTTTTACTTCATTAAGCCACATTATATTGCTAGTTACACTCTGTTTATGGTCACTGCATACAACCTTGAGATCTGTTTAAAACTAGGTGGAAAATATTAGTACTTGTCTGGCGCATTTGGCATCAAAGTGTCGCTAATGTTCTAATTAATTGTAAAAGTTAGATATGTTTAAGGCAGCTGGGGGGCTACAGTAAATATTACATGTCATTTTAAATACTGCCATTGCACAGCATAGTTTATATACCGCCATAGACTGGCTGCAGTTGTGTATACAAGTTGTTACATTTTATTAAGCCTAACAATTTCATTCTGCTGTAAGTAAATTCACTGTGCTTACACAAGTGATAAAAATGTATCTCTGTGCTTTGTATAATAGAATGGCTCACTGTGTCTTGGTAAATAATATAGTCAAATTCTGGTTATCATAGGTGTGCGCAGCCTATTGGATTAGGGTGTGCACCCCAAAGCTCAAACACAACAGCTCATGACAGTGTCAGTGGAGCAATGGATGGTGTCTGTAGTTTTTATTTTTATTATTTCATTTCTTATTATTTAAAAAAAAAAAAAAAAAAAAAAAATATATATATATATATATATATATATATATACAGGGGCGGACTGAACATTGAGACACTGACCGTGGGCCCCATGCCACTAGGGGGCCCCATCAGGGTTGCCAGGCTCAGCAAAACCAGGGACAGTATGTAAAAATCTATGTTTTTTTTTTACATCTGTCCCTGATATGTCCAAAACCGACATGCTTTTGATGTGAAAATCCTGAGATTTTAGCTCCCCGCCTCTGCACTACCTCCTGGCGTGGTGGCCATCTGTAATTTCAGGGGCCCCATAATCTTCTATTGCCCAGGGGCCCCATGAGTGGTCAGTCCACCCCTGTATATGTGTATGTGTATATATATATATATATATATATATATATATATATATATATATATATATATGTATATATATATATATATAGGCATACCCTGCTTTTAAGTACACAATAGGGTTTATTTACTAATGCCGGAAATCGCAATATCAGGCTCATTTCTGCATAGAAACCAATGAGCTTCTAACTCCAGCTTGTTCAATTAAGCCTGGTAATAAAACCTGGAAGCTCATTGGTTTCTGTGCAGAAGTGAGCCTTATTTTGCGCTTTCCAGCTTTAGTAAATAAACACAATTGTGTACTTAAAAGTAGGGGTATGCCTGTTCATATATATATATATATATATATATATATATATATATATATATAATTATTTGGAAGAAAGTTGTAACCGCTCAGGTGTAATAGATGAACCTCCTCACAGAGTCCAAAACCACGGGTGCTGGCAATGCAAATGATAATGCAGAAATACAAGAAAATGTTTGGACAGCCACACTCCAAAAAATGTTCCCTTTATTGTAAAAAAACAAATCACAAAAATACATGCCACAGAAAAAAAAACAGATAAAAACTGACGTGTTTCACACTGTAACTCAGTGCTTAATCATAGCTATGATTAAGCACCGAGTTACAGTGTGAAACGCGTCAGTTTTATCTTTTTTTTTGCTGTGGGATGTATTTTCTATTTTATGTTGCAGATTTTCATCTTAGGAAACAGATACTCTTTATGTTGCAGGTTTCTTTTAGTAAAATAAATAGTTTCGGCTGTCCAAACCTTTTTTCGTATTTCTGCATATATTTTATTTGTTTACAATTTTTTAGGAGCCCCATTAGGGGGCTTTGGCAAAATATAAGGGCTCTAAACAGGGGGAATCTGGGCCACATTGGGGTGATTAGGGTGTGCCTAGGCACACCTGGCACACCCTGTGCGCACGCCTATGCTGGCCATACACACAGGAATGCTTGGGAAATTTCAACTGTTTTCATTACAAATATGCTCAAATTGTACAGGCCACCGACAAGTTATATTTTTATCAGAATAGTAGGGATGATGGTAGGTTCCATGGAGCTGTTTGACCATATTTTCTATCAAATGCTGGTTTTGAGTGATTGACAGAAAATTGTTGCATATATGGCTCAAAAAATAGGATATGTCAGTGCAGCAATTGCAATCTTTTAGATTAAAAGAGAAAGAAAATATTGAGTCCATAGAAGAGTAACCAAATTATTATAGGGTCTTTAAAATAAAACTTACAAACAGAGGTTTAGGGACGCCAATATGTACAGCGCAGAACAAGAAGGAAGTGGGCTGGCATTTTAACCTTTTTTTTTTTTAAGATGGCTGTCAGAAAATGTATCAATGGAATGATCCTTCTTGAGAACGTATACATGCTAATACTGGCCAAGTGTGTGTATTGGCAATTTGTAGACAACCCATGGCGCAGCCTAATCTCAGAGATTGGATGCATGTACATGTTGCGTGAAAAATATGGGCTGGTATACATTGGCATTTGTGTTTTGTATCTGGCATAGGTTTGTAAAGATAAGACAGATGTGGAATCCATTGTTTGATTTGGCTTTTATGAAGCGTCTATAAAGCAATGCACATTTGTATGTGTTGCTGTTTTTCCTTAGCATTATGTCATTTTGCTTTTAATCCTCCATACAAGCCAATATAAACATATTTAAATGCATTCCAAACTGATCTTAGACTCTCACGTTTAAGCTATTGTTGTGCATTTGGGCTGTTGCACTTGGGTATTTTAAAACTAATTTGAGATCAGTTTGTGTTTTGTTTTTATGGCTGAATTAAAGTCAATGTGAGTGCATAGTAAACACATGGGAAACAATAGAAAATTCATCTCAGGCACTTTGTACATTAGTATATATATGCAAACAATGCTATATATATATATATATATATATATATATATATATATATATATTATACTTTCTACATTAGACCTAGATGCAGGGCCGATCCTAGGGTCACAGGCGCCAGGGTGCAGAAATATTTCTGGCCCCTTCACATGGGCATGGTCATTTTATTAACTCCTCCCCTTTTACGAATGTTTCCATGGCAATGACTTAAAGGATCACTAATTTTTTCCTTTACCTTACTGCAGTCCTGGTTTCATATCCTCATTGTTCGTTGTTGCTTTGAAGTTGCTGTAATTCTGCTCTGATCTCCACACTTCCTGCTTGTCTGGCTCCTTATGAAAAATCTCATGGCAGCTTTTCACTGTGGTCCAAGTTGTCATTACTGCGTGTCTAAAACTCCTCAGAGTTGAATGAAATCAGATTCATTTTAAAAACAAAACACTGCCCTGAATTTGTTTGTTTTTGTCCTGTCTGTCTCTCTACTTCACAGAAACATGAAACCAGTTTAAAAACTAAAGTGAAACTAGAGGCACATTATATGATTGATTTTTATCTATTTTTAATCATTTTTAAAAGGAATCGGTTAACTTTTATGTCTCTATACCCTGTAAACAGTCATTTCAGCAAAAATGTTTTCCTTTAGTGACCCTTTAACCACAGAGATACTCCCCCACAAAGTCTTCATTAACCTGGGATCTTTACATGATCTCTTAACAATAAACAAAATACAAGAAGAGAAGCAGAGTACTTTCTTGGGCAGGGCCGTCTTAATAGCATCATGGGCCCCTGAGCAAAATACTGCTCTGGGGCCCCTACATTGATGACAGTGCAGGTAAACAGACATCAAGTAGGTAGGAGGCCGACTGCCTCCCCTGTTTATCTATAACTCTTAGTGCCATCATGCCCCCCCCCCCAATTTCGGGGCAGCGTGAGCTCAAGGACCAGCTGCTTTGGGGAAAGTGCAGGGGCCCCCCCATGCAGCTGGGGCCCCTGGGCAGTGCCCAGTTGTGCCCTCTCATTAAGACAGCCCTGTTCTTGGGACCTGGAGGGGGGCCTCTCTGATGGACACAGATTGGGCTTCTGTTAGAGAGTCTGTTAGAAAGAGCCCCCAGACATACTACAGACATGATACAGGAGATGCTCAGAGACTGCAGACATGATACAGGAGACGGTCAGAGACTGCAGACATAGTACAGGAGATGGTCAGAGACTGCAGACATAGTATAGGAGATGGTCAGAGACTACAGACATAATACAGGAGATAGTCAGAGACTGCAGACATAATACAGGAGATGGTCAGAGACTGCAGACATAGTACAGGAGATGGTCAGAGACACACCTATGCTCAAAACACTAGTTCTGGACGGACACAAACAAGGAGAGAAGGAGGGAGGGGAGAACTCTGGCAATTCGGCGCCCTCACCTCTGCAAGCACCCTGTGCACCCTGCCTAGGATCGGCCCTGCCTAGATGATCCCATAAGCATGTGAATATTAGACCTATTACTTGTTTCTAAATCTGTAGCCCATATTCACTAGCCTATACACACATGATCAGATTGTGAGAAGTCAAAAGCAGCTTGGTTTCAGGTGCTTGTGAATTGCTTTGACTTGTTTTTGAGCTGCTTTGATGAGATTTTTCATTGTTTAGTGCAGCCTTTCTCAACCAGGGTTCCGTGGAACCCTAAAGTTCCTCCAAAGATTGTTTGATTCCTAGAGCAATGAGCAATTTATATCTCGCAAATAAACACCCACTGACAACAAAAAGGGAGCATTCTTCCCAATTACCACAAATCTAAGGCGCATTCTACCCAGTGACCATCACACTTGTGAACAATGAGCTGTAGATATTAAATTATTATCAGGGGTTCCCTGAGACCAGAAATTCATTTCAAGGGTTTCTTCATGTTAAAAAGGCAGAGGAAAGCTTGCATCAAGCTGCTTCAAGATGCCCATTCATTTACATTGCAGCAGCTCAGAGACCAACAAAAGCCTGTGTACATTTCTTTTTCTATGCTACCTTTTGATAATTACAAAGAACTAAACTAAGCTGTCTATTTTGTTAGCGCAAATTATATGATCCTGCCTCATGGGAAGAATTTGTTATTTTTTCTTTTTTAGACAGTGCTAGAAAGAATACCATTAATGCATAAAAAGTATTATGCTGGAAATCCGTTTTTTTTTCTTGGATATTCTCCGTCAACGCGATTGCCACTTTTATGGGGATAAGATTTTTCCATTTCACAGAATCGCAAAGAAGAAATGAATTAGGGTCAAGCATTAAAGTGATTTAAACAATCACCTTGTTAAACAGCCCATTCAGTATGAAATGAATGGTAAAACATTTGAGTATAAAACATTATAAATACCTTTTTTTCCTTTTGTTATCAGTGATCACATTCCCTCTGTCCTCAGCTGCATAAGAGAGAGGGAGGAGAACCAACAATATAACAATATGCTGGTCTTTACAGTGAATGGCTGTGCAGAGGGGGGTGTCAGAACACATCTGGTCATTAGAGGAGAGCAGGCTAATTTCCCAGCACAGCTAGAGAACTGACTACTGTGTGTTCTCCTGCTTAGTGTGGTCAGTTTGTGATAGGAAAAGAGAGGGACTGGCAGGAATACCAGGGATTTCACACAAAGGAAGCTCTACAAAAAAAACAGGATAATTTTTTCAAATACAACTACATGGTAAAGCAGGCACATATCAGGGATATGAAATGTTGGGGTAACAAAAACTTGAAGGCTTTGTTCACATTTGTGCGTCTGCATTCTGTGCAGGGCTGGCACCAACATAAGGCTGCTTGGGCAGCCACCTTGGTGCACCAGGAATGGAGGGGCAGAAAAATCCATATCCTCAGCCACTTGCTGGGGATTCAGATTTTTATGGGGTGGTTCTCACAGAAACGGACAGCTCCCAGCAGCTGTGGTAGGGGGCAGTGTTGTGTGTGATTCAACACATCACACACAACTCCCTTTTTGTTTTTGTGCAAATTATATTTGCAGTATACAAAAGTATACTTCACTCATGTCGCTGTACAGCAGTGCAATGCGCTGTGCTTCTGTACAGTTCCATGCAATTCTGTAAAGTGTGATGTGATAAAATGCAGCATGCCTGCATTTTATCATAGCAAGCTGTTGCACAGCTCTGTACTGTACTGAGCTGCAGTGTGAATGGGACACACAGGAAACAATTGTTTTCTGGGTGTCCTTGTGGTGACAGGTGTTTATCAATGTAGTTATGTATGACTACAGCCTTAAATACCTGTCTTCTATTCCCAGGAAGAGAAAGAGCGCCGTGTGGAAGTTTTAGTTTGCCTCATCTGCCAGCTGCGTGTAACCTGAGGGGAAGTGGAGAATACATAACCCTGCCCCTGCATTACACTCTGTATGTCACATGAGGGTGGGGGGTTGCAGAAGTGCAGAATACACCTTTGCCTGTGTAGACAAAAATCTTTGAACCGGCCCTGATTCTGCATGTGGGGCAGACCATTCATTTCAATGGGCTTCCCTACCTGCAGACTCATGAGAAATTAAGTTCCTGCCCCTTTTTTTCAAATTGAACTGCACATGGCATCACCATCCGGTTTGGCGCATATGAAAATGCACCGTGTTTGCAGATGCATCTGCTTAAGAGCAGTAGATTTGCCTGTGGGTCAGGAATGCACAATTTTGTACTTGTTCCCAACCTGAAGTAATGTAATCGTAGCCTAATGGCTCCTGTTTGACCTTAGCCTATGAAACAACATTGGGTGAAAAAGTAAGGTTACAGTATTTACAAATTCACATTATTCTAAGGGCCAGTTCACACCAGACGCAGTTCCGTGTGCTTTTTTTTCTGCACAAAATGCATGCACATGGTTTTCCATGTATTCCAATGACTCTAGTTCACACCATGCAGTCAGTTTCTGGTCAGTTTCTGCACTGGTAACTGACTGCATGGTGTAAATTAGAGCCATTAGAATACATGGAAAACACTGTGCATGCATTTTTAGTGCAGAAAAAATGTGCACGGAACTGAACGGAACTGTGTCTGGTGTGAACTGGCCCTAAGCCAGTGTTTCTCAATTCCAGTCCTCACGCCCCCCCCCCAACAGGTCATGTTTTCAGGATTTCCCTCAGATGAAAAGGCTGTGGGAATTACTAAGGCAGTGAAACTGATCAAATCACCTGTGCAAAATAATGGAAATCCTGAAAACCTGACCTGTTGGGGGGGCATGAGGACTGGAATTGAGAAGCACTGCCCTAAGCCAAGTTTGGACCAGAAAAATAAGGAAATGTTCTGTGTCAAAAAAATAAAATAAAATTCCTAGATACGTGTGTGCCTACAACACTCTAGTAATGAAAATCCAGCCCTTGGTATCAATGTTTGATTTTGGAAGGTGTTACCTCCCCATCTACATTGTTTATGTGGGAGAAAGTAATTTCTATAAAGTAAAAAAACTGCATATCAGTTTTTATGATACTTTATCATTTGGGTGAACCTATGTGGATAGGCAAAGGTTAGGGTGACCACAGAACCATATCCAACATGTGAAGCTTTTGATTTGAGCATCACTAGCCTTGTAGATATCTTTCTGGAGGGTGATCCAACCTGGGGAGGTGCTTTAAATTGTACACATATATGTGTTACTAATTTTTCACACATGCATCAATTTTTGATCAACCATTTTTTTTCATCAACCAAATAAAAATGTATGTTGTGGTTGGTTGGAGGATAAGCAGATATCTCACCTCTTGTCGTTCTTTGTGAGACATCTGCTTGTCAATGGGTGCTCCTCGATACATTTTCTCATTGTCATTTGTTTAAGTAAATGCACTGTAAGCTATTCACTGTTCTAACTGTGAAAAAAACTTGGGTGTAAAAAGTCTGTTATTCCTTACAGAAATACATTCCTCAGTAGTCCCACAACTTCAAATATGTATTTAGCAGTATTTCTTTCTATGAAAAGCTGTATTATTTACAGTGCATGGGCAGTCAGATGGAATGCAGTTATTCGTGTGCTTTATCATAACAATTTTTCTTTTATTTTGACTTGTCTTAGCTCTGTTTTGTCACAGTGTGTTCGTGTAGTTTAAGACCAGGACATGATGATGGCTATATATAATATTTTGTACTAAAGTGGAATCATTAAAGTGAATCTCTCACTTATGAAGTAGGATCAGGGTGCTGTGGAGCTGAAAAACTGCAGAATTCACTTTTGCCTGTTAAATGAGTGTTATCATTGCCAAATAAACTGCAGTAGAAGAGCAACAGGCTAGTGCCTAGTACCTGAATTGTTTAACCACTTCCCGCCCAGTCAATAGGAGATTGACGTCCGGGAAGTGGTTATGAAATCGTGACTGGACGTTGTCCAATGTCCTGCATGATTTCATGTCGCGTGCGCCCGTGGGGGTGCGCAGCGCGGCGATCGCTGATGCGGGGTGTCAGTCTGACACCCTGCATCTTCGATCTCGGTAACGACAGACGCGAGTACAGGAGAGCCGATCGGCGGCTCTCCTGACGGAGGGGGGGTCGCGCTGACTGTTTATCAGCGCAGCCCCCTCTCGGATGCCCACACTAGACCACCAGGGATGCCCAAACTGGCAGGGCAAAAAAAAAAAGTAAAAAAATAAATAAAAAAATCTGGATTTAAAAAATAAATAAAGATACAGGTAAAAAAAAAAAGATGCCAGGCACTGACTGGCAACAGATACATCAGTGCCACCCCTCAAAGTCCATCAGTGCCACCCCACAGTGTCCTTCAGGGCCACCCCTCCGTGCCAATCCATGCCCAGTGCCCACCTATCAGTGCCTATCTGTGCCACCCATAAGTACCCATCAGTGCCACCCATAAGTGCCACCCATGAGTGCCATTCTGTGCCGCCTATGAGTTCCCAGTGCTGCCCATGAGTGCCCATCAGTGCCGCCTATGAGTGCCCATCAGTGCCGCCTATGTGTGCCCATCAGTGTCGCCTATGTGTGCCCATCAGTGCCAACTATAAGTGCCCATCAGTGCCACCTATGAGTGCCCATCAGTGCCGCATACCAGCGCCGCCTATCAGTGCCCATCAGTGCCACTTCATCGGTGCCCATCAGTACTACCTCATCAGTGCCCATCAGTGCCGCCATATAAGTGCCCGTAATTGAAAGAGAAAACTTACTTATTTACAAAAAAGTTAACAGAAAAAAATAAAAATGTATTTTTTTTCTAAATTTTCAGTCTTTTATTAGTTGTTGCGCAAAAAATAAAAACCGCAGAGGTAATCAAATACCACCAAAAGAAAGCTCTATTTGTGAGGAAAAAAGGACGCCAATTTTGTTTGGGTACAGTGTAGCATGACCGCGCAATTGTCGTTCAAAGTGCGACAGTGCTGAAAGCTGAAAATTGGCTTGGGCGGGAAGGTGCGTAAGTGCCTGGTATGTAAGTGGTTAAAGTAAAATAAAGCCCCCACCCCAATAATGCAGAAAGAATATACTGTGCGTGCACACTCTATTTGCGCTCTATTTGGGAATTTTAAAAATCTGATTGACAGCTAGAGTGCTGGCTGTGCATGTACGGTATTGGGAGTTGCCTGAAGCCTTCTGGTATATGTGACAAACAATCATACCCCAGAAGTCTGCAGCCAGTGGGCAGTAGACATGTGCATTCATTTTCGTCCGAATTTTGGGTATTTTCGTTACCATTTTAACAAACGAAAACAAACGTGCAGAATCTGAAATCAGAAAGATCCGACATAAAAAATGCTTTATTTTCGTTTTCGTTGCTACAACAGTTCAATATACTGTAGATAGGAGATTCGACATGACGCTGACAATAGCAATCTGTGTATATCGAATCTGCGATCGAACCTTACCTCTGATTATTCTACATAGATTGGAAAGATTTGACATAGAGAGAAACGATTTGACATTATAGAGACAGTGTTTGGGGCAGACCATTCGACATTAACAACGAAGATTTGGTGAAGCAGCGAAAACATACAAACGTTGAATCTGTCATTGAAGGTTTATGGTGTCTGTCGAAAGATCTAAGAAGATTCGACAAGCAACTAAACTGTACGACGCCGCAATCATACATTTCCAGTCAAATGCTTGGCCCATAGGCTATAGAAGAATTTGAATGTTGGTTGACTAGTAATAATAATTTATAAATATAATTATTACTATTGTCATACAACATTAGAATTCTTCTATAACTTTTAGGCGGAACATTCGACTGGAATGATTGCGGTGTCGTACAGTTTAGCTGCTCCATCAAATCTTCTTAGAACATTCGCCAGACATCATAAGCCTTCAATGACAGATTTGACCTTAAAGTGGATGTAAACCCACTCTCATCCTTTCTAAACTACTGCCATAGTGCTGATCTATAAGGATATAGATGCCTCCTGCATGTATCCTTACCTGTCAAATGTCTCCACTCTGTCTGTTATAAGAACTGAAAACTGCAGATTCTGTGGGTGGGTCTGTTGTCTGGAACTCTGTGGGTGGAGTCGTGATGTCAGTAGACTCCCCGCCCTCCTCTACACTCACCTTGTCAACATGCATTTTTTCCTATGTATTCCTTACACTAAATTCTGCTATGATCACTAACATCCAGTCAAAATCCAGAAAAGTAACCTCATGACTCCAGAAAAGGAGTCACTCACAGCAAGGGGGCGGAACGGACTTGGGTTTTTCTATGTAATAAAGCAGAAAAAGGTATTCATAGAGAAGAAAGAAAATAATATACAGTTTTAATGTAGGAGTTGCAAATAAATAAGCTAAGACTAAAGAATGTAAAAAAATGAGGATGAAGCTCTGCTTTAAACTTCCAGTGGTTTTGCAGAGACAACCTATCAACTGAATAGAAGCCTCACAGTATTGGACCTCCCAAACCTGCACTGTGCCTGCAAGCTGCAGATAATTAATATAAATGTACCTGAAGTAACTTGAATATTACATTAACTTTGGGAGAAAAAACATCAAAAAATTGTTACTTTGTCTAATTTGTGAACTTATCCCAACACTCTTCTTATGTGTTTAAGGTTGCAGTATGGAATTATTAGTTATAGTGAACATGACTCATTTTTTTTTTGGACTGTTGATTTACTAACCTGTGCGGACAAGAAAATCTGTTTTGTCTTCAACACCCAATCGGTTAAGGAAGAATGTAAAAAATCCCTTTTTTAACCAGAATGAATGATTACAGCAACCACTTTTCTGGTCTGATAAACATTCATCAAGTGGCCCCCTCAACGTCAGTCTGTTTTTAATCAGTCATTTATGGCTTGTACTTAATAATACACTTTCCCACAGCAATCAGTTTTCATTCTTCTGATTTTTGTAAAACCTTTCTGGTTGCCATAAGGTACTACACAGTGGGGTTGACTGGAGAGTGCAAAATCTGGTGCAGCTCTGAAAATTAACCAATTAGCTTCCAGGTTTCCTTGTCAAAGCTTGAAGGAGAAGTATGGCCAAAATGTATTTGGCCCTACATCTCCTATGGATCAGAGGAGCGCAGTTAAATTTGGACTTCTGTTACCCCGTTTTCAGCCCACAGCAGGCTAAAGTCTTCTGTCAGCTGACATCACTCAGTCGGTTGGACCAGGGTGGGGAATGATCATCAGCCGGCTCAGCCTCTTAGTGAGCCACAAGGAGACTGAGCCAACCGCCCTGCCGCCTCCACAGCCCAGAGCTCCAATGAGTGCTAGAGGGGCAGAGCAGAAATCTTACAACTAAGGCCTCATACACACGACTGGGGAACTCATCGGGCGAAACACATCATTTTCCTCATCGAGTTCCTTGTTAGGCTTGTCGAGGAACTCGACAAGCTTGCTTTGTGTACAAACGCGGTGACTTCAACACATACAACGGCAGGGGCTGCTTTTGCTAATCTCATGTTACTGCATGTTAGGGAAAAGTTTGGTAAGAGACATTTGCACTTTTCAGTCTGTTATAGCGTGACAAATGTGCTATTTCCATTACAAACGCTACTTTTACCGAAGGTGTACAGGTTTCTTAGCATACACACGCTCCAGTTTCTCGTCGAAAAGCAGCCCGACGAGGAACACGACAAGCCAATTTAGACTCCCGTCGATGAAAAAGAGAACTTACTCTCTTTTACGTTCAATAATTTTTATTGAATTTTTCAAAAGAGAACAATCATCACAAAGAATAACATATCAACGTACAGTCAGTCCAGTTCTATACAGTATCTTCCGTGCCTTAGGGCCAATGTTACATCACTAGTGCAAAAACGGAAGAGAGGAGAGAAACAATCAAACAGCGGCCACCTGTTGGCCTGGCCGTAAACAGTTTGTATAACATTGAACAGGTAAATACTCAAGGTCCCCCCAGAGACAGCTCCCCTGCGGTGCAGGGGCACAGGACCCCATCCCCTGAAAGGCCCCAAAGGGATCACACTGCCCCTCGGGAAAAGGGGACCCTGCGCCCCATCCCACGCGCACCGAAAGCCATCACCGTTTGGGAAACTTGCTCTCTTTTTTGCTCGTCGAGTTCCTCGACAGTTTTCTCGATGAAAAACGTACACACGAGGAAGCCGGTCGTGTGTACGAGGCCTGAGGTCGCGTACACACGGCAGGGAACCTCGACGGGCAGAACACATCGTACCGCCCGTCGAGGTTCCCTGCCGGCCGTCGAAATCGGCGACCCGCCCGTCGGGAATGGCAACCAGCCATTCTTCCAGGCGGGCCGTCGAGCAAATAGAGAGCGTGCTCTCTATTTCTGCTCGACGGGCTTCCCGATGGGAAGCTTCCAGCGAGGTTCCAGCAGCTTCCAGCGAGGTTCTCGCTGGTTTCCAGCGAGAACCTCGGTCGTGTGTACGCCGCCTGACAGTCACTGCTCTCTGCTCAGAGTGGAGGGGAGAAATGAGCAATCAGCTGTATTTAATCACTCAGTTCTCAGTGCAGAGTCAGCAGGGGATATATGCTGCATCCACCTGGGTGATAATTCTTTTTTTTTAAATGCTGTATTGCTTCTTTCATTAAACAAGCTTAAGTTAGAAGCTGGGTATACTTCTCCTATGTCACTCCTGTGACATCACAGAGCTGGACCAGGCACAGTAAAGATCCCTACCATATGGGTCGGAATTCAACCAGAAGCCTGGATCGTCACATTTGTTTTTTTCAAACCCCATATTTCTCCTTTAATTGAACAAGCTACAAGCTGAAGTTATAATCTGAATAACTACAAAGCACAGCTGCACCATATTTTTCACTCTCCAATTTTAGTGAATCAACCCCATACTTTGCACTGCTTAACCACTTAAGGACCGCCTCCTGCACATATACGTCGGCAGAATAGCACGGCTGGGCACATGCACGTACAGGTACGTGATGTGCTCGTACCCAGCCGCGGGTCGCGGGCGCACGCCCGAGGCGTGCTTCCACGACCCGGTCCAAATCTCCGGGACCAGGGCCGGCGGATTCGCAGACCCGATCACCGCTGGAGTGCGGCAATCGGTCCCCGGATCTGAAGAACGGGGTGAGCCCCGTGTAAACACGGCTTCCCCGTTCTTCACTGTGGCGGCGTCATCGATCGTGTGATCCCTTTTATAGGGAGACACAATCGATGATGTCACATCTACAGCCACACCCCCCTACAGTTGTAAACACATGTTAGGTCACACATAACCCCATCAGCGCCCCTTGTGGTTAACTCCCAAACTGCAACTGTCATTTCCACAGTAAACAATGCATTTTAAATGCATTTTTTGCTGTGAAAATGACAATGGTCCCAAAAATGTGTCAAAATTGTCTGAAGTGTCCGCCTTAATGTCGCAGTCATGAAAAAAATCGCTGATCGCCGCCATTATTAGTAAAAAAAAATCCCCTATTTTGTAAACGCTATAAATTTTGCGCAAATCAACCGATAAACGCTTATTGCGATTTGTTTTACCAAAAATAGGTAGAAGAATACGTATCGGCCTAAACTGAGGAAAAAAAATGTTTTTTTATATCTTTTTGGGGGATATTTATTATAGCAAAAAGTAAAAAATATTGCATTTTTTTCAAAATTGTCGCTTTATTTTTGTTTATAGCGCAAAAAATAAAAACCACAGAGGTGATCAAATACCACCAAAAGAAAGCTCTATTTGTGAGGAAAAAATGACGTCAATTTTGTTTGGGAGCCACATCGCACGACTGCGCAATTGTCAGTTAAAGCGACGCAGTGCCAAATCGCAAAAAGGCCAAGGTCCTTTAGATGCATTTTGGTCCGGATCTTAAGTGGTTAATCAAACAACCCCCTGGCGCTGTGTATTGTATTAACTGGGAACTGCAGAAATATGTACTAAATAAATAGAACTTTAGGAAAAGTGGTATTATAGGGAATCTGACACAAACAAAATGTTGCTGGGACACACAGCAGCTCACGAATCAGAGGAAAACAGACTAATGTACTGAAACATCTTGTTTCAGTACAATGTTTCTATAAAGTAGGAAAGCCTTAGAAACCCTATCCTCTCCTGATAGTGACTTCTGTCAAAATAGTACAAAATGATGGTGACCACCTGCACTAAAAATAAAAATGTAGGCTAAAGTTGTTATACGCCTTTCATTCACTGACCTGGACCAAACACATAGAGAGTACATTTGGAGTGATGTGCATACTTCCAGATCAGTGACCTAAAGAGGTTGATTTCACCTAGAAAAGAAAATACTCACTTTACAAAGTGTTTTAGTAAGTTAGGTGAACTCGCGTTCACTTTAAAAGCTCAATCATATTTAAAGAAAAAAACAATCTGTATTTTTGCTAGCACATGATTGGTTATTGAGGCTGAACACAGCTTCAGCGTATTTACCAACATCCTCTTTAGAAAGCGAACAACCTCTCTACACCATTAGTAAATACTGTAAATCCCAAAGTATCAAAGGACTTATAGCAGCATTATAGCCAGGCAGGCAGCATTACCATAAACAGATGGTAGTCAAAGCTGCAGTGCCACATTAATGCAAACACACAACAGATACAAAATGATATGTGTATTTTTACAAACTGTCATAAACTGACCTGTCTGAAAGGGCTTTTTACTCCAAATCTCCCATGTAGAATTTTCTTAAACATAGCCAAACCATGTACACATTTTAAAAGATTTTTCTATTTAATTTTATGCTAATAATCACCGGTATGTTGTCTTTCAAAACAGATCGTTTTTAAATGGTGTGTCTTAGTTCAAAAATGTAATATATTACAGCTTACTTAGATGTATGATCAAATGCATTGGATTTCTGTTTTTACCTTAAGGCTTCATTTCCACTGGCATTTTTACAGCCACTTTTTTGCGCGTTTTTTGCAAGTTTTTGCGTGTTTTTGAGCGTTTTTTAATGTCTGACGTTTTTACAGCTCTATTGCTGGAGCTTCAGAACGCACTGGTCCTGCGGGTTTTTTTGCAGCTTAAAAACGTCTCAGCCATCTACAGCTCAAAAACGTCATGGTGGGCATGAGGCCATAGACTAACATGGAGAGCTGTTTTTAAGCTGCAAAAAATGCTCAGAAAAGTGGCTGTAAAAACGCCAGTGGAAATGAGCCCTTATTCTTCACCTGGCCATTATAACAGTAAGGCCGTGAACACACGATCAAACATGTCTGCTGAAACTGGTCCGCAGACCAGTTTCAGCAGACATATCCAATCGTGTGTACGGCCTAGCGGACATGTTTCCAGCGGACAAAAGTTTTAAAACATGCTTTAAAACTTGTCCGCTGGAAACCTGTCTGTCGGACATGTCCCAGCGCTGGTTAGTACGCCTAACCAGCGGACCGAAATCCCCCGCATGCGCCAAATGGATTTGACGCATGCGTGGAAGCATTTTACTTCCTGGTTTGTGGACGTCGTGGCGTCAACGTCACCGCCACGTCACTGCGCTGTCTGTCCGTGGGGATTTTGGTTTGATCGTGTGTACACACATTAGACCAAAATCTCCCAGGAGACATGTCCGATGAAAACGGTCCGTCGGACCGTTTTCATCGGATATGTCTCCTCGTGTGTACGCGGCCTAACACATTTCCTGTCTCCAGGGGACAATGTTCATTCATTATAAAGTATTTTTTTGCAGCGTCAGCATTCTTCCCCAATGGCAGGAAGTATATTAGGACTACAGAACACCTCCTTATCTTCCCACGGGATTCTGTAGTCCACAAAAAGAGCTGGAAACAAACTAACTTGGCAAACAAGGGCAGCAAGCACTGAAGTTATCAACTCACAGGATTTCTGGCAGGATTAATGGAACAGAGTTAACAAAAGGCTTTCAACGGTAAAAAGCTAGCAAATAAGAGAAGTTCACTGTTGGGCCTGTACCGTATATATACATTGTAAAATGAAACTTTAGGTACACAGACAAATTTGCAGATGAAATACATATTAGGGGACTATTTTGTCTATTTGTTATTCTGTCCAACCATTCCTGAGGTTTATATAGTTTTGCCACAGAGCAGAGCCATGTTTACCAAGTCAGAAACTTGATTTTTCACTGCTGTCTTGCACCTTTCCCAGCCTGTGATTGGATAGCTAAAGAAAAAGAAACAGACTGTCCCTTGTCAGCACATGAAAACTGCAGCACAATTGATTGGGCCATTATATTGCTTCTCTATCTGCAAGTCTGAGCTGTGCTTTAAAGGGCATCATAAGAGCCTATATATATAGTAGGCTCTTCTGTTGCGTCGTGTACGCCACAAACTGACGCGTTTCGCATATCCTGACTTCGACAGAGGGGACGGTGAAGTGCAGGTTTACTTGCCTTATTATTTCATACTCAAGTACGTGCATTTTATGAGGGGATTGTTTATGTGGGGGTTCCTTTTTTTCTAAAATAAACGGAATTATGCTATGTTTGCTTGTTCTTGTTTGTTTATCTGAGTTGGAGCTTTCAGCAATTCACCATCTCCCTGGTTGATGTCGAGTGCATTATCTTATCTGGCGTTGATTCCCTGCTTATGGTCTGGTTTTTTACTTGCTCTGGTGAGTTCAAACCCCTAAGGGGGAGTGTGTTTTCACGCGGTGGACCAGGAATTTTCGGTGGAAGGTGCACGCTGTCTATTTCTTTAGGATCATCCATGGACACTGTTCGATATTTTGCACTTTATTATCTATCAAAAACTCATTGTGGAGTTGGTCATTTAACCCTTACCAACATTAGCACTGTTTGGGTATAGGACTGATACAGTTGGACTGTTTTTTTTTTCTGAATATATATATATATATATATATATATATATATATATATATAATGCCATATAAACAAACACAAAACAACATTAGTTTATGTTTTTTACATTTTACATCTGCCCAGAGTCTATTATTATAATTATATAATAATAAGAATGTTAAGAACAGACAAAATTGATCTACAAGTTAGAAGATTCCACATCCGTTTGTATATCTTAATATTTAAATGATACATAAGCCTATGGCACAGATGTCAAACACAAGGCCTGCAGGCCGAATCTGGTCCTCCAGGCCATTTTATGTGGCCCTCGCACCTCTCCAGTCCCTTATGCCATATACACACGATCAGATTTTCTGATTCCAAAAAGTCTGATGGACTTTTTTTATCGGAAATTTCGATTGTGTGTGGGCCCCATCGAACTTTTTCCATCAGAGTAAAAAAATAGAATATGTTTTAAATTCTTCTGATGGAAAAAATCAGATGGGAAATTACGATCTTCTGTGTGGAATTCTGTCAGAGAAAAATCCACGCATGCTCAGAATCAAGTCGACGCATGCTCGGAAGCATTGAACTTAATTTTTCTCGTCTCGTCGTAATGTTTTACGTTTCCGCGTTTTGGACGGTCGGAATTTAGTCTGACGGTGTGTATGCAAGACAGTTGAACGGAATTCCGATGAAAAAATCCATCAGGTTTTAGACCATCAGATACTCCGATCGTGTGTACGCGGCATTACTTTCTGCTTTCAAGCAATGCATACAGCTTCTTCCCAGCAGCAGCATAAGGAAAGGGGGGGCACTGTGATGTAAGGGAGAGCGGGGGACTCAACTTCTGATGGTGGGGTGGCTCTTGGCATCTAATGTAAAGCGGAGGGGATGTGCTGGATATCTAATCTTACAAATACAACCAGCCCCTTTGAGGGTAATCATAATGCCGATGCGGCCCATGATGAAATTGAGTTTGACAACCCTGGCCTATGACATACAAAACACATAAAGCTGGTAAGATGTGCTGTTAGCACCCAGTCTTTATTCACAAACTGTAGTTGCTTGTGTGCCTGTGAGGTAGTTAAAAATAAAATGATGGTTGCAATGGTAAAGATGAAGCATTATGTAATAATATACAGTACAATCTTCCCCGCTGAGCTGTTGTGTTCTGACAAGAGGATGGCAACACCTTTATTACCTTTTGAGGCTTTAGAACAACTCCCATAGATATCAGCAGACTGTCTATTGTGAAGGCTCATTTTGACTATCCACAGGATGTTCTCTCATATTGGTACTGCAGCGCACTCCATATGCTTTTCCAAGCTTTCATTTATTTTCTATATACAGGAGAGGAAGCAAAGCAGGGGGCAGAAGGTGGTGCAGGCTTATCAGAAGGGCAACTGCCACAACTGGAATTCATTTTTCAGAGATTGCAGAAACCAGTTAGTCAGACAAGTAAATTTGCTGTGAGTGTTGGTAAGGTACAAGTGTTGGTAAGGTACAATCAAGAAAAAAGTGTGTAAATATAAAATATAGTTATCCCCATCTACATACATATATTTAGTTAAAAAATATATATTAAAATGGCGCTATTTGTGCTTAAATACACCTCCCTCCAGTGCAAATATGTAAAAACACTCCATTTCCCATTGCATGAACTTTTATAAATGTCGTAAAAATTATAACCACATATTTTATCTTTGTGCAAAACTATGTGTAGCACTACCCCCGAAGGAGCTGCTGGTTTGTTTTGGGCGGCATTTTACCTCTAATCAGATGAGAGCTGAGAAAAACTTCAATGTCCACACTTTAGGCTTCTTTTTCTTTGCTTTATTTACCCAAAGTGGTAAAATAAATAAAAGTAGAAGTTGAAGAGGTGGAAGGATAATAGGTAACAGGTTCAGATGTATAACTTTTGTTTGGAAAAACTCCTGCTTCCAGCAAAATAGCTTTCATCGCCACTCTAGCCAGAGTGGGTATTGTGCACCTGGATAGGCCTCTCTCACTAACCTAGCAGCCAGGATGTCACACGGAAACTTGGTAAAGTCTCTGCCACAGACCTTCCAAAAGATGGAGATATATTCGGTCCAGAATCCTCTCAGCACAGGATTAAGCACCCGGACCTCTCTTGAATAAATTCTTGTGAACTGACAGGTGACCATCACTCAGCCTTTCAGTATTATTGCATCCTTCGATGAAGTTCAAGGCCTCTCCTGAGATACCAGCCTCTTGCTCGGTGCTCTCCAATACAGGCTCTTCATCGAGTGGCTTCCTCCCTCAGGACGGACAAATTTCCTTGCAAATAATTGTACCGCTTTCAGCACCTAAAATCAGAAAGAATCATACCGCCAGGAAGGTATTTTTCTTAAGCTGGCCATAGACGGAGGGATTTTGTTTCCTGCAACCAGGGCCGCAAGAAAGAAAATCCATCAGGCAGACTGGTTGTACCCAAGTTGATTGATCGATCAACTGCTCATACATGGTTCCTGCTGACCCGGTCGAGATTTGAACTGTCTATGGCCGGCTTTACATGAAGCTTATCATGTATATCCAAAAAGATCTGAAATATTATAGCCCCTCTTACTAGGATGGCTGACTGGAAGTTAACTGTGCTTAGAAAAATATAATTTCATAGATTTAGAAAGTTCTATATTGTTCTGCTAGCCTCCTAAAAACAGGTGCAACCCCCCCACCCCTTTTTAAAATAATGTTCCCACAATATGGGATTTAAGTGTCATGGGTACAATATTAAACCAATTTTTTTTTATATACTCTTGTGGTTTATTTTGCTGAGTGATCTGTCTTCTAAAGGTGTTAGTAGGTGTGACTTACTTGCTAAATGTGAATACATTCTGATACTGCACTCCATACTTAAATAAAAAAAATATATACCTTATATACTCGAGTATAAGCCGACCCAAATATAAGCTGAGGCACTTAATTTTACCACAAAAAACTGGGAAAACTTATTGACTCGAGTATAAGCCTAAGGCCCCTTTCAGACGTCCGCCTCTGTTCGTCCGTTTTTACAAGTCCATAAACGGACTTGTTATGCATCCCTATGGGATCGTGTCCGTTAGCATCCGCTAACGACCGCAAAGATCCACATCCGTCTGGATCCGTTATTTCGGATGGAAGAAAACCCTATTTTTTTTCCGTCCGGCGGATCGGATGAATACGGACAAACGGTCCGTATTCATCCGATTCCCCATAGGGGAGAGTGGAGGAGAGACAGGGCGGTCCCTGCACAGTGTGCGGGGACCGCCCTGTCCGCCAACAGCTGAGCAGGGATCCCCGCTGAGCCGAGGGACACACACGGAGCGGACCGAAAAACGGTCCGCTCCGTGTGAAAGGACCCTAAGGTGTCCATCTGCATGCCTCACTGTGTCCATCTGCATGCCTCACTGTTCCTCACGTTGCCTTACTGTGTCCATGTGCATGCCTCATTGTGTCCATGCCTCACTGTGCCCATGCCTCACTGTGTCCATGCCTCACTGTACCTGTGCATCACTGTGTCCATGCTTTACTGTGCCCATGCCTCCCTGTGCCCATGCCTCAATGTCTCCACGACTAGACTGACGTTTAACATGGGAGTCTATAGAAGGGGTACCCAGGTTTGAAAAATCGGTGCTCCCTGGCCCTAGGTCCCCTAGACAACAAACTTTCCACACTTGTAGAGGAAGAGTGGGGCTACATGTATGCCTTGTTTGCGGCGGGGGAGCACCTATGGCCGGCCAGTACCGGGTCCCCAAAGTCCGGGAGATCAGGCGCAAATAGGTGACTCCAGTATAATGCGAGGGGGCATTTTCAGCACAAAAAAAAATGAAAAAACTTGGCTTATACTCGGGTATATACAGTGTGTTAAGTATAATATTATGGATTGGGAAGCATGTGGAAGAATTATGAAATGGGATTGCTTTTCTAAACAAGTGGGGAATGTTCAATTTGCAAAGTAAATGTTTTTTTATCCTAATAAATAAAGTGAACCTTTGTTTACTTCAACAATCCAATCACAAGAAAATCCTGTTTTTTTTATTTTTATTTCTTCTGCACATGATTGGATATGCCAAGTGAACATTGTTTTACCGTATTCACTAAGCTAAGTGACCATTGTTTTGTAAAGTGAACATTCGCCACTTCTTTTATAAGTTGACCTGTTAATCAGCTCCTGTTGTGATGTTCCACCCCTTCTCCACTATTATGGGCTCTCCTACACTATTCATATATATCAAAAGTTCCTAGAAAGAAAACAAGGCTCAAAAAACATCCGGATAACATTGATCACTAGGCAGAAAATGTAGTTAGACTCTCTAATTCTTTTCTTTTCACTAAAACTAGACCTATCTTAAAAACAGGATATAGAATTTTCCATTTTCTCTACTGTACTTTTTAATTGTACATGACACACCAAAACCTAATGTTAACTGTGAAGCATGTTACTCACTGTGACCCACCCTGACGCAGGAAACCTAGGGCATCATTATTGCACCAGCCTAAAGACAAATATAGGCAAGGATTTTAAAGATAAAGGAGCAGCATACTCAGTATGTGATCAGCTGCAAAAAGTACATAACAACTGGGGGTTTACTATCACTTTAAACTGAAAAAATGTATAGTATAAAGTGGTGATATAAGATACCTGACCTAAATGCCATTGTAATGCTGTGGCATGATTAATCTAGTAGAACATCTCAAAAATATAACAGACTTAAAGAAGAACTATACACTTTGAAAAAATAAAACTAAAGTTAGCATCTATAAATACCATAGCTCCTGCCTTTTAAAAATTAGGTACTTACCAGCCAATGGAGTCCAATACCGTCCTCATACAGCCAGTTCTTCTCACCAATGCCACCTTTTTGGATTTTGGAGCCAGCTGTGACTCCTTAAGCAGGCTGTCCATTGCACATGTGCAAGCTCTTGTGGCACAGGAAAACGGGTCTTACAGGAGGCTGTGGCAGAGGAGGGGGTGGCAGTGGGTACCTGTCCAAAAATGTTAAGCTGGCCATAGACAGATTAAAGTCTGGTGAGTTTAGCAGGAACTGGATTCATTTAAATCCATCTATGGGCAGGCTGGATGCCCTGAAGTCAATCTATGGATGGCATGAGAGTTGAGTGATAAAACACTGCTAGGAAATATGGTTTTATATGTGTATACACATATAATCAGGGCCGGACTTCCCATTGGGCTTGACTGGGCTCAAGCCCATGGGCCCCACCCAATAGGGGGCCCCTCTAAAAAGGGGGTCCGGAGGTCCACAGGGGCCCAAAGGCCCCCAGGGCCCGGGACAGCAAGCCCTACTTTTTATATATATATATATATATTATTATTATTATTAAATATATATAAATATATATATAAATATAAATATATATATACTTTATTTATATATATATATATATATATTGATATTATTATTATTATTAAAGGGCCCAGAGGTCTCCAGGGCCCCCGGATGGCAACCCCCCCCCTTTTTATATATATATATATATATATTTTTTAGGGGTCCGGATGTCCCCAGGGCCCAGGACAGCAACCCCTACTTTTTTTTATTTATGTTTTTTTATATATGTTTTTTTATATATTTATATATATGTATACAGTATATATATATATATATATATATTTTATTAAAGGGCTCAGAGGTCCCCAGGGCCCCATGTGGCAACCCCCCTTTTTTATAAATGTTTATTTTTTTATTTTTGTTTATATTTTTTCATTTTTTATTAAAAGGCCCAGAGGTCCCCAGGGCCCCTGGATGGCAACCTCCCTTTTTTATGCATTTTTTAAAAATGTTTCTTTTTTTTTCTTTATTTAGGGGTCTGGAGGCCCCCAGGGGCCCAGAGGCCCCCAAGGCCCCCGGACAGCAACCCCCACTTTATTTATTTATTTTTTATTAAAAAAATGTTTTTTATATATATATTATTATTATTATTATTATTATTATTATTATTAAAGGGCCCAGAGGTCTCCAGGGCCCCCGGATGGCAACCCCCCCTTTTTTTTTATTAAAAAATTTACATTTTCTTTATATTTTTTTACAAATGTTTATTTTTTTATTTTTTTTATTTGTTTTTTTATTGAAGGGCCCAGAGGTTTCTTTTTTCTTTTTATTAAAGGGCCCAGAGATCCCCAGGGCCCCTTTTTTAATATATATATATATATATATATATATATATATATATATATATATATATATATATATATATATATTTATTTTTTCTTTATTTCTTCTTTTTTTTGTAAAGGCCCCCCCTGCTTCTCAATTTGCGGCAGCCCCCCCGGTTCTCTTCTCCAGGGGGGCCATGCCTTAAGCTATGTAAGGGGCTCCAAAATTCCTGATGGTGGCCCTGCGCATACCTCCCAACACGCACGGATTCTGCGGTACTTTCCGCTTCTTCCTGCAGTCCCGCGAAAGGGTTAATTTTCCCGCACTGCAATAGGAGGCAGCACGGAAGCAGGAGGAACCGAAGTGGTGTGTGGAGGACTGTGGCTGCTGAAGGGAAGAAAGCCGACAGCCGGGCTAATGAGAGGTGAGAGGCACTCCCCCCTCCGCTGAACAACTGCAAAACCTCCCCCAGGAGGAACCGGAGCGGTGTGGGGATGTCTGCTGAAGGGAAGAGAACCGCCACATTCCGTGCACAGACGAGAGTCACCCCCCCCTCAACAACGTTAATGCCCCCCCGGTTAACAACGTCAATTGGCCTCCCTCCCCGCTCACCAACTTTGATCCGCCTCCCCCGCTCAACAACTTTAATGCGCACCCCCCACTCGACAACATCGAACCGCCCCCCCCGCTCAACAACTTTAATGCCCTCCCCCCCGCTCAACAACTATGATCCCCCCCGTCGCTCCAGGGGGCCCCTTCAACACTCAAGCCCAGGGGCCCCCACCACCCTAAGTCCTGCCCTGCATATAATACTGTGCTGATACTATGCTGTATATATGTGGATAATACTTGTGTATAATACACCTTCAGCCTTTAAATATAAATATGTGAAATATAAATATATAAATAAGTGAATAAATAAATAAGTGATCAAAATACTCAAACAAAACCCAAAGTTGTGAACTCAATACTAAAATCAATTAAGATGCAAAGCTAAACACCAAAGACCTTATAAAAATGTATAAAAAATATAAATAGTGAATATAAAATGTATATATAGTCCCAAAAAATTCAAAAAATTCAGTGTATTGGATGCCTTTAGTACAACCATGGGATGAGTCTCATCAAGTTACAGTGCTCCCGCTATCTATCCGAATGGTATTATGGGTGCCTTGTCTCCAAGGAATGAAAGCCAGATATAGTGTAGTATATTTGGTAAAAATTTTGTATTTATTAAAACCAAAGAGATTTATTGAACTCACATTTTTTGGTGCCTAATTCCAACCGCCACCAGTCTGTTCAGCGTTGCTGCTCTAGTTTCTCCACTGGCGTGCGTTCCACGCCTCGGTGTTGAGCTGTATGTTGGGCAGAAGTGACGCGGAGGTGTCACATGACTTAGATTGCATGATGATTACCCGGCAGCCTCTACGCGTTTTGCATTCTTGTATGCGTCATCAGGAAGCTATGGGCATCATCTGTGTGTGGGTATTTATCTGATTTAGTTAATTATTCGGCAAATTGCATAATTTATTGTTCCTGGAAGTGCTGTCCCCGCCATTTTGGATATTCCTGGAAGTTCCCGCTCCGCCATTTCTGATAAGTTTTACTTTTACTCTGTATAGAGCGGTGACAATGGACAGACTTTACAAAGCATAAAACATATATTTATAAACAATTAAAATTTGGGTATATATTCAGACTTTTCTCTCGTTTTTATTGCCACTATATTTTTAAACTACAAAAATAATGAAAAATAGATCAAATTAAAAAATATAAAAAATAAAATTATTTAAAAATAGAAAAAAAAAAGGAAATTAAAAAGTAAAAATAAAAATAAAAATGAACAAATAATATAAAAGGAAGATATGGCTATTTTTGGAGCCCCTCTGTCATTTTCTAAAAAACTATTTATGTCCCACTCTATATTCATTTTTGCAAGAGAGTCACTCTGTTACGACCAGTTGATGATTTTAAGATTACTTAACAATGACTGTGCAAACTTAGTAAATCACATTTGTTTCTACAGTCTTTTAACCTGCTCTACAACATCATGATATTTTGTCACATTTGCTTAATTTGTCTGTACTGCTACACTATATAGCCAAACATTTAGGGATATATGACCATTCCACCTACTGTATATGGGCTTGTTGACATTTCACAAGAGTTATTCTTTTGGAATTCATTTGCATCCATTATACTTTTGTCCATATACAACGTAGGTAAGGGTGATAGTCAGGTATCCACAAATATTTGCTCATAAGGAGGTCTATTTAAAAATATTTTCACACAAGATTTGCACTTATATTTTTTGTGAGGCTGAGTAAACTGTTGGCGCTATATAAATCCTGTATAATAATAATAGTACACAAAGTAGATATACCTGTATATAAAGCTAAGGCTGCGCACGATAGGTTAACCAGAGGACAATGGTCTGATGGACCGTTTTCATCTGACAAAACCGATCGTGTGTACCTGTGGTTAAAAAAAAGACTACTTAACGGATAGGTCAAAACCGATCGTTAGTACGCACGACCATCGGTTAAAAATCCATGCATGCACAGAATCAAGTTGACGCATGTTTGGAAGCATTGAACTTAATTTTTTTTAGCATGTCGTTATGTTTTACGTCACTGCGTTCTGACACGATCGTTTTTTTAACCGATGGTGTGTAGGCACATCAGACCATCAGTCAGCTTCATCGGACCGTTCTCATCAGATGGACTGATCGTGTGTACGAGGCTTTAGAGTACTAATAGGAAAATTAAATCTATTGCATGTCTGCAAAAAATAAATGTAAATTCAGTTGTTTCATAATAGCATATTTTGGTCTATCATAAGGAGTATTAGAATTTCAACGAAATGGGTATGATAAGTGTAAGTGTTCCACCTTCCATTCTACATGTCAGTGTTGTTGGAGCTAGATGACAGCTTTTTGCTCTGTTGCTTTACCTTTGGGAAAAGAGCCGTAAGCATGAATCTGACATCATTCACATACAGGCAGGGTAGTAATACATCTTTACAGGGATACTGGAATATCTGCCATTGTGTGAAACACATCCTGAATTCTTCTTATATGTATGTCCCTTAGATTACCATAACAAACATCATTCTGCAAATCTGCAATTTCCTTCTAAGTGGCAATGTGAATAGTAGCATTTGTTAATAGATAGGATTAGCTTTGAACACAAATGCACAGTAAAATATGTAATAAGGTCCAGTAAGCCATAACAGCCAGTCATATGCAGCCTTTTTTAAAGAAACGCCTCGTTGTTGGTCAGTTTCCATAAATATCTCAGTGCATTCAATTTTCTACTACAACCAAATATTGTTGGATGTATTGGAAAGACTGTTGTGGTCAGTGGACTATACAGCTTGGAATGTAGATACTATGGCCTAGATTCACAAAGCGATTACGCCTGTGTAAATGTTGTTAGACTGGAGTAATTTCGACTTACGGGCGTTTTTAAGCTAGTCGAAATCCTCAAACCATGAAAAGACACCTGCGGGCTTCATTTCGACTGTATTACGTGTTAGTACGCCTTCAGATCTACGCTGCAAGAAAATTGCGGCCACTGGGCGGACTTCCTGTTGTTTTTCGCCGTCAGGGTATGCTAATGAGCTTTTGCCTGCAATCCACAAAATTTCGCACTTTAAACGCAATCTCTTACGGCACCTTTAGTCATCTTTTTTTTCCGTTTCACTATACCAGCTTTTTGCTGCTCTAATATTAGACAGCCCATGTTAAGTATGGCCGTCGTTCCCGCGTCGAATTTCAACGTTTTCCGATGTCTTTTATTATTTTTAACGTAAGTCGTCCGGGAATAGGAATGTTCGTAAACGCCGCTACTCAAACAACGAATGACGTCACGACGTGATTTCGCGCAATGCACGGCGGGAAATTCCTGAACAGAGCATGCGCAGTTCGATCGTCGCGGGGACGCGCTTAATTTAAATGCTTCACGCCCCCTAATCACGTATTTCGATTGCGCGGCGGAAAAAAAATACGACACAATAGCGTACGCGCAAAAAAACTACCTGAATTCGGTGTAGAGTCTGGTGAAATACGGCAGCGTACCGTATTTCGATTACGCAGCGGAATATTACGTCTTTGTGAATCTGCCCCTATGTATTTATCAAGTATAGTTAGGCATTGAACAGTTGCCTGCAGATTGATTCTCACTGGTTGATTCTGTTAATAGTTTTCCCTCTGTTTTGGTTTCCTTTGCTCTACTTTCTGCACGTTGGCTTCCTCTGCATAGTGCTCCAGTACTCCAGATTTCTCCTCCAGGGCTCCCTCACGTAAACCAGTATTTTCTTATGCTCTCAGGCATCCTGTGCACTAGGGTAACCTAGAAGGCGCAGCATGCCGAGGCGCACATCCGCGTTCCAGCGTGGAACGCATAACAAAGCGCACCGGAAGTGACGCGCATGAGTCAGTGCGGAAATCTGGGGGAAAGACAAGCGCTGTGGCAATAGAGAGAGGAACGCCGGTGGTGTTACATACTCCCCTCCTCAAGGGGGCACCAACAGTGCTCTTTGTAGGACATGGTCGGTTAGGGTACCTACGATGGAATAGTTTGATGAGGCGGGGAGCATGGAGGTGTGAAGAGTCTTCCCAGGAGTCTTCAAGTTGACTGTAACCTTTCCAACGTATCAAGTACTGGAAATTAGACCCCCTTCTCCTACAATTCAAAATTTTCTCAACTTCATATTCAGTTTCACCCAAAATGTCAACTGGAGGTGGGGGAGCTGAATCTCTGTTGGGGAATGGGTTTGGTACAAATGGTTTTAGGAGTGAAACATGGAAAGAGGGATGGATCTTCCAATCGGTTGGTAGAGTTAGTTTAACTGCATTAGGATTTATCACATGTGAGATTGGAAAAGGGCCAGTGAATTGTCGGCCTAGTTTCTTGGAGGGTATCTTGAGACGTAATTTTTTGGTGGATAACCAAACTAGGTCTCCCACCTTGTAAACAGGTGGTTTTGATCTGTGAGCATCATAATACCGTTTTTGTCGTTTTTGAGCAGCTTCTAAGTTATTACGAAGAATTCGCAGAGTGTCCTTTAAGGTTGAAAGGTAATGTCTTACAGCAGGAACTTTGTTTGAGAGCACATTGGACGGTAAACTTTGTGGGTGATAACCATAATTTGCATAGAATGGTGAAAATCTAGAAGAAGAGCTGGTGGCATTATTGTAAGAAAATTCAGCATGGGGAAGCAGATGGTACCAATCATCCTGTAAGTGTGTACAGTAACAACGTAAATATTGTTCTAGGGTCTGGTTGACCCTTTCTGTCTGGCCGTTTGTTTGGGGGTGGTAAGCACTAGACATGCGGTGGTCAATTCCTAGTGTGTTACATAAAGCTTTCCAGAACTTAGAGATGAACTGAGATCCTCGATCAGAAATGATTTGAGAAGGAAGGCCATGTAGTTTGAGGACATTATTAATGAAGGCTGTTGCTGTTTCAGATGAAGTTGGTAAATCTTTTAAAGGAATGAAGTGAGCCATTTTTGTGAGTAAATCGACTGTGACCATAATAGTATTTGATCCGTTTGACTGTGGGAGATCAACTATAAAGTCCATCGAGACGACCTCCAAGGGCCGGTTTGGTATTGGAATGGAGGATAAGAGACCAAAAGGAGGTTTTCTTGAGAGCTTATTACTAGCACAGATGATACAGGAATTGACGTATTCATGGACCATTTTAGCCAAATGGGGCCACCAATAATGTCTTTTAAGGAGGTGTATCGTCTTATTGATACCAGGGTGGCCAGCTAATGGGGAGTCATGTAAATGTTTGAGAAGTGTCAGTTGTAGGCTGGGAGGAACATATAACTTATTCTTAAAAGTATATGCACCATCTGATTGCCTTGAGGTTCCTTTGGGTAAAGAGGAGAGATCCGTGGGTGTGTTCTGAGAAATTAGTTCTCGAAAGGAAGAGGCTATTCCAATAAAACGGTTAGAAGGGATGATGGATGAAGGAGGACTTTCAATGATCTCTTCTTCATTGATCCGGGATAGGGAATCATCCTTTAAATTCTGGGTCCCTGGTCTGTAAGATATAAGGAAGTCGAATCTATCAAAGAACAAGCTCCATCTTACTTGACGGGCAGAGAGAGTCTTGCAGGCCTTTAAGTGTTGTAAATTACGATGATCAGTGAGAATCATTACAGGGTATGTAGAACCTTCTAGGAGATGTCTCCAGTTTGCTAAAGCATCTCTTATTGCTAGGAGCTCCTTCTCACCAATAGGGTAATTTCTCTCTGCAGAATTTAGAGTTCTGGAGTAAAATGCGACTGGGTGTAGAGGTTCAGATAGGGTAGCTTGTTGTGAAAGAATGGCACCTAAAGCGTAGTGGGATGCATCCACTTCTAGTGTGAAATGACATTGTGGATCAGTTAGTTGGAGAATGGGAGCAGAGGTGTAGGAGAGTTTGAGTGCCTCGAAAGACTTCTGCGCTTGATTTGTCCAGGTGAAAGGTGTTTTCTTACTAGTTAAGGAATTCAGAGGTTTTACAATTTCTGAGAAATTCTTAAAGCGGCGTTTTTTTTTTTTCTGTCATTCGTGCGCTGTTTATCTATGTACGTTTACACTCACCTGTCCCGTTCTTGCAGCCACATTTGTCCCGATTTTAATCCAAACAATGTTTTATAAAACACAGCAATGGATAATTCCATCTTTAGTGTGGGCACTCCTCAAGCCCACCTGTCTGTACATCCGGGATGTGGTGAATGCTGTCCCAGCATTCACCGCTCGATCCCGCGCATGGCAGCTGTTGACGGCGAGCCGCGAGCTGAGCCGGTGCTGTAAAAAAAACTGCTTTAGGGAAGGGGCTGGAGGCGGTGCTGGCGGTGATGTAATTTAGAATCCTTCTCCGCCTCCGCCCGCCCACCCGAGCCTATGAGTTTCACGGACCGAAAAAGCGCCTGCGCATGCACAGCGCATGCGCCGTGGACCCACGATCAGCTGTGCTCTGACGTACGAGCACCGGAAGTGACGCGGGTCCGATTTCTGCATAGGTCCGAGGTTGGATTCGAGCAGAGAGCGTCTCCTGGGGATGTCAGGACTGAGTCCCAGGAGACATAGCGCCGTCGGGGGAAAATCGATAGACACGCCCATTCCCCCGCGGTGGAATCTGATTGACAGGGCGGAATGCAAGGAAGAAAAGAGGTAAGGCTTAAGCAAAAAAAAAATAACAACGGATTTGTTATTTTGAATGCAACGCTGTTTTATTGCCAGTAAGTCATAAATTAGGGTGAACCTCCGCTTTAATAAATTTCCGGTAATAATTTGAAAACCCAAGGAATCATTGCAAAGCCTTCCTGGACTGGGGAATAGGCCAGGAGAGAATACAATCAACCTTAGAGCAGTCCATCTGGATCCTGTCGGGAGTAATCTGGTAGCCAAGAAATGAGATACTGGTTTGGTTGAAGACACACTTCTCCAGCTTAACGTATAAGCGATGTGTTCTAAGCCTTGATAGTACCCATCGTACGTGTTTGGTATGTTCTTCAAGGTTGTCTGAGAAGATCAAAATGTCATCAAGATAAATTACCACGCAAATGTCCAACAAGTCACGAAAAATATCATTAATGAACCTTTGGAAAGTTGCGGGGCCATTGCACAACCCAAAAGGCATAACCGTATACTCGAATAGGCCGTAGCGAGTCTTGAAAGCGGTTTTCCATTCGTCCCCAGGACGGATTCGAATTAAATTATAAGCGCCCCTAAGATCTAGCTTTGTAAAGATTTTGGAGGTCTGGAGACGTTCTATAAGCTCCGGGATGAGAGGTAAAGGATAACGATTCTTTATTGTGATGTTATTGAGGGACCTGTAATCAATTATTGGCCGGAGTGAACCGTCCTTATTCTTTACAAAAAACATGGCGGCGCTTGCTGGGGAAGTGGAAGGCCTAATGAAGCCCTTCCTCAGATTATCATCGAGGTAGTCCTTGAGATGGATAAGCTCCGGTTGGGATAGGGGATAAATTCGCGAGGTCGGAATGGGGGAGTCTGGAATGAGGTCGATCGGGCAATCATATATGCGATGAGGGGGGAGTATCTCCACATTAGTCTTACTGAAAACATCGGAGAAATCATATAAGTAGGAAGGGAGAACAATGTTCTGTTCAGTTGTCAAAAGTAAATTGTATACGGGATAACAGGTATGTTCACAAAATGAGGAATCAAGTGTGATTGAGTTACTAGGCCAGTGGAAAGTTGGTTGGTGAAGGAGTAACCAAGGTAAGCCTAAAACTATTGGGAAAGTGGGTGAACGGATGATATCAAACACAAGGGTTTCTGTATGGCCATTGCCACAGGTGACCAACAAAGGTGAAGTTTGAGTGTTTACTGGCCCATATGAGGAAGTAGAGCCATCAATAAAAGTGACAGACAATGGATCTTGCTTTAACACACTTTATTTGAGTTAACAAATTCTATATCAATGAAATTGCCACAGGCACCGGTGTCAACCATCGCATCTAAGGTACTTCTATCTTGGTCCCACTGTAAAGTAAGCGTAAGAAAAACATAATTACTAGTGGAAGTTCGGGGCACAGTAATCTTATTAATGCTATGGAGGTTACCTTCAGACCTCCTCTTAAGGAGTGGGCAAGTAGGGACAATGTGGTCAGGGGCAGAGCAGTAAAGACATAGATTTTGGGCTCTGCGTCTTTGTTTCTCTTCTGGGGATAGTGGGCCTTTGATTGCTGCGATCTCCATTGGAACCTCCTTTGGTGGGGCCCTGGACCTTCTGGGAGGTGTAGGCTGATATGAGTTCTGCCTTTCTCTCTCTGAGTCTACGGTCAATGGAGAAAGAGAGGTGCATGAGATCCTCCAGAGTAGTGGGAATTTCAAATCGGGCTAGTTCGTCTTTCATTGGTTCTGAGAGTCCGAGACGAAATTGATTTCTGAGAGAAATATCAGACCACATAGTTTCACGGCACCAGCACTTAAATTCAGAGATGTAATCCTCAACTGGTCTTTTACCTTGCTTAAGGTTTCTGATGCTGTTCTCTGCTGTGAGTTGTTTGTTAGGGTCCTCATAGAGAAGGGACATTTCATCTAGGAAAGTGTTAAAAGTTCAGAGTAAGTCACCATGTTCCTCAACGTAGGCATTAGCCCAAACTCTTAGTTCCCCTTTTAGATAAGATATCAACGTAAGAATTCTGATTCTTTCAGTATGGTAGGTACGGGGGCGTAACTCGAACATAAGACGGCAAGAACTATCAAATTGACGAAAATTTTTCCTGTCTCCTGAAAAGGGTTCAGGAGCGCAGACCTTGGGTTCAGGTCGATCCCTTGGTTGAGCAAAATTATGATTCCGGAGTGCCTCGTTTTCCAAACGGAGGTCGTTCACAGTATTGGTAAGAGTATCCACTCGCTGTGACAGTCCAACAATATGATTGGCAAGTTCCGCTGGATCCATTAAGTTATGTATGGGTTCCACTATTATGTTACAGTCACGTAAACTCTGGATAAAACTCAATGGAATTCCAGCTAGAGAGGTTTCTCAGCATAAACCACAACTGCACTCTCTTGTATGAACAGAAAGTTAAGGGTTTAAATCATCACAACCTCTATCTGGGAACCAACCCTGAGTGTGCGTACTCAGTCAAAACATAAGCAAACATAGGTTTAATAAGGATAGATAAATTGGTGAGTCAAAGCTAGCAATAAATTAAAGTGACCCTGCAGCTTCGGGTCACCTATAGTTGGGTATCAAGGAGAGTCATCAGCGACAGTTCATATACAGGATACTTGTGTGTTAAACGATCTAATGATCAATCAGGAATCAATTAACCACTAGCGATAGCATACAAAGAAATGGGAAATCCCACAGCCCAAGCCTGGTTCCAGTTCTTAACAGGCTATATTACAGTTTACTTGCGGTTCTGATGTTGGTCTTCAGAGTGTCAGCTCCTGGTCCTCAGAAGCCAACTATAGTAGGAGGAATCCTTAGAAGCAGGGTAGTGGAGCTGTGTAGATCCAGATTGCAGCGAAGCGGGGGTCCTCCCTGTGTTGGACGCAGTGGTCTGATACTGTGGTTCTTGGGGTGCTGTGAGGGGTCCCAGGTGACAGCAGGTGCCCAACAAAATAGTGGAACAACCTGGCGTCATTCCTGGGGCTTTAAATAGCGCGCGCGGCGTGGGAGAAGGCGCAGCATGCCGAGGCGCACTTCCGCATTCCAGCGTGGAACGCATAACAGAGCGCACCGGAAGTGACGCGCATGAGTCAGTGCGGACGCCGGTGGTGTTACACTGTGGTCACTAACTTCAATGAAGTGTGATTACTGTGTCTAGTTTCTAGTTTCTTTTCCAAACCATCACTGCTCTATGGCTCTGTATGCTCTGTATAGCACAGAGGCAGGAAATAACATCCAAAAACGAAACTAGATGCAAAAACGAAACTAGAAACTACAGGTACATTATAGGATTGATTTTTATCTATTTTTAATCGTTTTTGAAAGGAATTAGTTAAGTATTTTGTCTCAATACCCTGTAAACAGTCATTTCAGCAAAAAATGTTTTTCCTTTACAACTCCTTTGAAATAGAAGTATGGCATTTGTTTTTGTTTTTTAAATCATAATTACCTAGCTGGATGCAGTATCGGTCCAGTGGTGCATCTGTTCCCCGCCGGATCTAATACTGCCAATCGCTTGGTTCTCACAGCTCCATGAGCAGAGAGACTGTGACTGTAAGTCACCGGCTCTCTGCCCCCCCCCCCCCCACGTTCACTAAATTGCTGGCCTGTGGAGGAGGTGGGAGCAGTCAGCTCAGGCCCTCAGCAGCTTGCTGAGAGTCTGAGCTGGGTGCTGGTTCAAGTATGTGGGCGGATCCCGACCATATGGTCGCAATCTTTCCCAAACCTGGACCGGCTAAGTTTAATACTTATGTTATTGCTTGATCCAGCAACATTCTTCCACACAGTGAGGTTGGTCCCTTGGAACCGGTTGCACTGTGAATGATAATTCTGCATTGTATGTACAACGAGGGCCCACCCACAACCTAGAGTGTCAGAGAGCATAGAAGAGCACCAGTGGCTTTGGTGAGGGATAAGATGTTACAGCCTTTTTTTCTGCCTCTAGACTTAAAGTGGTGTGCCACTCATTTGTAAGTTTATTAAAAGTTAGCAGCTGTAAAAAGTGTAGCTGCTGACTTTTAATAAATAGACACACACTCGTCCCACAGTCCAGCGATGTGACCACCCAAAGCCTCGCTCCCCTCCTCTCCATGGTGCCACAATTGCAAGTGTGGACACCCAGCTGTGACAACTTGAAACCTCACAGCCACGTCAGCTCTGCACATGTGCGAGTTGCGCTGTGCTCTCCAGTGGCTAGGCAATCTTCTGGGACCTGTGACGTGTTCCAGAAGATTGCAGAGAGGGAGGGGCCCCTTAGGAGGAGAGGAGGAGCCACTTAGGTGGCAAGACGATGGAAGCAGGAAGTGGGATAGGAAGTGCCTGTCAAAACCAGGTACCCCCCCCCCCCAAAAAAAAAAAAATTAAAAATACATTCCAAATGTGGCATGTAATGGGACTAGGAGTGCTTAAAGCAGAAGTTCCACCTTTGGGTGGAATTCCGCTTTAAGAAGCATTTAGCCTTTACAAATGCAGAAGGAGGCATTTCAGAGTATTTTTGTTCAGCTTTCAACTCCTCTTGCACTAACCCCTAATATAATTCCTAGTATTGTTTTGGCTCTGGTTACCACTGTCAACAACATGTAGCTACATTTCTGTCTCACCCTTTTGGCATTGTTTCTGACCTGCTTGGCATGAGCCTCGTATTTCAGGGTAACCCCTCTATCTGCTAATCTAACAATATTTTCCCCCTAGGAGTACTTGCTGCACAGTGCAAGCCAAAGTGTCTAAATATGACTGCACAGCCTTTAGAGTTAGTGCTCTCAGCATGGGCATGCACAGGTAGGGGCAAGGAGGGGCGGGTGACCCTCCTGGTTTCGGCAAGGGTCTGCAGTGGCCAAATCTGTAGCTGTGGTGGCTCTCTGGGTTTATGCGAGTCGGCTCAGATCAGTGTCATTGAGCATACAGAGCTCTTTACTGCCACCTCTGGCTGCTTCCTGTATGTGCACCCCTCATGTTTGCTTTGCTGTTGTATTTTCACAAGGACATGTGGAAATAGGACTAGGGAGAAGGAAGACCACCTTACAAATGGAGGCTTTGAGTACAAGTGAAGGAAGAAGGCTTTTTTTTTTGAGTACGGGGGGGGGGGGGGCAGAGCTGTGTGTATACAGGACAGATCATGTATATCTGCAGTCAGTGACCCAGTCACTCACTGGGTCCTCATCGCTGTTCAGATGCTCCAGGCCAGCATGGCCCTGGAACCAAGAATACTGCATGACACTCACATCCCGGCCAGGTAGGCCATAACGCCGGGGGGCCGTGATGTGGCCACCCTAAAGGTGGGTGCCACACTGGACGAAAAAGACCCAGAACTAATGGCGTCTGTACCATAAATACCTCTTCCCAGCATGCAGAGCAAGGTCAAACCCTCCTGATTGGCTGCTGGGAAAGAGCACCCAAACCTTGACTCCACTGCTGCCACCTGCAGCACCGGGGCTGGAAGAACACCCCATGCAGCAGAATAAGCCCACAAGCTGAGACAGAGACTGTTTTGCACTTAACAATTTGGATCAGAGTCTAACTACACTCTAATCTACCCTTAAATTTAATTAGCACCGGTACTATAAAGTATATATATATATATATATATATATATATATAATATTTTAAACATCCCACATATCAAAATGTAATCATATCATCCTTTGTATTGCCTGCAGAGAGCTGATAGATAAATAATTGGGTCAAAGAAGGATATTGAGGTAAGCAAAAACATAACATGCCACATAAATATATATACCCATACCTTCTCACACCTACTCAACTTTTGCATACTTCCGGCAACAATTCACCACTACACATTACTTACTGAACTACTTGTACTCAATAAAAAGAACAATGACAGAAAAGTGAAGACAAATTTCATTATGTAATTGATACATCCTTGAGAAGCTCACGCCTCACTTGTTTTCAAAAACAATGACATATCAAAGTGGTGGTCTCCGCCCCACAGACTGTCCTCCTCAATCACTCCTTGCCTAAGAATTTTAGCTATGCAAGGGCCAAAAATTATACTATAGCTCACCTAGTTTATGCTTTCAATTAGATTTTTTTGTTTTCAAGTAAAATCGATGTTAACATTTTGCAAGCTATAACAATCTTATAAATCCAAAAGCTTAGCATTTCAAATTATTTATTTTATAACATATTTCACTGGGTACACATGGCCATCGTTGGGTGGATAGATGAAAATACTAAAAGCTTTCTTTCCTAATTTGATTTACATGCGATTGTACAGTTAGATTAATCGTAAAAAAAATACAGATAATCACATATTTCCTTGTACTTGTTAGCCTGTCCAACAAAGTATATAATGGTGGGAATTCAAAGTAAATGAATATGCCCCCACCCCTGTCAGAATACACAGATCATCTCTGCAGTCATAGGCTGCATCGAATGCAATTGAATGCTGTTTTCCAGCAGGACCATTTAGCAGAAGTCGGTCATTACACCAGCTTTTGTTGAACAGAGAGGGATACACATACATCATCATTCGCCCGGTTCCTGCTGAAAAGTAAACTTGAAAAATACACAATGCTTAGTAAAGCAATTACTCTGTGTACAGCAGGGGTGCCCAATCTTTTGAAGAGCGAGGGCCACTTAAGCGACTTGATAACCGGTAGACGGGCCACAATGAACGGAGCGGTGTCCGCTCTGCATATGCAGAGCGGACACGGATGCAGCCCACAATAATTTTTAGCGGATCGTATTAGAGTTAGAACACAAGTGGGTTTATGTCTGCCACTACTTAAAGGTGAATGGAGGGTCCAATTGGTCGGACTGTCGGATTGACTGTGTGAAAGGGGCTCATGGCTGCTTTCACACCGATGTGCCGCTATTTACCCACACCACGGGTGCAATGCAGTGTACCTTTGGGTTTCCTGCACTTTGCAATAGACTTCTATTATATTCTGCAGGTTTGGTGCACTTTCAGAAAACTCACCAAACTCACAGATAATAACAGAAGTCTATGGCCTCGTACACACGACAGAGGAACTCGATTGGCGAAACACATCGTTTTCTCCGTCGAGTTCCTTGTTCGGCTGTCGAGGAACTCGTCGAGCCAAATTTTTCGATTCCCGTTGAGGAAAAAGAAGACATTGCACTATTTTTGGCTCGACGACTTCCTCGACAGTTTTCTCGGCGAAAAGTGTACACACGACCGGTTTTCTCGGCAGAATACGTCTCCCATCGAATTTATTGATGGATTCTGCCGAGAAAACGGTCGTGTGTACGCGGCCTATGGCTTAGATAAATAATTTCATCGCTGTGCAACAGATACCTCACCTCAACAGAAAAATAAAGTATTACACTAAACCACTGAGAGTTCCCTTTAGTAACGAATGTAAACATCTCTCCACCACAGTAACAAAATTGGTATTGCAGATATTCAGTCAGCTCCTGTACTAACTGGCTTTGTGCAGTGATTTTGCACAGTGCAGTCTAGATCCTCCTCTTCTCGGGTCCCTCACGGGCGCTCCTGGCCCCTCCCTTCTGCCCCCACAGTAAGGAGCTTGCTATGGTGGCACCTGAGCTGAGCTGCTACTCTGTGTGTCCATACAGACACGGAGCTGCAGCTCGGCCCCACCCCTCTCTCTCCTCGTTGGCTCACTGATAATGATTGACAGCAGCAGGAGCCAATGGCGCCCCCTTCTGTGTCTCAGTCAATCAGGAAGGAGAGTACCGGACAGTCAAGGCTTTTGTGCAACATCGCTGGATCGAGATGGGTTCAGGTAAGTATTAGGGAGGTTGAGGAGGGCTGCTCCACACAGAAGGTTTTTTATCTTCGTGCATAAAATGTAAATAAAAGTTGTGCAAAGGCAGCAAGACAGTTTTAAGCAGTTGGATGTCTTGGAATGTAGCAGCTAGAGTATGTCTAGGTAAGTACTTCTTGGCAGGTAGTTTTCACCCCTTTTATGTTTTTTGACTGACATGTACTCTAAAATGCGCTGCTGTATATCTCCAAAGGTAATGAAGGCAAAACACAATATTTCCAGGGCTATAAATGCAGAACATGAAAATTAGAACCCACCAGCACAATTTGGGGCTTGATATCCAAAGCAAGAAATCATTTAAATTCCAGAGAGGGGACAGATGGCAGTTAAAGGCTTATACTTGTCATTGCTGAAAATGACATGAGGCTGACAGTAGGTGCTGTTTACCTTATGAATGTATGATTACGCTGAGCTTAGTGGTTTCCTGAAATAAACATTATGTTGTGGTTTTGTGCAAACATACATGCTTATCCTTGCCCTGCCAAATAATGGCTTTGTCTGCCTTTTAATACTTACCTTTGGTGAAATCTACAGAAGCTGTCTCTTTCTGGTTATAAGCTTAGCCAGATAATATTCCTAGTCAGATATTATTTCCTAGACTATGAAAACATTGCTCAGCTTTCCTGCTCTGCTGCGATGCTAAACTGCAGATGAAAAGCAAATCATACCTTTGTGACCACATTCCTAGCATGCCATTTACATGGCATTGCAGAGAGCTGTAGGCTGATGGAGAAAGGGGAATGATATACTAGTGCACATTTAATGCTACTGGCTTTGCAAATGTCCTGTTTGTTGTTTATGTAAGATTGTGCTGCAAGATTTATTTATACCATCTTCCATAAAGCCTAGGTGTGAACTGCCTGACTTCCCTTCAAACATAGCAAACTTTATATCCCAAAACCTGCTGCAGCAATAGTGCATTAACCATATTGCTGTAACATGGATAAGATACCTTAGAATTTGTATTTGATACAATTCACCTGAATGAGGCTGCGGTGTAACTTCCCCCGCATGTGGTGCAGGTTTTTAGAGGTTAAAACAGGCTGTGAGAAGGTAACGTAGCAGCTTGTTTAGACAAGCATTTCCCTCTGAAGAGTAATCCACTAAGGATTACTCTTCAGAGGGAAATCCTTGTCTAACAAGCCTTTTGAGAGTAATTTAGCTCTCACGAGGACTGCAAAACATTTAACCTCTGCCATGTGCCACCACTCTATCACAGTGATATTCAACACCAAATTCTTCAAAATTAAACCTTGCTTTATCTTTGGTGTATCAAGTGGACTAATGGCATATGATAAAATATTTGTTCAATACAAGGCGAGAAAGAAATAACATACAAGTTAGGTCTTAAAGTGGAGGCTCACCCTAATTTATCACTTACTGTTAATATAACAGCGTTGCATTCACAATAACAAATCCGTTGTTTTTTTTCTTTTTTTGCTAAAGGCTTGCCCGTTTTTTTCTTTGCATTCCGCCCTGTCAGAGTCCACCGCGGAAGAATGGGCGTGCCTATCATTTTTTCCCCCGACGGCGCTATGTCTCCTGGGACTCAGTCCTGAAGTCCCCAGGAGACGCTCTCTGCTCAAATCCCGCGAGATTTCGCCGCGAGATTAGGAGCTATCGCTTCACAACAGGGCGGGTCATTATGACGCCGGCCGTTGCGATAGCAACTCAAGTGTTGACGGCGCGGCTCGCCGTCAACACCTGCCATGCGCGGGATAGAGCGGTGAATGCTGGGACACTCATTCAGGTGAGTGTAACATTAGATGTACAAACGGCGCCCGAATGTTAGAAAAAAAAAAAAAGTTTATCCCGCAGAACCGCCGCTTTAAAGTGGATGTACACCTGAAAAAAAATGTTTATTTTTTTTATGTCACAATGTACAGTATAAGATCCCTATCATCTGTGCCCAGTATTGCCACACAGAGTTAATCCAGCTCTAAGCAATCCTCTTTTATTGTTCAGTGAAATAAAAACAGACTTACAGAGAAAAACCTTGGTTCGTTCCGCCCCCTTGCTGTAAGTGACAGGTTATTTACATATCTCATGCACTAGCCTGGAGACATTATTTTTTAATACTCACCCCCACTCCTTTTCTGAAGGCATGTGGTCACTTTTCTGGATTTTGACTGGATGTTAGTGATCATAGCAGAATTTAGTGTAAGGAATACACAGGAAAAAAACTGCATGTTGACAAGGGGAATGTAGAGGAGGGCTGACATATACTGACATCACGACTCCACCCACCGAGCTCCAGACAACAGATCCACCCACAGAATCTGCAGTTTTTCAGTTCTTATAACAGACAGAGGGGAAACATTTGACAGGTAAGGATACATGCAGGAGGCATCAATATCCTTATAGATCAGCAATATGACAGTAGTTTAGAAAGGATGAGAGTGGGTTTACATCCACTTAAAAGAAGAACTCTAAAAAGGGATACAGTATTGACATGTGCATTCGTTTTCGTCCGAATTTTGGGTATTTTTGTTATCGTTTTAACAAATGAAAACGCAGAATCCGAAATCCGAAAGCACCAACATAAAAAATGCTTTATTTTCGTTTTCGTTGCTACAGCAGTTCGCTACAGATAGGAGATTCCACATGAAGCTGACAATAGCAATCTGTGTCTATCGAACCTGCGGTCGAATGTGCCTAACCTTAACTCTATTAGTCCAAGATTATTCTACATAGAGAGGAAGGATTCAACATAGAGAGAAAAGATTTGACATTATAGAGACAGTGTTGGGGTAGACCATTCGACATGAACGACGAAGATTTGACGAAGCAGCGAAAAACATACAAAAGTCAAATCTGTGATTGAAGACTTATGGTGTCTGTCGAAAGTTATAAGAAGATTCGACAAGCAGCTAAACTGTACAACGCCGCAATCGTACATTTCTGGTCAAATGCTCGGCCCATAGGCTATAGAAATTTTGAATGTTGGTTGACTAGTAATAATAATTTATAAATATAATTATTACTAGTCATACAACATTAGAATTCTTCTATAGCTTGTAGGCGGAACATTCGACCATTCGACAATGTATGATTCGACGTACAGTTTAGCTGCTCCGTCAAATCTACTTAGAACATTCGACGGACACTATAAGCCTCCAAAGACAGATTTGACCTTAATTAATTCAGATTTTTGGACAAATGCATTTTTTAACGAAAAAAGTAAAAATAAAAACGAATTTCGGGAGTAACTAAAGAAATTTATTTTTCAGACGAAAACTAAATTTCCGAAACAAAATATTTCAGTGTGCACATGTCTAATACAGTGCATGCATTTAACACAATCACAGTGCTAAAAACAATGGCATAAAAAGTATTTCTTAAAACAACAACCCCTTCCTGTGAAAAATAGTATTCATGGGGTGTCAAACAGAAAAATCTGGTTTAGATCGGATGATTTACACATTATTACTAGGCTGTAGAGCTTCACAAACTGAAACAACAGGAATTAGAAAAACATAGTCATCAATCAGATTCAAACTTGCTCAAACATTTGAAACTGTTTGATAGATTTCAGGAATCAGATAAACCTCACCTCACATGGGATAAGTTGTGAGAAATGTGGTTGCACTGGACTGCAAAGAACTTACATTAAAGTGAATATGTACCAGGGGGCGTTGCTAGGTACCAAAAAGACCAGGGGCTTCAGCTGGAAGCCAAGCCGGCATTGGGGGGGGGGTGTTCGGGCACGGTCGGTGGAGTGGCGCAGGGGTGACCTACCTGACACACATACCCTGACCTACGTGTGTGTGTGTGTGTGTACACACACTGACCTGTCCTGCATACACTGACCTGTCCTGCATACACTGACCTGTCCTGCATACACTGACCTGACCCACTGACCTGACCCACATACACTGACCTGACCCACTGACCTGACTCACTGACCTGACCTGACCCACTGACCTGACACACTGACCTGACCTGACCCACTGACCTGACTCACTGACCTGACCCACTAACCTGACCCACTGACCTGACTCACTGACCTGACCCACTGACCTGACCTGACTCACTGACCTGACCCACTGACCTGACCTGACCCACTGACCTGACCTGACTCACTGACCTGACCTGACCTGAATATGAATGTTCCAAGAACAGACTGGTGAACAAAACAGGTGATCTTTTTTTAAATGATATTACTTGTAAAAGCTCTTCATATAGGTTTACAGTGAACCTATATGAAGAGCTTTTACAAGTAATATCATTTAAAAAAAGATCAGTAACAGCTCCACAGCACACTGACCTACCTTAGCAGCCTCAGCCAAGTTGGTTTGCGGTCACAGCAGGGCAGGCACGGGCAGGCGGGCAGGCACGGGCAGTCAGAGGAGCTGAGGAGCCGAGGAGAGACACCCACCTGAGAAGGGATGTGGTGCGACGGCCGAATTGTAATTCCTGCCGTGGAGCCTGCAGCGCCTATGATGGACGTCACACGTCCCGCCATTGGCACTGCAGTCTCCAGAAGCCAGGGCAGTATTCGAGCACATTGTTAGCCCCTGAGCATCTGGGAGTCAGGTCCATCTGATGCCGAAAGTGGCCAAAAGTGTCCGAATGCCACCAGCGCTGAGTGTCGCTGAGTACGGCACTCGGCCGTACTCGGCGACACTCGGCACTGATGGCACTTGGCCGCACTCGGCCACCTTCGGCATTAGGTCCTGACTCCCAGACGCTCGGGGCTAACAATGTGATCGGATGCGGCATAGACTCTGGGCTTTTCGTGGGGACCCATTCGGGGCTCCAGCCCCCCAAGCCACGCCCTAACGATGCCCCTGATATATACTTTAACACAAAGTAACAGGATAATGCTCTTGCAAACCTCCATAGCAGTTTATACTTAAAGGGGTTGTAAAGTTTGGTTTTTATTTTCTAAATTGGTTCCTGTAAGCTAGTGCATTGTTGGTTCACTTACCTTTTCCTTCGATTTCCTGTCTAAAAAAATGTTTTCTTTGTCTGAATTTCTCACTTCCTGTTTCTCCTCAGTAAGCTTTCCACCATCTTCTGAGCAGTGTTTAGTCAGCCAGAACAGCTTACTGAGGAGGAACAGGAAGTGAGAAATTCAGACAAAGAAAGAAAAAACATTTAGAGGGAAATCGAAGGAAAAGATAAGTGAACCAACAATGCACTAGCTTAAAGGAACCTATTTAGAAAATAAAAAGCAAACCTTTACAACCCCTTTAAGCTTGCCATACACAGAGCAAATTACTTCTGGTTCCTGAAAAAAAAGCCACGTGTCGGGACTCTCCTGCTTGAAATCTTTTGATCTGAAAACTGAAGGAGCCAGTTGCCAAAAAGCTGGCCAAACAGCGGTTGCATCCATCAGATGAAGCCACTGTTGAGGTAGTCTGACAGCCATTGTTGTAAGAATGTAAGAGCTGTAAGAATACAATCACTGGTAGGGAGATTTGTCCATCTACACTGTTTAGAGAGGAATCAATAATAGGGCTTTAAGTTGGGCCAAAAGAGAAACATTTTACAGTGCCAGCTTTTCCTTCCCATCACTCAACCCTCGCTCCTTTCACTTGGGAACCAAAGAGCTCCAGTTTATGATATAGAAAGTACAAGGGACTGAGGACTCTGTCCCTATCCTTATGTGACAGCTAGGGATGAGCTTTGCGTTCGACTCGAACACTGTATGTTCGACCGTTCGTCGAAATACGAACAAAATGGGTCATTTGCGCCAAATTCGAGTGACGCGCCATGGCCCATAATTCACTGCGGTATTGCGCGCTGATGATTGGCCAAGCATGCACTATGACCCGCATGCTTGGCCAATCACAGCGCGCAGAAAACGGAGAGCCCCACACTATAAAAGGCCACCTGCTGGGTGGCCTTGTGTAGTGTGTTCCAGCGCTGGTTACAGATCAGACCGAGAAAGAGATAGAGATTGTCTTTTTTTCTAGCTAGATAGAGCAGACAGGCTAGTCAGTTAAATTTACAGTGTGTAGAGGATATATATACATCCCAGGAGTTGTACATATATTTATACACTGTATAGTTTAGTTAGATTAGTTCTTCCTAATCTGTCAGGCAGTTAATTGTGCTAGATGCAGTCAGTGTTCTCACTCACGTGTTGTATTGCCGTGTGCTCAGTGCACCTAAGCACACTTGGTTTATAGTGCAAGTGTGCTAATTACTTTCCACCTAAACCCACTTGGCTTATAGTGCAAGTGTGCTAATTACTGTGCAGTGTGCACCTAAGCCCGCTTGGTTTATAGTGCAAGTGTGCTTATTACTGGCCACCTAAGCCCACTTGGTTTATAGTGCAAGTGTGCTAATTACTTTCCACCTAAACCCACTTGGTTTATAGTGCAAGTGTGCTAATTACTGTGCAGCGTGCACCTAAGCCTACTTGGTTTATAGTGCAAGTGTGCTAATTACTTTTCACCTAAACCCACTTGCTTTATAGTGCAAGTGTGCTAATTTCTGTGCACCTAAACCCACTTGGTTTATAGTGCAGGTGTGCTAAATACTGTGCACCTAAGCCCACTTGTTTATAGTGCAAGTGTGCTAATTACTTTCTTAAGGAAATTGTGCAATATGCAGCAGCAAAGTATTACATGGTTCAGATTCTACTTAACAAACCTACAGTCCTTGTCTTGTTTGCACCGCCTGTATACTGCTGTATACTGCTGTTCAAAGTATATAGGGCCAAAGGGTCTTGTAATGACCTGGGGGAGTGGTGGCAGGGAAACCCATGCTATTTTTTTCAGTGATTTTCATCCATATTGCAGGGACCAAACATTACATTAAAGCAGTATTAAATTACTTTTTTCTTATAGTAATCTAATTTTGTGCAGGGACAGTTCTAAACACGTGCCAACCTCACAGGCATACTATAGACACCCAGCAGGTACGATATTTAAAGGAATTTTTCATTATTCTTTTTCACTTTAAGCATCATTAAAATCGCTGCTCCAGAAGAAACTACAGTTTTTAAAACTTTTTTTTTCCATTGATACATGTTCCCTGGGGCAAGACCTGGGTTCTCAAAGACGTTTTCCAACAATAACTTGAATATTGGGCTTTAAAATTAACACTTTTGAATTCGAACGTTCGAGTCCCATAGACGTCAATGGGGTTCTAAATGTTTGCGTGAACGTTCGGTCCGTTCAAAGGTTCTGGTGCGAACCAAACGCGGGGGTGTTGAGCTCATCCCTAGTGACAGCACTGGGTGCCTGAGCAGGCAATTGAAAAGCACCAGCAACTAACACATGGGCGGAAGGGGAGTAGGCTGCATACTCACCCATAATTGAAATTACTGGCCATCTCTCTTACAGAAGCAGCTGAGAAATTGAATAGGAAGAGATTATAAACATTTACAGGGGGCTTGCATTAAAGTACACCTGTTGCTTTGCTTGGCATTGGCAAAGCATGGTTGTCTTAAAGGAAGACTAATCAGACCTTGAGACTTTAACACATTGCCTGGTTAGTATTTCACTGGTTGGTTTCTCCTGTTACATGGTCTATTGTGCAGTTCTGCCATGGACATAATGACTACCAAGGAACAGTGCAGGCTGCTAACTGGCCCCTGTCTCCAAGGATGTTTTCAGTTCCCACAACTCTCTTGGTAATATCATTTCTGTCTATGCTCCCTTGTGTAATACCTAAGTGGGGGAGGTGGTGGGTACCATCAATCCTACATCTCTCCCTCTAAGGGAGTAATTTTGTTCGTATGAGGACTGCTGCATTTAACAGCTACCATATGTCACAACCTATACACCTATATCATTGTAATTAAACAGCAGACGGTATTTGTACAGATGAATCAGCATGTCTCTTTATTGTAGTATTTAAAACTATAACAAAATGAAACCAGAGAAGATTATAATAGTAGGTTAACTGGAGATACTGGTTTTCCATCCTAATAAATTACTACAGCAAGGGTATCAAATGTTATAACCATTTCATAATTACATACAGCAGTAACATTTATGGTCAGATAATTGTTTCTTAGTTCAGATAGATCAGGCATTTCTCTACCTGCATTTCTGCTACTTCAAACTGCAGTCTCCTCTATTTGCCCTATTAATTGTTGATATGTTGCCATCCACAAGACAAAAATTAGAGCTGTAATTAAATAATCATGTGATCCTCCTTAGTGCCAGTGAGAGCAAACTCATTTTTCCAAGCACTGATGGTCACTGATTATTGCATTATAACTGTCTCATTTTATGATTTTTTTTTACAGCTCGTTATATTGCTTACCTGATAAATAAAAAGTGTGTAAAATTGAATCGGTTATAGGAATGCGGAGCTCTAAGTGGATATACATTCTTATTTTTCCCATCATTTGTCACCATTCGGCTCATTCTGGAGAATTGCTTCAATGGTGTAGCTGTTATTTGCCATGTAATTTACTCTGGTGTTTTGGCTGGAAGCGGCGCATGCAGGGATTGCCAGGAGAATTACAAAAGGAGCGCAGTATTAAAATGCAGAAATGATTAAAATTGAAATAAAAGGATGCTGCTTTTGCCAATGGTCTGGCAGTTATAATAACATACAGATTAGTTTCCACCATCATCTTCTCTACCCTCCCTTCATATAAGCCACCTCCATTGTCTACATATATTTGTGATAGCATTATTTAATAACATGATGTTCACAGAAATGACATGCAGTTTGAATGCTCATAGACAGACAGATCTCTTACCTAGAACGGCAGGTAACAGGGCATGGTTGCCCACTCAAACCCTCAATTATTTACACATATGAGTTGCCCAGGTCCCACGTCTAATTAAATTCAGGGAAGTCATGGATAGAATTCAATCAACCACAGAACATGTATATATTATATTGGTCTGTAATGAAGCCAAAGCTTGTCTGCAATGTAATGTCTGTAAAGTGTTTCAGTGCAATAAACTTTACATTTTTTCATCATTGCTTGGACACTAAATGGTCTTTTTGATTTAGCGCTTTATATATGGTTTTCTTGTTCCGCTCACTAACTTTTTACATCACTCCTGATGTGCAACACCATATAGCTGCTTATCAATACCAGGCAGAACTTTCTAAGAATTGCAGCCTATTATTCACCAAGTTTTTATCATTATTTCATTTACTTCCAATACAACTTTTCCTGTCATTTGGCGCCAAACTTGTTTTTGTTGTTTGCTGCAATGTTTGTTGAAGCTTCTTGGTTAGTTCTGATGTGGATCAGAGAATCCTGACAAATCATGTTGAAGTCCCATTTGCTCCTCTATAGTAAAGTGTGCACCTAATTTCTGCATATAGAGTACTTGTCATACATAGGGATGAGCTTTGAGTTCGAGTCGAACTCATGTTCGACTCGAACATTGCCTGTTCGCCGAACAGCAAACAAGTTGGGGTGTTCGCGGCAAATTCAAAAAAAGCCACCAGGCACCCTGGAAAAGCATATGGGAGAAATCTAAAGTGGTAATTTTAAAGGCTTATATGCAAGTTATTGTCATAAAAAGTGTTTGGGGACCCGAGTCCTGCCCCAGGGGACATGTATCAATGCAAAAAAAGTTTAAAAAAAAAAACGTTTTTTTCGGGAGCAGTGATTTTAATAATGCTTAAAGTGAAACAATAAAAGTGAAATATTCCTTTAAATTTCATACCTAGGGGGTGTGTAAAGTATGCCTATAAAGTAGCACATGTTTCCAGTGCTTAGAACTGTCCCTGCACAAAGTGTCATTTCTGAAGGATAAAAAGTCATTTAAAATCCCTGCTCCCGAAAAAACTGCAGTTTTTAAAACTTTTTTTTGCATTGATACATGTCCCCTGGGGCAGGACCCGGGTCCCCAAACACATATTAGCCTTTAAAATTAGCACTTTAGATTTCAAACGTTCGAGTCCTATAGACTTTAATAGGGTTCTAAAATTCACACAAACTTTTGGTCTGTTCGCAGGATCTGGTACGAACCAAATGGGGTATTCATACACCGTGGTAACTAGGCACATGCACTTGCTAAAGATGTAATGGTGCCTGCACAGTGTTCTATACTCTCTTCTGTATAGCTCAGAACCCACAAAAGTCAGCTAAAAAAACTCATCCTCCAAGGTACAGCTTTCTGAAACCAGTTGCCATACTATTTTAATATCCACAGCCTTAAATAAGCAAACTGACCCTGTGCGAAAAATGCATGTGACAAAGAGTAGCTCAAAGGTAAGGGGAGGGAGATTAATGCTGACCATACACTATACGAAAAATTGTCCGAAAATCATTCATGTAGGCACTGTTTGTTTTTCGACAAGTTAATGGGCACAAATTGTTAATCGTTTGTGAAGTTGTTGTGGAAGTTTGGAGGACTTCTGCCGAACGAACGATAAATTAAAAGGTTAATGTGTTTCCCATCCAAACTGACTGCACTAGGTATATGTAATATGTAAATATTTTTTATTGATGTCCTCTAAACGATTTATCGGTCATTACATGATGGCACCATCGTTTGTACTCAAGGCTGAATGTTCGTTTTTTGAAAATGTTTTCGGCCAATTTTTCGTATAGTGTATGGCCAGTATCAGCTTTATGCAGAACTCTACATTCATGGTAAAAGTCAAGGTTAATGCAATCAGTAGCCTAACTGAATAAAAGAAGGTTTAAGAAACAGAAGCGCTGGGGAAAGGTGGAAGTAGAAAATGGTTTATTCATTCTCATTATTGGTAGCTTGGTGATTTGCAATAAGGATCTTGAAAGCTTAAAACTCATTGTTATCCTATGCTACAAAGAAAAAATTAACTAGATTAGTTTGCAGTAATTTGTAGGGACTTTCTGTACTGTATGTCTTTATTATAAAAGCACTAGATATGGTATACAGGTGTAAAAATTTGAGACAACAGGGGGCTATAATTAAAAAAGTTCCCCTGCCACGAAGTACAGGCATAATAGGAAATATCCAAACCGTGTGTCAATATCAGCACCTGTACAACACAATACAAAGTGACACTTGAGGGCAAATTACTAGGCAATTACTAGGCAATTACTAGGCATATTTCTTAGGGCCGGCCATACATGGAACAAATACCATTACATCATGTAGTGGCCAGTAAAGAACTGTTTCATTGGGTGCCTGATATAAAAAACTCTTAAGAAGTTTCCCATACTACATATTAAGACAGTTTTGCTGCCTGGTACATGTCTTATGGCACTGTAGCTCTCCTTGTTTGACAAATGAAGAAGTTTAAAGGGAGGTTTCTAATTATCCAACAATGTATTGGTTTGAGGATAGTGATGGATCCATAGCATATGTTTAATTTGATGTATTTAAAGCACCTGTAAGGCCTCGTACACACGATGAGATATGTCCGCTCAAACTTGTCCGACGGACAGTTTAGAGCGGACATGTCTCATCGGATTTCGGTCCGATGGCGTGTACACACCATCGGATCAAAATCCCCGCCGGCAGACAGCGTGGTGACGCGGCCGTGACGTTGACGCCGCCACGTCACCGCTACGTCACCGCACCAGGAAGTAAACACTTCCGCGCGCATGCGTCGGATCCATTCACAGGATACGACGCATGTGCGGGAAGATATGTCCGCTGGTTTGCCGTACTAACCAGCGGACATATCCGACGGACAGGTTTGTAGCGGACAAATTTCAAAGCATGCTTTGAAATTTGTCCGATGGACAAACCTGTCCGCTAGTCCGTACACACGATTGGATTTGTCTGCTGAAACGGTCGGACCGTTTTCAGCGGACAAATCTGATCGTGTGTACGCGGCCTTAGAGGTGCCCCTAAACTGGCCATACACAAGTCAATTTTCTCTTTTAGCCCACAGAAAATGTGTTAATTTTGTTATCCAAACTAAACAGCATGGATGGAGGAAGTGGTTTGGTGGATTCTCAAATGCACAACCACCCGCTGCTTGAATTTCAGCCAATTCAACAGTAATTGTCCAAAATTCCAAGCATCTATGACCAGTCTGAGTCCTTTCTTGATCCAGCACTGTGTCTGTTTGCAACAAAGCTCTCCCCTCTTCCTCCTCTCACAAGACAAAGAGGAAGCAGCAGGAGCCATTGGCTCCTGCTGCTGTCAACCAAACCCTATGATAAGTGAGTGGGTGTGGGGCAGAACTGCACACAGCCGGAGCATGCCTGCACAAGTATCCCCATAGCAGCCGGCTTGCTATAAGGGCACTCGCAAAAAAGGTGGAGAGTGCCAGCGTGAGACCCCAGAAAAGAAGGTAAGAGACTGTTCTGTGCAATACCAACTTCTTCCTTTTTTTAGGAAAATAAAATGGCCTTTATAACCACTTTAAATACATAAGAAAGTGAGTAAATTGGTATGTAAAAAAATCTCAAATAAGCATGTCATGCTCTTTAAATATAACCCTCTATTTGAATTAAAGTGGTTCTAAATGTTTATGGGCATTTACCTTACTGCATTCTATGTAGTAAGGTAAAAAACCTTCTGGGTGCAGCTCCACCCCCCTCCCCAGCCCCTCCTTATACTTACCTGAGAGTTATCTTGAGCCAGTGATGTGCAGAAGAGCAGCGACCCTCCAGGGTCTCTGTCTCCTCATTGGTTTAAATAGTAGCGGGAGTCATTGCTGTTTTCAACCACAAACAGTGAGCCAATGATGTGGGGGCAGAGCTGCGCTCTGTGTGTGAATGGAAAATGTCCATTCACAGGAGCGAGGCTAGTGCCCTCATAGCAAGAGGCTTTCTATAGGCAGTACTTGGTAGTGTGGAAGAGCCAGGACTGCCTGAGGGGGACCCAAAAAAGAAAATAATTTGGGCTGCTCTGTGCAAAGTCAACACAGAGCAGGTAAGTATAACATGTTTGTTATTTATTTTTTTATTTTCAACCTTAGAATCACTTTAACCCCTTAAGGACCGTCACATGACTATTTACGTCGGCAGAATGGCACGACTGGGCATATGGACGTACAGGTACTCCTTTAAGAAGCCCAGCCGTGGAACGACCCAGTCCTGTGCTCCGTGACCGCACCCGCGGGACCCGCGGACCGGTTTGCCGCCGGTGTCCCACGATCGGGTCACAGAGAGGAAGAACGGGGAGAGGTAAGTGTAAACAAACGTCTCCCTGTGATTCCAAGTGAGTCTGTCACTGATCGTCTGTTCCCTGTCATAGGGAACGACGATCAGTGACGACACACGCCCAGCCACGCCCCTTACAGTAAGAAACACAAATTAGGTCACACTTAACCCCTACAGCGCCCCCTAAAGGTTAACCCCTTCACTGCCAGTGTCATTTTCACAGTAATCAGTGCATTTTTATAGCAATTTTCGCTGTGAAAATGACAATGGTCCCAAAAATGTGTCAAAAGTGTCCGCCATAATGTCGCAGTCACAAAAAAAAATCACTGATCGCCGCCATTACTAGTAAAAAAAAAAATATTAATAAAAATGCCATAAAACGATCCCCTATTTTGTAAACACTATAACTTTTGCGCAAACCAATCAATAAACGCTTATTGCGATTTTTTTTTTACCAAAAATATGTAGAAGAATACGTATCGTATTTTTTTTTAAAACTGTTGCTCTATTTTTGTTTATAGCGCAAAAAATTCAAACCGCAGTGGTGGTCAAATACCGCCAAAAGAAAGCTCTATTTGTGGGAAAAAAAGGACGTCAATTTTGTTTGGGAGCCACGTCGCCATGACCGCGCAATTGTCAGTTAAAGCGACGCAGTGCCGAATCGCAAAAAGGGGCAAGGTCCTTTACCTGCATAATGGTCCAGGGCTTAAGTGGTTAAATGGTGGTACCTTTCATCTTCTTTTTGCCCTGTAAAGGACAATTTTTGTAATAAACATACAGAGTGAACTCATACTACCACCCAGAATTGTTTCAGTAATTCTATTCCGTATTTATTTTCTTCCTACATTTTTGGCTTATTTAAATGTTTGAAAATGCTTGTCCTGATCACATCAAAGTAGGGGAAATAACCCAAAGTCATCAAAGAACCATCATCTTTCTACATTCCTTATCTTGTCATTACAGATAAATACTCAGCACAAGTGGAAAGGCCAAACCTTTTGATGTGGCAGGCTTAGGACACTACCCAATAAACCTCAGGGTATATTGGAGGTGCCCATGCCAATTCTGAACTGCTCAGCAAATTTGAGGTTTCACACCAAACAGATGTACTGTACATCTCTGTCAGAAATGTATGTTTTTATTATAATCCAGTGTGATGCCTGACAAAATAAGTTTACACTATATATTTTACTGTTAGGGTATACAGAGAGTTCCGGAAAACAGGATATCAACCAAAATAAATAAAACAGTATACATTTTACAAGTATCATGTCACAGATGGTATTTTCACCTGATCAACAGGAGGAACAGCCAGTTAACTTATATGCAAACCAACAAAAAGATTTTCGGCAAATAGGCTTTCAAAGTACTATCTATATACTAGTACTGTGCAATACTGTAGTGCAAAAAAATAAAATAAAAAATGCAATAAATAGGTTCTGTATATATGCTTTCCAAATACTATATACTAGTACTTTGTTCTAGTGCAAAATAAAACAATGAATAGGCGTAATGTTTTCACTATATGGAAAGCTCAACTGTATGTAGTAAGAACTTCTCTGTATAGATGTGAAAAGAAAATTGTGTGTTCCTTTAAAAATTGGCACAATCAAGTACCAATCTGGGAACATATCCTGTGACTCATGTCATATACTGTAGATGAATGTATTATATAACTGTGGAGGCGGAGGTTTTTATTGTGCATACACTTTTACAGTCCTCTGGAAATCAACTATATATATCTATGCCCATTTTGATAATATAAAATGGTTTGGCAGCCATATTGTTAAGCATTGCACTAATATCTGACCATCCTAATTTGTTTAAGTTAAAAAACAAATAATAAGGCTCCAGTTTATAGTATAGTTTATACACAACAAACAAGCTAGAGCTCGCATTGGTTCTTAAAGCGGAGTTCCACCCAAAAATGGAACTTCCGCTTAATCCACTCCCCTCCCCCTTACATGCCACATTTGGCATGTAATTTTTTTTGGGGGGGGGAGTGGGGGCTTCCTGCTCCCTATTGCAGCCCCTCCCGTAGGCGATCGTCTAGGACACTGACAGGTCCTAGACGATCGCCTGTCCAATCAGCGGCGGGCCGCGCCGCGAGCGATTGCGCAGTGCAGCTCGCGCATGCGCAGTGGGTGCCCGGCCGTGAAGCCGAAGGCTGTCACGGCTGGGTGCCCACAGTCGAAATGAAGACGCCGGCCGGGGAGGGGGGAAAAGAGGAGCGGATCCCCGGTCGGCGCGTCGCTGGAACGTGGAGAAGGTAAGTGTCTGTTTATTAAAAGCCAGCAGCTACACTTTTTGTAGCTGCTGACTTTTAATAAACATTACATTTGGGTGGAACACCTCTTTAATATCAATATCCAACATATCGTATATACTATATATGCCGACCCGAAGGTACCTAATTTTACCCCAAAAAACTGGGAAAACGTATTGACTTCAGTATAAGCCTAGGGTGAGAATGCAGAAGCCACTGTAAGCGGAAAAGTGGGTCAACAATGCCCATTTGCACGCCTCACTGTGCTCATTGCAGCCTCACTGTGCCCAACCTCACTGTGCCCAACCTCACTGTGCCCATTGCCACCTCACTGTGCCCATTGCCACCTCACTGTGCCCATTGCAGCCTCACTGTGCCCAACCTCACTGTGCCCAACCTCACTGTGCCCAACCTCACTGTGCCCATTGCCACCTCACTGTGCCCATTGCCACCTCTCTGTGCCCATTGCAGCCTCCCTGTGCCCAAGTCAGTGTACCTGAAATTTTTACAGGCTGCGGGCGTCCATTCATTGTTTAAAAGTCGCGGTCTCTTCCTGGTTCCATTCCTTGACAGGCGTTTCCCAGCAGCCTATCATGTCTTCTCATCCTCGGACTCAGTTTCCTAGCAGACACTGTGTTCAGTGTTCAGGGACGTTCTCTTATCCAAGGATGAAAAGACGTCTGTTAATGGCGGAACACTGAACACAGTGTCTGCTGGGAAACGCCTATCACGGAAGGGACCAGGGGGAAGCCGCGACTTTTAACCACTTCCATACCAGGCACTTACGCACCTTCCCGCCCATGCCAATTTTCAGCTTTCAGCACTGTCGCAATTTGAATGACAATTGCGCGGTCATGCTACACTGCACCCAAACAAAATTGGCGTCCTTTTTTCCCCACAAATAGAGCTTTCTTTTGGTGGTATTTGATCACCTCTGCGTTTTTTTTTTTTTGTGCAACAACTAAAAATAGAGCGAAGATTTTGAAAAAAAAATAAAGTTTTTATTTTTTTCTGTTAATTTTTTTGTAAATGAGTATGTTTTCTCTTTCAATTATGGGCACTGATATGGTGGCACTGATGGGCACCGATGAGGTGGCACTGATGGGCACCGATGAGGTAGTTCTGATGGGCACCGATTAGGTAGCACTGATGGGCACTGATAGGCGGCGCTGGTATTGGGCACTGATGGGCACTCATGGGCGGCACTGATGGGCACTCATGGGCGGCACTGATGGGCACTCATAGGCAGCACTGGGCACTCATAGGCAGCACAGATGGGCACTCATAGGCGGCACAGGTGGGCACTCATAGGCGGCACAGGTGGGCACTCATAGGCGGCACAGGTGGGCACTGATAGGCGGCACAGGTGGGCACTGATAGGTGGCACAGGTGGGCACTGGTAGGTGGGCACTGGGCATGGATTGGCACTGTGGGGTGGCACTGACAGACACTGGGGTGGCACTGATGATCACTGAGGGGTGGCACTGATGGATCAATGTTGCCAATCAGTGCCCATGTGTGGGCACTGATTGGCATCATTTTTTTTTTACTGCCCCCCTTTTTTTTTTGGTCATTTTTTTTTTTTGTCATTTTTTTTTTTTTTTTTTTGTCATTTTTTTTGGTCTTTTTTTTTGTATTTTTTTTATTTCCCTGGTGGTCTAGTGTGGCGATCCGAGAGGGGGGCTGCGCTGATAAACAATCAGCGCGAACCCCCCCTGTCAGGAGAGCCGCTGATCGGCTCTCCTCTACATGCGTCTGTCAGACGCGAGTGAGGAAGAGCCGTCGGCGGCTCTTCCTGTTTACATCGTGATCAGCCGTGATTGGACACGGCTGATCACGTGGTAACGAGGCTCCGCCGGAGACTCGTTACCGAGATCGGAGGTGCAGGGTGTCAGACTGACACCCCGCATCACCGATCGCCGCGCTGCGCGCCCGCACGGGCGCGTGCGGCATGAAATCGTGCAGGCCGTTTGAGAACGGCCTGTCACGATTTCATAACCACTTCCCGGCCGTAAATCGGCTATTGGCCGGGCGGGAAGTGGTTAAACAATGGACGCTCGCAGCCCTTACAGGGGTTGTAAAGGTTCGTCTTTTATTTTCGAAATAGGTTCCTTTAATGTAGTGCATTGTTGGTTCACCTACCCTTTCCTTCGATTTCCCTTCTAAAATTTTTTTTCTTTGTTTGAATTTCTCACTTCTTGTTCCTCCTCAGTAAGCTTTCCACCATCACCTGAGCGGTGGAAAGTCATTCAGAACAGCTTACTGAACACCTTACTGAGGAGGAACAGGAAGAAATCAAAGAAAACAAACATTTAGAAGGGAAATCGAAGGAAAAGGTAAGTGAACCAACAATGCACCAGCTTAAAGTAACCTATTTAGAAAATAAAAAAACAAACCTTTACAACCCCTTTAAGGTACACTGACTCGAGTATAAGGCGAGGGGGTATTTTCAGCCCTAAAAAAGGCTGAAAACTTGCCAAAAGACTAACCATATACCCAATATTATTATTATTATTATTATACAGGATTTATATAGCACCAACAGTTGATGCAGCACTTTACACTTGTTGGAAGATTTCCCCTTCATTCCTGTTCTGGATTTACTCTCACTTCCATTCTTGGTGACAAAGGCAAATAGAAAAAGTGAATCTATTGAAAAAGTGACACAGACAGCAAAAAAAATCTGACAGGGTCTCTGACTCTATACCAATGTATGTATATCCAAATCTAAATAGAAAACATATATTTTTTTTAAAGTTAAAATGTTAAATAAAAATGTATTAACATGCAAAACATAAAATATTCCAAAACAACATTCTAAACACGGGGGCTGGGGCCAATCCAATATTTCACTGCGTGAACACTATCACTTAGTATATGTTGTCCTATTCCAATTAAGCTAGTACAGAGTAATATTGAATTCAGACATAATATATATTCAAAAAATAACAAGTCCTATTATTGTTTAGGGCCTATTATTTTCTGAATATACTGTATATATTAGTTTTAATTTTCAACAGCTCTAGTTGTTTGAATATGATATGATTTACTAATACATATAGAGCCAGATTCAGAAAGACTTGCGCTGGAGTATATCGATATGCGCCGCGTAACTGTAAAGATGCGCCGTTGTATCTACGCGGCCGTACCCACCAAACTAGATGCGACAGAAAACGGGCTTTTTCTGACCGGCTTAACTCTCCTTCGCCAGAGTATCATAAGCGCATATTTTCGCTCGTCGCATCCGTCGCGCCTATTGATTTCCCAGTCAATTATGCAAATGAGGGAGATTTCCCAATTCGCGAACGGATTAGCACCAGACGCTGGCTACATGCGCCGCGCGTATGTGGAACGGCTAGCGCAAAGTTGTTCCTACAAATAGCTGCTTTATCTTTACTCCAGACGGCCACAGGTCAGCAGGAGAGCAGCTACAGCAGCAGCGTTAGCAAAGAAAATAGCAAGCTGAACAACCACACTTGCAAGGACAACACCTCTGTGTGCCAACATGCCAGGGGCAGTCACGGTCCTAGCACTACTGATGGGTCCCCCGGCACGGAAGAGGCGGGCACGTGAGAGGATATACCGCACGCGCATGAGCCTCTTTGGCATGGGGGATGAGGAGGTGTATCGCCTCTTCAGATTCAGCCCTGATGCAATACTTGAACTAACCACAACCCTGCAGGATGACATCACCAGCAAGACACACCGCTCACAAGCAGTGCAGCCACTGGTGATGGTCCTGGCAACACTCCATTTCCTTGCAAGTGGATCATTCCAGCGTACAAGTGGAGTGGTGGCTGGGATGTCACAGTCCACCATGAGCAGATGTGTGCACCAGGTTGTCCCTGCAATCCTCAGACGCATGTCCAACCACTTCATCAGACCCACCACTGAGGAGCTGCGGCTGAAGGCAATGACAGATTTCTACAGCATTGCCAGATTCCCACGCACTGTGGGGGCCATTGATTGCACACATGTGGCCCTACAGCCCCCCAGTGCCACAGAGCACATATACCGCAATCGGAAGCATTGGCATTCCATCAACGTACAGGTGATAGCCGATGCCCAATGCCTCATATGGCACGTCCGTGCCAAACACCCCGGATCCAGCCATGACAGCTTCATATACAATCAGAGCCCCATCCCAATGGAATTCCAACAGAACATGTATGGGGACAGCTGGCTGGTTGGTGAGTGACATGGGTGGCAGGCATGACAGTCCCCCCCCATGATGCTGACATCACAAGGGGCACATGCATGACTAACATCCTTCTGTGTTTTCCCTTACAGGTGACTCTGCATATGCACTGGGACCCCATCTAATGACTCCTTTCCGGAACCCCCAAACCCCAGGAGAGAGAAGATACAATGCGGCACACATCAAAACTCGTGCAGTGGTGGAGCAAACATTTGGGCTCCTGAAGTCCCGTTTCCGCTGCCTGGATAAGTCTGGGGGGGCCCTATTGTATTCCCCTACCTTCGTGTGTCAGATCATCGGTGCATGTTGCATTCTGCACAACTTTGCCATGAGAAAAGGCCTGCAGATTGACATACGTGATGACCTGACCCCCCAACCAGACAGCCCCCCCCTGCCAGAGGAGCCCCAGTCAGCTGATGGAAGAGCAGTCAGGAGGCTCCTCGCCGTAGGCCTCTTTGGACACTAAAGAAAAAGATTGATCACACGGACAATGCACGCATGCACACCACTGAGGTCCCTAGATCACACACACACCACATCCACATCGCATTGGATTAGCCCAAGTCCAACATGCAGGACTTGGGAGCAGCAACGCCGGCGTCAAGGCTCCAATGATGTCGCTGTCCATTCATACACCATTCACACGTCATTCACACAGCCGTGGGGATAACTTCTCCACCACGGCTGAGGGTGACACCCCTTACTGGCAGGAGTGCCACCCCCTCACATTCACACACCATTCACACTGCAACGTGTGCAGTATCAATAAAAAAAAAAAAGCTCATAACCTGAGCAAAATAACAAATGAAAAAGCTCATAACCTGAGCAAAATAACAAAGAAAAAAGCTCATAACCTGAGCATTAATGTAAAAAATAAATAAATAAAAAACTTCATCTGGGATGACGGGGGCTCCTTCTTGTGGGCCCTCTCTGGCTCCTCAGCTGCCTGGAGGGAGTGGGTGGGGGTGGGGGGGCATCTGGAGGTGGCTGATCCCCGGGTGGGCCACTCCTGGCAGGTGTGACCTGCATGCCCTCCAAGGCCATGGCTATCCGGCCGAGGTATGAGTTCGTCTGGGCCTGCATCCTGAGCTGCCGGGTGACCTGGTAATGCTGGGCCCACTGGCTCTGCCTCCCCTGGTCCCGGATGGAAGCTGTGTTTGCCTGGACGGCTGCAGTGAGGTGCCTCATATCAGCCTGCACCTCCCCCAGACTTGTCACCACTGCAGCGCAGTTGCAGCTGACATCCTGCACTGCATTGGATATCTGGGCCACAGAGCACAGGTTGTCAGCCAGTCGGTCCAGGTACCCAACTATGTCCCCCATTTGCTGGGTCTGCCTGGCGTGGTCCCTCGCCACCTGGTCCTGGACCAGATCAGACACCCCCCTGGTCTTACGGGTGGCCTTCCTGGGGCCAGTAGATGGTTGTCCCCGGGGAGATGGAGTCGCCCTTGAGGGGCTTACTAGGATGGGGGAGGGGATTAGAGAGGGCCCTGCTGAAGGGGAGGACTCCTTCAACAATAAAATAAAGTCCTGCTCTGCCGCAACAGGCTCCTCCTCATCCACCTCTGCAGGTGAGGTGTGGGCACTCCCCTCCATCTCTGAGTCTTCACCACCCAGGGGGTCGGCCTCAGGATCCTGTTGGGGGGTTGGGGTGGACTGGCCGCGGACAGATGATGGCCCAGCTCCGTCATCTGTGGATGACACAAAGAAGACACATGTTGGGTGGTCTCACACACTTGGCACATGTACCCTCCCCCCCCACATGCAACACACCAAAAGGGGGTAAAAATCACTTACCTGTCCTGGAGCCTTACTCCACGGAATCATATCCCGGGACCCCCTCCAACTGCTCCCTCTCCAGGCAGCGGGCGACCACCTCCTCCTCCGTGGTCAGGCTGACCGCACATGGGGGTCCACCCCCCGTGCCCCTCTCATGCCTCCTAATGGTGGCCACCTTGCCCCGGACTTTGCGCCTCAGATCATTGATCTTCTTGCCAATATCGGCAGCAGTCCGGGTGGAGTAGCCCAGGGCATTGACCCTGCCAGCAATGCTTTCCAGGATGGCCTGCTTCCTATCCCGGCTGGTCTTTCTACTTTTCCTGCCATGGAGGACATCGTTGTAGGTCTCCATAGCCGAAATTACAACAGAGACCTCCTGGGCATTAAAATTGAGGTTCCTCCTCTCTTTGGGGGGAACGGGAGCAGCCATTACAGAGCAAAAGTAACTTCCCTGGGGTGGGGGGAACCGGATATACTTTTGCGCCGGAATGGCGCTTCCGCTGGCGCTTTTATACGCGCAACGGAACACATTGCGCTGACGTTTCCCGTGAAGTGGTGCCGACGGAAGTTGTGAGCATGCGCACAGGGGGGCGAGTGGAGCCTCACTCACTGCGCATGCTCCGTGGATGATGCGCTGAACGTAAGCCTCTGCGCTGGGCTCTGCCCATCATTTACATATGATCACACCCACTTCCACTTGCGTCGGGTTGCGCCAGCGCATTTTCGTTACTCCGGCGCAAAGTAACGGACATGCACTTGGTGAATACTGTACTTCTCTCACTAGTTTGCGTCAGCGCAACGTATATGCGCTGCGACACGCTGGCGAAAATATGCGCGCATCTACCTGAATCTGGCCCATACTCTATATAGCATCCACACAGAAAGAAAATACATTTTTGTGGTTTAGTTGTTTTTACATTTTAAAAATTTGAACAAATAAATCTGTTTTTAAAATATGGTTATAAAAATGATTTTAAAGATATAATAATTTGGTATATAAAAATAAAGGTATACCTGTTTGAGTCCTAAAAATATAGTTGTCAAATGTTCCTGGTTGCCTATATTCATGAGCTGCACATAACTAAGCATTTATTCTGGTATTTATTTGTGAAAATTAAGAGTTTGATTAACATAAGCAAGATATGTAATGACTAATATATATATTTTTATTGTATTACTGTATAAACCACCAACACACACTTCATGACTTAAAGCGGAGGTTCACCCAAAAATCAACTTTCTGACATTAGATCTTGGCTTAGGAATGCCCATTCCCCGCAGGATTCCCCGCTCGGAGACGGATAACAACGGCTCATAAAACGATAAGTACAAAAAAAACTTTAAAAAAAACAGCATACTGAAGATGTTAGCAGTATGCTGGATCTAATGTCAGAAAGTTGATTTTTGGGTGAACCTCCGCTTTAAAAAAATGCTTGTGTACACCTGAGCAGCAATCAAAATGAACATCCTGTTCCAAAATCATGAACATTAACCACTTGGCGTCCACGCTATAGCCGAATGACCGCTACAGCGAGGACCTGAGTTTCCGGGAGGCCGTCAATAGACAGCCTCCCCTTTTCTCACGTGTGGTGGGCTGTGATCATCGAGTCACTGAGACTCGAGTGATCACAGATCCCGGCCCCTTACCACATGATCAGCTGTCTGCTAATGACAGCTGATCACGTGATGTAAACAAAAGCTTGGTAATCGTTTTTTTTTCTCATCGCGGTGACAGCGTGAAGATAAAAAGAAGCCGATCACCAGCATATGTGCAAGGGACATGGGTCCTGAAGAGGAAGGAGGCAAATGTGCCCACAATTACAGTCTGCCAGTGCCCACCAGTGCCACCTATCCATGCCCACCAGTGCCACCTATCAATGCCCACCAGTGGTGCCAATCAGTGCCTCATCAGTGCCACCTAGCAGTGCTACCTATCAGTGTAAACTACCAATGCTGATCAGTGCCCATCATTGCCACCGTCAGTGCCGATCAATGTCACTTATCAGTGCCCATCACTGCCACCTTTTAGTGCCCATCACTGCCAACTATCAGTGCCACCTATAAGTTCCACTTCTCAATGCTCACCAGGGCCACCTATCAATGCCCTTCAGTGCCACTAATCAGTGTCACCTCTTAGTGCCCACCAGTGCCACCTATCAGTGCCCACCCTTGCCGCCTTATGGGTGCCCATCAATACATCTCATTGGTGCCCATCAGTGCAGCCCATCAGTGCAGGCTATCGGTGCCCATCAGTGCAGCCTCATCAGCGTACATCAATGAAGGAGAAAAATTACCACTTTGCAAAATGTTATAACAAAAAAAAAAAAAAGTTTTTGTTTTTTAACAAGAAATAAAAACCACGGAGGTGATCAAATACCACCAAAAGAAAGCTCTATTTGTGGGGAAAAAAATATAAAAAAATTATTTGGGTACAGTGTTGTATGACCGCGCAATTGTCATTCAAATTGCATCTGTGCAGAAAACTGAAAATTGGTCTGGGCAGGAGGGGGTTTAGGTGCTCAGTAAGCAAGTGGTTAATATATATTTGCCCCCCTCTCCTTTGCAGCTGCAGCAGCCTCCACTCTTCTGAAAAGATTATCACTAAGATTTTGGGGTTGGGGGGGGGTTATTGCTTTTCCAGCCCAAAAATGTGTTAGATCCACTGCTAATGTTGAGTTAGATGACCTGGCTCTCAATAAGCAATTCAATGTATTATAAAGATGTTTAGTAGGGTGGATTTCGGGGCTCAGTGCAGGGTATTCAAATTCATCCACACCAAACTCATTACAACATTTACAGGGCTGGCTCTGTGCACAGGGGCACAAGCATTCTGGAACACACAAGGTCCTTACCCAAAGATAGGAAACAAACACACAATTGTATAAAAAAATTGTAAACTAAAGCATTAATCCACGTAATACGTAGAGTGCACACTAATCATTCCCTAGAATGCCTTGTGCAATGATCACTAAGTCATCAGCATCTACAGGGTTATAAAAGTGTATTTTAAGCTTAAAGGGGTTGTAAAGGTACAATTTTTTTCCCTAAATCGCTTCCTTTACCTTAGTGCAGTCCGTCACTTACCCCATTCTTCGATTTTGCTTTTAAATGTCCTTATTTCTTCTGAGAAATTCGACATTATATGGAAAAGATTCGACATCGTAGAGAAAAGATTCAACATTATAGAGAAAAGATTTGACACTATAGAAATAATAGATTCGACATTACAGAAAATAGATTTTGATTTATGAGAAAATAGATTCGACATTATAGAGAATAGATTCGACATTATTACTAGTCATACAACATTAGAATTCTTGTAGGCGGAATATTCGAACGGAAATGTACGGTTCGACGTAAAGATTCGACGTTCCGTCGAATATTCTTTGACCGTTAGACAGCAACCAAAAAGATTTGATATTCCGTCGAATATTCTTTTGACCATTCGACAGAAACCAAGTATTATTGGATTTTCGGACGAAAGCTATTCCCCAACGAAAAACGATCCCTGAGGAAGATAAACAATAACTTAAAAATTACGTTTGCTATTGTTAAAGACATCTTTAATTTCAGTACCAAATACAATAGATTTAATTTATCTTTCCCTAAAGTGTTGAGTTTTTTTGCTTTCTTTGCTGCTATCTTGTAAATAAGGTAGAGGAGTATCCCTTAACAACTATTTATGCAGGGCTTGTTTGCCTTAACTGCCAGGTGACAGCCATAGTAGGATGCCAGGGTCAAAACGAAATGATTCAGCCAAATGTGAGATTTAAAAAAATCAGAACTACAGCTTGAGTGCAGATATTAAGGCATGACTCTTCTTTACTAGTTTCAAAAAGCAGTTAAATGCTGGTGGATGGAAAACCAAGTAATCATTTTGTTTGTTTTTGACTTGATGCCATTGTAACTGAAATTACTCATTTGTAAACTGACATAACAAAACTTGTTACATAGGTTGCAGGAACTTGTATAATCAAGCTCATTGGTTGCACTGTGCATTCATTTGCTACCATTGCCGAGCTTTCATACTCATTATCGGATTTTGACAATCACTAGCTGCAATGCCCAAGATTCTCAACAAGTGTCTGTTGGTGAATAACATTTGTGCAGGAGATTATGCAGTATTATTAGGATAAGGGGCATTGAGAAAATTGAGTACTGTCCGTGATACTTTTTTTATTTGCACTATCATATAATTTTTACTGCTTGGACCTTGAAGAAGGGGACACACCCATGGGCGTCTGCTCCATAAGGCAAGGGGGGTCATTTGCCCTCCCCTGGAATCGCCAGGGAGAGCCAGGAGCAGGGCCGAACTAGCCCTGGGGCCGATTTAAGCGGTGACTGCAGCGCTCCCCTCCCCTCTAGTTGTCCCTTATTTACAGTGCCTGTCCCTCTTATGGAATCAAATGCATTTGTCCCTCATTCCAAAAGGTTCCTCTTTTAGACCTGAAATAAATATACTGTCAATATAGTGTAGTGTAAAGGGGTCCAGTGATGCAGGGTGCTGTGTAATGTAAAGGGGTCCGGTGATGCAGGGTGCTGTGTAATGTAAAGGGGTATATGCCTAACCTTCTGCCATAATTTACTTTTTTGCTGTGGTCTCAAATGATTCTGTAAGGAAAGACACATTTCAGTAAAAAAAAGAGCAGGGCTTTGTATTTTTTAAACATTACCCAACATTTTAAATGTTTTAAACATGGAGAGTACATTTCTCCACATTTCTCCGCATCTTTCAAAAAGAAATTCTTCTTCCTGTACATCTCCCCAGACTTTTTCACCAAGGCTATTAACACAACTACCCTTCTCTCCTCTTATATCAGGGTAATGTGTGTAACCCTGGATTGGGCCCTCTCCTTTCAGCCCCACATCTGATAACTGTCCGCCGTCAACTCCACAACATTACCAAAATGCTCACTTTTCTAACCTACAACAACACCAAGCTGCTGGATTCTGACCTCTCCTTTCAGCCCCACATCTGATAACTGTCCGCCGTCAACTCCACAACATTTCCAAAATGCTCACTTTTCTAACCTACAACAACACCAAGCTGCTGGATTCTGACCTCTCCTTTCAGCCCCACATCTGATAACGGCCCGCGATCAACTCCACAACATTTCCAAAATGTTCACTTTTCTAACCTACAGCTACACCAAGCTGCTAAACCACTCTCATGTTATCTCTTGTTTTAACTCCTGCAACTCTATCCTCTTTGGCCTACCTCCACAAGACTATCTCCCCTTCAGTCTATCATGAATTATTCTGCTAGCCTCATCTACCTTATCAACCACTCTGTGTTCATCAACACTCTCTGCCAGTCCCTCCATTGGCTTCCGATCACCCAATAAATAATTTTAAAATTATTACCAACTTACAAACTATCCACAACTCTGTCCCTCTTTTCTTTCCTTCAACCACATGTCTATCCCCCCCCCCCCTCAAGCTAATGACTGAATTCTAAGGCCCAGATTCACAGAGCGATTACGCCTGCGTAACAGGAGATGCGCAGCGTAAGTCTAAATGTGCGCGTGCGTTTCGATGCACGGCATCCCCAAAACGAGATACGCAAGAAATCTACTTTTTTTTGTCCAACGTAATTTCGTTAGACAGGCGCATCCGTCCACGCAAAACTGCGCTAGACAGACCATTGATTTGCTAGTCAAATATGCTAATGAGGAACTTACGGGGATCCACAAAAGAACGTTGGGGCAGCGCAGGCTACGCAGTGTGCGCAACAGCAAAATGTCCTGTCTAAAATTAGACCATATAAAAGCTGGTCAAAAAAGAGAAAAATCGTCTACATGTCAGATAAAGCAACACTGTTAGTGAGGAGCTCAGCAATCACACGTGTTGCACAACAATCTGTATGCCAACATGCCAGGGGCATCGTCGCGCATAGCTATACTACTGACTTTAGATGAGCAAAGAAGGAGAAGGGCACTTAGGATGGCACGGGAGAGGATATACCGCACACGCATAGACCTCTTTGGCATGAGTGATTCTGAGGTGTATCGCATCTTTAGATTCACCCCTCATGCCATCCTGGAATTAACCACAACCTTGCAGGAGGACATCACCAGCCGAACACACCGCTCACATGCAGTGCAGCCACTGGTCAAGGTCATGGCAACACTCCATTTCCTTGCCACTGGCTCTTTTCAGCGTACAAGTGGAGTGGTGGCTGGGATGTCACAATCCTACATGAGCAGATGTGTGCACCAGGTTGTCCCTGCAATCCTCAGACGCATGGCCAACCAAATCATCAAACCCACCACTGAGGACCTGCGGCTGAAGGCAATGACAGATTTCTACAGAATTGCCAGATTCCCACGCACCGTGGGGGCCATTGATTGCACACATGTGGCACTTCAGCCCCCCCAGGAGACAGAGCACATATACCGCAATCGGAAGCATTGGCATTCCATCAACGTACAGGTGATAGTCGATGCCCAAGGCCTCATATGGCACGTCCGTGCCAAACATCCAGGGTCCAGCCATGACAGCTACATATACAATCAGAGCCCCATCTGATTGGAATTCGAACAGAACGTGTATGGGGACACCTGGCTGGTTGGTGAGTGACATGGGTGGCAGGCATGACTGTCCCCCCCCATGATGCACACATCACAAGGGGCACATGCATGACTAACATCCTCTTGTCTTTTCCCTTACAGGTGACTCTGCATATCCACTGGGACCCCATCTCATGACTCCTTTCCGGAACCCCCAAACCCCAGGAGAAGAAAGATACAATCAAGCCCACGCCCAAACACGTGCAGTGGTGGAGCGCACCTTTGGCCTCCTAAAGTCACGTTTCCGATGCCTGGATAAGTCTGGGGGTACCCTCTTGTATTCCCCAAACTTCGTGTGCCATATCATCGGTGCCTGTTGCCTGCTGCACAACTTCGCAGTGAGAAAGGGCCTGCAGATTGACCTACGTGATGACCTGACCCCCCAACCAGACAATCCCCCCCTAACCGAGGTTACCCCGTCTTCTGAGGGAAGAGCAGCCAGGAGACAGCTCACATTGGGCATCTTTGCACGTTAAACACAAACATTAATCATGGCACAATGAGAATGCATGCATGCACACCACTGTGGTCCCTAGCACACACACCCCACTTCCTCATCAAATTGGATTGGCACCAGTCCACCATGCAGGACTTGTGAGCAGCAACGCCACGCCAAGGCTCCAATTATGTCACTGTACATTCATACACCATTCACACGGACCTGGGGATCACTTCTCCCTGGTCCTGGGGAACCCTTCTCCACCAAGATTGAGGGTGACACCCCTTTTTCGGCAGGAATGTCACCCCCACATTCAAACAGCATTCACAACCCCAAAAAAAATTAAAAATTACCAGCAAAATCAAAAAATTTCCAGCAAAAAAAAAAAAATGCCCAAAAAAAGGAGAAAAACAAATTAGTGCCCTTGACGTGAGCCACGCCTGTGGCGCACCCGGCCACGGCCCTGGCTCCTCAGGGGAGACTCATGGGGAGGGGGGGTAAACCGTGGAAGGAGGAGCAGCCCCTGGTCTCTGCCCACCTGGCGGCCTGCCCTCCAAGGCCACGGCTATTCTGTCCAGGGCAGCACCTAGTGTTGCCGTGTTGGTCTGGATAGCCTGGGTGAGGGCCCTCACATCCTGCCCAACGCCTGCTGATGTAGTCTGCAGGTCGTTAAGGCAGTTTGTGAAAGCCCGGGAGTGGCAGTCCAGGTTCCCAAGCGTATCCTTGATGGAGGACAGGCTCTCCTCCATCCGCACCAATGTCTGGCTGACCTGTCCCAGATGTCGGGTCTGGAGGAACTGGTCCCTTCTCAGAGTGGCGGGCATGAGATCGGCCACCCCCCTGGTCTTCTGGGTCGCCTTCCTACCTCCAGCTGATGCTTGTGGCCGGGGAGAAGGGGAGGCCCTTGGGAGGGGAGCCATGTTGGGGGAGGAGGGGGGGCCCCCCCTTAGGGAGGGCTGGCTGCTGCCAGCCAGAGGGGAACAGTCCTCCAAGAACAATAGGCCAGTGCCTGACATGGACTCCACCTCCTCCTCAACCTCCTCCTCTTCAACCTCCTCCGCGGACTCCGGCCTTGTTGGGGGGACCTCATTAGGCTGCTGTCCTGGGGATGGTGCGGTCAGGCCAGATGACCCAGCACCCTACTGCACATCTGTGGATGACACAAAACATTCACAGGTTGGAGGATCCACACACTTGCCACATATTCCCTTTCACCCCCTCCCCCACACATGCTACACACCTGATAGGGCAAAAAAAACCTTACCTGGCATCACGCCTTCATGACTTGAGTCATAGCCTGGCAGGCCCTCCACTTCTTGCCTATGAAAGTTCTGGGCCACCACACGCTCCTACGCTGTCAGCCTAACAGGGCATGGTGGGCCCCCTCCTGTGCCCCTGGCATGGGCAAGCATTCTGGCCAGCTTCTTTTTGACCAGACGCCGGAGGTCATTTATCTTTTTCTCAATCCCCGACCGTGTCCGTGTCTCCCCCTCCCCCGCTGAATTCACCTGGTCAGTGATCATGTCCAAAATCTCTCTCCTCCTGGCCGGGGTGGTGTTGGCACTGTCCGGGCCATGGAGGAAACGCCCATAATCGGAAATGGCCCGGGCAAGAATTTGTTTCTCCCTCAAAGAAAAATTTAATTTTCTCTTCCTCTCAGTCATACTGAAAAAAAAACACTCCCAGTCAACAAAAATCACTCACAAAAACAAGCACGACCAATCAAGCAAGAAAACAAACAAACAGAAAAATATCAAATAAAAACTCTCACCAACACTCAGCAAAAAGCAGTCACAAAAACAAACAGGAACAATCAAGCAAGAAAACAAACAAACAGAAAAATATCAAACAAAATATCTCACAAACACTTAGCAAAAAACACTTTCAAATATCTTCTAACAAACACAAGATCACACAGTACACAAATCTGACAAATACAAATCACAACGCAACTAACTAAGGAACAAAAGCACCTTGCTGTATAGGGAGGGATACAAAGGGATGTACTTTTGCAATGGAAGTGCGTTTGTGTGTGTCTATTTATGCTGTCTGCGTAGTTCATGATTTTGCCCTAGTCCATTTCCAATTTCACTGATTGCGCCGTTCCCGAGTTGTGAGCATGCGCACAGAGGTGCTGACATGGTCTGCTTCAAGCGTGCATGCGCGAGCCGGCCGGCCCTTCATTTGCATGGAGTCACGGCTCATTTCAATGTAACACGCCCACGTCCTTCCCAATTTGTATTACTCCGCCTTGTGCCTCAGAAATAACGTTGCGCAGGCGCTATTTTCTGCGTAAAAGCGACGAGAATAGGGTGATAATGCGCAGATGTACCTGAATCTGGCCCTACATTTTTAAACAGCTCATTCCCACACAGCTACTACCTCATTATTATGCCCTCTTCTCTTTAGATTGTAAAATCTCATAAGCAGATCCCCCTAACCCTCTTGTCTTGAATTGTACTGTAACTGTACTGTCTCTCTGCATTTTGTAAAGCGCTGCCCAAACTATTGGCGCTATATAAATCCTGTATAATAATAAAAATATAGTGTCAGAGTTGTCCTAAATCATGAAAATCTGGATTCCAAGACATGGCCCCTTTACACCTAAGTGTCATTTAGTCTTATATGTTTACAGATCACCTGTTTGTATATGACAGCCTCTGTGTTTACTACCTCTGGCTTTAATGAAATACCTTGAAGTAATACCCACGCCCCTGTTTCCGTTCTTGGTAACAATATTTGAAGTACCTTTTTCTTTCCGTTCCTCTTGTGGTCAGGCGTTGTACACTTGCCAAGTTTTAGTGCTTAATGTTCTGTTTATTAAGAGAAAGGTAAAAATACATGGTTTGACTATTGTCAGATACTTGAACCAGAATTGACAATATTTATAGCAGAGGATTCTGTAAAATTTTATATCAACAAAATACAAGCATGAAAATGAATCTGGTATATGCGTATGTTTCACATTGGAAAGATTAGTATATTTTTAGGTAAAATGATGCTTACCAGCATTTATTTTGATCTAATGTGTGTATCTCTCAACTGCTTTAGTTTTACATTAAAAATGTAATGCAAAACATACCCATGAACTCATCATATAGAGCTCCACTAACTGTTCTGCTGACCACAGTGAAAAAATGATAACGTTTTATATCCTCTCTCCCTTAAACAACCGTTTATTGTGAGGGCAGAGCTGAGAGTACACTGAGCAGTACACTTGGCATCAAAGCACATAGAGCTTGTGAAAATCTTAGTGCTGATATTTTCAATGTTGCTGTACCAGAGCCTCGCTGCACATATTATGCATTGGAGATTAGTGTAAACATACATTTCTTTCTACTTGACTGATAGCTAAAATTAAATATAATGTATTATATAGCTTTAAAGTTAACCTATTTTCTCACATGCCGGGCAACATGTTAGTTATCTTCAGCAGTACATACCTACCTTTCTTTTTCTCCTATGCCACTCTCTTCAGAGGCTGGAAGTAAAGGAAATTACAGTGTAAGCAATCGGCCACTGGAGACACAGCTTACATGGGGCTATATACTCCCTGTATGAGACAACGCCGATTGGCCCAGCAATGTCGCTTGGGTTGGTCACATGCTTCATCTTACCTTTTTGGCTCCTGTCGGAAATAGTGGATTGAAGGAAAGGTAAATATATGCTGCTGGGGGTGGGAGGATATAAGCAAGCCTGTTGTTTTGCCATAAATTAGAAAAGAATGATAAATCATTAATAAAAAAAAGTATAAAGCAGTTTCAGACACCCCTAGTATATATAAGTAAGGCACCTGACACAAGTATTTAAGGCCAAGTGCTGAATAATTATAATGCAATTACAGTGCCTTGAAAAAGTATTCATATTCCTTGAAATGTTCCACATTTGCCCCTTTACTCTAATACCCCTCACTAAAATCTAGTGTAACCAATTGCCTTCAGAAGTCACCTAATTAGTAAATAGAGCCCACCTGTGTGTAATTTATACTCAATATAAGTGCAACTGTCCTGTGAAGCCCTCAGAGGTTTGTTAGAAAACCTTAGTGAACAAACAGTATCATGAAGGCCAAGGAACACGCCAGACAGGTCAGGGATAAAGTTGTGGAGAAGTTTAAAGCAGAATTAGGTTATAAAAAAAAGTCCCAAGATGTGAACATCTCATCCATCATCCGAAAATGGAAAGAGTATGGTACAACTGCAAACCTACCAAGACAAGGCCGTCCACCTAAACTGACAGGCCAGGCAAGGACAGCATTAACTGATTGCCGACCGGCCGCCGTCATATTACTGCGGGACGGTGGCACTGCTACGCGGGAGCACGTAGCTCTACATCCTCCCTTTAGCAGCTTGTCGGGCGCGCCCGCGCGTGTACCGCGAGACTCGCGCACGTGCCTGGCGGGTACGATCACCGCCGGGCACCCGCGATTGCTCGTTACAGAGCGGGGGAAACGCTGATCTTCTGTCCATACAATGTATGGACAGAAGATCAGTGATTTCCCCTAGTGAGGCCACCCCCCCCATACAGTTAGAACACACCAGGACCACACTTAACCCCTTCCATGCCCCCTAGTGTTAACCCCTTCACTGCCAATGGCATTTTTATAGAAATACAATGCATTTTTATAGCATTGATCGCTATAAAAATGCCAATGGTCCCAAAAATGTGTCAAAAGTGTCCGATGTGTCCGCCATAATATCGCAGTACTGAAAAAAAAAACGCTGATCGCCGCCATTACTAGTAAAAAAAAATAATAATAAAAATGCCATAAAACGACCCCCTTTTTTGTAAACGCTATACATTTTGCGCAAACCAATTAATAAATGCTAATTGCGATTTTTTTTTACGAAAAATATGTAGAAGAATAAGTATCGGCCTAAACTGAGGAAAAAAAATGTTTTTTTATATCTTTTTTGGGATTTTTATTATAGCAAAATGTAAAAAATATTGCATTTTTTTTCAAAATAGTCGCTCTATTTTTGTTTATAGCGCAAAAAATAAAAACCGCAGAGATGATCAAATACCACCAAAAGAAAGCTCTATTTGTGGGAAAAAAAAGACGCCAATTTTGTTTAGGAGCCACGTCGCACGACCGCGCAATTGTCAGTTAAAGCGACGCAGTGCCGAATCACAAAAAGTGCTCTGGTCTTTGGACAGCAATATGGTTAATCAGAGAACATGAGCTATTTTGCAAAGAAAAAAGGTGGTTCTACAAAGTATTAACCATTTATAATTTTCTTTCTACTTTACAATTATGTGCCACTTTGTGTTGGTCTATCACATACAATCCCAATATAGTACATTTACGTTTTTGGTTGTTCAAAATGTGGAAAATTTCAAGGCAATGAAAACCTTTTCAAGGCACTGTAACAGTTCTGTTTTATTATAACAGACCCACTGAGGCTGAGCAGTTCTTCTAAGTCACACAACCAAAGTTGCCAATTCAGACATGATTGTTTGCAGACAATGGTCAGCAGTGGCTTATCTGGGCACTGGCTAGAACTTTACTTATCACAGAGGGGATTACAATCATATCATGGGACATGGAACATCACTATAGAGCTAGCTACATGGACTTCATTGCATGAAAATGATATGGACATAGAGGGGTTGATTTACTAAAACTGGAGAGTGCAAAATCTGGTGCAGCTGTGCATGGAAGCCAATCAGCTTTACAACTTCAGCTTGTTCTGTTAAGCTTTGCCAAAAACCTGGAAGCCGATTGATTTGTATGCAGAGCTACACCAGATTTTGTACGCTCCAGTTTTAGAAAATCTTCCCCATCGTGATGATGTTGTTGCAATGTTTCTATGGAGAGGCTTCTGATAAACCTGCATCAACATATGTAATAGAAAAAAATTCCTATCCCACTGCAAGTTCCATTTTTTTCTTAGCTCCTACATCACACATATTTGTGGGTGATGAAAGAATGTTAACCGCTTCCTGACCGGCTCCTGTGTATATATGGCGTCAGTATGGCTCTGCTGCGCTAATTGCCATATATATACTGAGGCTGCTTTAAGAGCCATAGCAGGCGCGCACACTCCCTGCATGGCGGGGGACCTGATGCGTGTGGCTGGCAAGAATGATCCCTGCCGGCAACCCCAGATTGCGGGCACGAGAGCAGGAACGGAGGACTCTGATTCTAAGGGGACCTTTAACCACTTCAGCCCCGGAAGAATTTACCCCCTTCCTGACCAGAGCATTTTTTGCGATTCGGCACTGCGTCGTTTTAGCTGACAATTGTACGGTCGTGCAATGTTGTACCCAAACAAAATTTACGTCCTTTTTTTCCCCACAAATAGAGCTTTCTTTTGGTGGTATTTGATCACCTCTGGGGTTTTTATGTTTTGTGCTTTAAACAACAATTTTGAAAAAAATGCAATATTTTTTACTTTTACATTTTGCTATAATAAATATCCCCAAAAAATATATATATAAAAAAAACATTTCCTCAGTTTAGGCCAATATGTATTCTTCTACATATTTGTGCTAAAAAAATCACAATAAGTGTATATTGATTGGTTTGCGCAAAAGTTATAGCATCTACAAAATAGGGGATAGATTTATGGCATTTTAATTAACCACTTAACGCCCGCCGCACGCCTATTTACGTCCACAGAAGGGCTCGGACAGGCAGATGGACGTAAATTTACGTCCCTGCCTACTAGCGGGTCGGGGGTCCAATCGGGACCCCCTCCACTGCTTGCGGCGGGCGGCTTACCTCCGGGAGCGATCCGACTCGAGGGGGGCGGCGGTTCGTTTCTGTCCGCCCCCTTGTGATCGCTCCCAGCCAATCCTGTGCGCCGCCGAGATGAGAGAAGAGGCACAGTAAGTCTGCACCAACATTACACTGACACCAGTACACGCAGGCACATTTAACCCCTTGCGATCACCCCCCCCACCCCCTGTCACACTGTCACTGAATGCAGGGTAGCCCCGTACCCCCCCTAATAAAGTTTTAACCCCTTGATCACCGTCCTAGTTAACCCTTTCACTTCCTATTGCCAGTGTCACTAAGCGATCATTTTTCTGATCGCTGTATTAGTGTCACTGTTGCTGCTAGGTAGCTAATTATTTTTTTATTGCAATTTTTTTTTACTAAAGACATGTGGCTGAATAAATTTTGGCCTAAATGTTTGACTATTTTTCAATTTTTCTTATAACAAAAAGTAAAAAATATTGTTTTTTTTTTTCAAAAATGTCGCTCTATTTTTGTTTATTCCGCAAAAAATAAAAATCGCAGAGGCAATCAAATACCATCAAAAGAAAGCTCTATTTGTAAGAAGAAAAGGATGCAAATTTTGTTTGGGAGCCACGTTGCACGACCGCGCAAATTGTCTGTTAAAGCGACGCAGTGCCGAATTGTAAAAACGCCTCTGGGCATTTAGCAGCATATTGGTCCGGGGCTTAAGTGGTTAATAGAAAAAAGCAGTGCAGCGCTACAAAACAAAACCAAAAACGTGAAAACAAAATAAATAAATAAATAAAAATTCAGTCCAAACAGGTGATCAATTGGAGTGGTCAAGCAGACTCTACGGTGCCTCACTACGGTGATCAGATGTAACAACTACAGCAAACTGGTGTCTTCAAATGGTAGTACATGCCGCTCACCTGAACAGATGGACCCGTATGTGAATAGCAGGTCAAAAGCGCAGTCCCTCACAAAAGGAGGATTTGAAGTTCAGCGATGTCTCCTTGGGAGCTCTTAGTGGTAGATGGTCAGCCAGAATATTCTCTCACATGAAAGGTGTCATGAAAAGGTAAAAAAATGACACATAGTGCTTTCCGTATAATCACAATGGCATAGAAAATTTATTAAAAAAGAAAAGCACTCACAAATAAAGCACTATGTCCTAGTGCATGGATACGAGTGTACAGCAAATAAAAGAACCAGGTAGGTGGCTGTCCTGACATCAAATGAAAAGCCCCCCGCACGCGTATCGTCCACAGGTGCAGGACTTCTTCAGCGGATATGGGGCCAATGTGTCAGGATTCATTAAATAGCAGCAAAAAACCTAATTAGACCAATTAAAACAAGCTCCGCCCCCCAGGGTGGGTATACGTCCACCACTGAATAATAAACATACAATTACCACAGCAAAGGTGGGAAGTGTCAAAATAACACAAGCAAACAAAATGATCTGCACATGTCATAATGGTATGCTGTGGTAATTGTAATTGTATTGTATCTTTATTATTCAGTGGTGGACGTATACCCACCCTGGGGGGCGGAGCTTGTTTTAATTGGTCTAATTAGGTTTTTTGCTGCTATTTAATGAATCCTGACACATTGGCCCCATATCCGCTGAAGAAGTCCTGCACCTGTGGACGATACGCGTGCGGGGGGCTTTTCATTTGATGTCAGGACAGCCACCTACCTGGTTCTTTTATTTGCTGTACACTCGTATCCATGCACTAGGACATAGTGCTTTATTTGTGAGTGCTTTTATTTTTTAATACATTTTCTATGCCATTGTGATTATACGGAAAGCACTATGTGTAATTTTTTTACCTTTTCATGACACCTTTCATGTGAGAGAATATTCTGGCTGACCATCTACCACTAAGAGCTCCCAAGGAGACATTGCTGAACTTCAAATCCTCCTTTTGTGAGGGACTGCGCTTTTGACCTGCTATTCACATACGGGTCCATCTGTTCAGGTGAGCGGCATGTACTACCATTTGAAGACACCAGTTTGCTGTAGTTGTTACATCTGATCACCGTAGTGAGGCACAAGAGTCTGCTTGACCACTCCAATTGATCACCTGTTTTGACTGAATTTTTATTTATTTTGTTTTCACGTTTTTGGTTTTGTTTTGTAGCGCTGCACTGCTTTTTTCTATGTACTCTATCAAGGATTTCTATTGACCCTTCAGTGTTCAGCTGCTTTGCTAATTATTTGTACCTTTGCGCAGTCTGCTATTTCTCTTGCTTAAGTGGTTAATAACTTTTTTTACTAGTAATGGCGTTGATCTGCGATTTTTATCAGGACTGCAACATTATGGCCGACAAATCGGACACTTTTGACACTATTTTGGGACCATTGTCATTTATATCCACTTATTACTGTATAAATGACACTGACAGGGAAGGGGGTTAAACACTAGGGGATGATAAAGGGGTTAAGTGTGTCATAGGGAGTGATTCTAACTGTGGGGGGATGGGCTCACTACAGCATAACAGCAATCACTGCTCCCGATGACAGGGAGAAGTAGATCCCTGTAATGTCACTAGGCAGAACAGGAAAATGCCTTGTTTACATAGGCATCTCCCCCTCTCCTCACCGCAATTGCGGGCCATCAGCGAACATCGAGTTTGTGAGACCTACGAGCACACTCCTGAGGTACACACACCCACTAGGCGGAAAATTCAAAGGGACATATGGGTACGCCCATTTGCCTGCCCGTGCCATTCTGCCAATGTAAATCGGCGTGCGGTGGTCGGGAAGCGGTTAAAGAAAATAGTATCTGCATTAGAGTTTTTTTATTTAAAATCATTGTTTTGTCAGATAACAAAGACCTTTGCAACACACATTTAAATGCACAATAATGCCACGTATACGCGGTCGGAATTTCCGACAACAAATGTTCTTGTCGGAAATTCTGATCGTGTGTAGCTAATTTCGACGCACAAAAATCCACACATGCTCGGAATCAAGAAGAAGAGCCACACTGCCTAATAAACTTAATTTTTATCGGCTCGCCGTATGTGGTGTACGTCACCGCAATCTTGACGTTCTGAATTTCCGACAACATTTGTATGTATGCAAGACAAGTTTGAGCCAACATCCATTGGAGAAAAAAAAACACGGAATTGTTGTCGTCGGAATGTCCGATCGTGTGTACGCGGCATTAGAGTTGGCTTTTATGACACTGCTTAAAATGTTAGTTTGCTGATCCCAAACTGAAAACAGCAAATCCTGATGACCCCTTTATAGCTTAGCTAATTGTTATTAACGTTGACATCAAGAAAGGAATTTGTTCCTAACCTATTCAAATCTGTCATAAGCAATTGGTAGTACCATAACTAATAACGCCATGTTACTAGAGTCGTGCATTAGGAGAAAAAAAGGTGTGAGGGGAGGGGGTCCACTTCCTACCTTCCATTTCCTTATCATTCTTTCCTCGTCCTCTCTGTTTTTTAAGATTTGAAAATGCTGCTTCAGGAAGTAGCAGAACTATTCACATAATGCAATATATTAAACACTGCTGGGTTTACACAGTTGAGAGGTGGCTTTCTACAAGGAGGAAAGAATACGGAGAATGTGGGCATGTGAGAACAAATTCCCAAAGTGCAATTTAGAAAGGTCTTCCTGGAAACATTTTGTTATATAAGTTATGATGAATTACATCATTTAAAGGGATTGTAAAGGTAAAATTTATTTTCCCTAAATAGCTTCCTTAGTGCAGTTCTCCTTCACTTACCTCATCCTTCGATTTTGCTTAGTCACTTCCTGTTCTTCTCTCTGTAACTACACGCAGTAATGCAAGGCTTTCTCAGGACGCCCACTAACACACAGCTCCTTTCTCTATCTGCAAATTAGAGAGCGTCCTGACCCTCCTGCTCACCCCCTCCCCCCTCAAGAGGCTTTCTCCACACAAGGGAGAAAGCCTTGCATTACTGTGTGGAGTTACAGACAGAAGAACAGGAAGTGAGGATTTCTCAGAAGAAATAAGGACATTTAAAAGCAAAATCGAAGGATGAGGTAAGTGAAGGAGGACTGCACTAAGGTAAAGGAAGCTATTTAGGAAAAAACATTTTTTTTACTATTACAACCCCTTTAAGTGTATTTTTATTTTATTAAAAAAAATGTTTGTTTACAAACTTTTATTGTAATAATAAAGAGTGGTTGCATATATAAAATAACAACGTAATCAATAACAGAAAGTTTACAGCCAGAGTAGTTATTTATTTATTTTTTTAATCCACTTTATTTTTCTTATTTCATACATAGATATGCCTATTCGGCATCCATTGCAATACAATTAGAGTACATTATACAACATTTTTACATTCACATAATATTCCACTGTACCTCTCTTTGTTTTTATATCCCCCCCTCCCCCCATCCTATGCACTCTACATAGAAAATCTATCCATCACCAGTTTTGTCAAACTTCCTCAAATTTACCCTCTGCTTTCCTTCGTTTGTAGGCCAGATGTTCTCTACCCAACAAGGAGTTGACATACGCAATCCATTGCTTCCCTGTGGGGACCCCTGTGGCCATCCAATAACGTGCAATGAGTTTTCTTGCCAAATACAGCAATCTTGTTACCATACAGTACTTTCCTTTTGTATACTCTCCAGGGTCAATAGCCCCTAACAGGTATACCTGGGGAACCAATGGGACTGGTACCTGTGCTACTCTGTTAATACACTGGGATACTTCCTTCCAATTCCTATGAAGCTTTGGGCATCTCCAAATTAAATGTATGAAGTCCCCTTGCTGAGCTTTGCACTTTGGGCAGAGTAGTTAATATTATATAACAGATAAAGAAGAACAATAAAATAGCGGAAGTTATATGGATTGTTATATGGTGATACCTCAATTGGTGTGAGGAATGAAGGTAAAGGGGGGGGGGAGGGGTGGTATGGAGGAGGATAGCAAGTATTATAGTATATTCCAATTAGACCATTTAGAATCATAAATATGTAGGCTGTCATTTAAGGTATTATATAATATCTCAGAGAGTTTAAGAACTTCCATTCTCTCCAATACCTGCGACCAAAGGACATTATTAGATCTCCAATTGAGGGCTATCATCCATTGGATGGAGCTGCATAGGGAATGGAATAATCTCATGTGTGATGTTGGAATATCTGGGATCTTGGCATATAAAAAACAAATTTGATACATTTTTTAAGTCTTATCATTAATTTCTGCTATCCATTAGAAAGCCTTTTCTTCACTTTCTGTTACAGACACACAACAGGAAGTGAAAATCAATTTCTCTAAAATGAAGCAAATTGCCCTTTGTCAAAGTTATCACCAGAACAGGTATGCTCATTAAAAAAAAATCTCCTTTCCCTTCTGCTGTGTTGAAAAGCATAACATTTTGGAGTAAATCTCCTCACCCTAAAAAAAATTACAGGGTTTCTAACCCTTCTTCAATCTTTTCAAAATTAAGAAACTTTTTTAGCTAGAGCTAGACTTTAAGAGGGATGTAAAAATCCACATTGATGTTCTTCTTGGAAAAATGGTGCTCTGGAAGACCACACATGGCACCCTTAAATAAAGATGGCCATATGTGGGGGGAATCTGACTGATTGGCAACAAATAATTAAAATCATGGATACATTTCCAGCCTGACTTTGAATGATACTGATCTTCAGTGCTCTGCCAGCATATCTTGTTATATTTTACATACAATATCATGTATGGTAAAGAACTTTCAGTGGCAAACTGAGTGCTGACTTTAGTCAATTTAGGTTTGGTCAATATAGTTTAGTCAGCTTTAGTTTCAAAAACAGTATAATTTTTCCCTGTAGAGAATATAGTCAGCTATTGATATTTGCTTGTATGAATTGTGAATTTCCTTGATACATCTATTTTCAGTTTTTCAAACCTATTGACTCTCAACTTCAGTCAGTCCACAATTTATACTGCACATGGGTCCATAAATTAAAAGCAATTCAATAAAGCATGCTAATTTGTAGCATAAAGTCCTGCATGCACACTACAGTATAATGACGCAAGTCTGTAATCTGTCATGTTCGGACATTTTCCATTTCTTTCCTGTTCAGATAAATATTTTACCACCTTTCATCTATTCACTTGCTCTGTGTATAACAGGTATTGTGCCTGATTTTATAAACTGTTGCTTATGAATATTTCATCACCTATCTCTATTTTTGTCAGGATTGTAATGCCCTCTCGTTTTTTATTGAGTATGATTAATATTTCATTGTCATATCTTTGCTGCAGGTTGGTTTGCTTTTGTGTCTGCCTTCGTTCCTACTGAAGTATTTAATGCTTAATCCATAAAAAAATGTGGTTCATCAGATTGGTTCTAGAAAATGTGATCACAATTACTTTTATGGTGCTCTCGCAATGATATATTTTACAGCTGCACTTTGATGCACATGAAGAACATTCCCCACCTTAATAGTGGCAAATCATGAATATATGATGAATGCCACATACCAGATCTATATGACTGGATACTCACGTTTCATTATTGTGAGTGGCCAAGGAAGGGTTTTGAAATTATTGAAAAGAAAAAAAAAATATTTATATTTCTTCTTTTTTCTTTTGCTTCCACATTTTCTGTGGAGCACTAGCCACTTTTTATTTTATTTTTGATTTTTTCTCTAGAAATGAACCTGATTTTAAATTTGAATTAGCCTTAGTAAAAAAAAAGTTTCTGCTTAATAATTTGCCCATACACCGACAGACTGGGCTGTCTGAGGCCTCGTACACACGACCGAAAAACTCGACAGAATCCATCAAGAAACTTGGTGGGAGAGATTTTTTCATCGAGAATACTGTCGAGGAACTCGTCAAGGAAAAAAGAGAGCAAGTTCTCTTTTTCCTCGATGGGAGTCTCAATTTGCTCGTCGTGTTCCTCGTCGGGCTAGTTTTCGACGAGAAACACGTTGGTGTGTATGCTTAGAAACCCGTGCACCTTCGGTAAAAGTAGCGTTTGTAATGGAAATAGCAAATTTGTCACGCAAATGTCTCTTACCAAACTTTTACCTAACATGCAGTAACATGAGATTAGCAAAAGCAGCCCCAAGGGTTGTGCCAGGGGAATCGAACTTCCCCTGCCGTCGTATGTGTTGAAGTCACCACGTTTGAGAACGAGGAGATTTGGTCTTGACTGTGTGTACGCAGAGACAGCTTGTCAAGTTTCTTGACAAGCCTAACAAGGAACTCATCGAGGAAAACGATGTGTCTTTTCCGACGAGTTCCTCGGTCGTGTGTACGAGGCCTGAGTCCCAACCTGCAGGCAATTCAATAGATTTGGAAAGTCATAATAAGGCCCAATCGTATATGGACAATGCAGGCAGATGCTGATCTCCATTTCATTTTTGGACATGGAAGCATCTCTCATCTCACCTGGTTTATGGTTTTCCCAGTTAAACAGGTTTAAGACCCCAGATTACTTCTGAGGGCTGGTATCCTGTCCTTATAGGTCTAAAAATCTAAAAATGGGTAAAGTAAGCACCAGATGTAACAATCATGTAACGATCTTATAATCATAACTATATATCTCTGCTGAAAATAGTTGGATCAGTAGTAATTTATCCCATATCTATGGTTTATTTTCATAGTTGCCAGTGACTCTTACGTAAACCAGTTATTGAAAGAGAAGATCTAAAACAACTGCTTTATTAGATAATCTGTCTTTGTGTGACCACCATTACATCTAATATTTATCATCTCTTCATATAATTTTTGCATTACTCAATTACTATGCAATATAAAATATTGTATCATACTAGACTTGAAGTCAAGAAAGATAATAAATGGTAGTGGTTTGGATATTCTTAGGAAGCATTGCATATGATTGGCTGAGACTGTGTGCTGTGCCCATAAGTAAGCTACGGTGGGTGGAGTGAAACAGGTTGGGGGCGTGGCCTAGTGGGGTCCAGGCTGAGAATGCCATTCACTATCACACAGATGATTTACCATAAGTAAGCTACGGTGGGTGGAGTGAAACAGGTTGGGGGCGTGGCCTAGTGGGGTCCAGGCTGAGAATGCCATTCACTATCACACAGATGATTTATTACAACTGGAGAGTGCAAAATCGGGTGCAGCTCTACATAGAAACAGTTCAGCTTCCAGGTTTTTTTTTGTCAAAGCTTTATAGAACAAGCTGAAGTTAGAAGCTGATTGGCTACCATGCACAGCTGCAACAGATTTAGCACTCTTCAGTTTTAGTCAATCAAACCCACTGATTTATACTAATGCAAAAATATTATTATGCAAAAAAAAAGCACAAACAAGAATGATTTCCTAGGAAACCTGGGAAACCATTGGCACTGTGATCTATAATTTGCTTTGGCTCAGTGGTGGAAAGTCCCTAGGATTTAGTCTAACCTATACATACGCTTGTGGGCCCAAGAATAGCTTTACCCTCTTAGCCCAGGGTAAATTTTGCAAGTAGCTACATTTATTAATAAATACACATACTTTCTTTCTCTGTGTAACATTTATAGTTAAATATATTTTTATTATTATTAATAGAAGAACAATGTTATCTGTTACAATCAAGACCAACCGCTACCATTTATTTAGACACCCACTTTATCAACTTTATTGACTGCAAGTCTAGTATAATATAATATTTTATATTGCATAATAATTGAGCAGTAAGACACTTTCCCTTACAATACAAACATATGGTACAAGTGCAGTTAGCTTCGGAAGTAAAAGTAGGGAGAGGAAGTGTTAGAAGAATTAAAAAATTAAAAGATATTAAGGGAGAATAGATAGTGACTACCAAAGTAGTAAAGCCTCGTACACACACGACTAAGAATCTCGCCAGGAAAAACACGTCGTTTTCCCTAACGAGATTCTTGGCAAGAAACTCTTGCTGCCCGAGTGTACAGACTTTTATTTTAAAAGAACCTCGGTTTTCTTGAAAGGAAAAAACGCGGTGATGTCATTGTGTACGACGAGCATGCTCTGGTCACATTCTATGCTGTAGCCGCCATCTTGCTTCAACCTACCTATGCCGTGGAAGCTACCGCGCATGCGTCAAAGTAATTTCGAGCATGCGTGTGTTTCCATGGTGACAGGTAAATATACACACTCTCGGGATTCTCGTCGGGAAACAGGCCGACAAGAATCTCGATGAGAAAAAAGAGAGCAGGTCCTCTTTTTTTCTCGTCGAGATTCTGGCCAGATTTCCTGATGAGAAACCTAAATGCCTCGTACACACGAACGGTAATCTCGGCAAGAAGCAGTTTTCTTGTTGTTTTTTGCTGAGAAAACCAGTCGTGCGTACGAGGCTTAAGAGTTTGGACCTGAGGGCTACTGAACTGCAAGAACAGTGTGTTGGAGATTAAAAAGTTGAGGTTGAATACCCATTTTGTTATTGTTTATTTATAAGGGTTCTCCCTCTGTGTAAAATTTAGAGTAGGAAGGACTGAGGAAGGTATAGAACCCCTGACAGATTGTATTGCTGTCCGTATCTCAGCTGCAAAGATTCACCCACTCTATCCTGTTAATCCTTGCCACCAGGGCTGAAGAGAAAATCCCAAATTTTCAGTTGTTATCATTACAGGAACAAGGATCTGCCATGGGAGACCTAACTACATTGACCGTTGTCTAAGAGAGTATTCCCTTACTTTGGAGAGATTGACTAAAAATGTTATTGTGTTTACAGGGCAGGAGATAAGGCAAAAAGGAACCTGACAGAGGTTATGCATATTCCAACCAAACTTTAAAAAAAACATGGCAGATGAAATTATTTGTGCCGACCCACACATTCTTAATTTGAACAGTTATATTATTATATTTGCTGTCAGCTCCTGAGTAGGCAAACTATAGCAATCAAACATGGTCAGGACTGGGGTCTGAACATATGACCTCTGCTGGGCCTGGCATTAGCTCTTCATGCTGAACCACCTGTGATGCTGGACTGCTCCCTGTCTGATCTCTTAAAACAATCTTACCTTGTTTCTTATTTCCTGTGAACCTTTAGCTCTTTGCTACTCCCATGAACTTCCTGATTTAGGCCATGTGCCTGCGCTTCCTGTTTGCCAGATTGCTGTGCTCTCTCTAGCCGATATCTTATTTTTTATTTAATTATTACAGGTACTTAAATAGTGCCGTCAATTTACACAGCAATTTACATATATACTGTATATTGTACATTCACATCAGTCCCTGCCCTCAAGTAGCTTACAATCTAAGGTCCCTTACTCACATTCATACACACATTCAACCTACCAGCATGTCTGTGGGAGGAAACAAGAGTACCTGGTGGAAAACCACGCAGGCACAAGATATGAACATGCAAACTCCAGGCAGGTAGTGCTGTTGTTGGTATTTAAACTGACAACTTTTTTTTGTGAGGTGGAAGTGCTAGCCCCTTAGCCACAGTGATGTGCTTCCCTGCATACCTAAAGCTGCCCATATCTCCACTACCACTTGGCACTAGGCCTTGGCTTGTTCTTCGACTACCCCTCCGCTTGATCCTAACCTGCAACCATTTGTTTTCGACCTTTGGCTTGTTCCTCGATGTAGAAAGTGCTATATTTTACAAGGCTAGCAAATATAAACTAAAGTAATGAACTCAAGAGATATTCACAGGTTCCCTCTATTTACTGCATAAATGGATTCATTGGTCTATGCCTATTAATATACAAACGCACACATACGCACTGCTGCTGGTAAAAATGAACATCTCTGTTTATTCCCAAGGAGATCGGGATAGTACGACATCACACATTATAAACATCACAATACATATATATACAAGAGAAATTCAAAGATACTTATCACATCTGTAAAATCAGCTGGTTAGCAGTGAGCCTAGAGCTCCCATGGCCGGTATATAGAGGAGAGAGAAAGAGGGAGAAGGCCTTGGCCTGGCCACATGTCTTAGACCTAAGATGGCCACCAGGTTTCCATGAAGCTTTTGGCCAGCCAAGACCTTTACTCACCTAGCATCCAAGACAACAGAGAGCTCTGAGTTCCAGCCACTTACTTTTCACTCATTCCAAAAACTCCCTCCCATTTTGCCTGTCCTGATCAAATAACACCAAATCATTCCCTCCTCCAGTGGGGGGGAGGTATTCCAGTCCATTGTCACAAAACTCTTTGAAGCCTATAACATAGCTATGCAAACTGCCTGGGGCCCATTCAAACCATGGAATGAATTGTTCTCCAACATATGCCGCTTTGCGCCTGAAAGGTGCATATAACCCTTCTTCAGCTACGGCTCCTATTGAACAGTCCATATGGTCCAAACAGTCCTCAACTGTTTTACTGTGTTGCGTTCTTCAACATGCGCCCCCAAAACAGCGCTATAGCACAGTCCATAACTAACTTTCAACATATGCTTCCGAACCAGTACCTCTGGAACAGTCTTTCACTCTTCAACATGTGAAACAGCTCCTATGGAATAGCCCACAATGTTGCGCCTCTCACCATAGGCTTCAGAACCGGCTCCTATGATAGTCCATAACTGACTTCCAACATGTGTTTCAGAATCAATATCTCTGGAACAGTCCTCAACTGGTTTCCAACATGTGTTTCAGAACCAGTACCTCCGGAACAGTTCTTAATTATCTTCCAACATGTGCTTCAGAAACAGCTCTTTGGAACAGTCCATAATGGTTTTAACATGCTGTGCTTCCCAACACATGCCGCTTTGCTACTGGGTGACACACCAACATCACTCTTCCATGATGACTTCTATGTCCCCATTCTGTATCTTCTTCTTCTTCTTCTTCACATCTTCATGATGGGGTGCAGAACAAGCAAGGGGCATCCATTCACTCACCATTCACCAGCACACACTCACACTCACAGCACCATATTAACCAGCTTTCAGATACAGAGTCCCAAGGCGCATCTTTCTTGCCCATCTTATTAGCCTAAAACACACCATTATCACCTTACAGCATGACACAAATCACCCAACACCTTAATATACATATATACAAATGACCCATCAAATCACGTTTCCCACTCCCAACCTCCTATAACTCTTCACTGTAAATACAGGTCAGGACTATGCAGGCTTGCACAGTGGTTTTTCAGACTGCAACTTGGCCTGTCTGTGGTACCTCGGGGATCTAAATTGGCAGCAAAGTCTCTAATTTGTACTCAGAGAAATCTCCATCAATTTGTCCCTTAACTTGCATAGGTAAGCAGGAGAGCTTCCTATATAAGTTTTGAGTCTAACAACACAATATAAATCTCAAACAATGATGAAAAATAAACAAAATAAAAAACACAGAATTCCATCCCTGTGATTCGACTTCAGTGACGATGCCCAGGGTATATCCTGCACCTCTACCTACTGTTAGGTTCAAGAAATACCCTTGTTTCATGACTGACGTAACTATTGGTATCCTTTAGGACAAGGACAAATTTGTCTACGCCCTAAATAACCCGGTGCTTCCTTCCCAGCAATGATCTCTCCATCCCGAACACAGAATACTGTGCATAGACCTGGTATGCAGAGGACATCGTGGTCATGCTTTCGACAGAGGGAAATATAAACCTTCCCCCAGCTCTGTACTCTCTGACCACATGTGGGTCACTTGGCCACACATGCACCAAGATAGAATCCCCAATCAGTAAGCCCTTTGACGCCACAAAATATGCAGACCGAGTCTGCACTTCTATACATGGACCATACAGCACAACCTTTCACAATCCAAAGCAGTACAGCACATCCAGGCATTCGACTACCAGTTTGGATTCGTGTAAGCCACGTATTTTGCAAAGTCTTACTGAGCGGTGATGCTAATTCATTAGGCCACTGCCCCTCATAGAGAGACTGTACAATCAGCTTGATGGTGGTTGATAACTCCGCCTGCCGCTGCGTGCACGCCAGAGCCAATGACATATGCCCATCCTATACCATCTCACACTCTCTACCACCTCTCACCCTGGTTGACAAAATCTCAAGCCACGTTACACTGGGTCCCATTCCCCCCAATATAGTGCTGAATATATCCCTCCTCTTCTGGTTACTCCTCAGAGATAAGCGCCCTGAACTCTGTGTCCGCACATCCCTGGGAGAAATCCACTGATATATCACATTTGATTCAGAGTAAATTCAGCACATATAGGGTACTAGGATTCTATCAACCACTGCGAGATGCTGAAGTGCCATGTGACGACGGCATACTGTACCCTGGTAGCCAGCGTTTCACAAGTGCCAGCCCCCTAGGTACCTGCACCATTCAGTTATGTCAATACATTTGAACAAATAAACATTTCCTTCTTTCATTTCCTCCTCCCACAATAAAAAACATATTTTATATCTTTTGTTCTGAAGGATTGGATACGTTATATTCCTTCCCCAATCTCCAACCCATTGCATTTGTATTCATAGTCCGTTTGCATCCATAAATGACAGGAGAGACTTTGGCAAAATGTTTCCTGTGTCTCGTTGTTGGGCAAAGTCTTTCAGATTCAGTACTAGTGCAAAAATTGTCCTTAAGAAAAAGAAACCTTATATTTCAAGTATTAATCTGAATCTTTTCTCTCCTGAAAGTTTATCAGAACAAATTTTCGGTGTGGTATGGCACAGACAACCTGCCAACCAGATGAACATTCTCCATCTCTGTTCCAGAATCCTCTCCAATTTCGCTCCACCAAGATTCTGGAATTAAAGAACAAGAGCAGAATCAAATTCTTATCGATAATATCTCATAACACAGGAATTTAGCATTCCTGATTTCTAAACAAATGATCAAAACACCATGATTCCTCTAGGACGAACCCATTCTAAAATGGATCCCCATGGTATAAGCAAAAATCTAAAATAAAAAATGAATGTGATCGTTGCTTCTCAAAAATTCTAAATTTTAAGCAATAAAAAAACCAATGCATTATCTGTACTCTAAGATCTATGCATTACTTCCCCTTTCAGGTGGACAAATGACAAAATATTGGAATTCTTTCCACCTGAATGAAAAGAAAAGCCAACAAAAGAAAAACACAACGCAATTCCCGCAGCTAAAAATGGCTTCCTACTGTAGCCAGCTGCTAATTGAGGACATAATTCAACGACCACCAAGTCAGTTGCTAATGATCCTTTTCAGGCGTACTAAATCTAACAATTTTTCCACCTGAACAAAACAAAAATAAAATAGATAAATGTATTTATAAAAAATAAAAAATTGAAAATAAAAAAATTAAATTAATAAAAAAAAATATATATAATAAAAAAATTGAAAAAATTAAAATTAATAAAAAAAAAATATTAAAATTATAATAAAAAATTAAAATTAAAATTAAAAAAAAATTGAAATAAAACATGAAAATTAAAATTAATAAAACAAATTTAAAAAAATGAGAACAAAATTAAAAATTAAAATAGAATAATAATCAAAAAAAAATGAACAATGAAAAAATTAAAAAGTTGTACTACAAATTATGGAGGAAAAAAAAAATGTAAAACATGGCCATCAACACATAACAACAACACGGCAAGACAACGACCATCAAACATTGAAAAACACTCAACTTTTACTTAACGACATCCATGGACCTTTCCCCTGAGAAGAGTGAGCGCTCATTCCTATCTGGAAGAGAATTAGTTGATGGGGAGAAAAAAAACAACAAAAAAAAACATCTGTACTTCATCACAATCATTCGTAACCTCACTTCTACTCTATAATCACTGCCTGACTATTGTTTAATATCATCTTTTTTTTTTTCATTGTTTGCAAACAATTACTAATTAATGAGCTCATGGTACCATGTGATAATCTATTATATATTTACAATAATCCAACCCCTTTTCTGTTAAATTTGCCCACTGTTGTTTTCACTTGTAGGATCTGCAAAAAAAAATAAACATTAGTATCCAAACCAATTTAACGTCTTCCATGGTCTCTAGAAAAAGGAACACAAGAACAGTTATTATACACAATTATCACAACATTTGACTTTTTAAATCCCTCAAGCCTTTTTCATTCTGTAATGCAAGGGGAATAATTGCCATATTTTCCTAAACTAAGCAGGCAGTATTGGTAAACTTTGCCATATTACACAGGAAAAATGGCAACGCCATCTGTGCCCAACTACATATAAGCCAGAATGGCATATTAGCCCAGGGGGCACCCATTGGAATGTTCCTCCAGTCTTGTTGGCTGTAATTAGGGCGTTGGCTGTCATTTATTATCTCCTCTTGCAAATTGTGTGTTCTGTCCTGGCTGCTATCTTTCATATCAGATTTTTGTGGTAGGCTGTTCTTATCCTGGAGGGTTTTCATTGCAGATACCTGTATTTCTGGGGTTTCCTGCTGCATGCTAGCAATCTTAAAGGCTCCATTCCATTTAGAACGTCTGAACTGTCTATGCCTACCTGTACCTCTGCTTTTTAGTGAGAAATCTGCCTTTGACCCATATTCCCTATGACTGGACTCTTGACAGTAGTCTCGTAGGATATTGACAAAATTTTGGTAGGATCTAGCATTCCTCAGGGCCATTCTAGCGGGATAGCTTACATAACATTTATTGGCCATTGAGTATATGAAACTTGCATCATCCTCCAATAAGTCAGGACAGTTGAACACTTTCGTATATAATGCAAGATACTCACTGCAGAACAATATCGGATCATCCCCTCTTCTAAATTTCATTTGTTGCAAATCACTCATACCATTATCACGACTGTCCACAATTCGCCTCAATTCCCCTCTTCGCATTTCTGCATCTGCTAAGTTGTCATTAACCTGTGCCGATAACTTGCCTACCACAGGTCCTGGTAGCCATGCTTTCAGAAGAGAGCATGCATCTTCATTACTCAAGTTGAATTTAATTACAAGAGCCTCCAATTTATTGGATAGGCTCATTGGTGATTCCAGGCTGTTAAATTCCCCCAGAACCTGGCATAACGTAAGTCTTTCTTGGATTGTAATCAAACTGTTATTCTGTTTTGCAGCTATAGGTGCAATATCTGACTGTGTTTCATCACGGCTCTTTTTCTCAATGACTGTGCAGATACTAGCCAATGTGCCTTTGTTCTCGTTAAGCGATACAATATATTGCTCTTTTGTAAGAAGCTGGGAGTGTGCCTTTGCTAATTCCCTTTCTACAGATCTAATCAACTCTTCCATCTCTGTCACTCTTGTTTGCAATGTTTCTAAAAGTTTGCTCTTTATCTGACCGTCCGCGCTCTGTGAATGAAGCTGCTCTCGCAGATCCCTATTTAATCTCGACAAGCTGTCTGCTTTTGCCTGCAACCCCTCCTTCTCATTACTGGATGTTATTGCAATCTTTCTAAGTTGTTCACTGAATTTTCCTACGTCTTCCCCAACACGTCTCCTCTCTGCTTCCCATTTCTCTCCCATTTGATCAGATATTACCTTAATTCTGAGCAATACTGCAATTTCATTAGCCAATTTCTCTTTATCCATTTTCTTTGTTTGTTTACCCACTAATCTGGCATTATGTTGCTGACATTGAGACAATAGCGAAGCACACTGATTTTTAAGAGATTCATCTGCACATGAATGATAACTAACAGAGGCATGTTTCTTAACATATGTATACACAAGCTCCATTTTACAATCCACAGTATACAATCCACAGTACACAATTCTTTTAGTACTAATGTTCTCACACTTAGCCACCTAAAACTATTTAGCACATACCTTTAACACAACTGCACTTTCCCCCCACAAAAAAATGTAACATATGTTTTCTTGGCTCAGGTCATTTGCATGTCACAGACCTGGAAAGGGGGGGTCATTTGGGCTGTCAGCAGCTGAGAAAACACACATCACCCACACCAGACAGAGAGGGGGGGTGGTTGCTCTTTGAAAATGAGGAATGGTGTTCTATAGTTCAAACTTTAACAAAACAGCGCTTTGGGCCTGTTAATTCATCTACCACAACATCACAATCCATGGATCTCACACACTTCCGCACAAACACGTACCTCTCACACTGCCCCAAGCAATGAGCCAGACTCAATTATCTTTTAGCTCTTACAACTCACAAATTAAAAAAAACAAACAAAAAATAAACAAATCGCTCCTCGCATTCACTATTCTCATTCCTTACCTTTTTTACCTGATGTCATTCAACACAATTGAACCTTTTGCCTATACATAGAAAAGACTCATCACACATACCGTCCTTCTAAAAGCTGCCTTGTACTTGAGCACTTCTGTCCTGTGGGTTCTATGTGGCTTTTAGGGCTACCACATTTCCATTGGGCGCCAATTGTAGAAAGTGCTATATTTTACAAGGCTAGCAAATATAAACTAAAGTAATGAACTCAAGAGATATTCACAGGTTCCCTCTATTTACTGCATAAATGGATTCATTGGTCTATGCCTATTAATATACAAACGCACACATACGCACTGCTGCTGGTAAAAATGAACATCTCTGTTTATTCCCAAGGAGATCGGGATAGTACGACATCACACATTATAAACATCACAATACATATATATACAAGAGAAATTCAAAGATACTTATCACATCTGTAAAATCAGCTGGTTAGCAGTGAGCCTAGAGCTCCCATGGCCGGTATATAGAGGAGAGAGAAAGAGGGAGAAGGCCTTGGCCTGGCCACATGTCTTAGACCTAAGATGGCCACCAGGTTTCCATGAAGCTTTTGGCCAGCCAAGACCTTTACTCACCTAGCATCCAAGACAACAGAGAGCTCTGAGTTCCAGCCACTTACTTTTCACTCATTCCAAAAACTCCCTCCCATTTTGCCTGTCCTGATCAAATAACACCAAATCATTCCCTCCTCCAGTGGGGGGGAGGTATTCCAGTCCATTGTCACAAAACTCTTTGAAGCCTATAACATAGCTATGCAAACTGCCTGGGGCCCATTCAAACCATGGAATGAATTGTTCTCCAACACTCGATAACAGTTCCAAAGTTCCCAGTACTTTTTTCATAAGGAAACAGACAACCAGGAAGTGTGCAGAACAGAGAAGGATTACAGGAAAAACGAACAATGAGGACATGAAACCAGGACTGCATTAGGGTAAAGGAAGCTATTTAGCTAAAAAAAAAAAATTCCTTTAGTGACCCTTTAAACTAAAATGGACAGAGAAAGAAAAATGTTCTTTTGAACAAATATTGTGTATGAATAATAAAATAAAGGTGTAGAGCAAGTCATTTCTTATAAAAGCAGGTAGTTGTTGAGAATGCATTGTTAAAGAGACAATGTCCACTTGATTTAAACTTTGAAAAGTGACTATTAAAAATTCTAACAGGTATAAAATGCAGACATGTAGAGTCTACCTTAGCAGCCTGCGGCCTTCCAACTGCTTTGCCTAAATGCCAAACTGTTCTGATTGTGCAAAGTCCTGGCACTTCTTGGTGTTTATCGGAATTCTGACACCCTATACATTCCTATTAGCCATTAAAAAGTACCGTATTTATCGTGGTATTGCGTGCTCCGGCGTATAGCGCGCACCCCTAATGTGGACCTGTAAAAAAACATTTTAGTTCTTTTAGTTCTTACAGTTTTGGTGTCTTGCGCGGCTTCTATCGTCCAATCCGGTCCGGCATACGTCTTCGGCTCCAGTGGTGTCCTCCCGGCTTCTCCAGCGATGTCTCGAGTCGAATCCCTGCTTCCCGCGCTCAGTTTGAACGCCTCCGTCGACATATACCGAGTGCAGTGCACTCGATACATTCAGCCAGGCTCGGTTTCGCTCGTGCTCACGCTCTGTGACGTTTATGCGTGAGCACGAGCGAAGCCGAGTCTGGCCGAATGTACCCGAGTGTACTGCAGTTCAAACTGAGCACGGGAATCGGGTATCGGCGTATATCACGCACCCACGATTTTCCCCTTATTTTAAGGGAAAAAAAGTGCGCCGTATACACCGATAAATATGGTAATTCCACTTTTTTTTTGAGAAAAAAAAATTCCCTCCCTCTGTGTGATTAATGCACATTGCAGATATTTTAAACTTTGTGGCAGATTCCTACCTTTTGTTGCTCTAAAGAAATAGCTGTTTGTTTCACCAGACTGATTTCAGGGTATTTTCTATAGTTGTTTTCCATGACAGTGGAGGTAAGGTTAAGGTAAGTAATGGACTAGTGCCTTTAAAAAAAACCTGCATTGAGAAATATACATGGCTTGTCATTGCTGACCTCCTTTTAAAACTACTAATTGCCTTGTTGTTTCTGAGTCAGTGACCTCAAAAAAAATCCAAATCATAAGTTCTGATTTCATGTTGACTGCCTTTGGTGCATTTATGTCCCTTACTCATTCACTCCAAAAAAAAAAAAGGAAATAAACCCCCCAACACAGTGACAAAGTCCTCCATCTTTAAGGATGTTCTATGCACATCCATTTAACAATAAGTTTAAGGCTGTGCTTGATTATCTGCAATGGGGGGCAGGGGATACATTAGGGGTCTAATAGCCCTCTGATGTCTCCACAAAGAGAACTTGTCACCTGTTCAATGCTATCATTGAATTCATGTTTTCCAATCACCTCCATGGCCATAGGTGTATAAAATCATCCACCTAGGCATACAGACTGCTTCTACAAATATTTGTGAAATAATGGGTCGCTCTCAGGCGCTCAGTGAATTCAAGCGTGGTACTGTGATAGGTTGCCACCTGTGCAATAAGTCCACCTGTGAAATTACCTTGCTACTAATATTCCACTGTCAACTGTTATTGGTATTATAACAAAGTGGAAGCAACTGGGAACAACAGCAACTTAGCCACAAAGTGGTAGTCACCAAATGTTTGCACAGTCAATAGCTACAGACCTCAAAACTTTGTGTGGCCTTCAGATTAGCACAACAGTGTGTACAGAGCTTTATGGAATGGGTTTCCTACGGCCGAGGAGCTGCATCCAAGTCTTACTTTACCAAGTGCAATGCAAAGCATCAGATGCAGTGGTATAAAGCACACCGCTATTGGACTCTAGAGCAGTGGAGACGTGTTCTCTGGAGTGATGAATCACGCTTCTCTGTCTGGCAATCCGATGGATGTGTCTAGGTTTGGAAAATGTCAGGGGAATGGTACTTGCCTGACTGCATTGTGCCAAGTGTAAAGTTTGGTGGAGGCGGAATTATGATGTGGGGTTGTTTTTCAATGACTTGTCATCTGTCAGATCTGAATGGATCCACATGGGAGTGCTGTCTTCAGCTTGCAGGTCTCAGGTTTGGCCCCTTAGTTCCAGTGAAGGGAACTCTAAGGCCTCGTACACACGAGGCAATTCATTTGTTCAAATCGGTCGGACCGACCGATTTGAACAAATCTGTCTGCTTGGATTTTGGTTTGCTCGCGTGTACACACAAACAAACCAAAATCCCCGCCAGTAGACAGCGCGCTGACGTGTCGGTGACGTGGCAGTGACGTTGACGCCGCCACGTCACCGCACCAGGAAGTAAAACACTTCCGCGCATGCGTCGAAACCATTCGGCGTGTGTGCGAGAAGACATGTTTGCTGGTTAGCGTACTAACCAGCAGACATGTCGGGCGGACGGGTTCCCAGCAGACGGATTGGTAAGCATGCTTTCCAATCTGTCGGGTGGCCAAATCCGTCTGCTCGCCCGTACACACAATCGAATCTGTCTGCTGGGACGGTCTAGCAGACCGTTTCCAGCAGACAGATTTGATCGTGTGTACGAGGCCTTAAGGCTTTAGCATACCAAGACATTATGGACGTTCTTCTTCAAAAAGAATAGTCAAACATTCCCATTGATACACTCCTAAACCTTGCAAAGAGTCTTTCCAGAAGAGTTGAAGCTGTTATAGCTGCAAAGGGTGGGCCAACCCAATATTAAACACTACAGACTAAGACTGGGATGCCATTAAAGTTCATGTGCGTGTAAAGACAGGTGTCCCAATACTTATGGTAATATAGTGTATATGATATATGATAGTAAAAAAATTATGAAAAGAAAAAGCTAAAGAAAAATAAAATTGTAATGAATAAATAACAAATTAAAAGCAACTCTATCACCCTGTTTACACCCACAGATACAAAATCATGCATGTATGTAAATGGCTATTGCCCTACACATGTTATATATCGTAGCAAATGTCGAAGTGAGAGCAATATTTCTAGGTGCCTCTTTTAAGGTTTAATCTAAACTGAAGAGCTGTAAAGGCAATTAAAGTGTCACCTATTGATCATTTTATGTGCCATAATGTTCTGCATTTTTCGTGGTCCCACGAAATTTTAAAGCTTGTCACATTTGATAACGATTTACTCTACATGACTTTGTCTGTAAATTAAATAAAAAAAATTGGGATTAAATTGTGTTTCTGTGCAATATAATTCATTTTAGTGTATTTTTTTCTGAAAATATAGATTTGAAAAACAGTTGCCCAAATATTGTGCAACATGAAATACTGCAAATACCATCTCTTTTTATACAGGCCTCTGCTTTCAGAATATACAGTATATAATATTACAGGGGTGTTGAGTAATTTTATAGCTAAAAATGCAGATTTTAATGCGTGCAAAAAATGAAAAAAGGGGAACTAGTTAAAAAAAAAATGTAAATTTTTATAACGTCCCAGCATTATTCATGTCATCAAGTGATGTAGATCGATCATTAACCATGATGACCCACCACCTGACATTGTTTTCTGGCCAAATACATCCAGTTTGTTCAGCGGTTCACCAAACCACAAAGACGCTGGGTTTAGGTGGAACCTACAATCCATCCAAACCCAAAGTTCATCCCTAAACCATCTGTAGCAACATTTCACACCATTATACATGGCACTGACAAGTTTATTTGATAAGAAAGTATAAAGACTATTGGTTGGTAGCAACCAATAACAATCAACCAGGAATCCTATGACAGTGATGTAATTATTGTAAAATGTAATTTGAATAACTACAACGATTGTTTTTTTACTGTATACCTGTTGAATAAATACAGTAAATAGTTGCCCATGGAAATCTAAAACCACCATCTCTGTGTAAACAAGAGTGAAATGTATTAAATGAGTACCCACTACTATTTCCTTTTCTATGAACATACAGGCCTATGCTTGTAGTCATAGTTATGTCATATAAACAGAACCTTTAATATAAAGAGTTACTATTTACGCTACCCAAGCAATATAAATGTTACCTATAGATGCAGAGACTGCTGCTTTCAGCATATCCATCTCACTGGTTGCACAATGCAGTCCCATGTCTATCACCACCAACTTAGAGCGGAGACAATTACTGAACAAGTCATTTGATTTTGCCTTTGGTCTAGCAAATGAGAACTGGGGCAGCTGGGCATGGCAACCAATCAGGGGTTAGGGTTTAGGGGTTAGGGTTAGGGTAGGGGTTAGGGTAGGGGTTAGGGTTAGGGTTAGGATAGGGGTTAGAGTTAGGGTTTCCCATTTAAGAATATGGCTAGGACTCAGGAATTAGAACAGGGACCTCCCCCAAAGGTCAAAGGTCAGGAGGCAGGTTCCCAGAGGTCAAAGGTCACAGGGCATGGCTGACCCACCCCCACCAAAGTGTACCGCCTACCCCAACTAAGTCGGGGAATGAACAAGTCGGGGAATGAACAAGTCGGGGAAAGCGTCAGCTTGTCCAGGTAAGCTTTGAAGATAAAAGCTAGCAGCTGATTGATTGTCAGGCACAGTTACTTCAGATTCTGGTTGTTCCTGTTGTGATAAATTCCCCTCATGGTCTTTAGAGCTTTAGAGTGGTTGGCCAGAAAAATAACAGGTGAATATTAGACAACTGTTTAGCAAAACCCTACTGTATACATCTATTCACTGGAATAGGCTAGTAGCTTCCATTTATTTCTTACGCTTCAATTTACACATGTTTTTCCTACTTGTGAACTGGGAGGTCAACCCATCACATAAACAGACCAATGTAAAGTTTTTTGAGGTCTAATATCACAACATTTAAAGACAATTTGAGATTTTTCAGAAACGAAACTGCCTTTACAGTGCCTTTGGATTTACCAATCATTGTAATACTGTATATGGTTTTCATTGAAGGCAATTTTTTTTTTTAATGATATGCCTGGGTTTGTAACAGATTTACTTTAAGACTAAATTGCAAAGTATCATATGACAAAATGCTTGTGTGCTACATTGCAAATGTAGTATGTTTCTGTCACATTTTACAGTGGAGGTTTGCATATATTTACATATCCTGAAATGTAACTAGCTAAAAGCTAAACATTAGAGTGGCATGAATTATTTCACACCATAAATTTTATATAATCCACCACTTAGGTGGAAACGGTAACTCTTTGGAGACAGGTTAGTACTACAAAGCTGTGTAGAAGAGGTTGCAGCTGCTACTAGACCCATGCTCTCTTTGGGCCACACACTGCTACTGCCACTGTTTCTGATCCTCGTTCACACAATTAGAGTGCTACGCTTTCTTTACGCAGAGCTTCAGTTCCTCCTTTTACAGTAATAAAGAATAATCACCTCTAGAGGCAGGATTCAGTGCTTTTAAATGTAAGCAGTGATTTCTTGCAGCATGACAAATCATCACACGCATGTGACTTGCCATTCGTTGCAGTCTACAGAGCCTTTTTTCTGCCCTGTTCTGAATTTGCAATACACAAGGAAATAATGATCTTAAGCCTCGTACATACGCATGGTTTAGTCGGCAAGAACCAGCAAGAAAACTGCTGGCAGAGCTTTCTTACCGAGTAAACCGTGCGTGTGTACGAGGCTTTCAGGTTTCTCGTCAAGAAAACTGCCCAGAATTTTGACGAGAAAAATAGAGAACCTCGTTCTCGTTGTGATTCTCAGCAGTGTCTTTCTGCCGAGAAACCCGAGCGTCTGTATACTTACCTGTCGCCGTGGAAACCCGTGCATGCTCAAAATGACTTTGACGCATGCGCGGTAGCTTCCAAGGAATAGGTAGGGTGAAGCAAGATGGCGGCAACGGCATCGAATGTGATGAGCACATGCTCATCGTACTCGAGGACGTCACCGTGTTCCTGCCATTCAAAAGAATGGGGGTTCTTTTGAATTGACTGTGTGTACACTCGGCCGACAAGAGAATCTTGTCAAGAATCTCGTCAAGAAAAACAATGTTTTTTTTACAATGATTTTTCTTTTGTTTATATTAGGTATTACAGATGTAAAAATATGCCTAGTTTTAGTTTACTAGCAGATCTTGCTAGAAGTTCACAAACTTTGGGTTAAACCCTAGTGAAGACTATGAGGATTAAATTCTTCAGTTGTGGCCATTTTTTAGGGCTAATAGACAACCTGGGCATTGCCATGTACTAATAGCAAAATTAAAGCGTAACTCCACTGTTGTGGGGAATAAAATAGCAAATAAACAAAAAATAATATAGTGTATACAATTGCGACACAAGTCATATTGTAATTGAATGTTATTAAAAATTACCTTTCCTTTTTTAAACTGCAGCTCTGAAAATGCAATGCAATTGCTACCAGAATGTGTACAGAATGTCCCCCCAGAAACATAATTTCCTGCTTGTGAGATTGGCTCACTGATTTTCCCAGAAGTCTCCACTAAGACACAAGTCAGATTTCAGGCATCCCTTACAACAAAAATTTAATTTTTGGTGAGGTAATCCCAATAGGAACATGTCTAAGGCCCAGCAGATTTCCCTATTAGTGCTCTGCAGGTGCTGCAGCTGATTGATAATTATGAAACCACTCCCATTACTCACTTTCCTGCTTGGACACAGACAAACACACAGTGATTTATTCAGAATAACAAAAGGTAATAATCTGAAAAAAACTTTGTTAAAATCCTTGCAATGCACATAGATCACCCAGAGGGAAGTTATTTTTTTTGGAAAGTGAGTTACGCTTTTTTTTTTTTCTCAAAAAAGGATGTTTATTGAATAGTATGACAACAATACATGGTTACAAATATTACGTCTGTCCCATTTCACTTTCTCTTTTGTACATCCATGCATAAGCGTACAATAATAAAACAACAAGAAAAACAAACCACACAAAACCGGACTGCCGCACTCTCCTCCCGCTAAAACCATCTAATTTTGCATTGGAGCGATGTACGAGCATCAACGAGATCCCACACTCCCGGCTCCCCCCCATTGTATACAAGGGTGCAATCCACTGCCCCCCCCCCCTTTCGCAAAGTGCCTCCGATCCAGTCTTAATACCTCGCCTCTGTCCTTATATTAGCAGCCTGTCCAGCACCAGCTCAAGTGGAGCTAAACCTGGGGAATTCAACCAAGGGGCCCACAGCTTTTCAAACCTGCCCCACCGTTTCCTGTGTTGATAGATGTATTTCTCTGCCAGGAGAGTGGATCCCATCTGGGCTATCCACTCCCCCAACCTTGGGGGCTCCGCAGCCTTCCAGTGCCTAAGGATAAGTTTGCGGGCCTGAAAAAGGGCCCTGCCAACAGCTTTTTTAAAGTTATACTCCAGTGGGAGGTCTTCTATAATACCCAGGATACATACTTTAGGGATTTGCGGTATTTGAATCATGAATACATCACTCTGTGTTTTGAGAACCCCCGACCAGTATAGATGTAACTTGGGACATCGCCACATCAAGTGGATGAGGTCTCCATGGTCCCTAGCACATCTAGGACAGTTGTCATCCCCAGCCAACCCAATCCTATGCAATCTGGCTGGGGTAAAATGTACTCGCAGAACAATGTATAGTTGTGTCAAACGGTGTGCTACGTTGAGCGAAGCAACCTGTATAGCTAGCAACGCTTCTTCCCACTGTTCCTCCTCAAAAACACCCACATCCCTTTCCCAGGAGTCCACCACCCTAGAGGCAAGGGCCGGCAAGAATGCTGTCAGGAGCATGGCATAAGAGCTTGAAATGAAGCCCCTAAAGCTATTTATCCCCATCATAAAGTGGAAGATCGGGGCAGGGGACAATATCCAAGGGTTATTCCCAGACTGGGCCCTGACGGCATGCCTCAACTGCAAGTAGGAAAAATGCATTGTCCGGGGAAGATCAAACTTCTCTCAGAGCTCCGCGAAAGAAAGCAGACGGCCCCCAGAGAAGATATGCACCAAGTGTGTAACCCCATACCTCCTCCAATGCTCACCACAAGTCAGAGACCTAAGTTCCTCGTAGTATCGGTTGTTCCAAATTGGGCTGTGTCCTGTAAACCCCTCTATGTTCTGTAATTGGCGGGTTTCATTCCAGACGTTCTGCATTAATGCATATGTAGGGAAAAGTTTGTTGGACTTTGCGCATTGTAACGACTCGAGACCAGACACCATAGTATCCATGTCGGTCATGTGAATGACTATGTCGACTACCGGGTCCCCCCGTCCCTTATTCATAGCCCGGGCTATATGTTGTAGTTGTGCTGCCAGGTAGTACACCCAAGGGTTTGGGAGAGCGAGCCCCCCCACCTCCTTCGGTTTTTGTAGTTGCTCTAGCTTAATCCTGGGGGACTTGCCAAGCCAGAGGAACGTCCGGAATAGGGAGTTAATGATTCTAAAAATCCTGAGGGGGACAACCATGGGGGTGTTGTGCAAAATATACAGCAACTGAGGCATAAACACCATTTTCGTGAGGTTTACTCTACCGACCAGGGACATTTTCAATTTTGACCATATTTTAATTTTGTCTCTAATCCTACCCACTAGGGGAGTGAGATTTAGTTTGACGTAATCAAGCGGTTGTGGGGTGACCCAAACACCCAGATATTTGAATTTAGTCGCCACTGGGAAGTCTTATAGCGTGCGATCCTGAGGACCCGACGCATCCAGAAGCATAATTGCGGACTTAGTCCAGTTTATTAATAGACCCGAAAAGGACCCGAAAGTCTGAATTACCGACATCGCCTCCCGGAAAGAGTCTGACGTGTCACCCAGTAGTAGCATGGTATCGTCCGCGTAGAGCATAATTTTTTCATGTGTCAACCCGTACTGGAACCCCACAATTAGGGGGTTAGAGCGCACCAGAGCAGCCAACGGTTCTATGGCAACCGCGAACAGCAAGGGTGAGAGGGGGAACCCCTGCCGAGTCTCCCTATATAGCGGGAAGGGAGAAGACACTCTGCCCTCCTCCCTAATAACCGCCAGGGGGGAGTCATACAGGAGCCGCACCCAGGATTGGAACACCGGCCCGAACCCAAATCTGGATAATGTCGCCCACAGGTACTGCCATTCAATGCTGTCGAATGCTTTGTGAGCATCTAGAGACAGCAATGCTCTATCCCCCCGTTATCCGCTGTCGATTGCATATTAACAAACAATCTCCTAAGGTTAATGGCTGTAGATCGCTCCGGTATAAACCCTGATTGATCTGTGTGTATTATCGCAGTGAACACCTTATTCAGCCTCATTGCTAATACCTTTGCTAGTATTTTAATATCACTTTGTAAAAGTGAAATCGGCCTATAGGAACCAGGGTCCAATGGATCCTTTCTTGGTTTGAGTAGGAGAACTATGCTTGCTTGTCTCATGGAGTCCGGAAGTCGCTGTGCCTCCCTGGCTGCGTTCAAAGTGTGAAGCAGCCTCGGGAGTACAACGCTCCCATACTGCTTGTACACTTCGATCGGTATACCATCATCCCCTGGGGCCTTAGAATTGGGAAAAGAATTGGCAGCCTCCGTCATCTCCTCAATGGTGATGGGAGTCTCAAGGGACTCCGCTTGGGACTCCGTCAGGCACGGTAGCTCTATCCCTTGCAGAAAATCCCGAGTCTCCTCTCCTGTATGCGTTTGCTTTGATTTATATAGGCCAGCATAAAATCTGACCAGTTCCCTCATCACCAGGTCGGGGGGTGTTTACCAGTCTACCTCCCTCTGTCCTGAGAGCTCCGATGGTTGGGGATGTCTGTTGTGATTGGACTATTTTAGCTAAGAGTTTGCCTGTCTGCTCCCCCTCCTCATAGAACGCCATTTTTGAAAAAAAAAACGTTTTCTGTCAGCCCTGGAGGTGTCCAGTCTATTCAGTGCGTCCTGAGCTGCTATCCACTCCTCCCGAGAACCCTCTCTCGAATCCGCTATGTACTCTGCCTCTAAGCGTTTTACCATCAGCTACCTGTTCCCTCTGTTCGGTCGTGTTGTGTTTTATGGCGTTCACCTCTGCAATAAAAACTCCCCTCAAGAAGGCCTTAAAAGCATCCCATACCATGTCTGTTCCAGTATGATCTGCATGTCTCTGCCAGTAGGCCACTATGTCCCTTTCAATTTTTTCATGAGAAGGAAAGAGGTTGAGCCAAAATGCATTAAGCTTCCACGGTGCTCTGGGAAGAGTAGTGAGAGACCTGACCCTCAGAGAGAGTAAAACGGGGGAATGATCCGAGACGCACCGGGGAAGGTATTGTATATCCTCAACATATTGTGTAGCCGAGGCTGAGCACAAGCACAAGTCTACCCTAGACAAAGACATATGCATCTTGGAGAAGCAGGAGAATTGCCTCTCAAGGGGATTTTTCAGCCTCCAGGGGTCTACCCAACCCACCTCTTCCATAAACTTAGCCATGGCTGACCGTGTCGTCCCCGGGGGTCCCCCCGGGGGGGGGGTGCCTATCCAAGTATGGATTCATAATCCCGTTAAAATCCCCCACTACCACAAATTGGGTTCCAGGATGTGATAGCTGATAGGCAAGGAGTGTCCGCAGTATCTGAGGACTGAACGGGGGAGGAACATATACTGCAGCCAGAATGAGTGTCATTTGGTATACCTTGCACAGCAGAAACACATATCTTCCCTCCTGATCAATCTTAGCGTCTATACATTGAAAATCTAGGGATTTATGTATCAATACACTCACACCCCTCGAGTATGAGGTGTGAGTGGAGTGATAAGTCCAGCCTGCCCACGCAAATCCCAGCCATGACCTAGTGTCCGGAGTCAAATGAGTCTCCTGCAGAACGCAGATAGCTGGAAAGTGCTTCCTAAGGGAGGAGGAAACCACAGTCCTCTTAAGCGGATCTCCCAAACCCCTGAAATTCCATGAGATTACAGCAATTCCAGTCATCATTCTTCCCTTAAAGCAGCATCATAGGACATATTACACCTCCACCCGCCAGTAAAAGCATTATGTCTCCCCCTCCCGCCTAACGGCATCATATCACATAATATTGTCAAGGAAGAGCAAGTAAACCTCCGGGGGCTCAAAAGTAAAAAAACAAAACAGGTAAAAGAAGAAAAAAAGGGTGTCACTTGGGTCGGCAGCCTCCAACAGTCAGAGGTGGGCCATTGCAGAGTGGTAGTCCAGGTCTCGCCGCCCAACACAGTTCTGCGGCGGGGAGCGTGGGCCCGGAGCAGCAGCTCCTCTTTGTGTATACAATAAAGGGGAACAGAGTCAGCAGCACCAGAAAAAAATAAGAACACATCAACTTTGCAGCCCTAAGCCGCTGGGCAAAACCCGAGCCCTTAACATGCCACAGACGCAACTGGCAGTCCGTGGCCCCAGCAGTGCGCCTCAAGGGGCACACCTCACTCAATCCAAGTCGCATGTGGAACAGGCAAAGTCAAGAAAAGAAACAATTTGGAAATAAACAGTTCGCTCCGTTCCAGAACAGAAAAAAATCTGCATATATTGTTCTCCCGGTCCTGAGATCATGTGGGTAGTGGCAGAGGCAGATCGGCAGTCTAATGGTAGGTAATTGGAAAAATGAGCTGGCTTACCATCAAACTCCGCAGTTCATGAATTTGAGGTACATCAGTCCGCATCTGCCCCTGGGTCCTCCGCTTGGCGAATCAGGTGCTCATTCCTATCCATCCATGATGAGGCCTCCGTAGCTGATTCAAAGAATTGAGCCCTGCCACCTGCAATGATCCGGAGTTTAGCAGGATAGAGCATGGCGTAGTTAGCTCTCAGGCGTTGCAATCTTCTCTTCACCTCACCGAATTTGGCCCTGCGCCGCTGTACTTCTGCAGAGAAGTCGGGGTAAAATGACACCCTCACCCCGTTAAATTGAACATTACGTCGTTCTCTGGCCAGCCTCAGAATAATCTCCTTGTCCTTAAAGTTAAGTAGTTTGGCTAGCATGGTGCGTGGCGGGTTACCAGGAGGGAGAGGCCTAGGTGGTACTCTATGCGCCCTCTCCACTGAGTAAAAGGGCGTGAAGGCGTCCTTGCCAAAAACCTCTTGCAGCCATGCTTCCACAAATGCGGTGGGATCACGGCCTTCCGTCTTTTCTGGCAGGCCCACTATGCGGACATTGCTCCTCCTCAAACGGTTCTCAATATCTTCATTACGGTTCTCATTAGCTGTCGCGGTTCTAGCCGTGACCTGTAATTCCCTAATGAGGGGGGCCATTCTGTCTTCCACCTCGCTCATGCGACTCTCCACCGCAGTGGTGCGCTCTCTAATTTTTTGAAGGTCCTGCCGGATCAGTCCCACCTCCTCCTTCAACCCCCCAAAGTGTTGTTGCAATGTCTGCACCGTAGCTGTGCACTTATTTACTGCCCGCAATATCTGGGCCAGAGTGGGTTGTTCAGCTCCCTCGTCCTCTTCCTCCTCCCCTATAAGCTCTGCATGTGTACCCTGTGCTGAGGCCTGTGAGGTCTGAGCAGAGCAGGGCCCCGGCGCCAGTGCATTAAAATATCAGGTGTGTCGTCCAGCTCCTCATCCGAGGGGCGGTCTGCTAGGCCGTTCAGTTTCTGTGCATAATACACCATGACCTTAGGGGCTTCTTTTCCCAGTGCTTTAGGTGTCTTGGGGAGGTTCTTACCGGTGTCCCGTTTGTCCCCACGTGTCTTCCAGGCCGCCGAGGCACCATTTTGTAAGTCCGGGAGCTCATCTCCTTTGAGCTGTTTACGGGTCATCATACCGGAATTTGGGCAGGCAAGCAGATCGCTGCGTGCACCGAGTGCTGATGTACTGCTGGGTGGTGTCTGCTACCGAAAACGAGCGATATTTCGGCCGGGAGAAGGATCGCTGCAGTGTGCTATTTGGGAGCTCTGTGAGACACGTCCGTTCACATGCCGCTCTTGGCCACGCCCCCGAGTTACGCTTTTAAACAATACATAAATACAGTATATTTCCCTACACCGAATAGTCAGCACTCCCGAAGTTCCTCACACATTTAAAGGTTCAATTTAAAGACAACTTATATGCTTGTTGCTAACAATTCCTGTCATTCCTTATGAAAGGATTTTGTACTGATGCTGTCATCTATAGATAACTGTCTGTTTCTCAAGTTGACCTCATTTGAACTACACAGGATATGTCACCAAAGAAGCCTCAATATATTAGAATGTGTAATCAGCAGTCATGCTCCTTCCTTTCTCACACCTACATGACATCTCCTAAGCCAGGTATGCTAAAATCCTAAAATTTTCATGTTTACATATCTTTTTTTAAGCATTCCTTTATCAGACAACAATTATGAGATGTAAATGATAACATGGATCTGGTATTTATAGAATCTATTATATTTTCTTTATGATTTCTTTTATATCTATGAAGTGTTTAGTTCCCTGGGGACCAACATTCTATATAAACAAAATGTTTATTATTACTGAATGTAGAAACCAGCAACTGTCACATTAGAATTTCCTGCAAAGAAACAATATTAATTACATTATTAATTATCCACAGTGCATTTCAGTAAATGTAACCATCTCACAATTATCTACTATAATTACTGTAAATTTAGCAAATCTGAGTTATTTCGAACTGCACTTTGCACAGTATGAAATCTAATATAACTTGTCAGCTAGTGTGTTTTATTTTCATTTTTGTAGACTGAGTGTGAATATTTTGGTGTTCTCTATCATGGGATACTTTGAAGTGGTTGTCACCAATGTTAACCTCTGGTATTTTGCTTGAAAGGGTAATATAAAAAGATCAATATTATACAGTTAACTCTTGAAATTACAATAGCAGAGAATAAGATTACGGATGCAATTATGTGGCAGTTTTGATGCATCAACTCCTTTACCATTTGTAACTGAAGAGAGTTAAAAAAAATAGAAGAGATTGCAGAAAAACAGGCAGACTTAATTAACTCTAAGCAGAGAGAGGTAACTGTAGAGACAACAGACAGATAGCAGTAACTGGAAGAAATGACAGGTGCAGATTACTGGAGAGAGAACAGATATGGTGATTGTAGCTAAAACATATATATAGGTAATGACAGAGAGAGCAAATAGTAACTATAGGGAGAACAAGCAGATAGAGATAACTGTAGAGAGTAGACATGTGCATTCGTTTTCGTTAGAATGCATTTTCGTCCGAAAATCGGCTATTTTCGTTATCGTTTTAACGAACGAAAACGAAAGCGCAAGAAACGAAAACCGAAAGATCCGACGTAAAAAATGCTTTATTTTAGTTTTCGTTCAGATCCGACGATTTTTGATGCTTTGTCGAATTTCCGTCGTTCAATTTCACAAAGTCATCGAAAATCGTCGTTCTGAATACAGGGAATAGGTATATTCCCTGTATTCAGAACGCCGATTTTCGATGCTTTGTCGAATATCCGTCGTTTAATTCGACAACGTCATCGAAAACCGTCGTTTTCGGACGAAAACTTTCCCGACGAAAACGAATAAATCAAAACGATTTTCGGGAGTAACTAAATAAATTTATTTTCTGGACGAAAACAAAAAAACGAAACGAAATATTCCAGTCTGCACATGTCTAGTAGAGAGTACCTTTAGGGTAGAAGTAACTGTAGAGAGAACAGGCAGAGGTAACTGTAGAGAGAATAGGCAGAGCTAACTGAAGAGAGAACAGGCAGAGGTAACTGTAGAGAGAACAGATAGTGTTATTGTAGAGAGGACAAGTAGAGAAAACTGTAGAGAGAACAGATAGTGTTATTGTAGAGAGGACAAGTAGAGAAAACTGTAGAGAGAACAGATAGTGTTATTGTAGAGAGGACAAGTAGAGATAACTGAATAGAGAACAGATAGCATTATTGTAGAGAGGACAAGTAGAGATAACTTCAGAGAGAACAGGCAGAGGTAACTGTAGAGAGAACAGATAGTGTTATTGTAGAGAGGACAAGTAGAGATAACTGTAGAGAGAACAGGCAGAGGTAACTGTAGAGAGAACAGACGGAGGTAACTGTAGACAGAACAGATAGCGTTATTGTAGAGAGGACAAGTAGAGATAACTGTAGAGAGAACAGACAGAGATAACTGTAGAGAGAACAGACAGAGGTAACTGAAGAGAGAACAGGCAGAGGTAACTGTAGAGAAAACAGACAGTGGTAACTTTAGAGAGAACAGACAGAGTTAACTGTAGAAAGAACAGATAGCGTTATTGTAGAGAGGACAAGTAGAGATAACTGTAGAGAGAACAGACAGAGGTAACTGTAGAGAGAACAGACAGAGGTAACTGAAGAGAGAACAGGGAGAGGTAACTGTAGAGAAAACAGACAGTGGTAACTTTAGAGAGAACAGACAGAGTTAACTGTAGAGAGAACAGGCAGAAGTAACTGTAGAGAGAACAGATAGCGTTATTGTAGAGAGGACAAGTAGAGATAACTGTAGAGAGAACAGACAGAGGTAACTGAAGAGAGAACAGGCAGAGGTAACTGTAGAAAGAACAGATAGCGTTATTGTGAAGAGGACAAGTAGAGATAACTGTAGAGAGAACAGACAGAGGTAACTGTAGAGAGAACAGGCAGAGGTAACTGAAGAGAGAACAGGCAGAGGTAACTGTAGAGAAAACAGACAGTGGTAACTTTAGAGAGAACAGACAGAGTTAACTGTAGAGAGAACAGGGAGAAGTAACTGTAGAGAGAACAGATGGAGGTAACTGTAGAGAGAACAGGGAGAAGTAACTGTAGAGAGAACAGATGGAGGTAACTGTAGAGAGAACAGGGAGAAGTAACTGTAGAGAGAACAGATGGAGGTAACTGTAGAGAGAACAGATAGCGTTATTGTAGAGAGGACACGTAGAGATAATAAGAACTAATTTTTCACCTGTTCGCATGTTCTGCTGCAAACCGAATCGGGGGGGTTCAGCTCATCCCTACTTAGAACAAAGCCCTCCCGTGACATGCCGCTGAGAGGTCTTTCTTCTGGGTTTGCACACTCTGGCTGTGTGATTAGCTGTAGCAGCGATGATGTCACTCGCGGGAGCCCTCGGTTCCAACACAAAGCTCTAAAGTTCCGGCAAGGTATGCCGCACCTTCAGAGTGCATGCGCCGGTGATGTCACTGGCTGCATGTAGAGTGAATATCTGAATAACGGTGCACATTTAAGAAATATTCATTTTACCTACAGGTAAGCCTTAATATAGGCTTTCCTGTAGGCAAATATCACAAAGCAGGATTTATTGGTTGCTGGTTTGGACATTGTTATTTTTAAGTACATTTATCCGAGCATAAACCCATGAGTGGAGGAAGGCAAGGCTAAGAGTTTGGAGGGGACATGTACAAGTGGTGTCTAGTCTGTATCACACTGGAAGCTCTTTATCTTCCTTTAGCATTAAACATGGGACAATATGGGGTTGATTCACTTAGCAAGTGAAATTGCACCCTGCAAGGGAATTTGCACCAGAGCTTAGTAAATGAGGTGAAGCTTCACTTTGCATCACACATGCAATTAAATACCAGGATTTTTTTTAAAACTGCATTTTTGCTTGCACGTGATTGGATGATGAAAGTCAGGAGAGCTTTACCTCATTTACTAAGCTCTGGAGTAAATTCCATTGCAAAGTACAACTGCACTGTTCTATCTGTGGCCTCAGGCATAGAACATTCCAGTTGGGCTGGTTGGGGGGCTACTGTTTGGTCCTGGATCCCCCCCCCATGAACCAGAAGATAGAGAAGAGCCCTATGTTGGCAAACTACTTCCAATAGCCCAGGAGTCTTGAGTTTGGGGAAATTAAAAGCCCAGGAAATGGGTGTAAAATTTAAAAAAAAAAATAATAAGTGCCCCCCATTCCTCCATGCTCTCATGCAGATTTAAGTTGCGCACACATATGTAAACGGTGTTTGCACCACACATGTGAGGTATTGCTATGAACGGTAACGTCAGAGCAATAATTCTAGCACTAGACTCTTTTACTCTAAACAGATAACTAGTGTTGTGCGGAATACGCCATATTCAATTTCGCGATATTGCACGAATATATAGAAGAATATTCGCGAATATTCGCTAATATCGAATATTCGTGATATTTTATCCAAAAAAATTTTTGCGAAATTTCGCTAATGCGCAATTTCGCTAATGCAAAAATGATTGCGAAATTCTCATAAACGGAGATCATTTCCTGTATTACTAAACTAATATGCACTAAACATTAACTCTACACTAACTCTACTTAAAAGAAAGGAGAATAAGGGGGCAAAAGAAGGGCGGAGAAGATAATCGCGCAATATTCCTATTGCGCGATTATCTTCTCCGCCCTTTTTTTGCATCAGAGCCAATCAGAATAACTCGAATATTCGGCAAAAGGAATATCGCGCAATATTCCTTTTGCCGAATATTCGAGTTATTCTGATTGGCTCCGATGCAAAAGAAGGGCGGAGAAGATAATCGTGCAATATTCCGTTTGCCGAATATTCGAGTTATTCTGATTGGCTCTGATGCAAAAGAAGGGCGCATCAGAGCCAATCAGAATAACTCAAATATTCGGCAAAAGGAGTATTGCGCGATTATCTTCTCCGCCCTTCTTTTGCATCAGAGCCAATCAGAATAACTTGAATATTCGACAAAAGGAATATCGCGCAATATTCCTTTTGCCGAATATTCAAGTTATTCTGATTGGCTCTGATGCAAAAGAAGGGCGGAGAAGATAATCGTGCAATATTCCGTTTGCCGAATATTCGAGTTATTCTGAATGAATGAATGAATGAAAACTTATATAGCGCAGCACATGCGAAGTAAATCGCCTCTGGGCGCTTGTTGTTCCTGTCTCCTTTGAGATCAAAAGAGATGAGTCTTAATCTTTCTCCTGAAGACCAAGTAGTTCTCCTCCAGCCGAATGCTGGCTAGTAAGGCGTTCCATAGTCTGGGACCTTGGACAAAAGAAGGGCGCATCAGAGCCAATCAGAATAACTCCAATATTCGGCAAAAGGAATATTGCGCGATTATCTTCTCCGCCCTTCTTTTGCATCAGAGCCAATCAGAAAAACTTGAATATTCGGCAAAAGGAATATCGCGCAATATTCCTTTTGCCGAATATTCAAGTTATTCTGATTGGCTCTGATGCAAAAGAAGGGCCGAGTAGCTGATGCGATTCTTTTATGTTGCCGAAAAATCGCAATGCGAATTTTCGGCAACATAAAAGAATCGCATCAGCTACTCGGCCCAGGGTCTCTCTCTAATCATACCAGCAATGCTTTTAGACATCGATGGAGATCACTAGGATGTGATCTGTTTTACAAATAAATATGCAATATTCGTAGCGAATATTCGCAATGCGAATATTCGTGAGCAACACTACAGATAACCTGTAAAAAAAATGTAAAGCGCCGCCTATGGACATTCCACAAGCGTTTGCAATTTTAAAGTGTGAAATGTTAGATATCGTTTTGCTTGGCGTAATATCATCTTTTATATTTTACAAAAAAATTGATTATATATTCTGTTTTTTGCATTAAAATGTATGTATTGTAGTGTACTTTTTCCAAACAATTGCATCTGAAACCCGCTGCGCGTATACTGTGTAACATAACAAACTGCATTGGCTGCTATTTTATTCTCTAGGGCAGGGGTGTCAAACAGGCGGCCCTCCAGCTGTTGCAAAACTACAAGTCCCATGAGGCATTGCAAGGCTAACAGTTACAAGCATGACTCCCACAGGCAGAGGCATGATGGGACTTGTAGTTTCGGAACAGCTGGAGGGCCGCCAGTTTGACACCCCTGCTCTAGGGTCTCTGATAAAAAGGCCTTCTAGGTAATTTTCTAGTAAAAATTACTGATTTTTACTTGTAAACAATAAGTGACAGAAAAGACTTGGTCCTTAGGGACCACCCTATAGCAGGTATACTGCTACAGGGCAGCCCTCCTGCGCAGAATCCCATAAATATACAGTATCTCACAAAAAGTGAGTACACCCCTCAAATTTTTATAAATATTTTATTATATATTTTCATGTGACAACACTGAAAAAATGACACTTTGCTACAATGTAAAGTAGTGAGTGTACAGCTTGTATAACAGTGTCAATTTGCTGTCCCCTCAAAATAACTCAACACACAGACATTAATGTCTAAACTGCTGGCAACAAAAGTAAGTACACCCCTAAGTGAAAATGTCTAAATTGGCCCAAGGTGTCAATATTTTGTGTGGCCACTATTAGTTTCCAGCACTGCCTTGACTCTCTTCAGCATGGAGTCCACCAGAGCCTTACAGGTTGCCACTGGAGTCCTCTTCCACTTATCCATGACAACATCATGGAGCAGGTGGATGTTAGAGGCCTTGCCCTTCTCCACCTTCCATTTGAGGATGCCCCACAAATGCTCAATAGGATTTAGGTCTGAAGACATGCTTGGCCAGCCCATCACCTCTACCCTCAGCTTCTTTAGCAAGGCAGTGGTCATATTGGAGGTGTTTTTGGGGTCGTTATCATGTTGCAATACTGCCCTGCGGCCCAGTCTCCGAAGGGAAGGGATTATGCTCTGCTTCAGTATGTCACAGTACATGTTGGCATTCATGGTTCCCTCAGTGAACTGTAGCTCCCCAGTGCCGGCAGCACTCATGCAGCCCAGGCCATGACACTCCCACCACCATGTTTGAATGTAGGCAAGACACACTTGTCTTTGTACTCCTCGTCTGGTTGCCGCCACACACGCTTGACACCATCTGATCCAAATAAGTTTATCTGGGTCTCATCAGACAACAGGACACGGTTCCAGTAATCCATGTCCTTAGTTTGCTTGTCTTCAGCAAACTGTTTGCAGGCTTACTTGTGCATCATCTTTAGAAGAGGCTTCCTTCTGGGACAAAAGCCATGCAGACCAATTTGATGCAGTGTGATCCCCCACCCCTTCAACCTCTGCAGCAATGCTGGCAGCACTCATACTATTTCCCAAACACAACCTCTGGATATAACGCTGAGTATGTGCACATAACTTTTTTGGTCGACCATGGCAAGACCTGTTCTGTGTGGAACCTGTCCTGTTAAACCGATGTATGGTCTTGGCCACTGTGCTGCAGCTTAGTTTTGGGGTCTTGGCATTCGTTTTATAGCCTAGGCCATCTTTATGTACAGCAACAATTATTTTTTTAGATCCTCAGAGAGTTCTTTGCCATGAGGTGCCATGTTGAACATTCAGTGACCAGTATTAGAGAGTGAGAGCGATAACACCAAATTGAACACACCTGCTCCCCATTCACATCTGAGACCTTGTAACACTAATGAGTCACATGACACTGGGGAGGGAAAATGGCTTATTGGGCCGAAAACTTTACTTTACACCCGACACTTACGGTTTTATCTGGCTGGGTCACATACATGTCAGACATGAAAATCTATTTAAAATCTAATTACCCTTATTTTCCGGTTCTAGTAACAGCTTTTACTATTTACTTTACATTTTTAAACTTGGAAGTATGTACGTTTTTAAAAGGTGTGTGCCACATGCAAATAATTTCATTACAAACAAGTTCAGCAAGCATGTCCCTATGGGGTTTGTTGTGCACCACGTCCTTCTAAGACTCTAATTTTTAGATGCACCTGCAAGACTCTGTTTCAAGAGAATATATTTAGCACTCACTGCCTCTTATTATCACAAGAAGTGTAAGAAAAATGCTGGTGTGTGTTTTTTAGTCTCCTGACTATAATAATTATCCTTAGGATGAATGAACATCGGGAGTGTATACAGACTACAGCAGTTTGCCATGAGGGAAGCATACCAAGACCACAGCTGTAAGTTTTCTACAGCATATTATTTTAAATGGGAACACTAGGGTTACTTTACTAATGAACCTCGGGCTAAACTTGAGCAAGTACTTGTTCCATATTAGAAACTTGGAGCTTACTGAGTCCAGTGGGTCAGCATAAAGTAGAAAAAACGTTATTTTGAACAGAAGTCAGAAATGGCAGACACATATTTTTTTTTTTTGTGCTTTACTTTGCTGTATATCTGTTACATAGTTAGTCTGGGTTAAAAAAAAGACTTTACATGCACATGAAATTTAATGGCATCCCAGTCCTAATCCGTAGGGTTCAATATTCAGTTGGCACATCCTATAACAGCTTCAACTCTTCAGGGAAGCCTGTCCACAAGGTTTACGAGTGTGTCTATGGGAATGTTTGACCATTCTTCCAGAAGCACTTTTGTGAGGTCAGGCACTGATGTTGGACGAGAAGGCCTGGCTCTGCTTCATCCCAGGTGTTCTATCAGGTTGAGGTCAAGACTCTGTGCATGCCAGTTAAGTTCCTCTATCCCAAACTCACTCATCCAGGTCTTTATGGACCTAGCTTTCTGCACTGGTGCGCAGTCATGTTGGAACAGGAAGGGGCTGTCCCCAAACTTTTCCCACAAAGTTGGTAGCATGAAATTGTTCAAGTTATGTTGGATGCCTAAAGAGATCCTTTCATTGGAACTAAGGGGCCAAGCCCTAAAAAAAAAACCCAAACCAAAACCCCCCCTCCACCACATGATTTGGACCAGTGCACAAGGCAAGGTCCATAAAGACATTCAGGAAAAAGTTGCTATAGAAAAAAGCTCTTGCTGCTCATAACAGTCAAGCAGCTTCCAACCAACTGCAGACAATAATTTAAGAAAAAAATAATTCTGATTGGTTGCTGCATACATTCACTTACTGAATTACCCCAAATACCATTGATTCTGATAGTTGCTATTGATTAGTGATTACCATCCTTTGCTGGTTGGTTCGCTGGCTAAAGTGGAACTAAAAGTCTTAGCATTTCTTCTAGCTGGACATAAAGCAGCGATGTTTCATCGGACTACAAAAATAGCTACAGTATTGCCAGCCTCTTTCTGAAACTGGCCTATGAGACACTGAAATATAGATGATAGCCACATTTTGATGTTAATCCTAGCAGCCTCCCCAGTGTAAAATAACCACCTGCATAAGGAGATAAACATAAGCAACTGCTAGTTGTCTGACTAATCCAATCGTTTTAAAGAAGTCTGAATTGAGAGAAATACAGGGGCTATATTAGTCACTGTCATGGGTAGAGTTGCTACATAGCTGGTAAAAATGCGCTGCCATTTTTTTTTTAAATAGTTAGAGATTGTAAGTCCCGTTTTTTTTTTTCCAGGAAAAGTGACAAATTTAGTCCTGAAAAAAACGTAGAAAATGTGATGGAAGTCAGAATTCCTTCTTTCCAGGTATAGCCAAGCAACTAGCATTTTCATAAAAAGAGGTCAACAATGGTTAAATAATCATTTTTACATCTGTGTGAAGGTGCTGTTCCCTGGCCATGTGTTGGGGTTACCTTTCTCTCAGGGGAGCCCAGTACATCCATGGTGGGTGTCAAATTGGAAAGTGGTCAGAGATCAGCGAACTTCCATTCATCAATCTTTCCTATGTTTTATAAACCCAGGAACACTTGATTCTGGGTGCTTATGGTTTCAGGGGTGTTAGCTGTGGCCTCCTTGTTGGGTAAAAAGCTGATCAAGCACAGTCTGTCAGCTTTGATAGACTGCAATGGATTAATATACCCCTGATATCAACTTAAAGAGAACCTGTGACCTGCACTATGCTATCACATAAGGGCTTGTCAGTTCCCCTGTGTTAGCAATAAGGTTAAAGAGGACTTTCAGCCAAATATGAGGTGGTAGGCTACCACCTCATATTTTTTCTATACTCCTGCTTACTGGGTGGTGTAGGCACATTTAGGATACTCACCCAGCCCCTGGATCTAGCGTTGTACTGCTGACATCCTTCTATCTATAGACACCGCTAAGTCCATTGCTGTCATCTTACTTGTGATGTCATCGAGAGGCTCACCGACACTTCTGGGTTCAGCTGGCAGAGCCTCATTGTGACACGCTGCTAGGCCCGCTTACCTCCTACTCACTGCAAGGCCACATTGTTTCCTAAAAATTATTTAAAAAGCCACTCCTATATTCGTTTACTAGAGGGTTCGAGAGGGGGGCTTCACAAAGAGGGTGAAGATCCACTTTAAGTTTAAAAATATTTTTACTGTATCCAAAGTCGGGGGTCGTCTTATACGCCAATGACAGTCTCGTCAGGCTGTGGGCATTCATTATTTAAAAGCCGCGCCTCCTTCTCAGACTGTTCCGTGATAGGCGGAACACAAATTTTCCCAGCAGGGCCTCTGTTCAGTGTTCCGCCTATCACGGAAGCCTTCTCATCCTCGGACGAGAGGACATCCATCCTACCCCTTAGCTTCCAGAAAGACTAGTAAGGAGGGGGTACTCTTATATGGTCAGTATATCCCAAAACCAACATTTTTCCTGGAAAATTAGGGGGTTGTCTTATACGCCCAATCGTCTTATACGCCGGCAAACACGATACATTTTACCATATTTATTAATTGTCAGCAAAATGTCTGTACACAGCAAAGTTTTCACCCATCCGTCCTAGAACCAACCTTCCTTAATGTGTTTCACCATTCCTGGCTTGCTCACATGGATAGGAGAAGTCCCCTATCCTTGTGAGCAAGCCAGGTGTGGTGAAACAGAGCAAAGAAAGTTGGTTCTCCAGTGGAGACATTGTTATATGCAGTCTCTTAGTTGACAATTATTAAATACGCAAGTGGAGAAAATTGCGGAGTGCGGTTGATTCATTCTTTCATATTTTTGATTGAGAGAGAGGATGGACTATATTGGTAGCACCTGGATTGGTCATTTATAGGGGCGCATCTTGAGAGGAACTATGGATTTTGGTATATTTAAAAAAAAAGGACTTTATTAAATGAATAAAAAAATAAATATTTTGATCAATTATTCTAGGGATATTATTCACGGATCATCATTGCAGGTGTCAGACCAGTGAACATCCATTTACCAATTTCCTTTCTGCAGAATGAACCCAAAGGAAATCAGTTCTGAGTTCAGAGCTGTCAATCCCTGGCTGCTGGCTGGGACAAAATGCTAATCAAGTTCAGTCTGGGCTCTGTTGGCTTCAACAGAATGCAGAGGTGACCCCAAACATGACCAGGGTCAAAACAAACTTTGACACTCAAACCCCATTTTGCAACTTTAACATATGTTAATAAAAGTGTACATATCACAACTACTTTGTGTATCCAGGTGAATTGGGCATTTATTTGGTGATAAATGTTAATGCATATCTCTTGGATTTTGTTTTATTGAGAAATAAAAACTGGTCTAAAATAGTAAAAAAAAAACATGACCCAACACCACAAAAATCTAAAATAATATTCCTGACCATCGCAGCATCATGTGTGTGTTCTTTGTATCCATAGTAAGGCCAAGAAACAATAGAATGCATTTTGTTTGTTGTGGTATTTTTACCCTACCTAAACACACTGACACTAACAATTACTCTTAAAGTGGTTGTAACCCCTTTACAACTACTTTAACCTACAGGAAAGCCTAGATTAAGGCTTACCTGTAGGTGCTTGAAATATCTCCCGGACCTGCACGGTCTAGGAGATATTTGCAAATCGCCGTACATCGATTTGTCCTGCGCTGTGCTCTTTATAACTCGGGTCATGTCATGAGTGGAGGCTCTGGAAGGAAGAGGGGTGAAGAATGGCCGCTTGCGAGGAAGACGGGGACATTGCGGGCTTATCCTGCAGGTAAGTGTCACATAATGGGCTACTATGCGATGCATAGTAGCCCATTATGCTTTTTTGCAGGGAAACAAATAGAAAGTAACACCCATCAGGGGTTACTTCCTCTTTAAAAACGAAATATAACCTTTCTGTTTTTTACCTAAAACATGCTGACCCTAACAATAACCCGGTCATTAACTGGCACTGACACTAAATTACACAATGGGGTTTATTTACTAAAGGCAAATCCACTTTGCACTACAAGTGCACTTGGAATTGCAGTTGCTGTAGATCTGAGGGGGACATGCAAGGAAAATAAAAAACAGCATTTTTGTTTGTACATGATTAGATGATAAGATCAGCAGAGCTTCCCCCCCATTTCAGATCTTCCCCTCAGATCTACAGCGACTGCACTTCCAAGTGCAAAGTGGATTTGCCTTTAGTAAATCAACCCCACTGCCTTTAACTGACAATAACACTGAGATCTTCACTGACACTGACCTAGATCAAGCTCTGACTTATAATATATATATATATATATATATATATATATATATATACACAGAGTGCTCCTCTAGCCAAGGAGATATATACATCTTTTCCTCCTCACTAGAGGAGAAGTCTGCTGTTTCTCCTCTTCACAAAAGAGAAAAAAACAGGGGCGGGTTACAAAGTGAATGATCACTGATGTCAATCACAGCGATCATTCATTATATACTGCACTTCTATTTCTCAAAATTTGGGTCTAAGTGCGTTAGAACATTCTCACACCTCTAACAGTGGATTAAATCACGCACAGGCCCAGTTTGTTCTGGACGCAACCCATTTTTGTTTAGAACGCAATTATTTTATGTTTGATGGGGAATATTACTTACATATTTGTGGCACAGTTATGGGTGCAAGTCAGGGCTGGACTGGGACAGAAATTTGGCCCTGGACTTTATCCAGACTGGCCCACTTTGACAGGTCTCTCCCATGGCGGCCGGACAACTCCCGCACCCCCCCCCACCCAAGCCCCCTCTCCCCCTTCACTAGCCACTAGCCATTCTACTTTATTAGAGTAGAACGGCTGGTACTGGTACTCTTATAGACCAGTGGAGAAACTAGACATTATTTCACCCAGGACAAAGAATCAGTTTGGTGGGACAAGATTAGGCAGAAGTGAGAAACTCCCAGGTCATAGCTGTTGAGTCAGCTGTCTGTCCCCTCCCCCCATGCTCCTCTGTCGTTCCCCTCTGCTCCTCTGGTCCTCCCCCTGCTTCTTTGTTCCCCCCAGGTGAGCGCTGCGGGGAGGGAGAGACAGAGGAACGTAGGGGGGCGGCAGTCCGCTGTCACTGAAGCCGGCCCACTGAGCCATCGGCCCACCGGGAAACTCCCTGTAGTCCCAATGGCCAGTCCATCCCTGGTGCAAGTTTTGCACCATGCTACACAAACCCATTCGCCAATATTGTCTTTTTTTAATGGATGATACATATTCTACAATGTCATCTTTCGTAGATTACGCAGACAACTCAGGTGCAGGCAATGCACTTAGCAAAGCAGGAACAAAAATTGTCTCTGGACAGCCGCACTCTGAACAAATTGTAGCCTTTATTAAAAGAAGGACAGCACTACAAGTCACAGCAACATAAAATAAAACCCGTCCTCTGACGTGTTTCGCACTGAAACTAGTGCTTAGTCAGCCCCTTGTGTGTATCATTCAGCCATGTCCACAATCAGGAATTTCTAGGATTTTTGAATCTGGATCTGGAGTCAGGTCACACAGATTTAACAATTATCTCTAAAAAAAACATTTAAAAAAAAAATCAGCTGGTAATACATATCTCCATACCAAAAGCGGTGTAACATACTGTTGAATTACCAGATTTTTTTAAATAGATACAGTAACTGCGTTGAGCCCATTTCATCATCTTAACCACTTCAGCCCCGGAAGAATTTACCCCCTTCCTGATCAGAGCACTTTTTGCAATTCGGCACTGCCTCGCTTTAACTGACAATTGCGCAGTCGTGCGACGTTGCACCCAAACAAAATTGACGTATGTTTTCCCCCACAAATAGAGCTTTGTTTTGGTGGTATTTGATCATTTCAGTTTTCGGACAAGTGCGTCCTGAATTGGTTTCAGTCCAGAATTTTCATTTCAGTTTGTAACCCTACATTATGATTAAAATTAAATCGAAGCCTCAAAATATATTTTTGTCATGTATCTTCAGGCCGGTCATTTAACTCCCGACGGCTCCAATACTCTGATCCAGGGCTTCCAATCTGACAAGCAGGGAGGGGAGAGAGCTGTGGATGACGGGAAGCATGTAAACTGACTACGGTGTCAGAGCTCAGCAGCCATGATAAACTGTGGTCAGTTTACAGGGGGAGGGCAGAAACTGGCAGAAACCGGCAGGTATTTATTTTACAGCTTTTACAGGGGCAGGTTAGACAGCACAAGCACTGTTTTCATGTAAAAATCACATTTTTTTTGCTAGAAAATCAATCAGAACCCCCAAACATTATATGTATATATATTTTAGCAGACACCTTAGGGAATAAAATGGCGGCCATTGCAACTTTTTTTTTTGCACGGTATTTGTGCAATAATTTTTCAAACGCCATTTTTGGGGAAAAAAAAAAACGGTTTAATGAATTAAAAAATAACAAAACAGTAAAGTTAGCCCAATTTTTTTGTATAATGTGAAAGATGAAGTTATGCCGAGTAAATAGATACCCACATGTCACTCTTAAAAATTGCGCACACTCATGGAATGGCGCCAAACTTCAGTATGTCTATAGGCGACGCTTTATCATTTTTTACAGGTTACTATTTTCGAGTTACAGAGGTCTAGTGCTATCAGACGCTCTAACGCACGCGATTATACCTCACATGTGGGGTTTAAACGGTGTTTACATATGTGGGCGGAACTTGCATACGTGTTCGCATCTGAGATAACGGGGACAGGGGCGTTTTTTTTATTTTACTTAATTTTTTTTATATTTACACTTTTTTTTTTTTTTGATCACTTTTATTCCTATTACAAGGAATGTAAACATCCATTGTAATAGGAATCAGTGTGACACGTCCTCTTTATGGAGAGATGTGGGGTCATCAAGACCCCACATCTCTCCTCCAGGCTTACAAGCATGAAATCGGTGAAAAAAAATCACCAATCACATGCCGACAGCCGCGATTGCGGCTTTGTTTACTTCCTGGTCATAACGTCGCGCCCGGGCCTTCTGACGGTTATAGAGATGACTCATCTCTATGCTTCACCAAGGAGCGCCGGCCGATTCGCTCTCCGGGCCCCCAATGGCATGGGAGAGCCCAGAGAAGCACCGGATGGCGGCGGGAGGGGGATGTCTGAATGATGCCTATAGCTGCAGGCATCATTCAGATATCACAGCACAAAGTGGAGGACGTCATATGACGTCCTCCTGTGGAAAAGTGGTTAAGAAACCATTTGCTACAATGTAAAGCATGGGTCTTCAAACTACCACCCTCCAGTTGTTCAGAAACTACAATTCCCATCATGCCTAGTCATGTTTGTGAATGTCAGTGTGTTACAATGCCTCATGGGGTGTGTAGTTCTACAACAGCTGGAGAGCTGTAGTTTGAAGAGCCATGATGTAAAGAATGGGATATAATCTCACATATGTCGCCATATACAGGCATCTATTACCACCACTAGGTCACCTGTATAAGGAGACATGTAATCAGTTTTAGTACTGTTTAATGTTTACATTTGCTGTTTTCCTGTATCAGTAAAATATTTGTTTTACATTTTTATTTGTAAAACAATTTAATAACACCTTAAAGTGGAATGTCACTCTCCCACTAAACATTGATTATTTTGATTTCTCGTGCTGCTAGTATTAGTAAACACATAGGAAAATAGTTATTTGTTTGAAACAATTTTTTTTTTTTACATTTCTTCAGTTACGTCCGTTTTTTTTGCCTAGGCAAATACTGTCATACATCCCAGGAGTCTTCAGGAGGGGTTTTCTCAGCCAATCACACCCTCGCCTGCATGCATGCCTGAGCTAAGTGCAGATGGAGTTTAGGAAGGAAATTCTACATGAATCATTTGCCCAAGTGGCCAAGGCCAGAAATGCTAGGAGGGTGTTTTTCAACAAAATAAAGCACAGAGACCTGGATGGATGGATGGAGAGGGTGCTTTAAATATTAGAAATTAATTGAATAGTGTTTTGCGTTTGTGGTGCCCAGATGCAGCTACTTTAAAAGTCACATCTGCTTGTCATATTTGGGCTTTTTTCCCCCTTTATATATAACATTTTGGGATGAGTCAATATTTTGTTCTGATCCTTTGCGCTCTCTCTTTTCTCTGTCGTTGTTCCTGAAAAGACAGGGAGCCCTGTAGCCTAGTGCAGGAACTGAGCCCTGTAGTCCCCACACTGGTTCCTATTTTTGCAGCTGAGCCCTGTAGTCCCTATCTCTGCAGGATCTGAGCCCTGTTGTCCCTATCTCTGCAGGATCTGAGCCCTGTTGTCCCTATCTCTGCAGGAACTGAGCCCTGTAGTGCCTATCTCTGCAGGAACTGAGCCCTGTAGTCCCTATCTCTGCAGCAACTGAGCCCTGTAGTGCCTATCTCTGCAGGAACTGAGCCCTGTAGTGCCTATCTCTGCAGCAACTGAGCCCTGTAGTGCCTATCTCTGCAGGAACTGAGCCCTGTAGTCCCTATCTCTGCAGGATCTGAGCCCTGTTGTCCCTATCTCTGCAGGAACTGAGCCCTGTAGTTCCTATCTCTGCAAGATCTGAGCCCTGTAGTCCCTATCTCTGCAGGATCTGAGCCCTGTTGTCCCTATCTCTGCAGGAACTGAGCCCTGTAGTGCCTATCTCTGCAGGAACTGAGCCCTGTAGTTCCTTTATCTGCAGGAACTGAGCCCTGTAGTTCCTTTATCTGCAGGAACTGAGCCCTGTAGTTCCTTTCTCTGCAGGAACTGAGCCCTGTAGTCCCTATATCTGCAGCATCTGAGCCCTGTTGTCCCTATCTCTGCAGGATCTAAACCCTGTTGTCACTATCTCTGCAGGATCTGAGCCCTGTTGTCCCTATTTCTGCAGGATCTGAGCCCTGTTGTCCCTATTTCTGCAGGATCTGAGCCCTGTTGTCCCTATCTCTGCAGGATCTAAACCCTGTTGTCACTATCTCTGCAGGATCTGAGCCCTGTTGATCCTATCTCTACAGGATCTGAGCCCTGTTGTCCCTATCTCTACAGGATCTGAGCCCTGTAGTCCCTATCTCTGCAGGAACTGAGCCATCTAGTCCCTATCTCTGCAGGAACTGAGCCCTCTAGTCCCTATCTCTGCAGGATCTGAGCACTGTAGTCCCTATCTCTGCAGCATCTGAGCCCTGTTGTCCCTATCTCTGCAGCATCTAAACCCTGTTGTCACTATCTCTGCAGGATCTGAGCCCTGTTGTCCCTATCTCTGCAGGATCTGAGCCCTGTTGTCCCTATCTCTACAAGATCTGAGCTCTGTTGCCCCTATCTCTACAGGATCTGAGCCCTGTTGTCCCTATCTCTACAGGATCTGAGCCCTGTAGTCCCTATCTCTGCAGGAACTGAGCCCTCTAGTCCCTATCTATGCAGGATCTGAGCAATGTAGTCCCTATCTCTGCAGGATCTGAGCAATGTAGTCCCTATCTCTGCAGGATCTGAGCCCTGTTGTCCCTATCTCTGCAGGATCTGAGCTCTGTTGTCCCTATTTCTGCAGGATCTGAGCCCTGTTGTCCCTATTTCTGCAGGATCTGAGCCCTGTTGTCCCTATCTCTGCAGGATCTAAACCCTGTTGTCACTATCTCTGCAGGAACTGAGCCCTGTAGTGCCTATCTCTGCAGCAACTGAGCCCTGTAGTGCCTATCTCTGCAGGAACTGAGCCCTGTAGTGTCTATCTCTGCAGGAACTGAGCCCTGTAGTCCCTATCTCTGCAGGATCTGAGCCCTGTTGTCCCTATCTCTGCAGGAACTGAGCCCTGTAGTTCCTATCTCTGCAAGATCTGAGCCCTGTAGTCCCTATCTCTGCAGGATCTGAGCCCTGTTGTCCCTATCTCTGCAGGAACTGAGCCCTGTAGTGCCTATCTCTGCAGGAACTGAGCCCTGTAGTTCCTTTATCTGCAGGAACTGAGCCCTGTAGTTCCTTTATCTGCAGGAACTGAGCCCTGTAGTTCCTTTCTCTGCAGGAACTGAGCCCTGTAGTCCCTATCTCTGCAGCATCTGAGCCCTGTTGTCCCTATCTCTGCAGAATCTAAACCCTGTTGTCACTATCTCTGCAGGATCTGAGCCCTGTTGTCCCTATTTCTGCAGGATCTGAGCCCTGTTGTCCCTATTTCTGCAGGATCTGAGCCCTGTTGTCCCTATCTCTGCAGGATCTAAACCCTGTTGTCACTATCTCTGCAGGATCTGAGCCCTGTTGATCCTATCTTTGCAGGATCTGAGCTCTGTTGTCCCTATCTCTACAGGATCTGAGCCCTGTTGTCCCTATCTCTACAGGATCTGAGCCCTGTAGTCCCTATCTCTGCAGGAACTGAGCCATCTAGTCCCTATCTCTGCAGGAACTGAGCCCTCTAGCCCCTATCTCTGCAGGATCTGAGCACTGTAGTCCCTATCTCTGCAGCATCTGAGCCCTGTTGTCCCTATCTCTGCAGCATCTAAACCCTGTTGTCACTATCTCTGCAGGATCTGAGCCCTGTTGTCCCTATCTCTGCAGGATCTGAGCCCTGTTGTCCCTATCTCTACAAGATCTGAGCTCTGTTGCCCCTATCTCTACAGGATCTGAGCCCTGTTGTCCCTATCTCTACAGGATCTGAGCCCTGTAGTCCCTATCTCTGCAGGAACTGAGCCCTCTAGTCCCTATCTATGCAGGATCTGAGCAATGTAGTCCCTATCTCTGCAGGATCTGAGCAATGTAGTCCCTATCTCTGCAGGATCTGAGCCCTGTTGTCCCTATCTCTGCAGGATCTGAGCTCTGTTGTCCCTATCTCTGCAGGATCTGAGCCCTGTTGTCCCTATCTCTGCAGGAACTGAGCCATGTTGTCACTATCTCTATAGGATCTGAGCTCTGTTGTCACTATCTCTGCAGGATCTGAGCCCTGTTGTCCCTATCTCTATAGGATCTGAGCCCTGTTGTCCCTATCTCTATAGGATCTGAGCCTTGTTGTGCCTATCTCTGCAGGAACTGAGCCCTGTTGTCCCTATCTCTATAGGATCTGAGCCCTGTTGTCCCTATCTCTGCAGGATCTGAGCACTGTAGTCCCTATCTCTGCAGGATCTGAGCCCTGTTGTCCCTATCTCTGCAGGATCTGAGCACTGTAGTCCCTATCTCTGCGGGATCTGAGCCCTGTTGTCCCTATCTCTGCAGGAACTGAGCCCTGTTGTCCCTATCTCTATAGGATCTGAGCTCTGTTGTCACTATCTCTGCAGGATCTGGGCCCTGTTGTCCCTATCTCTATAGGATCTGAGTCCTGTTGTCCCAGAACAGGTTCCTATCTCTGCTGGAGCGAAGCAACGCAGTCCCCGCACAGACACCAGTCCCTATTTGGGCTGTAAGTGAGTGGTCCAAGCAGAGGTCTCTATCTGAGTAGTCCAGTCCCCACATAGGTCCCTATTTGTGCCGGAAGCAAGCCCTGTATTCCCTATCTCTGCCAGAACTGAGCCATGTAGTCCTTATCTCACCCAGAACTGAGCCCTGCAGTCCCCATGCAGGTCCCTATCTCTGCAGGAGCTAAGCCCCTCAGTCCCTGCACAGACACAGGTCCCTATCTGGGCTGGAAGTGAGTGGTCCAAGCAGAGGTCTCTATCTGTGTACTTCAGTCCCTGCATACATCCCTATTTGTGCCAGAAGCGAGCCCTTTGATCCCTATCTCTGCCAGAACTGAGCCCTGTAGTCCCTATCTCATCCAGAACTGAGCCCTGCAGTCCCTATCTCATCCAGAACTGAGCCCTGTAGTCCCTATGCCATCCAGAACTGAGCCCTTTGATCCCTATCTCTGCCAGAACTGAGCCCTGTATTCCCTATCTCTGCCAGAACTGAGCCTTGTAGTCCCTATCTCTGCCAGAACTAAGCCCTGTAGTCCCTATCTCATCCAGAACTGAGCCCTGCAGTCCCCATGCAGGTCCCTATCTCTGCAGGAGCTAAGCCCCTCAGTCCCTGCACAGACACAGGTCCCTATCTGGGCTGGAAGTGAGTGGTCCAAGCAGAGGTCTCTATCTGTGTACTTCAGTCCCTGCATACATCCCTATTTGTGCCAGAAGCGAGCCCTTTGATCCCTATCTCTGCCAGAACTGAGCCCTGTAGTCCGTATCTCATCCAGAACTGAGCCCTGCAGTCCCTATCTCATCCAGAACTGAGCCCTGTAGTCCCTATGTCATCCAGAACTGAGCCCTTTGATCCCTATCTCTGCCAGAACTGAGCCCTGTAGTCCCTATCTCTGCCAGAACTGAGCCTTGTATTCCCTATCTCTGCCAGAACGGAGCCCTGTAGTCCCTATCTCATCCAGAACGGAGCCCTGCAGTCCCCATGCAGGTCCCTATCTCTTCAGGAGCTAAGCCCCTCAGTCCCTGCACAGACACAGGTCCCTATCTGGGCTGGAAGTGAGTGGTCCAAGCAGAGATCTCTATCTGTGTACTTCAGTCCCTGCATACATCCCTATTTGTGCCAGAAGTGAGCCCTTTGATCCCTATCTCTGCCAAAACTGAGCCCTATAGTCCCTATCTCATCCAGAACTGAGCCCTGCAGTCCCTATCTCATCCAGAACTGAGCCATGTAGTCCCTGTGTCATCCAGAACTGAGCCCTTTGATCCCTATCTCTGCCAGAACTGAGCCCTGTAGTCCCTATCTCATCCAGAACTGAGCCCTGCAGTCCCTATCTCATCCAGAACTGAGCCCTGTAGTCCCTATCTCATCCAGAACTGAGCCCTGCAGAACTTAGCCCTGTAGTCCCTATCTCTGCCAGAACTGAGCCCTGTAGTCCCTATCTCTGCCAGAACTGAGCCCTGTAGTCCCTATCTCATCCAGAACTGAGCCCTGCAGCCCCCCACAGACACATGTCCCAATCTGTGCCGGAAGTGAGTGGTCCAAGCAGAGGTCTCCAGCTGTGTAGTGCCAGCACAGGTCCCTATCTGTGCCGGAAGTGAGCCCCAGCCATGGTCCAAGCGCAGGTCTCCAGCTCTGTAGTCCCCGCACAGACACAGGTCCCTATGTGTGCCGGAAGTGATTGGTCCAAGCACATGTCTCCAGCTGTGTAGTCCCCTATGTGCAGGGACTGGTCCCCATGGTCCCGGCGAAGTTAGTTATGTGTCCGGTGAGGCGGCCAGTGAAGGGGTTAAGCGGTGGTTGGATCCTCCTCCTCCTCCTCCGTCTCCGGAGTGTCAGTGTGTGAGCTCCGCCAGCCTCCCCGGCCATGCCTTTCCGCCTCCATGCAGCCGCCCTTCCCCTCGCACTGCTCCCTCTTATTCTGGCTATTGTGTATAATCTCCGCGCAGCCGCCTCACTCTAATCAAGAAGATTAGAGATTCTTGCGCGTCCGGAAATCCCAATCCCCCCCCCCCTTCTCTTCTTCCCCCCCCTCCTCCACCCTGGTACACCCCCTCATCCATCTCACCTCTCACCTGCCTGCTAAAAGTCCCCTATGGACCGTCCTCCTCCCCGGCCGGCCCTTTCCCCGTCTCCCCTCTCCGTTCTTCATCCCCTGGCCGCTGCCATTGCTCCCAGCCCGGCCGCTCTCCTCCTCCCCCTCTCATCATGTCTCTCCTCCTCCTCCTCCTCTGTCTCTCTCCCAGGACGTCGGCTGATCCGGGGCCGCCAGGGAAGGGCTTGGGGCTGCGGGAAGGGAGCCGGTGGCCTGCCTGCTGTTATTTTGTATTAAAATGAGGAGGAGGAAGAAGAAGCAGCAGCAGCAGCAGCACAACACCGGAGGCATCCGCAGCAGCAGCAGCAGCATCCTTATTAACGAGAGCGCAGAGAACGGCGGCAGGAGCAGGAGGAGGAGGAGGAGGAGTGATGAGTCAATACAACTAATAATTTAATGGGGACACACAAAACGCAGAGAGAGAGAGAGGAGAGAGAGAGGCGGCTCTGGACAAACACAACAGACACACACACACTGTGCTGACACATCGGAGGAAACAACAAGACCAACACAACAACAACAAGACCAATATACAACAACAAGACCAATATACAACAACAAGACCAATACAACAACAACAAGACCAATACAAGAAGAAGCAGAAGAAGTCATGGTGCCCATTGTTGAATAATGCATGAATATCTGGAGGAGCCCGACAGCCTGATCGCAGCCACTCTCCGTCCCCATTCATCCCTGTGATTTGGCCCCCCGTTTGTTTCGCTCCCACCCCTCCCATCTACTTATACATGGAGACATCGCCGCTCCTCCACCTGTCAACTCAGTAAAAGTGGCAGCGCTGCTCCTCTTCTTCTCTTCTTCTTTATTCCGGGAAGAAACTTTCTACAAAAGAGGGGAGATGACATCTTCTCTATGACATCCGCAGTCCTCTGATCCCCCCTCCAATCGATCGCCCCCCCCCCTTTTATTTTTTCTTCCACTATGACTTGATTGCCAGCTTCCTGGACAAGACCTTCTCCAGCTGATGAAAGATTAATGCACTTTTCTTCATCTCCCCCTTCCTTGTTTTAGCCATGCTTTAATTAGCCCTGACTGTTTATTATTTATTATTCTTATGACTTGACGATTTTTCCCCTGCCCTTCCCCCCTTGTTCTGGGGGAGGCCATGAACACACAAACATAAAATCTAGAAAGGAGGATACAAATATTTATTAAAAGTCAGCAGTATATCTGCCAGGTGTCTGTGCCTCCACCAGGAAGCTGCCTGTCCCCAAACAATTTCTATGCTGTATCAAGTTGTAAAGTGGTGAGTGATCCTTTTCTTCAGAGTCTCTCTGTGTGTGTCTCTGTGTGTGGCTGGAGTTTGTGTGTTGTGACACTGTAGCACTTTTGCTCCTTTGTCTCTTTAAAAGGTCAGAAGGAAATCCTGGTCGGGATCGTGGCAGTCCTAGGGATTGGCAGCCTCCAGCACTGGCTGGGAACTTCCCTCTGCCTTCCTGGGTCTCTGGAGACTTGACAGTGTTGCTGCTGCACTAATGTGCTCCGTGTGATTGTTGTTTTGACTTGCTGGAGGAACAGCAGGGTGGAAAGTTGTGCTTAGCCATCAGCTGCTGTTTACACATAACATGTTAGAGATTCTGTTCCATGAAGGTGTACTCATGGATCTCAGAGGTTCCTGTTAGCTAGGTGTGCAAGGATGTGCATGGGGTGGGCTCAGTGTGCAGGTTACAACACCAGCATAAGGATCCTTGTTTAAAAAAAAGTGACAGTTATTCTAAAATGAAACAAGTCACATGGCTGAAGATAAAGATCCTTACCATATAATGTGTTTACATGGTAATCAGTATGTTAACAGTTCTGAATCATATTCGCAATGCATGCACTTTGTGTTATGTTATAGTTGTGTATATGTGTGTATTTATATATATATATATATATATATATATATATATATATATATATATATATATATATAGATAGATATATATCTACATATCTATATATATATATATATATATATATATATATATATATATATATATATATATATATATATATATATATATATATATATATATATATATATATATATATATATAGATCTATATATATATATAGATCTATATATATAGATCTATATATATATATATCTATATATATATATATATCTATATATATATATATATAGATATATATATATATAGATCTATATATATTCAGATATAGATAGATAGATAGATAGATAGATAGATAGATAGATAGATAGATAGATAATATATTAGTGAATAATCTATGTTATTCAGGTCATAGCTAATAGTAGGTGATTACATTCAACTGGACTTGTTCTGTAAAATATTAATGGAGTTTCAGGGACATACCCCAAGGTGATTGCATTAAAGTGACTGAGATACCCATGTGAATATAAATGTTGGGGGTATATTCCACATTAGACACCCATTAGAGCTGAAGAAGCTGCTTAGATTAGATAAGTATCAAAAAAATAGCATTACAGAACAGGTCTAGAAGTATGTTGCAAAGTAATAATACATTAAAAAAAAAATAATGTTGTAAAAACGGTTGCTGTAAATTAATTTTATATATATATATATATATATATATATATATATATATATATATATAAAAATATATATATATATAGATTAATTTACAGCAACAGTTTTTACAACATTATTATTATTTTTATTTTTTTTACAATATATACATATAAATATATATATATATATATATATATATATATATATATATTACTTCCACTAACAATAATATAAATATGTAGTAGCTATATAGTAACTTCCATTAAAAACGATATATAATTTAATATAAAAAAAAAATATATATATATATATATATATATATATATATATATTATATATAATTCAGCTTTATGATAGTTGCCATTATTATTATACCTTCTAAAGCATAATGTAGACTCCTCCTTTTATTCAAAAAAAAAAAAAAGCTTTCCACAACTTGTTTGCAGACAGACTTGAAGGTGTGAAGTATTCTACTGTAGCCAATGTCTGTTTCCTCCTTTCAATGACATACAAATGGCCTGCCTGCTCATTCACAACATGATACAGCTGAGCCAAGGAGACAGTACTTTGCTGACCCTGTGTCTGCAGTGAATGGGTTAAGGAGATTGAGGCTGTGCCTGACAGGGATAACTACAGATAATAGTCACCGCCTTGTGCTGTCATTGTGGGTACACTCTGCTCATCATTATTTGTAATTGAGATCTTGGTGAACTTTAGCCTTGGGCACAGTGTTTTAAATGGGGGGGGGGGGGTAGATGGTTTATGCACGTTTGATTCCAGTTTTGACACCAAATACATTGTGGGTAGTCCACAAATCAAGGAGTCCTCTATGAGCATTGTCCTGGCCACATTTCTCAGAAATAGCTCCTAGTTGGAGGGAATGTAGTGTCTGACATTCAGACGTCACTTACATCATGACTTGAGTACTTGCACTTTATCACTTCAGAACTACTGCAGTCTTACCTCCTATACCAAGATAGATGTAGATTTTAATGTTTGCTGTATTCAGAGGTAGGGCATGCAATGTTCAAGAGTGCAAGTCTGATTTATTTGAACCTAAGGCCTTTTCTAAAATAAGTGTAATTAATAGACTTAAATTAAGCTTTTTATTTCAGTAAGGTCTATAATACATAGGGGAAGGTTAAGTCCTAACCTTTTTTTTCTTAGTATGCCTGCCTTCCAGAAAAAGAATAAAAACATTATTTTAGCAATATTACATTTTCTACACAGCATTTTATCCTTGTGTGTTTGCCTAGTTTTGGATTTGAAATGCATGAGTTGAGAAGTCACATTTATAAGATATACATTTGAAAATTGTAGAGATTAGACTTTGTACAACAAAGTTTCTGATGATGTAACTAATATCAGTGTCTATTGTAAATGAAATAGAGGGTTCCATTAATAATGATTTCAATAAATACATTAAGTATTGTTAGAAATGTACTAAGTAACAAGTTATTAAATGAGAAGGTGGCACTGTCTGTTACATGGAATCTTAAAAAAATGAAAGAAAAGTTTAAAGGTCCTTTGAAAAATCTGTAAAAAACTGTTGCAGCAGCAGGTGTATGCATGTGCAGTGCAACATTAAAAACGTTTACTTGGAATGACTTATTACATATATATATATATATTGATTGAGAAGTGATATCAGGTAATAAACCCTTTCTCTATCTGCCATGCAAGGCTCATGTGACACCGGTAATGCAACATATTTACCAGTTTTTTAGTTCATCCATTTTTACTTTGGTTACCCAAATATAGTTGTTACTTTTTATGTTCTTGAAGCTTTTAGGAAATTCATTTTTTTGCTGTTGTAGATGCAGTTGAATGCAGATACTGAAAGAATCTAAAGTCTTACACAAAAAAAATGAAATTTAAAATCATTACAGAAGTCTGTCTTACTAAATCAGGGAAAAGTTATCTTTTTTTAGGGTGGCAGAACATTCCGTAAATAAATTCTTGCTTAAGGTGTGGTAAGCATATTCCTAAATCAAAGCAGTGTCAATAGATATGAGGAATAGACTTTCAAAGCATAAATCAATATGTACAAGCTTTGCAGGTGTTCATTATTTGTAGTCAATTAAAAAAAAAAAATGGTCTGGCTCCTCTCACGAGATGTGTGCTACAACTTAATTGTCCAAGCAATTTCCTTTTTATGTCTATGTATGTGTATATATTTGTACACTAGTAAAATTGGTCACCATTTGCATTTTTTTCTATGCTACAAAAGATGAGCGTGCCTCATAGATTTATAAACACTTTTTTTTTAATTGAGCCAGGTGATCCTTAGAGGCGGGACTGAGCATGGATCATTCGAACGAGAAAACTCAGGGGATAGAACATTCAGAAATGTCTAACAATGTAAGCGATCCAAAAGGTCCGCCAGCCAAAATAGCCCGCCTTGAGCAGAATGGAAGTCCTCTAGGAAGAGGAAGAGCTGGAAGCATAGGAGGAAAAATGCAAGGGGTGCCTCTTAGACATTCCGCTCATATGATGAGGTCCAGTATCCGAAAAGGTAATATTCCTAAGACAAGCTCACTTCCTAGGTGAATGCAAGATAGCAGCTGCATTTCGGTACTTTGCTTTACATCAAAGTAGGTTTGACATTTATTTTTCAGTGATTACTTATTATAGATATATCGATATAGATATAGATAGATATATACGTCTATATATTATATATCTATATATATATATGAGATAGATATATAGATAGAGATACATATATATATATCTATATATATATATATATATATATAGATATATATATATATATTATATATATATATCCTCTTATGATAAATATTTATGTTAGTTGGTAGTAGAATACTAATAGGTCTGTGGGTTTTAGCAAACAAGATTTTTCAAGGTTCACTTTTACACTCTCACCCGCACTCTCTATCTATCTATCTATCTATCTATCTATCTATCTATCTATCTATCTATCTATCTATCTATCTATCTATCTATCTATCTATCTGTATTTTTATTTATTTTTTAATGCTTGCTCTGCCATCCTCTAGTTGGACAACACATCCTATAGTCTGTGGGACAAAGAAGAACAACTCAAACACAGTTGAAAACTTCAACCCATATCATATGGAAATCTAAAGAATGGGCTTATTATAGTTGCTTCCTTCAGGTTTGGAATGCTCTGAGCATTATTTAGAGACAACTGATAATTTCAGCTACATAGTTGAAGGCATTGGAATTTCATTGTCTTCAATGTGTAACATTTATCATACAATCCTTCGTTTTGCATTCCGTTTGGCGAAAACAAAGCATATATTGATCTTAAAATGAACAGACACAGCAGTTGGTATTGTTAGATCTCTATCTATTAAAATGGAAAAAGAGCACTTCAGCAAATTCTTTGGCCTCAGTTCATGATTACCCTATTTATTGATTGTTTGCCAAGAATGTATGCATCTTAAGAAAGCCAGGGCAGAACAAGCATTAAAAATATAATTTATTATGGCTTTTCAATGCGAGTGCATTAATATTGTACTGAGGAGCTGGAGCAAGGCTTTATAAAAGGACATTCTGACGCCTGCAAACATATAAGTTCTATAAATTCCTAAATAGGAGATTTCAGTTGCCTCTGGTAGTATGTGATATTTGCACAGCAAAGTTTAATGCCAGGACAGTTTTAGACAAGGATTCTACAGACTCGCTGCTCCTTATGCAGACTTGTTGTTTACATAGGCTCATAAATGTTCAGCAAAAGCTCTAGCAGTGCCTTCAGGTTGGAATCATCTTATATTTTTAGCACTGACCAAAGCTTTCCTCTTTTTTAATACTGGGCAGTTATAAAGTTGCAGGGCCAAGCATTCAGTCAGATGGGAGCAGTTAATGCGAGAATACTGCTCTTTAATGCTGATGACTTGAGGAAGGACAGCACGTCACTCTGTGCTAATAACATGCATTTGCTCTGGGTTAAAGAACTATGTGTGTAGCTTGATTTCTTGTTTTTATTGTCACGTTATCTCCCATGCATTTTAGAAATGAGGGCTTCAGATAATACATTGTTTATTAACGCGGCATCTTATTATTAAAATGAGTTGATCGAAAGTCCATCTAAGGAGTGAGATTTTAATTGCGCGGAGCTAGAACTTCTATATTTCTTTTTAAAAAGACCCAAGCAGTGTCTCATGTAGCATGTTTCAGGCTCAGGGAGCTCTTTCTCTGAATTGATTGTGATCTTTTCTGGCACAGAGGAAGGGAACAAATGAGAGACTTGCGTAAGGTCACAAGGAGAGTTCACATAATGAATTGAGCTCCCCTCACCCACTTCAAAGACATAGGAGTCCCTACTTAGCTACTCCTTCAGAAGAGAATAGCTACAGTCTTCCTACATGTTGAAAGAACAGTTCCAGATCTTAACCAATTGAATACCAATGTCGACTTACTAAGAAATGGATTTGGATGAGTGATTTTCATTTGATTATTGACAATAAACAGCTTGTGCACTATATTTCCAGGGTTGGTTTCCAGGAAAAAAGTAATATTTTATTATATATATTTATTATATCTTTGACATTTTGAACATTTTAATCCTTTAACATAACTTAGTTTGTGATATTGTTAGCTTTCCAGTAATACACTTGTGAGGAAAGGTCTAAGTACATTTGCAACGCGCTACCTTTAGTTGGTTGTATAAATGTAAAACTTAATTTCAGAATATGTTATGATATCCTAGTCCACCATGGAAGACAACAGATGCCTTTTTTTTATTGAAGAAAAAATTGGCAAACATTTTGGTAAAATGACCACTGTAGTGCATTGTAAACATTGCTGCTAAACTGTTGTCAGGAAATTAAAGAATTAAAGAATGTATTTCTATGACTTTTAAGGGGATCACTTTTCTACTTTTTATATTGAATTACATTCTAGTGGGCCGCTGTGCCAGTAATTAGTAAAGTACCTATTTTTTATTTATTGTATTGTTAATGAGATATTATGTTGTGCCTAGTTTGAAGCATCCAAATGTTATACCTAAGTGTGCCAATCATTAAATTATTTTAACTTTAGGTCATCAGAAGAATGAAATACTTTTATTGTACATTTGTAATATAGTGATTTTATATACTTCAATTTTTGTGAGTGTTTTGGATAGGTATTGTGTTTTTATTTATTACCTGTAACTGTTGTTAGTGATGTTTTTATTTTTTTCTCTTTTCATGTTTGTAGGAAACATGCTTCCGGTTTTTTGCGTGGTGGAACATTATGAAAATTTCATTGAGTATGACTGCAAAGAGGAGCATGCAGAGTTTGTATTGGTTAGGAAGGACATGCTTTTTAACCAGTTGATTGAAATGGCTCTACTGTCCCTTGGATATTCTCACAGCGCAGCTGCCCAAGCCAAAGGTAAATAATCAAGTCAAAGAAAATGGGTGTTACATTGTTACTCAAAATGTTTTAATTTCTTCTTTTATATTTCCATATAATTACTATGATTATTTTTACTATAACATATTTTTGCAGCTAAATTGTATATAACATGGCTAGTTTTAAGGGACTTCAGATGTTAGCACTGAATCATTAGCATGACTATTGACCTTAATAATATGGTCCACTGAGAATCTAGGGAGAAATGCTGAGCATATCTGAGCAGATGGAATGCTGAAAGTCAATTTGCATTTATGACTGAATACCTAGATGTGTTTCCTTTTTCAGTTTTCACATTTTTGTTATTATTTAGGCAGCGTAATTTGCTGCTGACTCTTTCTTAAATATTTAGGTGTAAAAATTGTTGAGGCTCAGTTTCTCTGAATTAGTTAGGCAGAGATATTGGTATTTTGGTGCTTGTTAATCAAGATGTATATTTCTCATTAATTATTATTGGAGATAGTGTGGTATTTATCAAGCTCCTTATACTCTGTGAAATACAATGGAGTATTTCGCTATTTTTTTAATTATTATTTTAGATGCTATTTTAAAGGTCTGACTTTTTTTTTTTTTCATGAATTATTATCGTAGGGTTAATTTTGAAAGTAATACACTTTATCTTTATGACACAGGGCTGATCCAAGTTGGTAAATGGAATCCAGTTCCACTTTCCTGTGTTACAGATGCTCCTGATGCCACTGTAGCAGATATGCTACAAGATGTGTTTCATGTGGTCACACTGAAAATACAACTACATAGGTGAGTCATGATGTGTAGACTGCTTAGTTCCTTATCAGCTGCAGGTGTCTTTCATTCCTTTGTTTTTTTTTTGTTTTTTTAATATGGCGTGCGCTAATATATATTCCTGGCACCAAAAGTTTCTACAGAGACTGGAGGATTACTTTTACTTGTGTCTGACATACATTTTATTTTACATATTTTTTTCGTTGTTGTGTGTATGTGTGTTAGTGTGTGTGTTTTTTTGTTACACATGCTGTATATGCTGAATTATATTTAGCCAATTAATTCAATATATGCATTACAAATGGGTATTTTACATAAAATGTACTTAACAGAAAATATTTTTGCATATCCTGCACAAAGCCATCTGGGTACATTCTGTGAAAGAATGACTTCACCCTTCTTAATGTAATCTGGTATGTGACATATTTTTTTTTTGTTTTGTTTTTCTTCAGCCGCAATAAATAGTAAAAAAAAAGACTGATCTTAAGCCTGTTTCTCCTGATCAGTTGTGAGAAGGCATTGCACCTTAAATTGTTTCACCAAGCGCATCAGAGCAGGAAGGTAGAAGTAACATGCAAAAATAGTCGCCACATGCAGCTGATGTATAATTCATGCATCAATACAGCAGATGTGTTGTATAAAGTAATTAACTAATCGGAACAATCAGGAGACCGAGAGCAATCTCCAGATGCATCTGCTTGATGCGCAAAATGAAATCTGTCTGTCTTTAAGGAATGTTCTGCAGCAGGATGCAATCTTGTAATAATCCCTTCTCTAATCTGTCTCTAATAGTTGCCCCAAACTTGAAGACTTGCCTCCTGAGCAATGGTCCCACATAACAGTACGTAACGCTCTGAAGGACCTGCTGAAAGATATGAATCAGAGTTCACTGGCTAAGGAATGTCCTCTGTCCCAGGTATCAGCCTTGAATAGTATTGAAAAACAATACTGCTATGCTGTCAAGCTTCCAATAACTGGCATGACCTCGATAATTGTATTGTGCTTGTTGCCACCTCTAGGAATTGTTCTAAGCAGTGTACAGCGACTTCTAACACATGATCACATCTCATGCTGGAATGCACCTGCCATTCCCCTCCAGCATTGTGATGTAATTGCCACAGCACACTTTAGGATTTCACGTCCACGATAGTAGGAAAATGTCTTGTACAAAAGCCTACACCCAAACAATGAATTATGCATGCAACCTTAAAAAAAAAAAAAAGTGAGAAAAAGATTCCTCATGGGACTTAGAATAATTACAAGCAACACAATTAGAATCCTGTCATATAATCTAATTAAAATATTCTGGTAATACAATTAAACCATTGAAATTTTTTTTTTTCTAACTACTGATCTGGTAGGACTTTGAGCAGATTTTTTTTTGGCCTGATAATGACTGTTTTTTTGGCCTAATAATGACTGTTTTTTGGCCTGATAATGACTGTTTTGCCAAAGTGAAATAGTTTGGTTTTCTAATATTCTTTTAATACTAGTACATTTTAAATTCCCTTTTTTGTGCACCTGAGTAGTCTGTATTTAATTTCTTAAAAAAACATATATTTGCGTGCCTACATTAAAGAAAAAAGTAACTGTAAAGTGATAGAATAATTAAAGGGTAAGTCTTTAATACATTTTAAGTTTCAGTCTGAGGCTTACTTACTTTTAGTGTTTGGACAAATTCAAAAGTGTGCTGTGACCTACAGCGAAATGGATATTGCTTAGCTACATACATTATGCTCTATTCATCTGCATAGTCTTCCCTGTAGAGCTTGTATTTTGTCTATTATATAGTAACTGTGTGTTATCACAGTGTCTTTGCTTTAGTTGCTAATACATTTATGAGAAGAGCTCCAGTACAATACATTTTCATCTATCTCTTCACTATTTTGAGCACGTTATGACACATTATTATTACTTTTTAAAGCATAGGCGATTCATGCTTGCTTATATTATAGTACAGTTAGGGAACCATATTTATTTATTTATTTATTTTTTAAAAGTAATGGTCACAGTTTACTATTCACTTTACAAATATAAGTGGCCCACTTTTTACTAATTTTTGTATTAATACAAGAATGTGTTGCAGGTGATTTGAATTGTTCTGTAGTTGCTGTTGTGCACAATATTTGTTTCTATTCCTCCAGTCTTGTGGCTCCCATTCAATGATTTCTGGCCTGGAAATAATCAAAATTCTATTCATTGGTTGCGAGCCATTCCATGTATGCGTCTATACAACTGCCACATTTGTAACCACTGCAAGAAAACAGTGGGCGTTTGCTGCAGCGACTCATGGAACCTACAGATAGGATTCGTTCCATTTTTTTCCCCTTCTAGTAACACAACAAAGTATAATCAAACAAAATCCTTTTTGAATAGTAAGACTGTTCCTTACCTGATTATCTTGCAGGCAAGGTGAATTTATTCCCACTCTTATGGAAAGAGAGAGAGACTATTATTTTTTATTTTTATTTTTTTATTACTCTGGTGGATTGAACTGGATTTCTAATGGGGTATGCAAATTATTTGACTCTTTATTTAGTCTTTGAATATGCTTTCATTAATATTTTCATAATTAAAGCACTCTTTTGATCATAATTTGTAGGTAAATAATTTAACTAGCTGAATGGCCTTTTTCATTGAATGGATTTCACATTTATCAGACATTTTATTTTTAGGAGCATATGAGGTGCTCTTCGCTTAGGTAAAGCAAAGCAGACCACCCATCTTTTAGGAAGCTAGGGAAATGCCTAATTTGCACCGCAGACAATAGCTTTGAATCTAAGCCAGAAAATATGTATTTGTCCCCGATGTTTGTAAAGTAATTTTTGTTTTAAATGGTTTAAAGTTGGTTCAAACCATGCCTCACTCACCATGCATAGTCACCCCTGTTTGTGATCACTATTCTTTATTCCTTGATATTTTGACTATGAAATGGATTAATTTTCCAGCTTTTTTGTTATTGTATATAAATGGAACTGCCTCAGTGTTTGGTTAGGCAGTGTATTCACAGTACTCACTATACGCACACAATTTAGCTTTTAGGTTAATAAAAAAACATTTTTACTTTTTTTTTTTAAGATGTAAGCAAATCATTTAAGGAACTAAAAATATTGATAACCGCTATAGGATTTATGTATTAACAGTATGCCAGTAATCTAAGCTGTAGCCAACACAAAGAATTCTGTAATAGCTGATGCCAAATACCACACATGTGATAAATACACATGGTCTTTCCTTTGTCAAGTCATTTCTGAATCTCATTTGTGCTATTATTACATTGCTTGCTATTAGGTCCATAGCTGTCCCAGCAGCTTAGGATCACATATTCTTGCACTGTGGGTAAGAAGCAGAGAAGCTTTATGTTTTATCTGGTTTGTATAATCCATTGCCTTCCTATAGTAGTCTATATGTTCACTTGACAACACATTAGTATCCAATTTCTTTTTAAATGGAAAGCTTAATGGAAGGAAAATTACAGCTTTTTCTATAAGACAGCATCCAAGTGGAATAGTGGAATCTTGCTTATGGGCCACAGCTCCAGCAAATAAGTTCTGTAAAACTTTCCACTGTTTTATCTTGAAATTGCATATGACAAATGGCCTTTCTATTTATGTATCAGTAGTCTCTTTTGTAATATTGGAGTGTGCAACCTTTTAAAAAGACAGATTTATAATTTTGCATACACTATATTTTATTACTTAATAAAAACCCAGCTTATAAAATATTCAAAATGTATTATGTATTTGTAGTGCAATGTACAGGTTCTATTGTTATTTTAGGTCGTATCCATAAGAAAAAAAGTTTGCTCATGAGTCAGTTAAAATGTTCCCTTATATTTGCTAAACCTCATTTTATAACATTAATTAAAATAATGTTTGCTTTGGTATTTTACAATTATAGTCTACTCCTCTCCATCAGCAGTATAATTAATGCTGGTGGTTATTTATGTTTGTCAGAATGAATGTATGTTTAGGTTACGTTTAGTGAACAGATCACTTTTCACCTGTGATTTAGCTTTGCAGTGTTGTACTGTATAAATGTGTTGCACTGCCTACAGAGTAGATAAAAACCCACCTACCTACAGCCAGACATGGAACAGGAAGATATATTGTAATATAATTTACTGGCATCCACCATAAAGTGCAGTACAGAAGTGTATTATTCATAGGGGTTGCAATTTAGTTTTTGCCATAGGAACAGGAAAAGTTTTTGGAGCTTACAATACAATGTCATGGCCTAGGTCAGGGGCTAAGATGACTACACATCAAAGCTAGTAAGTAGCTTTTTTAGGACAGAGTACAAGTACCGATCCTTTTTTCCATGTACTCGCCGATATCGAATACCGATACTTTTTTTAAATGTCATGTGACAGTTTTCAAACCACAATACACACTAAGGATATTTTCTTTAGAATTATGAATAACTCTAACTCAAGACATTATAAAAGAATAAAAATGAGTAAAAATGAATTAAAAAAATGTATTTACTTGTCACGCAGTAGTAAAAAACTCAAAGAATTTTCACAGGGCATGTTGATAAATACAAAAAAAGTATCGGCAGAAGCATCGGGAGTATTTGCGCGAGTACAAGTACTCCCGCAAATACTCGGTATCGGTTCCGATACCGATACTAGTATCGGTATCGGGACAACCCTACTAGTAAGTATCCATCGCTTCCATTAGTTGGTTAGCCGGCCCAAGTCCACTATCCGTTAAGGGAATTGGGATATCATCTTCTATTTAACTGTAAGGCCTGTGGCAGTTAAATGCCAGCAGAATTTTAGACATCAAAGTTTAATTTGTGACAGACTTCTCTGAATTATTTCGTCAGATATTTAGTACGAATGGCACAAACGATTGCTAGGTCCTAAACAACTTTAAATATATCTAAGCTGTCTTTCCATTACACTAGATGTGCAATACTTTATAACATTTACATGAAAGAGTCAGGTTCCCAAACATAATATAGTTGGGGTGAGATTGGATAACTCATTAGAAGCCAGAGAGTGATTTAACAGGTTTCCACCCATACCTGAAATATTTGTTTTGGGTGGACAGGCTTTTGTTACTACACAGTAAAATAAATATTTTCATATTGTCAAATGTAGGAAAAGCTACTATGAAATTGAATACTGTATCATTCTTAAACCCTAAACAAATTTTGTGGAAACATAGTAAAATATAGAAAATTATAAAAATTCTTCTCTGGCAGCTTTGCAGAGATACTAATAAACAAGAATTTAAATAAATATGCACAAAGAAAACAGCACTCGGATTATTCTATAATCTATTATTATCTATTATTCTATAAATAAGCTCTAATAATGATCAAGCCACAATAAAATGAAAAAGTGTATGTGTCTATATATACAAGGATTCTACAAGTTTTCGCGCTTTTTTTGAAATAGGTTATATAAATAAGTGCGAAAAATTTGTGAAGATCCCTTGTGTGTGTATATATAAATAAATAAATACATATAATAATAATAAAATATATATATATATAATGTCTTTACTTTGAAATCCACACCAGAAATCTTGTCCTCCACTGAGACAAAGTGCATTTCAAAACTTCTATCCACTGTTCAAACATGCCTAAAATTATCCAGCACAAACGTTTAAAATGCTATCATCCTCTTTAGACTCTCAACATCAGATTTTTTGAAAGTATAATTAAAAAATGCAAAAGGGACAATCTCACTGCATAACTTTATTTTATTTTATTTCATCTTTATTTTCAGAGATTATAATACAAAACAGAGCCTATTGGGCATACCCATGTTCCTTGTCTAATGACATTGTGACAGTGACCTACTCTGACTGATCGACCAATTTTAATAGTTGTTTGCCTATGTTCTAAATATACATAAGGACTCCATATGTGTATACGGGCCTGCTGCAGGGGCAATCCCCCAATCTATGGGGTTACACAAACTCTGCACCACGCCTTCACACCCATCAACCCCATGGGGCCAGGTGTGGAGCATTTTTCTTTATCTAATTTCCCTTCCCCCTCTCTTCCATATGACAGGGCCAAAGGCACATAGATTTACTTCTTCCCTTTGCACCCCCCCATGCCCCACCAATCTTCTGTATATAGTGTATTTCTTTGCAGTTATACCTTACCTATAGGCAAATTAGAAGATAGGAGAGGGGCCACAAATGTATTTTGTGGGTTTACTCGGCTTAAGACTACAGAAATAAGATAAAAGCCATGTCGCTGTACATTAATATCACATATGGTGCTGTGCATATCCCCTTTGGTTTAACACATTTCTTCCCCTTATACTTCCCCTCCTCCCTCCCTCCCTCCCATAAAACTTCCATCCTCCCCAAAACAAGAGAATAAAAAAGAAGAAAAACATAACTCACCTCCCCCTCTACACTTGGGACATTTATTAAAATATTCTATTCTACAGCATTTTTGCCTCCACATATCTAGCTCAACTAACTACGAATGGCTGATATTTTGTTGATAAAGTAAAACAAATCTATTGTGGCCATGTTTGGCAGTAGCGGGCCTCACGTTATCGTTAATTAGACAGAAGTTCCTCTGCAAAACTCCTTTTATTTAAAACCATAGTATTAAAAAAATATAAAACAATCACATGTTCATAGTGCACTAAGCACTATGTATAACAGCAATCTAATATTCTACCAGCTTGCAGTGCTAGCTGAAAACTCCCTTTCCAACACAGACATTTGATGTGTGATGACTTGTTCACTTTAGGTCCAATCCAAAGAGTTTCGTCAGTGGACTTTGTCAGGGGCTCTTAACAAGTCTATGCATAAAACATGTTAAGCAGAATCTATGAGATATGTAATCATGTATAAAGCATCTGTGCTGTCAAATGAAGTTCGCAACTAGTGCTGTGTTCCAGTGGAGTATTAGATTTCCATTATATGTATTGCTTATTGTACTATGTACATGTAAGTGTTTTATATTTTTTATAGCACAAAAGGAGTTATGTGATGAGATTATCTTTATTGTGTTTAATTAATGACATGGCACAGATTAGAACACCTTTAATATAGAGTGCTTAGTGTGATTTTTTTTTATATTGTATTTTTATATTATTTTACAGTATACTTTTTAATAAAGTGAGTTATTCAAATAAATTATCCCTATACTTTTTATATTAATGACACTTTTGAATAGATCCAATGTCAAGAACGCAAAGAGCATGATATAATTTAAAAATTTATCTTGGTGGATAATTTTATGCATTTTTAGGTATGATATGTTGTACAAAGTTAGAATCTCACACTAGGTTGCAAATTGTCCAGAAATAGGTTCAGATGTTACAAAACCAGGAAAAACAATATACCACATAAACACCCTAATACTAAAAGTACATACCAAAATCAGTTCTAAGAAAAAAAGATGTATAGCATCAATAGGTAATGGACTTACTCAACACCCGTGATTCTTGAATTTAAAAAAAAATACCTAATATGTATTAATGACAGATGGGTGACAAAGTAGTGAAAAAGTAGAAGAATATTATAGAAGAGAAATGGTAGAAAAGATAAGCAAGACAGGACCTGGAAGATTATGTAATATGCATTTGCCTTGCAATTGTATAGGACAAAAAAACTCCACATGTCTTTTAGCTGATTACCACATTTCTTCCTGTCCATAGACTTCTATGGAGTTTTAATGTGCACCTTCAGGCACATTACAACCCCCATAGAAGTCTATGGATGAGAAGAAATGTGGGAATTGGTTAAAAGACTTGTGCAGTTGGTTTGCAAGGCAAATTAACTCTATTTGCTTGGGGACTTTTTAAAGTTGAAGACACCTGAGAGAGCCTATTACTAAATGGAGGTGACATCTTGTGATCTATATTTGCAGATCATTTAACTATGAGAGGCAATATGATCTGGTAAGTAAGATTGGATGTTAGAGAGAGGTTGATCACTTTCTCATGTGGTGGATTGGAGGAATGAAAAGTATTACACAGACAAAAATCAACTCAAGTTTGGTTTGAAATATCTGTTGCACTTGTCATGGGTGCTTTTGGACTATGCTTTTAAATGGACGCTATTTCAATGTGGTTTAAGGACTTTTAATTGGGAAAAAATTGGGCAGAAATTGTTTTAATCCACAGCGCTGCCTTATATCTATTTTTTTGTTTTGATAAACATGTGGTAAATGAGGATCAGTTCTGGAAGTAAGGTAGCAGCAGTGAATATGGTTGATTTTTTAATAAAAAATTTTACTTTAAATTTTGTGTTTTGGATTGAAGAATAATGTTAGTATTGGTTTGATCTTTGGTGCGAGAATTTGGGGTATTGTGTTTTAGCATACTCAAATCTTGGTGAATGTAATATGCATATATTAAGCCCACAGTTCTCAAACCTTATCAAATAGTTTTCTGATGTCATTAAGGATACTAGCTATTTTTTGTGGGTCATAATTCATTAAACCTTTTGCTTGGCTTGGGATAGGGAAATGGAGGTCCTTACCATGATTGACTGTAGTAATCTTAGCCCCTAACAGAATGAAGAAGACTAATAATAAATAGAGTGAAGCCCATTCCCACCAAACATGATCTGTTGGGGTTGATTTACTAAAGGCAAATTCACTTTGCACTTGGAAGTGCCGTTGCTTTAGATCTGAGAGGAAGATTTGAAATATGGGGAAGCACTGCTGATTTTACCATCCAATCATGTACAAGCAAAAATGCTGTATTTTATTTTCCTTGTGTGTCCCCCTCAGATCTAGAGTGACTGCATTTTCAAGTGCACTTGTAGTGCAAAGTGGATTTGACTTTAGTAAATAAACCCCATTGTCCCTAGGGGGTTACATCCCCTGAAAAAACAACAAGGAGAGGAAGTCAGTATATTTTTGAGAGGTGAGGGGGAAACAAGTACCTCCTTGTTAAGGCTTTGCAATTGGCTTAAATTAGTGTAACATTTAAACTTCTCTTGTAAGAGGCTTGACAGCTCCTATGCCATGGAATCAACTTTTTTTTCAACAGAAAGGTCTTTCTACCAGTCTACAATATAGGCCAATTTGTGTGGAGAGTAATAACCCATAGATGATGGATATGCCCTCTCTCTGACTCAAATCTTGTGTGTACTGTTTTTTTTGCATGGCATCGCAGTTCAGCACAATCAGTTCATAGAGAATGTATATACCGTAATATGAAACTTGAGGAAGGAACTAGACTGTTTCAGACAGAGGCATCTCCAATAAATGTTTACATTGCTGCAGAGTAAAAGGCAGAGTGAAAGGCTTTAGTGTCTAGTCCAGGGGTAAACATGAGATTTTTTAAAAGATGCGCTATGAAATGGAATGCAGAGGTAAGGTTCTTTTTATGTCGCAGTTTATCCCACAGTGCCAGAGAATGTGGAAAGAGTTGGTGCAAATACAGGAGGCCCCTCCTTTGATTTATATTTCAAGAAGCCAATGGTAAAGAGGCAAATTGCCTGTCTTTCCATCATGACCCAGTCAGGATTTTCTCATCCAAATTTTAGGCATTTTTACCTTAATATTCTAAGGGGGCCAACTCTTCTGGTGAGTTTATAGTCAGTATGGAACACACATTCTGCACTAATGAATATTGGATTTTTGTCATGATAGAAAATTTGAAATAGACTTTGTCCCGATGGTGGACACAGTTTGTGAAGTTGCTCTTAAGAAAAATTGCAATTAAATAGAGGCTTTTTTTGTATGTTGAGTCACAAGGGAGTCATGTATTTATTAGTGTATTAGTTTAGCTTCAACTGGTACATGTTAAATTAAATAGGATTTATTAAATGTTATTTTGATCATTGGTAGAGCTTAGCTTTGCTTTGTTTTGTTCATGTTACTTGACTACTTATGTTTCTGCACATACTCTCAGAACTGCCCTATTAATTGGCTTGGTATCACCCATCAGTCAGTCATTTTTTTGTGTGATTTTTGTGGCCAGGTGATTCTGTAAAGAAACAATTATGCTGATGCAAACAACTGTGCATTTCTGTTATATTAAACTTCTAAGTTTGCATGTATACTGTACATGTACTTTAATAATGACTTTGTCTGTGGGCAATATTTTAGATGCATTGCCCCAAGCTGTCATGACTTGTCTTGCAGAGTTGTAAAGTCTTGGTTTTACAGACCCATATAATTTCCTGGTATAAATTATTATGGACAAGTTGTAGAAATTTGTAGCCACACAGATGGGTGAAGTATCGACGTCTGTGATACAGGAGAAATATTGCTTTTTCTAATGTCCAGATTACACTGTTTAAACAGTTTTGACATCTGTCTTTAAATTTTTTTGGAAGGGAAGACTTTGCAAAGAACCATTTTGCAAAGTGTTCTCCATTCCAGCCTTCCTTTTACCTGTATTATGAAAGCAGATGGTCTGCCTGTCTCTTGAATATTTATAACGATCGAAAACAATCTCTTGCTATTCACCCTTAGGCTTATGAGATGTCAGGACTGTTCTGGTTGGGAAAAAAAAATCATCTTGGGTGTTTACAGAGAGAGGATTACATTAAGCTGAAATGACTATACATTTTCGAGTTTAATATTTGTCCATCAGCTGTTTAATCGTATTTAGATAATTGTGTAAATAAGTTGTTTCAGTCGTTGCCCTCTCTACTTTATAGAGCTTGAAATCTTTAAACACTAGTAAACCAGATTTGTAAATATGTTTTTTCTTGCAGTGTTTATTTTGCTTGCAAAGCGGTATGAAAAAAAATGTTTTACTTGTTTGGGTAAATCAGATGGAATTTTTTTTCTCTGCACCTCCTACTCTAGTTATGGATAACTACAAATTATTTAATTCCATCTGGGGCACAGCCTGTACTGTTTTTTGTCATGTTGTTAATGGCATTGTAGATCTCTTTATTTTTACAATTTTTGAAAGAAGACACTTTATAAATTGCAGTTCTGTATTCTTTGACCGTGCAAATACTTTACAAATGGATGCTTAATTTTACCACTTAAGCCCCGGACCATTTTGTTGCTAAAGGACCAGGCCCCGTTTTGCGATTCAGCACTGCGTCGCTTTAACTGACAATTGCGCGGTCGTGTGACGTGGCTCCCAAACAGTATTGGCGTCCTTTTTTCCCACAAATAGAGCTTTCTTTTGGTGGTATTTGATCACCTCTGCAGTTCTTATTTTTTGCGCTATAAACAAAAATAAAGCGACAAATTTGGAAAAAAATGCAATATTTTTTACTATAATAAATATCTAAAAAATAAATAAAAAAAATGTTCCTCAGTTTAGGCCGATACGTATTCTTCTACAGATTTTTAGTAAAATATTGATTGGTTTGCGCAAAAGTTATAGCGTTTACAAAATAGGGGATAGTTTTGTGGCATTTTTATTATTTAATTTTTTTACTAGTAATGGCGGCGATCAGCGATTTTATGGTGGACACATTGGATACTTTTGACACTATTTTGGGACCATTGTCATTTGTACAGCGATCAGTGCTATAAAAATGCACTGATTACTGTGAAAATGACACTGACAGTGAAGGGGTTAACCTGTAGGGGGCGCTGAAGGGGTTAAGTGTGAACTAATATGTAATTCTTACTGTGTGGGGGCGTGGCTTGGCTTGTGACATCACTGATGGTCGTTCCCTATGACAGGGAACAGTCGATCAGTGACAGTCTCACTAGGAAGCACAGGGAAAGGTTTGTTTACACTTACCTCTCCCCGTTCTTCAGCTCTGTGACTCGATAGCGGGTCATCGTCAGCAATCAGGTCTGTGGGTCCCACGGGCGCGGTTATGGAGCTCAGGCCCGGGTCGCTAGCTGGGATCCTAGAGGGGACGTACCTGTACGTCCTTTTGCCCAGCCGTGCCATTTTGTCGATGTATATCATTGTGCGGCGTTCCTTAAGCAGTTAGACCTTAAAAACCTTAAAGAAAAGTGTATGTAAATCCTACCCATTAATTTCTACTAATTTCTTCCCTTTGGTCTGCTAAATATATACTTGAAAGTGTTTTGTTATATCTATTCAATCTGTGCAAAAAATAAATAAATACCTGTTGATCGTGACAGATATCGACTGTAGTTAGCTGATAACCTCCTGTGCTGTCTGGCAATGCTACACTCTTATCAACATGGTTTGCAGCTACAAAACACCTCCTCCACTTTCTGTAGTCCTCTCCTGCAATGCCGCTTCTTTACAGATACAATACAGTTAACTAGTGAACACTGTCACTTTAGGACGTGAAATGTGTTTCTGGCAGGATCACCAGGTGAAGAAGAGAAGCCCAAAAAAATGGAAAAAAAACAGTAGAAAGTCATGCAGATATGTAAATCTTTGAGCAGCATATACATGTTTTTTTGGGCATGATCACACTTAGTTCAATTACATAGTTATCCTGGTTAAAAAAAGACATAAGTTCAACCAACAACACAGTTGACCCAGAAGAATGCAGAAAGAAAAAATAGAAACAATAAAGCATGATCATATTTATTTCAGTGGGGGGATCTCTTCTTGATCCCCTAGGAGGCAATCAGATATTCCCTAGATCTACTCTTCCTGGTATTATTACCTATGAATATTATTCAAGTTATATATTTTACATTTAGAAATGCATCCAGCTATTCTTTTGTTTTTTTGGGCCATACACATTTACACATGGTGATCATGCCCCCTTTAACCTCCTCTTCTCAAGAGAGAATGACTTCAGTTCAGGTAATCTTTCCTCATACCTGAGCTCCCCCATGCTCCTTTTCAGTTTGGTTGCCCTTCTCTGCACTTTCTCCAGTTCTCTGATATCTCTTTTGTGAACTGGTACCCAAAACTGAACTGCATATTCCAGATGAGATCTTACTAATGATTTGTACAGGGGCAAAATGATGTCTCTGTCTCTGAGGTCTATACTTCTTCTATACAAGAAGGTATTTTGCTAGCTTCAGAAACTGCAGCTTGGTGTTGTATACTATTAGTAAGTCTTTGATCTATCAGAACACCCAGATCTTTCTTGACTATTGACTCCCCCAGCTTTATGACGTATGCATGTTTTTAGCCCCCAAGACTTTACATTTATCAGCATTAAACCTCATATGCCATATAGTTACCCAATTAAATAATGCATTGAGGTTGGATTGTAATAGTAGTAAAATATAGGGAATCCTTTTTGCTTGCGCATAATTGGAATTCAGCAAGGCTTTGCTTCATTCACTAAATTCTGGGGAAATGTCCCTGCAAAGTGCATCTTCCCTTGCAAAGTGAACAGTCTATTTGCCTTTAGGAAATCAACCCCAAGAAATCCTGTCACACATCATACCTAAGTGTGAGCTGGTGAGAGCGACAGTCTTTTTGGAATGTCCATACATGTCATCAGTGATAGAGGTACAGTAAAACCTTGGTTTGCGAGCATAATTTGTTCCAGAAACATGCTTGTAATCCAAAGCACTTGTATATCAAAGCATTTTTTTTAAAGGTTATAAAAGAGAAGAGAGGCACCTCTAAATCCCTGTACACACGATCAGTTTTTCTGATGAAAACAGACCGATGGACCATTTTCATCGGACAAACCGATCGTTTTCCTATGGATAAAAACCGATAGAAGAAAACGATTTTCTGTGTGGAACTCCATTGGTCAAAAATCCACACGTGCTCAGAATCAAGTCGACGCATGCTCGGAAGCATTGAACTTCATTTTTCTCAGCACGTCGTAGTATTTTACGTCACCGCGTTGGACACGGTCAGATTTTTGACTGATGGTGTGTAGGCAAGACTGATGAAAGTCAGTTTCATCGGATATCCAATGAAAAAATTCATCGGATTACATTTCATCAGATATCCGATCGTGTGTACAGGGCATAAGTGTAGCAATAAGTTGCTAAATGTTGTACCTTCATTAAATGTTACCATATTGCTACACTTAGAGGTGCCTCTCTTCTCTTTTATACTCAGTTGTGATATGACGCTACTCTTATATCAAGACATATATCAAGGTAAAACTTATTAAAACGTTTTTCTTTTCTTGCAAAACGCTCTCAAACCAAATTGCTCTCAAACCAAGGTTTTAATGTAATTGTTTCAGCTTAGGCATACATTTTCTATAAAGAGACTACTTACAAATATACGTTTCTGCCGGCAGACTTTTTTTTTTTTTTTGGTAAAGTCAATTTTGTTTATTGTATGTTAACATATTGCATATTCGAATTGTGCATATTAATTCTCATATGCAATTCCCATATGCAATGCAACTCTGTAGCCACAGCTTTCACACTGCTTAGATATTTATGTCAACAGAATCAACATAGAATTCATGCTGCTTGTTTCAATTTTTATTTTATTTTAAAAAAAATTGCTTGGTTATGTCAGTCACACTGACATTTTTTATTTTTTTTTACTTGTGACACGTCATGTGCTTTATTCTCCTTTTTTTTCATTTTGGTTTTCTTTTCTTTTGTGTACAGAGTATGATTTCTTCCATTGTGAACAGCACTTACTATGCAAATGTCTCAGCAGCAAAATGTCAAGAATTTGGAAGGTGGTATAAACATTTCAAGAAGACAAGAGATATGATGGGTAAGTACAAAAACAATTGCATAAAGTGATTGTTTTCAGTGTCATTGGTTAAAGTCATAATTAGAATCCTTTAGTTTCACAATTAGGAACCAATATAAATTTTGTAAATTGAGGTTAAGGAAGAAGATACGTGTGATATGTAAAGTCTTTTTTCTTTATTTTTAGTGGCTCTGGGCTAGTCTTCAGGCATTCAGTCATACCAAAAAAATATATTTTGTTTAGTGTTAATAAAATGACAGATACAGTACCTTTGCTATGACAACACAATACAAGACATAGTTCATTAAAAAAAAAAAAAACTTTAAAGTTTTTGGTTTCCACTTTACTTGTTATAAACTTGGAATCTGAAATTAAGTTAAATATTTCCTCAAAACTGCTGTTATCTGACTTTCAAGCTGCATTTCAGGCGTGCATCCTATTCATGCTGATGCTAAGAAGGTGCCTCAACGCAATCAAATTAGTTTGCACCTTATGAGTCTGACAAAGGAAGCCACCTCAGGAAGGTATTGTGCTTGGGAAAAGAGCCCCTCTAAGCATATTTTACAATATAAAGAAAGCCCACTCACAATTGTATGTGTTTTGTGATTAAACAATACAACGGTGAAATGGTAATTTGTCAAACTTAACAATGGAGTTACCATGATTTTACTATCACTGTTCTTTATACATTATGGGCTAAGCAATGTTATGATTGACTGTGCACTATTTCACCATTCCTGTTCAATTGGCTTAGCCTTAGACCATGACAGATATTTATGAATTATCACAACGAACTTCATTCTGACCAATGTACGGTGTAGAATTTTTTATTGGTATTTTCTTTTTTTTCTTTTCACCATTTGGCCCCATACTGGTGTGCGTGAGTAAAGAGTTATCTATGTTTTAAGTAGGACTGTTAAATGTACATTGTGCTAGAATAGTGTCATTGTTGGCTTGCTTATTAAAACTACAGATAGGATAAGTGACAGCTGCCCATAGTTACTATTTATTTTAATACCTATTAAAGTTTTATTGTCTAAGTTGTAGTAGCAAAAAAAAGGAAGGGCTGAAAGCTCTGTTAGGTTTTTAATGTGTGTCCTTGCTTGAGTGTTTTTTGAGTTGACATTGAATCAGGAATAGAAATTACGATCGTGTGTAGGCCCCATCAGACTTTTTCCATCGTTGTTTAGAAATAGAACATGTTTTATTTTTTCCGATGGAAAAAAAAAAACTATAGGAAATTCCTATCGTCTGTGTGCAACTCCGACAGAGAAAAAACCCACGCATGCTCAGAATCAAGTCAACGTATGCTTGGAAGCATTGAAATTAATTTTCTCTGCTCGTTGGAGTGTTTTACGTCAATGCGTTTTGGAAGGTCGGAATTTAGTCTGACAGTGTGTATGCAAGACTGATGAAAGTCAGCTTTGTTGGAATTCCGATGGAAAATAAGAAGGAATTTTCCTTAATTTGGAGAGATTTATCCTGATTTTGTAATGTGTCTACAGGACAGAAAGTGAGGGTAAATCCCTCCAGTTGGACATGGATGGCAAAAAAGTCCTGACAGGCTTTAACCATTCCCCGCTTTCAGCATAGAACTGTATTTGTTATATCCTTATAATTCTTAGTAAAATGTTGTTTCTTCCTTTCTAAGATTAAGTTGTTCATAGGTGTATATGTAGAACCATTTTCTTCATTATGCTGAGGAGTATACAGTTTAAATGACATGTATAAAGTCCCATTACTTTGTGTTTTTGATGAGAAATACTTTAAAAGCTGTACATATGTAGTTTGTAAATACATTTGTCAGCTACTCCTTTTTAATGGTTTATCCATATACTTAATAGATGTCTCTTGCTGTGGCATGTAAATTATAGTGTGCTTTGTTTAAGCATTCCTATTTTAACATTGCCTTCCCAATTGTTTTGGCACAGAAAAAGTGCTGAGATTTGAGCAGTTTCAAACGCTAGAGCAAAGAGACTATCCATATAGACAAATTACCTTTTTTAATTAAAACAATGCATTGTTTTCTGTTGCATTGTTTTGAGCTGTCAACTTGGCCTGATCTGTGCTTTGTTGTAGAATGTTGTCCCTAGTCTAGCCTACTGTTATTGCCTATCGCAGAAACAAGACATTCGAGAGCCCATTTAGTTAATATCGCAGCTATTCTATACTATATAGAGATTTGTTTGTTTTTTGTTGAATTTAAATCCAAAATCCAGGCAAACAGCTAAATTCACATGTAAAATACATATATGGGGAGTTATTTTATCTGCCAAAGGATTTGTATTTTGCCAATTCTGTCATGATATTAACACAGCTCTGACATACAGCACAGCCCTGTTTGAAAGTGCAATCGACATCATTTACAAAAAAAAAAAAAAAAAACTTTACACAAAGAATATATAGAAAATACTTTTAGGCATATCAGCTATAGTGCCCAGGGAGCTGGCCCACAGAACAGAGTGTTGTATAAAACTGAATGGATATAAACTATATACAGGGCCGATAGGCTCACTATGCAAGCTGCTTAGGGCCCGGCAAAGCTGCGAAGGAGGGCCCCCCAAATTACTAGAGGCCCTGTCTGGTGAGAAGTAATTTTTGCCCCCTCACCCCGCTTCTCAACTCGCTGGCTGCATGGGAGAAGAGGTAAGAAGTCAGCACCCCTCGCTTCTTAATTTAATGTAAGATGTCATTTCTGACAGCAGAACACCCCCTCCCCCCGCTTCTCAACTTTCTTTAATGTGACATGTCACTGTCATCAGCGCCCCCCCCCCCCCAACTTCTCATTTTTAATGTGCCATGTAATTTTGCTTAGGGCCCCAGTGAGGTCAGGATCGGCACTGACTATATACATACACACATACATACATACTGTACATTAATTTAAGGAAATAATAAATAAATATATTGGGGTTGATTTATTAAAGGAACAGAGACTGTTTGCTTTGCAAAATTCACTTCAATCAATTAATTGCACATTAGCAAAAATCCTGTTTTTATAATTTCCCACACACATTATTGGATATTTAAAGTGTCTTATTTACTATCATTCACTTAGTGAACATTCATTTTGCTAAGTGAACAGGCTTTACTCTGAATCAACCCTACGTGTGGTTTTCAGGACTCCTGCTGCCATAGGTATGTATGGATAAATACGGTAGTGACTACACAATACCAAACCTCATCTATATATATATATATATATATATATATATATATATATATATATATATATATATATATATATATATATATAAGGTTTGGTATTGTGTGTGTATATATATATATATATATATATATATATATATATAATAGAGAGAGAGAGATAGAATTTGTTTTTAATTAATATAAATGAACTTTGCCTTCATAACTATCTGATAGCAGAATTAATCAGATGTGCTGCTCAATGCCAAAATCTATTTTGAAACCGGCTCATCACTTATCTGAACTTTTCAAATACAAGGTCAGCACTGTATTAATTCAATGACCCCAAGGGCATTTAAAAAAATATTTATCTCAATGTATCAGATGATGGTATGATTTCATTCTTTGACCAATATAATACAGCAGAATGTATGACAACGTCTATAGTTATATGTCACTACATTGACTTAGGTGTTTGTTCTATTATAATCCAGTATTTTTCATATCACTGTGTCAGTATTCTTCCTCGTGGCAGGCCCACATTTCACAGATAAGGCATTCCCTTATGCAAACTGAGGATTATTTACTAAAGCTGGAGAGTGCAAAATCTGGTGCAACTCTGACTAGAAACCAATCAGCTTTCAGGGTTTTATTGCCAAAGGCTAATTGAACAAGCTAAAATTAGAAGCTGCCATACAAAGCTGCACCATATTCTAAGTGCACTAGTTTTAATAAATCTCCTCCTGTGTACAATATAAGCACTGCTTGTATTCATTGGTGATCAAATTTTGGGGAAACAAATATATCCACCTGGTCCCTGTAAGGGATATAAAAGGGTGGTTTATAATGTAAAACTGAACTTGTGTTTGTAAAATGCACTTTGGCATAGAACTACAATAGATCATCGTTTGATCAGTACCATCTCAAACATTTTCCCATGAGAGAGGATGCCCCAGGTAATCTGCTGGATCCAATTATTCCCGACAGATAAGGGCCCGATATACTGAGTACCTGTCCAAGGGCTTGCCATTCCTGTGCTTTTGTGAAGTAAATGTGCCATGAGAAGAAAACACAGGTAGCCCTTGTGGACCTCTTCTGGAAATGCTAGAAAAATGGATGTCATGCTCACCTTTTGGCCTGAGCACTTTCTGAGTGCTCATCCAATATGCAGAGTCTTAGCTTCATTGCTTGTTTTTGGTAAGTGACTCTAAGTCTGGAAGTCAGATTCAGCCAGGCAGCAAGCATTTCCAGAAGGAATTGCCACCTTCATATTTCTCATATGAAAGGTATCCTTTAATTTCAGTGTTTTTCTTTTTTTCATACGTATAGAATATTCAGAAAACCTAAAACGACTTACCTTCTTTATATAGATTTTGAAGCAGAAGTCTGCTTCCCCTTACATGGCCCTTTTTCATGAACAAATATACTGAAGAAGTGCGTTTTCTTCAGTATGCAAAAAATGCAGAGTGAACCCAAAAAATGTGTAAAAAATATCTGCCAATAGACCACCTTCCTATGATTACAGACCTTAAAGGTACATTTTGATTTTAACAGAATATTAATCCTGGAGATGCAAATAGGAAACAAATATTTACATGGTACCTCAATTTTTATTCTGTGCATTCTTGTAGTACAATCTTCTCCAATGCATTCTGGTAGTAATCTGGTGATCTGAGAGCACCATTTTAGTGAGCAGGGGAATAATTTCCCAATAATTTCCCAATTGCAGGCTTGTGTCAGTTTCAAGCCCAATTAACCACTGCACCTGCATAGGTGTGAACTAAAGTTATAACGACACTGGTGATGCAGAAAGCAAGCATAGGAAGTTATAACTTATGCTGTAGAAAATGCTTATCCAATGATTTTCTGAGGTGTGCCATTGATTCTGGATACAGTGCAGTTGATTACGGTAACTTGAGTAAAATAGGGAATTAAATCTCCACTAATACTACACGGTAGTAAAGAAGCAGGGTGCAAGTAATTTAGCCTTGAAAGCCATTTTACACCACAGCCCAATATCTTAAATACTAAGCAGGCTTCTGTACAGTACTCAGATTTTCTGATAGTCTAAAATGAGACTTTTACTAATATTTCTATTTTGGCCTTTGTAGTTGACATGGATGACGAGTTATCTCAACAAAATTCAAATCATGTGAACTTTGGTCAGCAGCCTGTGCCCGGTACCCCCGAAAAGCCTTCTTCCCCAGTACAGCACTCTATGAGCAGTCAGCCACCTGTCCGGACACCGCTTCCTAACTTGCATCCTGGACTTGTATCTGCTCCCATCAGCCCTCAGTTAGTCAATCAGCAGCTGGTGATGGCTCAGTTACTGAACCAGCAATACGCAGTCAACAGACTTTTAGCCCAGCAGTCCTTAAACCAGCAGTACTTGAACCACCCTCCTCCAGTCAGTCGATCAATGAACAAGCCTTTGGAGCAACAAGTCTCACCCAACACAGAGGTGTCTTCCGATGTCTACCAGTGGGTACGCGACGAACTGAAGCGGGCAGGAATCTCGCAGGCAGTATTTGCACGTGTGGCTTTCAACCGAACTCAGGTAAATAAAGCTCTGCTTTTTTGCAGTATTTATTTTACTGTACTTTTTTTTTTTTACAAAAATGTTTGTTGTTCATGTTAAAATCAGTACTGTAGTGGAGGAGAAATAATTCTTCATTTAACTGCAAGCATAAATGGATGCATTTTGGTCGTTGTGTCTGTTTGGACAGTCTTGTTGGTTTTTAGCAGCGCTTTTACAAAAGTGATTTTGATGGTTGTAGATTGCAAAAGCAGCTGTTATACTAGAACATGTACAACACATTTTTTGTTTTCATTACCAAATGTAAAAATAGCTTGACAAGTTCTCATTCACGAACATTCCTTCATAAGGTAGATGTGCAGAAAGCTTGTCTGTAATTATTTGCTATGCTATAAAGTCAATATTCAATTTTTTTCTCTTGTCGTATTCCACCACTGTATAAGCTAAAGTGGGCCTTCTGTGTTTCTTTTACATTGCCATGTACTTTGGTCTACACATGAAGCTTTTGTTGTATGCATGATTAGTGGGGTTGTATGTGTTGCTTTTGTTTCGTGCCTTATTTGAATTTAATGTGGTGAAATATCACACCTTTTTGTTTTACATCGTAGGATAGATTAGGGCAGAGAGGTGTGGACTTTAACAAACTTTTGTTAGTATGACTGATGTATGAAATCTGGAGTAAAGAAAGCATCCTTACAGCAAATATCCAGAATTTTGTTTTACCCAATGCATATTTGAGAAGTGAAAGTTGGTTGTCATGAGCATATCTCTCTTTTATTTTGATCCAGGGCTGCATAAGCCATGCATCAGTGGTTTTTTTTCTTCAGTTTTTTGCAACCAAGTCTTTATACAATCAGCATCAGGATACATTTCATACCATTCATTAACACACCAAGCCCTAGATAATGAAATATACAATTCTAGAGCCAATGTCAAAAATCATCAGAATAACCACTCTTTATTTTGACTAGTTTCACAGATAAATTTCACTTTGCTTTCATCCAATCTGGAAGCTGCAATGTTAAAGTGGCCTTCAATAAGGCACAACGAAGAACTAACTATAAATGTATTTTGCTAGGTTATTTGCACCTGTGGAATAACATGTTTTCTTCTGTAAAATACTCCATAATATAAAGGTAAGGAGAGAGGGAGGTGTTCTTTAGCCTTAACACACCTCCTGTCCTATGGTGACAACACTGCTTCTTCATAGCTACAGTATAGTTATTATTATTATTATTATAATACAAGATTTATATAGCGCAAACAGTTTGCCCAGCACTTAACAAAATTAAGGCAGACAGTACAGTTGCATGACAATTTGGTACAAGAGGAATCAGAGGGCCCTGCTCGTTTAGCGCTTACAATCTAAGGCCGCGTACACACGATCAAATCTGTCTGCTGGAAACTGTCTGCTAGACCGTCCCAGCAGACAGATTCGATCGTGTGTACGGGCGAGCCGACGGATTTGGCCACCCGACAGATTTCAAAGCATGCTTTGAAATCTATCGGGTGGGAACCCGTCCGCCCGACATGTCTGCTGGTTAGTACACTTACCAGCAGACATGTCGTCTCGCACCGGCGCCGAATGGATTCGGCGAATGCGCGGAAGTGTTTTACTTCCTGGTGCGGTGACGTGGCGGCGTCAACGTCACCGCCACGTCACCGACACGTCAGCGCGCCGTCTGCTGGCGGGGATTTTGGTTTGCTCGTGTGTACACGCGAGCAAACCAAAATCCAAAGAGACAGATTTGTTCAAATCGGTCGGACAGACCGTTTTGAACAAATCTATTGCCTCGTGTGTACGAGGCCTTAGAGTTAGGAAGGGTTGTCATGTTCGGACATAAAGGATGGCACTGGCAGGATCACCAAGCTACAAATCAAAGTAAAAAAAAATTAAAAAGCAACTGCATCCAACACATTTAAGGACTGGTACTGCAGTATATTAATGTTCTGTTCTTGGGTTTAGATATACTTTATTAAACTGTCAAACACTTTTTTGGACAGTGGACAAATGATAAACTGAAATAGCTTTAAAGTCAACATGTCATGTGGTCACACAGAATGTAGTGACTGTACATCTGCATAGTAGACACTCTTCCTCGTGCCATTTTTTGATGTTTCTTCTTGCCACTTGAATCCACTATTGTAAGGCTATGAAAAACCTAAACTTCTGGATATGAGATTATGGTTCTGTTTAAATTATGACATAGCAAAACCAATTTGCATTTGTGGTTTCAGAGATATGTTTTAACTTTGTGCAGCCAAAATATGTACTCACTTAATTCAGGGATATAAATGATAACTCTTTTTTTATTTTTTTGTTAAATAAAAATAATATGCATTCTTCTAAAATAAATAGTTTGATATTTAGGTTGAATTTCCATTTAAGTACAGACCTATTTACATTACAAAAGGTCTGAAATTCATTTTAAAACATATTTTAAATACTGGGCCTCTCTGTGAAGAGACACATGACTTATGCTACGTACACAGGGACGGAATTTCCAACAAGAAAAGTTCAATGTGAGCTTTTGGTCGAAAATTCCGACCGTGTGTAGGCTCCATCTGACCCTTTTCTGTCGCAATTTCCGACACCAAAAATGTTTTCATTAAGAAAAGTTCTTGTTGAAAATTACGATCGTCTATATGCAATCATCTGTCCACGCATGCTTGGAAATCACTAAGACACATGCTTGGAATCATTGAACATCATTTTTCACAGCTCGTTGTAGTATTGTATGTCACCGTGTTCTTAATAGTTGGAATTTTGTGTGACTGTGTGTATGCAACACAAGTTTGGGCCAACATTCCGTCTGAAAAAAATCCACGGTTTTCTTGTCGGAATTTCCGATCGTGTGTACGCGGCATTAGTGCTTGTGTACATGAGTAGTGTGTTTGATGTGCACTGGACACTCAGGTCAAGCACAGGTCAACAAATTCCAACTGACTTGGTTGTAGTGAAAATGATTGTTCAGAGGTTGTGTTTGACCTGCTTTACACTGAGTTTCTTAGCAAGTTCTACTGAGATATACTTGGTTTGCAGGCAAGGCAGGTCAACATAGTCTTTCCTTGTCACACGCTGCATTTTGTATTCCATTGCATGCATTTGAGCAATGCTATGTTTGATTAGAAAGGGCTGCTTTTGACATGAACCCTTGTTCACTAGAGCTCTTAGATATCTGGATGAAGATCTGATCATGCCAGCCAATCTGCTTCTTGCTTATGCTCTTCTAATGTATAAAGGAGAAAACGATTGATTGTTTATTGTAGCACTGAAAGAGTTCAACGTAGGGGGCATAGTTTGAACATTAAATGATAGATACATATTTGAGTATGGAGCAGTCCAAAAGACTATATATTATGCATAGATGACAGTATAAGCAGTTATGCAGTGGCCATCTATAAGGTCAGAAGAGGTTATGATTGGTTTGGCATTTAATAGCCGATCACTGCAGATTATTACAAATCAAATAGTGGTTGCCATCTGGAGTAGTGGAGTATATTCAATGCCTTTAGCACTTAGGCCTATGACTACTAATCAATATCCACCATCACCAGCATTTGGAAACTTTTACTTTATAAGTGGATTTCTATAAGGATCAGTAGAAATTGTATCTCATGTATGCTTTTTTTCTTACTTGTGCAGTTTGAGTGCATTAAGAAGGAAAAAAAAGTGGTTTCCTATTGTAGCTTTGAGTTATTACAAATCAGATAGTGGTTGGCGTTACAGTTTTTTGTTCCATACTTATGCCAATTTTCAGCCTTGAGGCCTATGACTACTAATCAAATTATAGTCCGGGTTTCAAAACTCCTTATTTTTAAAAGAACTCCAATAAATGTTAGTAATATAGAAACTGTATTTCATGTATGCTCTGTTTCCCATGTGAAATGTGTTTGTTACCTCTCCTATTTATTTTCTAGCTGTTGTAAGGATATTGAAATATAGGTCTAGATTGCCCAACAGACTAGACTGTTCTCCTTTAAAGAGGAGTTCCAGTGTGGGGAAAAAAAGTCAGCAGCTACAAATACTGTAGCTGCTGAGTTTTAATATAAGGACACTTACCTGTCCAGGGAGACAGATGTCAGCACCCCAAGCCGAGCCGTCTATCGGCTCTGGGTGCAGGCGCCAGGATCTTCACTGCAGATTCACAATCTTTTTCCTACTGTGCATGTGCAAGTCATGCTGCACTTTCTGAATGGTCCAGCTGTCTTCTGGGACTTATGTGTCTCCCACAACGCAGTGGGGGGAAGGAGGAGCGGCCAGAAGTTTAGTAGATCGATGAAGCGATCTTACACAAAAGTGAGAGTGGGTACCTGGTTTTGACAGGTATCCGCTCTCCCTTTCTCCCTCTCCCCCTTGAATGGTGCCAAAGGAGGGGGGAAGAAAAGGAGAGCTTCCCCTTTTGGGTGAAGCTCCACTGTAATGCTTCGTGTACACATGACCGTGATTTACTGCCTGTCACTGGAAAATGCAAAATGCGGCAAAATAATGCACGATTTTGCTGTGATTTTTACCGCTGTCTTGCCATATTTTGCGTTTTCCTGCAGCAGGCGATCAAAACATTCCTATCTTGAACGTGATTTTTCCGTGTTCAGCAGAGGGAGTTTGAGCTATGTTGAACCTTGCCTAACCACAGCAGCTCCTAAACTGTGCTAAAAGCTTATGTGTACATTGAGTTGAGTTTATAAGCTTTGGCAAAAAAAAAAACGGCAAAAGCTGTAAGGCCCCTTTCACACTGGGGCAGGAGCCGCGGTGGCAGTATAGTGGCGCTAAGAATAACGTCGGATTTGCCGCAGGATTCGGCCGCTAGCGGTGTGGTATTAACCCCCACTAGTGGCCGATAAAGGGTTAATACCGCCCGCAATGCGCCTCTGCGCATTGCGGGCGGTATTGCCGCGCATTGCGGGCGGTATTGCCGTGGTTTCTGCATTGCGGGCGGTATTGCCGCGGTTTCCCATTGTTTTAAATGGGAAGGAGCGGTGTAGGAGCGGTATACATACCGCTCCTCTCACCGCTCCAAAGATGCTGCTTGCAGGAGATTTTTTTATCTCCTGCCAGCGCATCGCCTCAGTGTGAAAGCCCTCCGGCTTTCACATTGAGGTTGCTGGGCAGGAGTTTTTCAGGCGGTATAGCAGCGCTATTTTTAGCGCTGTACCGCCTGAAAAACTCCTCAGTGTGAAATGGGTCTTAGTGTACATGAAACCTAATACTGTACTTCTTCTGAATGCTGTTGTCTAATAAAACTATGCAATTTCTTGCATTTTCATACTCTATTTTTTTCTTCAAGTCAAATAAATATTTTGCCTTTTACTAAAAATTTCTGTAGTGAGGAACAACTATGAGTTAAAAATATAAAATGCAATTTATTTCATTGCTTACAGCTGGTAACACTGATGTGTGTAACAAGCCTCAAAACAATGACATTTATGGACTTCATTGGTTTAGTGGTTTGAATGGGTACTTGAAAGCTAGGATAGCCATAGATGATATGATTTTCTTTCCGCAGGTGGAAGGAAAGAAAATCACTTGATTCTCCTATGAACACAGGTAGTGTTGATGGGGAATGCCTCTTGCTTTACTATTGTATTCTGCCAACCGGAAAAATACAATGGTTACTACTAGCGCATATAGCCACTGGCGGTAAACATATGTCGAAAAATCAGACATGCTGGTTGTACCCAAGTTTATCGATCAATCAACTTGGGTACAGTCGCTTGCCGCTTGCCCATACATGGTTTGAATCAGTGACGGCTGGTGTAAACGGACAAAAACAAACAAACAATTGCAGCCTCACTGTGCACATCAAATGCAGCCACTGTGCCAATCAAATGCAGCCACTGTGCCATCAATTCATCAATTGTCACCACTGTGCCATGCCATCAAATGCAGCCACTGTGCCATCAATTGTCACCACTGTGCCATGCCATCAAATGCAGTCACTGTGCCATGCCATCAAACGCAGGCACTGTGCCATTGTGATCTCCGACAAACCTCACTAAAATATTGGCCTTTAGAATTGTTTTCGCTACTTTACATCAGCTGACTGATCTTTTCCTTTCTTGGTTTTGCTTCTTGATATGACCAAAGGGTCGTACATAAACACATATGTGCATATTTTTGATAAGGTCACTCCTGTGTAGGAAGTGAGCTTTGTAAAAGTTGCTATTTAAAATTGACGAGTCTGATTGGATTCATGTTGTTGCTTCCTGAACATGGCAAATGCGGTAAAATACATGTTTTTACAATGCTTTAATCATTGTGGGACAGACTGCTTTACAAGATACATAACATCCATATAGCACTGGTGGCTTTTTGCTTTGTCAGTAAAAGCACAGATAGTTCTTAGACTAAAGTTGTTTTCTAAATTTCATGTCAAGACATCAATTCTTACAGTATACTGTCTTCCGCTTTGGATATTCTATTGTGGCTTATTTATTTTTGCATTTTCACGTTTTATTTTTTATTCTTTCACTTAAATATAAATCAAATGCCGCGTACACACGGTCGTTTTTTGCGATAAAAAAAAAACCAAAGTTTTCTGTGAAGTAAAAAACGACGTTTTTGAAACGTCACTTTTCAAAGACAATTTTGCATACACACCGTCGTTTTTTCACAAAAAGCGAGGTTACGTTCACCACACTTTTCCATTGAAGCTCGCTTCATAACTAGCTTCTGGGCATGCGCGGGTTGAAAAACTTCGTTTTAAACGACGTTTTTGCTACACACGGTGACTTTTTGTGAAACAAAAAACGACGTTTTGAAAAACGACACAAAAAATTCAAGCATGTTGGAATTTTTTTTTGGTCGTTTTTTTGAAGACAAAAAACAACGTTTTGCCCACACACGATCAATTTAAATGACGTTTTAAAAAACGTCGTTTTTTTTTCATCGCAAAAAACGACCGTGTGTACGCGGCATTAGCTTTAAAACAGTCTCCTTTTGTTTGATATCATTGTGATGGTTAACGTGTCCTAGTGAACATTTTAGAAACTTTCCAAAGTGTTTCCCCTTTGTGCAATAATTGACCACATTAATCAGTAATAGGCTTGTAAATAACATGCAGTGGAATTATCTTGCTTTTTACACTGTTACTTTAATCATTAACGCTGCTAATACACGTTAAATACCACTAATAGTTCAAATGTGGCTTCTAATTAGTGCATCACAGTCTTCTAGCAATCATTTAGTTAAATGAAGCAGCCCCACAATCAATGTGGCAAAATTTTGCTGAAAAGTATTTTATTTAAGGATTATTCTGTAGCACAAAGTATGAATTCATTCTGGTTTTGGAAAGAACAAAAATAGAATATTTTTTTTTGAAATTGTGCAGAAACCAAAAGTCACTGGAATAGTCATGAAAGAACTCTTTATTAAAACATAATGCACTGCTGTTAAATGCTTTCATTAATGTTTTTCTACATTACCCTGCCCTATATATATATATATATAGTGTGTGTGTGTGTATATATATATATATGTATATATATATATATATATATATATATATATATATATATATATATATGTATGTGTTATATATATATATATATACATACATACACACACACACACACACACACCTCAATGACTCATCTAGTTTGAAGCATGTGTTAGCTGGATAACTGAGAAAGTGAGATTTGGTGGGGTGAAAATGATGTGCGATGGCTCATTAATACACATTTTGATTTGAAGAGGGATTGAGGGGGCCTATTCACAATTACCAGAGGTTTGGTAATGAGGAAGAACTAGAATGAATGACAGAAGACTGGAGAAGAATAACCATCTTTAAAGGGCTTGACTGAAGTACATTAAAAGATAGACTAAAAGATAGGAGAGAATTCATTGCCAAAAACATGTCATACAGGAGTTCTTAAACGCATTAATAAAAACTGTAGGTATTGAAGCTAAGCAATTTCATGCCTAGTCAATGTGGCCAGCACTACAAAACAATTTTAGGATAGATGCAGAATATGGCGTGTGTAAGATAGGATTGTAACATGGCATTTATTTCCAAAACCATTTGAGATTTTACATTTTATTTTTGGAAATCATTTTTAAGCCTCGTACACACGACCGGTTTTCCTGCCAGGAAAACTGCCAAAAGAGCTTTTGGCTAGTAAAAGCGGCCATGTGTATGCTTCCTTGCAGTTTTCCCAGCGGGAAAACTGCCAGGAATCCCAGTGGGAAAATAGAGATTCCCGGCGATTTTAAACCCGGCAGTTTTCCTATGGGGAAACACTGCGAGGGAGCATACACACGGCTGGGATTCCCGGCCAAAGCTCTCGCTGCAGTTTTCCTGACGGGAAAACCTCTCGTGTGTACACGGGGAAAGTTACCAAGCAGGTTCTCGGTTTTCCCATCAGGATTCCGGCGGGATTTATACTGCCGGGAATCCCGGTCGTGTGTACAGGGCATAAGAGTATTGTGACATGTTGACCAATGTTTCATGTCTGTATACAGTACACATGTTTATAATATGTACATACTGCAGTTGGATATAAAACAAGCTTTTTGAAAAATGCTGTAATAAAATTATATAACAGATCAATTTTTTTTGTATACTACAACTATTTTGTATTACAGTACATTTCCACGTTAGAGAAAATTTATAGTGATTGCTTTGTAAAGATTTACAGTAAGCAGGCAATGGAAAAATGTGTAGAGTTGTGAAATATGACTACTTAATTTTAAATAAATAAAGTGTAAAAAGATATTACAGAATGAAACATATCTTTAACATTTCTCTGTTTTTCTGAAACACTTTGCTATATGTCATGGGTCTCCAAACTATGGCTGTCCAGTTGTTCAGGAACTACAATTCCCATCATGCCGAGTCATGTCTGTGAATGTCAGAGTTTTACAATGCCTCATGGGATGTATAGTTCCACAACACCTGGAGGGCCGTAGTTTGGAGATCCCTGCTATATGTCATTGATAAATGTCAACATTATTAAGCAAATTTTGCCTATAATCTAGATCTAACATATTAGAGATTGTGACAAATTTGTAACAATGCTTCTGAAATTAGAACTGCACCATTCCCAGATTTTATTTCAGAAATTCCTGGAATGGCAGTGCACAGTTATGTCTTATGATTTCGAAAGTAGGGGAGGAACTATTGTAGTATATGCCTTTTATGGGAAGCCTGTTCTTAATAGCTGGAGTTCTTTTGCTCTTGGCCCACTGGCCTAGAATGACTAACAGCCTTTGGGTTCCTCTAGTGAACTACTAAGGACTCAAGCCAGTACCTTTAATAATTCGCTATATGCCAGGAGAATTTTGAATATGAGCCCAGTGAAGCAAATCTTGGCATCTGCTCTGCTGATATTCACTGATCTTTTATCCTGACAATAAATATGCGTGAACAAACATGCAAGATTGTATGGTGTCTGTAGACATATCATTTTGCTATTTATCTGTAATCAGCTAAATCAAATATCAGTCATCTTATGTTTTTAGGCACCTTTAGTATGTATTTATGCATTGTGACACAGACATTCAACTTTCGGGTACATGGATTGATGCCAATTGTGGAGAGTGTTTCATTTTGATTAGTGTTATTGTATTTTTTGTATAAGAAACATTTTTTATATGGTTCTTTGTTGTATTAAGCTTGGTTTGTTCTTGAGTAGCTCTTTAAAATGGTGTCCATGTTGTTCTTTTTTGGAACCCCCAAGGCCTATTTTTTACCTAGTGACTGGGCTATCAGTTTGCTCACTTGACATTTATGAGCAAGTGATTGTGGATAGGCCAGTCAGCTGCATTTCCTGCTGTAATGGCACAAATTGACCAGGCAAAGACATTGCAGCAATAGAGCTTGGACACGAGTACTACTGAATCACTAGGGCTAGTGTTTCCTAGTGTGGGGGAATTGATATGGGTCAAAAGTAAAAATAAAATAAAAATTAAATTCGTACCTGGGCTCTGAAAATTTACCAAAAGTAATTTTGATATCACAAAGAAATACTGCTGCATAAATTGATTCACGTGCACAATAATCAAAATGACTGAAGGTGTTTCTCAAAGTGCACATGGCTCTGGTGTTTAAGGTGTTAACGTTTCTCTTAAAATGTTGTGCTATTATTTAAGAAAATGGGCCCCAGTGCAATAGTAAAACATTAGCTGCTTGTCCAGTGCTTGCAGTTTCTGCAGGTTGGGCAGCAATTAGCCTGTCTGTGGGGCTGGCATGACTGGAAATAGATATCCACTGGGAACCTCTGTCAGATAAAAGTTTGATCAGCTTCTTTGGGAGTTTTTGGTCTGCACTGCAGTAGTCTCTATATTAAGAAATGATATAAAAGATTTGAGTGTTGACTATAGTGTTTTAGTGTAGATTTAACGCATGATTAAAGTCAAGTAAACTTATTTTTCTTAGGAAGAGATTTCCTTTAGATATCTGCTAGGGTTCTGCTCCCCAATTCTTGGTTCATATATTTTTACGAGGTTTGATATATTATGATTTGTTGTATTAGTGCATGTATGTGCCTGAAACTAATTTACAACACATAGATAAATATTTGTCCAAAATGTTGTTAGTGTGGTTTATGACTTTTAATGATGGTGAGAGACTGTAAAATGATACATCCCATTACTGGTGTTTATGCTCGAGTTGGTGGCTATCATATATATCACATGTTTTATATATCAGTTGCAGCTTTTTCCTCCTTCTGTTCGATTGTTGTCAGATCTCCTTTAAATTTCACAACAGACCTTTTTTAAGCTTACAGTAAGTGTCCTATTCATGTGAAAATTAAGTGTATAGATCGAGTGCATTGCTTATTCTTAGGGCCTTGTGTAGATGATGGTCCCTGAAGAGAGCTTTTAGAACCATTATGTTATATTATGAATGAAAAGCAAAATGTTCTTATTGGATATTTAGGTTTTTATTGAAATGACAACACACACAAAATAAAATGGTGCATTTTCCACCAGATTTTACCCACTTTCTCTTTCTGCCATATGTTTTCTGATGGTTAGGCAAGAAAATTAACAAAACAAATGGAAGGCTGTCTTGATAATACAGTGCTTTAGTTAAATGAGACAATCTTTATACACCTAATACACAGGCCTGTGTAATAGCAGCATTACACAAGCCTATGTAATGGCAACATTGGTGTGTGTATGTACATGTATATGTTGGTGTGTGTGTGTGAAATAAATAAATATATATATATATATATATATATATATATATATATATATATATATATATATATATATGTATGTGTGTGTGTGTGTGTGTATATGTATATATATATATATATATATATATATATATATATATATATATATATATATATATATATATATATATATATATAATCAGGGTTTGACAAATTTGCTTGGAATCTAGGAGCCAGCTAAAAAAGTTAGGAGCCAGAAAACACTACCCGTCCCGCCAAGCTCGTGCGCAGAAGTGAACACATATGTGAGTAGTGTCCACTTATGTAAACGGTATTCAAACCACACATGTGAGGTATCGCCGCGATTGTTGCCTATGGAGATTTTAAAGGGTAAAAGTTTGTCGCCATTCCACGAGCGGGTATCAATTTAGCAATGACTAAGCGCTGACATTACAGTGCGAAATGCGTCGGCTTATACCCCACTGCCTGCTGTGATTTGTATTGCTGTTACTATTAAAGGCGACCTTTTTAAGGATTTTTGGAAGTGCGGCTGTCCAACCTTTTTCCTTTCAAGTTTTGTTCCATGCATTGCCTGCACCCATGCTTCTGAGAGGACACTGATTGCTTAGTGCACTCACCTGGAGCGGCAGTTCCCTTCTTCTCTATTGGGTATCAATTTACTCAGCGTAACATCATCTTTCACAATATAAAAAAAAATTGGGCTAACTTTACTGTTGTCTTATTTTTTTATTTAAAAAAGTGTATTTTTCCCCAAAAAAGTGTGCTTGTAAGACCGGTGTGCAAATACGGTGTGACAGAAAGTATTGAAATGACCGCTATTTTATTCTCTAGGGTGTTAGAATAAAAAAAAAAATATATAATGTTTGGGGGTTCTAATTAGAGGGAATAAGATGGCAGTGAAAACAGTGAAAAAACACATTAGAACTGCTAGAACTGTTTTACTTGTAATGCCAAACGGCCACCACAAGATGGAGCCAGATCACAGAAGGCCTGCAGGCCTGCAGAAGGCGGCCTCAATTACCGGAGGGCGCGGCAGGTTAGTTAGGTTTGACTGCCATTCAAGTCTTCTGTCTGGTAAAAAGGATGTCTTCAAAATAGGAAGTTATTGAACTTTCTCTAATGAAGCTCCAGGATATTCATAAAACCTGATGGGTTCAAATCTCGGCTGGGACTGGTTGTGCCCAAGTTGATCGATCGAACATCTTGGGTACAACCAGCATTTTGGATTTTTCATATGATTGCCAACGGCTATAGCCATTAGCAATAATCATTGTGTGTTCTCAGGTAGAGGAGACTTCCCGCACCCCCCACCAGGAAGAACACTGTGTTGATGGGGGAATCAAAAATGTTCCTTCCTGAAACCACACCATCTATGGTTTAGCAAAACTAAAATAAAAAGTCTGCAAACCACATGAGGGTCCAGACCAGTAATACTCATAGTCCAGGGCAATTTTTACATTATTACCACGATTGGTTTGTTACCACTATTGGCTTGTTTATTCGGCTATAACTGTATCTCTATAACTGTAACTCTATAAAATTTTCATTGCTTATGATGGCAAAGTAATACATCATATATCTGTTTTTAGGGGTATAAACATTTTTGGCGTTTTTTTTTTTTTTTAAACTACTTTTATCTTTTATGAAATCTTCAGACACATGTTTTTTTTTTTAGTTTAAATAGAAGTAGTTTTCACACAACCTGGGGTCGAATTAATATTATTACTATTATACAGGATATATATAGCACCAACAATTTGAGCAGTGCTTTACAACATGAGAGCAGACAGTACAGTTGCAATACTAGGGAACTAGACAGCAGAAGGTATTGGTAGGAAAGAATAGAACAATTTAGTTGGCATTTTGAAACTAAGATACTGATGTAGCTGCAGGCAGAATTGTGAATGGTTTTGTAAGTTATTGTTAGTATTTTGAACTGAATTCATTAGGTGAGCAGAAGCCAGTGGAAGGATTGGCATAAAGGGATAGTAAACACTGAACGGTTGGTAAGGTGATTGAGTCTGGAAACTGCATTTATGATGGTCTGAATAGGGGATAGCATATGTAAAGATAATCCAGTGAAGAGGGAGTTGCAGTAGTCAAGGCGAGAGATAACCAGGGAGTGAATTAGAAGCTTTGTGGTGTCAATGGAAAGGAATGGGTGTATTTTTGAGATAATGCAGAGTGAGGTGGCAAGCTTTGGACAATGATTGGATTTGGGGCAGAAAGGAGAGTTCAGAGTTTAGAATGATACCTAGAACCCTGGCATGTAAGGAAGGGTTGATAGTTCTGTCCAGTGATACCCACGAGTCCCTCGGCTGTCAAGGATTCTCCTCCTGATTGGCTGACACAGCAGCGGCATCATTGGCTCCCATGGCTGTCAATCAAAGCCAGTTAGCCAATCAGGAGAGAGAAAGGGGGGGACAAACAAAAGCTCTCTGTCTGAAAAGCCCCTCGGGAGCTTGACTTGGCTCGGGTGCCCTCATAGCAAGCTGCTTGCTGTGAAGGCACTCAACAGGAGGGAGGGGCCAGGAGCAGCGAAGAGGGACCCAAGAAAAGGAGGATTCAGGCTGCCCTGTGCAAATCCACTGCACAGAGCAGGTAAGTATAACATGTTTGTTATTTTTAACTGAAAAATACGAGCCTTTACAATCACTTTAAATGTATAGAATTATTGATCAGGACCGGATGAGAGGGTGTTAATGAGAGTGATAAAATAGATCTGCTTGGCATTGTATTTTTGGAGGGCAGATTTATATTGGTTGAAGGCCTTCTGAGACGTAGTTTTGTGCTACATACACTCAAGGGCATGGCTACCGTTTTTGAGACTTCTGGTGTCATGTGTTTGCCAAGGTTAGAGGGGTCAGGCCTTATTTGGTGTGTAGTGAAGAGGGCGAATTTGTTCAAAAAGGATGACAGTGAACTGTTGTAGATAGAAGTGGCTAGGTTGGAGCAGAACAGTGTTGAAATTTTGTTATAGAGGTGGTCAGTAGCAGTAAGGAGAGGAGAAGGGTTAAAGTGGCACAGGTTTCTACAGGTAACTGTTAGGCAGTTTGAAGAAGATGAGGTGGAAGACCGGAATAGAGTGAAACTAATATGGTAGTGATCAGAGAGAGGAAACCAGGCCCGGAAGTCATAAGGGAAGGTTGATTCCAATGAAAAAAGTTAAAACCAACACAAATCTAATTTTCTACTGTTGAGATAACTCAACTATTGTAAAGAAAAAGGTTGATACCAATCCAGGCTGGTAGATCACATCAATTCTCAACGAAACTGGATAATATATACAAATACAATATGCCTCAACTGGGGAGAAGGACGGAGATGGAGGTGAGTGAAGAACCTGAAATGAGCTTTGTGGGGACAGAAGGATTCCAACTCCACCTCGTTTCCTTCCACTGGGTCTGGAGTAGTGGGTTCAGAGAAGGCCACCACAGGAGAGGAAAGCAGAAGAAGTAGAGTCGGAATCATGAAGTCAGGTTTCTGTAACAGCAAGTAGATTAAGGAGTTAGTGATGAAGAAGTCATGAACAGAGGTGTGTTGTTACAGACATAGAGGGCATTCCAGAGGGCGTAAGAGAAGGGGGCTGTTTTTGGGAAGGAGAGGAGCATAAACTAAATTGTATGGATTGAGGCTGCTGCCAGAGGGCATGGGGTAATAAGTGTGTTGGGCAGAGTTAAATGATGGAGGCCCGGGGTTTGGGGATAAATCTCCAAAAGTTAGAAGAAGCAGAGGCGTGAAAGAGGTACTATGGGAGTGTGATTTATATGAAGAGACATGCCCCAGCATCCTGGGGGTTTAATTAGCATGTGGGCTTTAGCAGAAATTGATGAGTGGGGTAATAAGAAGAGGACAGAGGGGAGGGTTTAGAAGAGGGGCGAATAAAAGAAAAGGTTCAACGGTGAGAAGGAAAGATGGAGCGCGCATGTTTCAGAGTGGAAGGATTAAAAAGACTGGGTAAGAGATGAAAGGGGAAACAAGGTTACCAGCAGTCTGATGTTTTGCAAAGTAGTTTGCTATGGACTTTCTCTATCCGTGAAGTGCAGAGTAGAATTAAGTGCCCACTTAATCATAGAATCCCACTTTATAGAAAGAAACACAGCCTATACCACCCCAGCATGTTCCCCCCAGCATGTTTATTAAGGAGTTTTTTTTTTTTTTTCACAATCAAGTTTTTATTCAGAAGTTCAAACAAAACATACATAGGACATATCTGTAGAAAAACAGGTACAAAACCGGTGTAAGTACAAGAACAGCATATGTCATTTTCCAATAGGGAGCGATAGTAATTTGAGTGGTATGTTTCAATAGTAGAATGCAAAGTATAGTTATACAATTGGAATATGTAAGTTTGGAAGGATAATGGGGGGGGGGGGGGTAAGGGAACAAAGGGTTAGGGAGGTGGGGGTGAGAAATAAAAATGGAATAGAAAATGGGTGGGGGGAACGTGGTAGAGAGTATAATGGTCCGTGTCTGAAAAGGACATAGCATACTTTATTTCACACATTTCATACTAACATGAAAAGGGAGATACAGCAGAAACTTCGTGGTCACAGCAGTTGATGTCTTATAAACCATAGTCATTCATAGTATAGGTTCAGTGATATAGTGTTTGGAATTCGTTAGAGTAGGTAAAAAGAAGCCACGGTTGCCATAAAACATGAAATTGGGTTTTTGTTTCACATTTCATTGCCAGGATTTCCTCCATTTTGAAGATAAAAGCGACCCTGTCTAACCAGTCCCTGACCTGGGGTGTATGTGTCGATTTCCAGTATAGGGGGATAAGGCTCTTGGCAGCATTTAACAAGTGTCTGGTGAGGGTCTTCTTGTACTTGCTTATTGAAAAATGATTGATGTGGATCAGGCAAGCAGCCGCATCAAGCGATATTGTTGTTTCTGTCATATGTTTGATCCACTTAATGACCCTTCTCCAGAATTCAGCGATAGGGGGGCATTCCCACCAGATGTGTAGGAATGAAGGAGTTTTATGTTGTTCTTATTATTTATCAATGATTCACCAAACACTCCACACAGCAAATGTTTGCGGGGCATTCGTCCCTTTCTATTTCAAAGTATTCAGCTATAATTTTTTTAAAGATTATTTGCCCTATGTGTGTGGCTGATGGGTTATAATCCTATGGGATTTTAAGTGTGAGAAACAAATCTTCTTTTTAAGTAGAATATCCCTATTTGTTGTATGTTATATTCTATTGTGTTATATGTTCATTGGCAAGTCTTCTTTGAAAATAATAGGTATATAGGGGGAATCCTTTTTAAAATAGATAGTTAATTGCTGTAAAATACAGACAGATGAATGCTAAACATTTGCTGTATGAATTGCACAGTGAATACTCTAGAAATAGATCTCCTAGTTTTGGTGTGTGAAAAGTGCTAGTTTTATTTTTTTCAACACCATTAAAAAAAAAATTTTTTTGTGTACTGAGGCTTTGTTTTTACATTTTTAGCATTTTTTTTTTCAGCTCCATCAAACCAGAAAAATAAAGTTTAACAAGTTATAAGTCTGAAAATCTGCAGGAAACAAAAACAAATAAGAGGATAATAGAGAAGGAAGAAACCATTTAAAGATTGTCAGGGTTAAAAAAGGAATAACATTTATAACAACTACCTTGTTGTTTGTTTTTGCGAGGTTGTTGGAGCTCACATTAGTTACACATTAAAGAACAAGCCTTTTGATCTGTACATAAACAGAAACCAAATACTTTGTATTAGTATTATTATAATATATTTATAAAGGAAGCCTGCATACACTGCAGGGAATTTACTAAAACTGGAGCAGACCAAACCAGGAGCAGCTGTACATAGTAACCAATCAGCTACTAGCTTCAGCTTCTTCTGTTAAGCTTTGACAATAAAAACTAGAAGCTGATTGGTTATCATGCAAAGCTGCTCCAGATTTTGACTGTTCCAGTCTTAGTAGGCTCCCATCACTGTTTGCAAGCTTAGTTCATTCTGAAGCCACTGTTAACGCTCCCGAAACAAAGCAGGACCCATCTGTCAAAGTAGCTCTCAGCAATTTGACTGGGTAAAGCAGGGTGCCTAAGGTTTTAAAGCTACAGTTCAGGCAAACAGAAAAATACACAGATACAATACATATGTGAGAATCGTATTTGCCAAAGGATTTGTATTTCTGTCCACCCAACTGTTAAATTTACACAGCTCTGCTGCACAGCACAGTTGTGTCTGGCAGGGCAAACGACCCAGGATTTTGTTTGCAGTTAAGTTATATTTACATATCTTGCCCTGCCTGACCGAGCAGTATCAGACGAAGAAGCAGACTGATCTGTCCATATCTCTGTCACTTTAATATATCCTCCTATAAGCATGTCCCTTATTAGCACATAAGCACTAGGGCACAACTGTTCGGCTCTTGTGCTGCTTCTCTTTCTCCCAACCTGAGCACCTGATACACACACAGTATCTCACACAAGTGAGTACACCCCTCAAATTTTTGTACATATTTTATTATATGTTTTCTTGTGACAACACTGAAGAAATTACACTTTACTACAATGTAACGTAGTAAGTGTACAGCTTGTATAACAGTGTAAAGTAAAAGCATCCAGTATCTTACTAACAATAGTCAGAAAATGCTGTATTATACCTGCTTGGGAAAGTTCCCAAACATATGATCAGGATCCACTCGGATGCCTAGGTCGGCACCTGGCTCAGTCTCCACAGCCCAGCACTCCAGTAAGAGCTGTAGGGGCAGAGCAGAGAGCTGTCAGTCATTACAGTAATTGTGTCTAAACAAGGCTAACCCTTCTTTAGATCAAGAACTTCTGAACCCAGGACAAAGTTATATGGGAAGCATGGTTTATACCTCCCAGAAAATGTCTGTGTTTGGCAAAGCTCAACGCAGGAGAGCTAATGTGAATAAAACCTTAAAAAAAAAATTCCACCCAAAAAAACCCCTGATCCTTTCCCCTTAAAGCATGAATAACAGCACAGTGCTTGTCTTAACTGACCACGGTTTATCATGGCTGCTGAGCCCTGACACTGTGGTCAGTGCCTCTGTCATCCACAGCCCTTCTCTATCCTTTTCTGTCCTCTTCTTCCCCCCCTCGCTGCCTGTCTGCTCAATGTCAGTGCTCACCCCCTCCTGCTGCTATTATAACTACAATAAAAACATCCCACCCCCATTGAAACATAACATTATGTGCCCCTGTGTCTCTGTTATATAAAAAAGCTGCTGATCTGTACCTATATCTGAGCATCTCCTCGTCATTCACGTGACTTCTCAGCTCTCTCTTCTCCCCTCCCCCCTGACTGAGGTCAGCGGGAGTGCTTCTCAGCCCTGCCCACTATAGCTGGGGAGAGGAGAGAGCCAAGGAGTCATGTAAGCACCAGGAGACTCTCTGATATAGGTACAGTTTGGCAGCTTTTTTATATAATGCAGACACAGGGGCACATAATGTTAGGTTATAGAGGAGATGGGATGTTTTTATTGTGTTGGCTTAACAAACACTTTAAAGTTTAGGTAATAGATCTTATAACTCATATGTATTTGATGAAGCCTAAACATTTATTATTATGAATCAAGGGTTATAGATTAGTAACTGTACTTTCTATTTAAAAACCACTAACCTTTTGTAGATTCACAACGTATCTGTAGGTAAGACCTGTAACATTTGATCTAAACCTGTTAGGTTACAGTATTGAGTTAAGCCCAGAATCCATTTTTTTTTTTTTTTGATCGCTCTGCTTGTGTCAGCTTCTTTTAAATGTATGCAGCTTTGAGGAATAGGAATCTTCTAGGGAATGTCTCTTATGAATCACAGACACAAAAATATCTGACAAAATCACTTCTAATGATGCATGAATCAACTTGTGAAAGGAAGTTTGTCAACAGTTTGCCTTTACCTGTGCTATATCTAGTAAAGGATTCCTAGAGAATGTGCCAAGCTGTTCAGTAAAAAATAAAATATAATGATTAAAGGGTCGTTCATCGAGAATTTTACTTGCAACACTTAGGCTCTGCATACACACAATCGAACATGTCCGCTGAAACTGGTCCAGTTTCAGCGGACATGTTTGATTGTGTGTACAGCCTACCGTTTTCCAGCGGACCAAAGTTTTAAAACATGCTTTAAAACCTGTCCTATGGAAACCTGTCCGTCGGACATGTTCGATGGTTAGTACACAAAATCATCGGACCAAGTCGAGGCATGCTTGGAAGCATTGAACTTCGTTTTTTCATCGCATCGTTGTGTTCTACATCACCGCGTTCTGGTCTGATCGGATTTTGGTCTGATGGTGTGTACGCACATCAGACCATCAGACAAGTTCAGAGTTGTCTGATGAAAACGGTCCGTCGGACAAGTCTCATCAGACATGTTCGATCATGTGTATGCGGCCTCAAAGATTCATTTCAGGCAACAGGTAAAATAGTGAACATTAAGCCCTGGTCCACATTTATGTCATTGACAGCAATTGCCGTCAATGGCACTGCCCCAATTGGTGTGATGCCACAGTTTCTGTACTACTTTTGGCGACTTTGGGGTGTGATTTCCATAGACATCTGTGCAGCAACCCGCACAGAGGTCTCTGAAATCATCCCCGAAATCAGGACTGACATGTGGTAATGAAATTGTGTGAGTTTAGCTGAAGTGTGAAGAGTTCAGCTGTGTGTGAACCTGGGCTTAAGGCCCTCAGGATATGGTGGAGCTTTGTTGATTTTAGAAAGTTCTTTAAGTTCAAAAGAGAAGTATGGGGATCAGTTTTTTTGCCCCTCTTATTTACCTAGGTGGATACAGCATTGTTCCCCCGGCGTCTCTGCACTGAGAACCGAGCCATTGAACACCGCTGATGGCTCGGTTCTCTCGGCTCCCCGAGCAGAGAGATGCTGCCTGTCAATTAGCAACTCTCCTGCTCTGCTACTCCACACTCACTGAAGTGCTGAGCTGTGAAGGGGTGGGGAGCGGCCATCTCAGGCTCTCAGCAGCTCGATAAGAGGCTGGGACAGCCATCAGTTCAGGCACCTGGGGATCCAGACTTCCAGAGTCGGGATGACACAGTGCGTGGACTGATTTGTGTGACGTCAGCAGAGAGCAGACTTCAGACCGATCTCTGCTGAAAATTGGTCACAGGAGTGCACCCATAGGAGAAGCCCAGCCAAACTAGCTCAGGCTCAACTCCTCTTTTAATCTGCAATGTCTCTGTGTTTTCAGAGACCATCTAATAAGCTCTATAGGTGCTCAGGACATTGTATGTGTAACATTTATTTTCTGCTTTCTGCATAAACAAACACATTCAAATTTCTAAGGCAATTTTAGATCTGATGGTAGTTTTGACAAATGTCCTAGTATGGCATTTTTTGCATCAAGACTTCTATATGTACAAGTTTGCAAGATGCCTGCAAGATGCCTTGTTTCCGAATCAATGGCAGGTGTGTTCCGGGATACCATGAAAACAGAGTACTGAATTATCATAATACATTGATGGAAAAACTGTAGTTTTATGCAGCAGGATTGTGCACTTAGTATTCATCTGAATTTGAAAATTAAGCCTTCAGATCGAGTGGATCTTTAGCCCCGGTTCACACCGCCTGCGGCTTTAAAATCTCGCTACCTTAGCGCAATTTGAAAGGCACCAGTCTGTGCGATTTCATGTGTGGCTTGCCAACATCTGTGCTACTTTATGCACAGATGTCAATGCAAGTCATGCATAAAATCACTGAAAATAGTGCAGGATCCTTTTTAAAATCGGTGCAAGTTGGAGTAACACCTATATGAATGGTTCCATACCCAGAAATAGGGTGCAACTTGTCATGCGGCTTTGATCTGTCAAATCGCATGACCTGTGGCACCGGTGTGAACAGAGGCTAAAAGTTTATGTATAGCCAATGTTTTTTTTTTTGATAGTGTAGTGAAATGAGTAGTGAAATGATTTTGTGCTGGGAGATTCCTTTAAGTTCTTGTCCTGGTGATGCAACAGGAAACAAGAGCAAATCCCCTCAATATTAAAGCGGAGGTTCACCTAAAAATCCACTTTCTGCCATTAGCTCCAGCATACTGCTGACACCTGCAGTATGCTGGATTTTTTTTTCTTTCATACTTATCACTTGGCTGTTTACGGCGCCTGCGCCTGCCGTGTAGAGCTGACTGCGCAGGCGCCGTAAACACCCGAGCATCACTTCGGGTATTTTCAGAAGGCGTGACGCGCTATCCAACCCCGTCAATCAACTGGGCTTGATTTAGGAACGCCTACTACCCGGAAGGATACGCCGCTCGGAGCCGGAGAAGAAACTCGGCTAAAACGATAAGTACGAAAAAAAAAAAAAATTATACAGCATACTGCAGGTGTCAGCAGTATGCTGGATCTAGTGAGAGAAAGTTGATTTTTGGTGAATCCCCGCTTTAAGGAATTCCCATCATATATAACTGTAGCCCACTGGAAGATTTCCTCTCATCTCTTGCTCTCATGACAACTCTACAGTTTAGAATTTTACTTTAAGTTGTCCATAGATTATTGAGTTTTTTTTCAACCAGGCAGTGGAACTTAAAAAGCTGAACTGATTCCCCTATCCATATATATGAGCTGGTTTGGGGAATGCTCGCCACTGCGCTACTGTATTTTGACCTTGAGGAAGCAGGGAGACTCCCCCCACTGTCAGAATACAAAGATCAGCCCTGCAGCCATTGGCTTCATGTGCTGATTGAGCAGATTTTTTCCGATAGGGTGTTTGAACAGAAGTTGATCGATAGATGCACTTCTGTTCAACTGCAATGACCACACATGTGGCCAGTCCCTGCTTACTCTCATCATACTTTTGAAGCCACCACATTCTGGTAAGCTGCCATCTTTTGCAGTGGAGGTGTTTTACACAGAGGATCTGGGGAAGCTGGCTCTCTTATGCACATAATCATCTGTTTTATCACTCGCCTGTGGATTTTGATCTGTTGGGACACTGGAATACATTTTTTTTCTGTCATTGACTTTATTTATTTTTTCGGATGCTTTATGGACTTTGATGAACTCATCATCACACCCGTTTTTTTATTTTTATTATTATTTATCACATTTACTTTTCACAACATCCCAGTATTGCCCATATTCAGTTAAGGTGTAGTAAAATTAATGGATAGTTCTTGGTCATGTGAAAGCACAATCAAAGAATCAACCAAGTTGAAAAACCATTGGATATGACCATTTTAATTCACATTTAGGAGCTGCCTTTTTATTATTATCCCTGGGCCATAATCCTTACCTCTCCTACACTAGTTAGTACATTCCTCCTTCCCAGAACAAGCATGGTTTGTATCCAAGCAAACCTGTTGAACCCACAATAAAATAGGCATCACCACTATCACACTTTGGCCCATTAATTAAATAGTAACTGGCTTTGAATAACACCAGGATTGGGTAACATGTGTTAGTGGCAATGCTTGTTTTATCCTGATGTTAATAAAAAGTGCTGGCATCTTTTACATACAGTATATCTAAAAGCGAGGTAGGTGATTTTTTAGTAATACCAGTTCCAAATTAGTCTTATATTTACATGGTGGTGGCACTATAGTGGACTGATTTTTGGTGAATTTCTTATTGAGCAATCGGGAGCCGAGGTTCAGAAAAATAAACATAATCATTATAAATGGAATTGAACATGTGGTAAAAAAATGTATGAAAATGTTTTTGTTAAAGCCCAATACAGAAATAAATTAAAAGTCTCCCTTGCAGTGGGACTACACCCACGATTGCAAGGGTTTACAGCTCATTTACATTTAGAGGAGAGTAAAAGCACTTTTACTTACTTGACCCTCCACTCCTCTGGCAGATAGCTCTCCCCCACGCTCCGATGGTGGACTACTTCTTGGCTTCCTCACGTCCATTGCAGGGCTTTGGACCCTGCATCAGTCTTGATGACGTCAGGACCTGGTGGAGAATGGGGAAGAAGACGCTGCGGGACCAGTCCAGCAGCGCAGAGGATCGGGTGAGTAAAATTACTTTTCCATGCCCCCTAGACCTGAAAAAGCCTTGCAGTAAGGACACTGCCTCACTGCATGGGACAATTTTCTAGTTTCCTTAAGCTTGGCATCAAAGTTTCCTTAAGCTTGGCATTCATATGTACCTCAGTGCTCTACTGAAGTGGACCATAATCAAATCTTGCTTTCTGGCAATGCATCCTTAGTGTTCTATAGGCATGTTCCAAATGTAAGCATTCAAAGGATTAAAGATCCCTTTCATCGACCGGATTTGGTTCAGGTAGTGTGAAGCAAAAATTTACATTTAAATACTCTTCACAAATAGAGAATAACAGTACTGCCTTTTTGAAATTTTAGGAGCTTAGAAACTTAAAAACACTTTTAGGGCCAGTTTATGTAAATATCCAGATAATTCATAATGTACATGTAGGCTCGTTCTAGGGGCTAAACTATGTGAGCCCCGCAGTGTTGTATGCCAGGATCCAAGCTATTTAACAACCCAATCTTTTGATTCTATTGCTGCGGTTCAGCAACTGTGCTAGTTATGTGTAGTTATGTAAAGTACAAACTTTAACCACTTAACCCACCGGACCATTAGGCCGCGTACACACGACCAAATAAATCCGATCAAATCGGTCTGACAGACCGATTTGATCGGATTTGTCTGCTGGGCTATTTTGGTTTGATCGTGTACACACGATCAAACCAAAATCCCCGCGGGCAGACAGCGCGGTGACGTGGCAGTGACGTTGATGCCGCCACGTCACCGCACCAGGAAGTAAAAAACTTCCATGCATGTGTTGAATCCATTCGACGCATGCACGAGCAGATATGTCCGCTGGTTAGTGTACTAACCAGCAGACATGTCGGACGGACGGGTTCCCAGCAGACAGACTTTAAAGCATGCTTTAAAATATGTCTGCTGGAAAAACCTGTCTGTCCGCCCGTACACACGATCGAAGTTGTCTGCTGAAACGGTCCGTCGGATAAATACGGTCGTGTGTACACGGCCTTAGGCTGGCCAAAGACAAGGCCACTTTTTGTGATTCGGCACTGCATCGCTTTAAATGACAATTGCGCGGTCGTGCAACGTGGCTCCCAAACAAAATTTACGTCCTTTTTTTCCCACAAATAGAGCTTTCTATTGGTGGTATTTTACACTATAAACAAAAATAGAGCGACAATTTTGAAGTGAAATTTTTTTTTACATTTTGCTATAATAAATATCCCCAAAAAATATATAAAACATAATTTTTTTCCTCAATTTAGGGCGATACGTATTCTTCTACATATTTTTGGTAAACAAAATAGCAATAAGCATTTATTGATTGGGTTGTGCAAAAGTTATAGCGTTTACAAAATAGGGGATAGTTTTATGGCATTTTTATTAATATATATATTTTTTTACTAGTAATGCCGGCGATCAGCAATTTTTATCGTGACTGCAACATTATGGCAGACACATCGGACACTTTTGACACCATTTTGGGACCATTAGTCCTATAAAAATGTTAGTGCTATAAAAATGCACCGATTACTGTAAAAATGACACTGGCAGTGAAGGGGTTAACCTGTAGGGGGAACTGAAGGGGTTAAGTGTTACCTAGGGAGTACTTCTAACTGTTAGGGGCATGGCTTGCCATGACACGTCACTGATCGCTGTTCCCGATGACAGGAAACAGACGATCAGTGACATGTCACTAGCAAGAACGGGGAGATGTTGTGTTAACACGAACATCTCCCCTCTCTTCAGCTCTGTGACCCGATCGCAGGACACACAGAGCTTGCGACACGGCCGGCAAATTAAAGGGCACGTATACACCCATTTGCCCAGTCGTGTCGTTCTGTCGATGTAAATAGGCGTGCGGTGGTCCTTAAGCACTTATGCATCTAAAGCAGACCTTCACTCTCCCAATCGGCATTGACTATTTTTTATCTTTATGCTGCTAGCATTAGTAAATACTAGAGGTCGACCGATATGGGTTTTTCTCTGGCCGATACCGATGCCGATATTTCAAAATTGGCGCGGCCGATGACCGATATTTTAGGCCGATTTTTGCGGCCGATATTTTAGGCCGATTTTTTTTATTTATTTTTTCATTATCTCAGAAAATCTAGGGTGGGGAGGAGGTTATTGTTTAGGGTGGAGAGGTGGAGTGCAGCCTATCAGTGTCCATCAGTGCCCACCAATGCAGCCCATCAATGTCCATCAGTGTCCACCAATTTAGCCCACCAGTGTAGCCTACCAGTGTCCATCAGTGTCAACCTTAGTGTCCCCACCAGTTCAGCCTGTCAATGCAACCTCATTAGTGCCACCTCATAATTATTAAAAAAGAAAAAAAAATACAATCTTAGTCATTTTAAGGAGGGGGTACAGAGAGGTGGTTGTGGAGGAGGGGGTACAGAGAGGTGGGTACAGAGAGGTGGTTGTGGAGGAGGGGGTACAGAGAGGTGGGTACAGAGAGGTGGTTGTGGAGGAGGGGGGTACAGAGGTGGCTGTAAAGGGGATGCGTTGGAGAGGGGTGGATGGTGCTGGGTGGGGATGAAGATGATTGTGTTGCATTGTGAAGATGGATGAGGATGACTTTGTGTAGGGATGAGAGTTACATTGTGAAGAGGATCTCCACAATGTAACTCTCATATCCACCTAGAGTCATCCTCATCCATTTCCTCAATGTCAGTCTCAGCCAGGTTTCCCTTTAAAAAGGAGTTTAAATAAAGTCTGCAGGGGGGGGGGGGGGGCACAGTAACACACACTCAACTTTTGTGACTTACCCTCCATCCATGCTGCTTCCTGGTATTAATCTGCATGCACCTGATAGGGATAGGTGCATGCAGATTGGCTGGTCAGCTTATCAGCGTCTATCACACAAAAAATACAAGCAGCCAGCATGCTCCCTTCAGCAGGGAAGGAAGAGAAGCTTAGCTAGTGCTGGTCACGATCTCCTGCTGGGGTCGGGTTACTAGTCAGGCAGCAGAGGCTCGGGCTTGTCACATGCTAATGATGTTATTGTTCTTCTGCTACAGCTCGCCGGGGGAGGGGGGCGGGGCAGTGCGGTGCCAGTGAAACTTTTTCTCCTTCCCTTCTACAGTGGCCGGCTGCCGCGCAGGTAATAGATTCATTTCACATGCTGCGGGAGCGGGGCCCTGATCAGTACTGCTGGTGGTCGCAAAATCGGCCTGGCTTCCACAATAATCGGCCGATGCCGATTATGTAAAAACGGCCAAATATCGGCCGATATATCGGCCGACCGATATATCGGTCGACCTCTAGTAAATACATAGGAAAGTATATTATATTCACTTGATTTAAACTTTTTTTTTACTTTTTTTTCAGTTACTTCCTGGTTTCCAGGCCTAGACAAATGATGTCATGCATCCCAGGAGCGGAGGAGAGGTTTTCTCAGCTAAGCACACCCTCCTGATTGCATGCCTGAGCTAGATGGATTCCAGGAAGTAAATCTACATAAATCATCTGCCCTTATTTAAGATAGCCACGGCCAGAAATGCTAGGGGTGTTTTGCAAAGTGATTTCTCAGCAAAATAAAGCATGGAGACATGGATGAATGGGTGAGTTTGAGTTGAAGTAAAAAAAAATTATGAAATAGCATTTTTGGTTTGTGATGCTTAGATGCAGTATAGTTCCACGATAAATGGAATCTGCCAGATCATAAACTTTAAATCTGCTATTGCTTACTTGTTTTAAAGCCCTGGTTCACACTGGTGGGTTTTGACATGCGATTTGGCATGTCAAATCGCATGTCAAAACGGCGGATTTTGCCGCAAATTGCCGGCAATGGCACTGTCCTAATCGGTGCGACGCTGCATCTGCGGCATTGCACAGATTTCAGAAAGTAGTCTCTGTACTACTTTTTGCGATTTCAGACCGCCATTTACATTGACATCTGCACTGATGCCTCTGAAATCGTGGCCGAAATCGGGACTGCCGGGCGGGAGTGAAATTGTGCGAGTTCAGCTGAACTCGCACGGCTTCACTCCCGCAGCCCAGTGTGAACCTGGGCTTAAAGGGGCTTTTTTATATACTGTTCATAGACCCAGAACAAGAAAGTAGGTCATAAGTGTGGATTTTACTGACAATTTACTTGTCTGGTATCAATGATTTTCTACGTAGTATAGGCAAGGTGATGATTATAGCCCAGGAACAATACCTTAGAAAAAAAATGGCAAAGGCAGTTTCTTTATTAAAAAAAAAAATTGTGATATTCCAAAATTTTGCTACATGGTTAGTTCTCTGATTGTGCTACCACATAGCTAAAAGCTTAACTAACATTACTCCTCATCTAGATACAGACACTGTAACAGGCTAATGTTATTTTTGCCTACTACACAGGTCATGGTGGTTTGTGATGGCTGTGATTGTGATACTTTTTACAATGGCTATAACTACCCTTAAAGCATAGAGGTAATTCTCTATCATGCAGTAGTATGACTGGAGAATCTCTCATAGTAAAGACCTAAAGCAGCCTTTCTCAAAAATGGTCTTTTGGAAGGCTGTGTACACATGATCGGTTTGTCCAATGAAAACAGACCGATGGACTGTTTTCATCGGACAAACCATTCGTGTGTGGGCCCCATCGGTCTTTTTTCCATCGGTGTTAAAAAATAGAACATGTTTTAATTTTTTCCTATGGATAAAAAAAACGATAGAAAACTCTGATCGTCTGTGTGGAACTCCATCGGATAAAAATCCATGCATGCTCAGAATCAAGTCGACGCATTCTCGAAAGCATTGAAATTAATTTTATTTTTTTTGCTCGTCGTAGTGTTATACGACACCGCGTTTTGGCACGGTCGGATTTTTAACTGATGGTGTGTAGGCAAGACTAATGAAAGTTAGCTTCATCGGATATCCGACGAAAAAATCCATCAGCTTAGATTCCATCAGATATCCGATCGTGTGTATAGGGCTTTAGGGACCTTCAGTGGTTGGTAGGGGTTCCTTAAGCAATGGCAGATTGATTTTCTTCATTCACTGACCACCCATTTAAGTGATAATTTTACCAATAACTACCAATGTAAGGGGTCACTTCTACACTGACCAACCATCTAAAGGGGCTTTTTTCTACTCCCCACTAGTGTATCAAATACACTAGGTATACCACATTTCTTATTTTTTTATTTACAACATACTGGTCATACTAATATGCCATAAGCATGAGATGTGGATATAATAATTTTTAGCAAGGGTTTCCTAAAACCTGAATATAATTTTGAAGGTTCCTGTAGGGTAAAAGGGCTACAATGGTAACTCTAGCTGCAATCACAAGCCAAATTCATTTTTAGCAGAAAGGAAATATGGCTGTTTGCATCCATATGTTTTTGGCCACTTAGATGCCATACCCTTTTTGGCAGCTAATGCAATTGGTCACCCTAGGTGCTTCAGGAACTTACACTGAATAGCAAAGTTTAGTACCCATGTTCAAGCCCTATTTACATTTCAATTTTACATAGAGAACAACTTGAATCTTACTTTTGCAGTGGCAACATTTCTTACAATCCTTTTGAGGTTGATAAATATCTGTATGTTTGTGTTCTTCCATGCTGTTACTTTAGATGAGAAGTTGTAATAAAGGGACTACTACATTGTCAAGCTTCTCAAGTGTAATGCAGGAAAGAAACCATTTCATTATTACTTTCCTGTACCCTCAAGAATTCCACTGGCTGGATTCATTGCCACAATACAGATGGGGATGAACAAGAGGGACAATTAAAGAAGATTAGAAGAAACAAATATATACTTTTTTTTTCTGCCTATGAAAATTAAGCATATAAACCTCTAAAATGTATTCTTTACAAACAATGGGAACTGGAATATAGTATTATTTGCATTAACTACTCTATATGAACAGTTTTAGTTGAGCATACAATGTAGAGATCTACAATTAACACTGAAAACATGTATGTATTAAGAATCTGTTTTTGTATTAATATTGTTGTTGAGTGTTAAGGTTAATCTGAATGTTTTTATGGTGTTTATGTACAAAATGAAACCTCCCCAAAAGACAAAGTCTTACATGGAGTTTAAGATTGTGTAAATTATGTGGTGAAATGAGACCTACTACTTAAGTGTAACTACTTAATTGCTACTCAGTTCTGTGCAATTCTTTGTAGCATAATTTAGGAATAAACCAACCTTCTATATCATTACTGAATAAAAGGTAAAATGAAGGTACTATTACACTATCATTACTACGGTTTCCTTTGTGTTTTTTCTTCAAGAAAAATAAATATGAATGTTTCATACCTGGCTGTGTTCCAGTTGGTTGGGTTCTTCCACCAGGACCACAAAACTCATTTTATTGGTGTCTGTAAAGGTGTTCATTCTGGCTTTCTTGGCAGAAAACATTATTTTTTTTACCTGCTTTAAGTTGCTTGGCTTTCTGTTTAGGTCAATGTTAATTCTTTGTTTAGACCTTCTAAAACAAAAATCACTGTCAAGTCACTGATTAGCTCACCTATAATTGAGAATTGAAGATAAGGAAAAACACAATCAGGAAAGGATCATACACATCTCAGTGCTGTACTGAAGTGGACCCCAAGCGAATCTTGATTGCTGGTGCTGGATCCTTAAATTGTAACTAAACCCACAACAGTAAAATCAGTCTGTATATTCAGTATAGCATGTTTGCTATACTCACTGTGAAACATAAGGGGTTAATCCTCTGAATTGTGTAAAAAGGCTGTTTGATCCTGTCCTATCTGATCCTCCCCATCTTTTACTGTCCCCAATCCATCTGCTGATAGTACAGAGCCTTGGAGGCACTCTGCACATGTTCAGTTTAGTGTGTTTGGCATTACAACCACTTTAATTTGGGAGAGGGAGAGTCAGCACTGAAAGTCATTCTGCAACAATAAACATGCTCACAGGAGACGAGTAAGCTGAGGAAGAACCTCATTGCAGTACTGTGTTCCTTCATTGTGCAGTCAGATGGGGATGTGCCCAGGTTTTGCTGTACTGTTGCTGCTGTAGTGGTGGTCCCATTCTTGACTATAGTGTCTGGAGTCACAGGCTTGAATACTAGGATTTGCAAATCCTTTGGCAAATAGGACCATTAAGACATATGTGCTTCAGCTGTGTGTTCAGCAGTTTGCCTGAAATTTAACTTGAAACCAGGTTGCTAATTACATCTCCAGATATAAAGATGACCACTAGAGAGAATATTTACAAACCAGCGTATGAAGAGGTATGCCAGTAAGGATTATAGTGAGATGTGCCAGAACAAAGCAAAAACACCTACAATGAACCAGTGCAAAGCAAAATACAGCCTTCTTTAAACAGAAGATATCTTATTTGTCTTTATTACTCATTTTAGGATAGTAGGTGAAGCAACACAAATCATTCCTTTATACTCCTCCTGGCTCAACTATGCAACCAGAAACACGGGTACATAGTACAGATACATAATATAGAGTCATTTATTTCACACTACATACAGCTGCTGTGAAGCCTTGTTGGCCATCATCAGTTACAATGTATGGAATCAATGAGTTTTGCTAAAGCCAAATAGGCATTTTCCCTTTACTTGGTGAGGTTAAGTGAGGTGAAGCTAGTAAATATACATTTAAAAAAAAATTCCTTGAACATATTTGGCAAAGTGAATTTTAACTACATTCATTAAGCTAAGAGGAAATTCACTTGTTAAATGAAATTTACCTAGCAAAGTGAACAGCCTATTTCCCTTAAGTAAATAAATTCTAATGGCTTATGGAATAGGGCATGGATAGCAATGAGAAAGTATAAGGCTTAATTTCCATGGACGTTTTTACAGCCACTTTTCTGAGCATTTTTTGCAGCTTAAAAACGGCTCTCCATGTTAGTCTATGGCCTCATGCCCACCATGACGATTTTGAGCTGTAGATGGCTGAGCCGTTTTTAAGCTGCAAAAAAAAACCAGGACCAGTGCGTTCTGAAGCTACAGCGTTAGAGCTGTAAAAATGGCAGACGTTAAAAAACGGCTACCGCTGCGTTTTTGAGCTCCGGCTCAAAAAAAAGAAAAGAAGAAGAACATGGACCTGCGTTTTTAAGCTGTAAAAAAGGCTAAAAGAAGTGGCTGTAAAAACGTCCATGGAAATGAAGCCTAACCAGAGAGGTTATGGGGAAGTAGACCTGAATGAACCAAAATGCCCTCTACCGAAACCCAGAGCAAAGGCCAGTAGAGCTTTCTCAGAACAGAAGGTAAAGTATTTACTGTACATGTCTCACATATGAAATACAATTAATAAAATATGGTACATTGAGCCCACAAACTGTGGATGTAAAATAAAGTTACTTTAGGGTGTATGTTACATTTAGAATGGTGGAGGTAGAGTACTTCTAATAACACAAATACGGTAAGTTGCATACTGGCCAATACAATTTGCTATTTCAGAATAATATGTAGTACTATGGCGAGTAAAAATGTAATAACTTAACTCACCCCTTTTGATATAAGAATATGATTTCACTAAATCATTTTCAAATCTAGAAGTTGATTTAAAATAAATAATATAATTCTCTCACTGAACTGCTCAGTATGCAACAGTATGGGCCCATTCACACCTGCGGACCGTATGTCCGTATTTCATCCATCTGTTTTCCGATGAAATATGGACATACATGTGTCTCTATGGGATTGCGGATGTCAGTGGATGAACATCCGCTGACATCCGATCTCATCGGTCCCCGCTATGGTCCATTTCCGCAGATGGAGGAAAATCCTATTTTTACATCCATCTGCAGATCGGATCGAATAAACACGGACAGGCGGTCTGTGTTCATCCGATCCCCCATAGAAGAGAACGGAGATCTGACAGGGCGGTCCCTGCACAGAGTGCAGGGACCGTCCTGTCATCTGCCGGCTCAGCAGGGATCAACGGAGCGATCCCTGCTGAGCAAGCGGATGACAAAGGTACGGATCCTCTCGTACATGTAAAAGGACCCTAAATCTTACTTTCTGTTGAAAGGAGCAATCTAACGTGCAGCCACAGAGCTTCTGTGACCTGTTCTTGGTGTCTATTTTGCACCCCATAGTTATACAAACAGAATTATGATCTCCGCTACAGATTTACTACCAGTGAAATATCAGTTGAAAGCTGTATTCGGGGGACGTAGGGAATCACTCTCTGTCCCCTTTCCCTCCTTTTTAATTTTTTTATTTTGCCCCAAATGTGTATATTGCTACATCTTTTAACACACATATTGTTGTAGCTTTTTTTATATTTGGTTCCATTCTGTCTGTTGTCACAAATATTACAACCTCTTCAAATGAATTTGAAATTATTGACCTTTATTGGTATATTTTTGGGAAAATATTTCAACTCAGCAATCTAGTTGCAAATCTATGTAAAGTGGGTAAACACATCTAATTAGCTGGGGCTTTTTAACCGCTTATGGACCGCCGCATGTACATTTACGTCGGCAGAATGGCACGTACAGGCACATTGGCTTACCTGTACGTCCCTGCCTAGACGCGGGTCGGGGGTACCCCCCCGGTACATGCGACGGTCTCTGTGGCTCTGGGAGCGATCCGGGATGAGGGGGTGTAAACACAGGAAGGAGGAAGTGATGTGATCTCTGCTCTCTGCAGTTTTTTCAACCGCTGCTGAGGAGAGATCACATCACACAGTGAGTCTGCACAACACTACACTGACACCAGGACACGCAGGCACATTAACCCCTTGCGATCACCCCCCACCCCCTCCCCCCTGTTACAGTGTCACTAAATGCAGTGATTATATGTATGATCACTGTATTTAGTGGCAGTGTGACAGGCAGTGTGACAGTCAGTGTTAGGTTCAGGGTAGCCCCCGTACCCCCCCTAATAAAGTTTTAACCCCTTGATCACCGCCCAAGTTAACCCTTTCACTCCCTATTGCCAGTGTCACTAAGCGATCATTTTTCTGATCGCTGTATTAGTGTCGCTGTTCCCGCTAGGTAGCTAATTTTTATTTTTTATTGCGATTTTTTTTTTTTACTAAAGACATGTGGCTGAATTATTTTGGCCTAAATGTTTGACTAAAATTTAGTTTATTTGATTTTTCTTATAACAAAAAGTAAAAAATATTGTTTTTTTTTCAAAAATGTCGCTCTATTTTTGTATATAGCGCAAAAAAATAAAAATCGCAGAGGCGATCAAATACCACCAAAAGAAAGCTCTATTTGTGGGAAGAAAAGGACGCAAATTTTGTTTGGGAGCCACGTCGCACGACCGCGCAATTGTCTGTTAAAGTGACGCAGTGCCGAATTGTAAAAACCCCTTGGGTCATTTACCAGCATATTGGTCCGGTCCTTAAGTGGTTAAAGTGTCCGTGAATTTAAAAGTGATATTTTAGTCTATGGCTTCCTATATGTTTAACAAGAAGATTCCACTTTGTGTTGCCCCCCTGGTAGATTTTTTAAGCTCTTGCCCACCTTTGTATGTTCTAGCTTCTTCTGTTGCATTCCCCATTGTGAAAATAAACTAAAAATAAAATAAAATAAAAATCCAACGGGGAAAGTGAGGACTCCACATAATGACTAGGTGCATAAACCCGTGAATTCAAAATCTCACCAGGGGGGTCTTCAAAAGATGCAAGAAATTGTCATAATATTTAACCCCCTAACATCTACCAAAGTCTGAAATTCCAGTTTTGGGGAAACTTTAACAACATATTAAAGAGTAACAGAGCTTTGTAAATTATGGCAACCAATGAGAACTCTTATTACCTGCCTCATTTATGCTATATAAACCCAAGTTGACACTGTTATAATTGGTTGTGTTTAGTTTTGCATAATGCTGCTGTTCCTTGTTCTGTTGCTGGGTAAGCTTTGTATTGGTGTTTATGTGCTCCTTTAATAATGCGGTATATATACTTACATTACATGCACACATTTTATTTGTCGCATGAGTGCACGCTTTGATTTTATTGGCAAGATTTTTTTTTACATGTAGCTGTTCTTAATCAGAATGTTAATTTAAATAGGGTGTTTACAACAGGAGATACACATCCTAAATCCTTTTGTATTGTATTTGATGTGTGGGATTACATTAAGGTTGCGTAGTTTTGTCTTCTTTAGTAGTGATAGCAATGTGTTGCTATTAGAAGAGAGATTAGTGAGAGATTGTTAAAGAAAGTCTCTGAATCACAATTGACTGCTTTTAGAGATCATAAATGAGATGCACAGTTCAGCTGCCTTCTGTTTTCACACTGCGCAATAAATTACACGCCCAATTAATTGTCATGACCCCATCAATAATTGTTGGGAGGTTATCTGTGCAGTGATGATAACAAAGCAGGCTCTGAGTTACCCAAGCAAGGGATAGTGATCTGAAAATAGAACAATTTTATACAGGAAGAGTTTATATAGTTTATATATTATTTACAAGGCTTAGAACTTCACAAATTTTTGAGAAAGCTTCATATCTGAAAAGTAATTACTTCTATTATAAGGCTGATTTATTTTCTGTAAATATTCAAAACATACAGAATGTAAGGCCCTTTAGTCTAAAGCAGCTACTTATATTGGTGTATTTGGTGTTCTTTAAGAGTAATCCCACTCCTAACTAGGACAGACCCCTGTTTTGGTAGAATATGGAGGTCTAAACGTTTTATATATGTTTAGGTAACAAGACCTACAGTACACCTGCAGTCAACATCATGAAAAGATAACAATCACCCTCTTGGCTTTTGTAACTAGATCTAAGAAAAGTATGGGAGATACTTTTGCTGACCTACTTCTACTGAAAATGGAGGTATACTGCTATGCTTTCTGAGCCAATGACCTAGAATAAGTGTGCAGATCAGGCAAGTCAGAATCAAGTTAAGTCTGTCTTCATAGTTGTTCTGGGGTAGTGACCTAAAGTATTGCAGCAACCGGGTCAGCATAACAGTCAGTCAGTTAGTATTTGCAATATGTGTGGACAACAATGGCAGCCTCCATAGTTCTTGCAGGAGGTTTTTTTTTATTATTTAACTTCTTTTCATTTTGGGGAATCCAAAAGAGGTTTGGGAAATTCCAAAAGTCATTGCAAACAGTCAGCACCATAAGGGGAGCAAGAGCAGTGCCAGGGGTTAGTGCATGAGCTCCCCACATCAAGAGATGTGTGAAGCCAGAGGGTTTTTACTTTTTAAATTAACTTAAGTATAAACTTGGTTTGGGTTTATTGGACATTTATTTTTATAGATTCTAGTGTTTGCGTGTGTGTGTGTTTTTTTTTTATCATAGATATAGTTACATATAGTTAGTCTGGTTGAAAATGTTTCCTATGGGCACATTTTGCCAGATTTCTCCATATCTTGTTAAGGCACACTCATTCTTCTCCACAGGAGCTATGCAATCATTCACAGTGCCCGGGGGAACTTGACATGAGCTGCACTGACCATCATTATATAGAAGGGTTATAAGCAGTGACATTTTTAATTGTGCTACCATGTAGCTATAGCAGTTGCATGAAGTGACAATGCTGCATGTTCACCCTATCAGGGGAGGTCACAATCACTGGTAAGATTGCCACAAAAAGAGGAAGTGGCCATATGAAAAGCATAGAGCAATGCCAGGTCACAGTAGTGATTGTTAGCACAGTCAGAGCTTTGACTGAAGTTCTGTAACAGTTGTTCTCACCTAGTAGGTGTTCTGCAGAATGCCGTAAAAGTTGCTGAGAAAGATGTCAGTTGTCTGATAATTTATCCTACCACTTGCACAGTGTCAGTTAAGACAACATGGGCAAGGAAGAAGCAAAGGAAACCTAATTTCTCATCTATATTTAGGTTATCCAGGATTAAAAATTATACTAGAAGTGTGGATATGGGGGAGACTAAATATGTAATGGTATGGGCCTTGGGCTTGGAAGTAGTTGTTAAAGTCTAGGTGTAGTCCCCACTTCAATTCTCCTCACCACTTTAATCTTTCAGTGCAGCAGGGGTTATTAGAACTGAGGGAGCAGCCATTTTCACTCATCAAGAATGCAAACTACTGTATGTCCACCCTTTCCACCCAGCTCCTCCATTCATAGAAGCCAGTACTACAGCCTCTATGAATGATACATGATCTATGAATGGAGAGGGTGGACCTTTCAATCATCCACCCATCCTCTATTACAGGGATCCTCAAACTACGGCCCTCCAGCTGTTGCAGAACTACACTTCCCATGAGGCATTGTAAAACTCTGACATTCACAGACATGACTAGGCATGATGGGAATTGTAGTTCCTGAACACCTGGAGGGCCGTAGTTTGAAGACCCATGCTCTATTACATCCAGATTCATTCGTAAAAGCTGTAGTACTGACTTCTGTGAATGGAGTAGCTGGGCGGAAGAAGTGGGCATAGTGGGAAACTATTGATGAGTACCTTAGTATCTTAGTATCTAAGATCTTTTAATACCCATCACACCAAAGGTGGTGGGAGGGAGACATAGTGAAGGGAAAGTTTAAGGAAACCAGGAGCCAACAGCACAGGAGACACAGCGCATTAACAGTAAATCATGTCCCTTTTGCTGATTTTTGTGTTTTCTTTTATTCTTTACAATATTTATGCTTCAAGATATCGGTTGTATATTTAACTGATCAGTGTCAGCGTAACTATTTTAAGCTTAATATCTACATTTTTTTTTTCCCAAGGGCAAACTCTTGTACTCTGTTTATAATATTTTGTTTCTTTTGTCATTATACTTGTATACTGAGTTCTCGTTTGATAATACTATGCATGACCTCTAGAAGCTTTAAAATTATGTTATCCTTCTATGATGACTATGTCAGTCTTTAGAATTTGCACATGCTTGAGCCCCAGATCTCTAAAGTTTTGATAAACTTATAGCTATAATAAGTTAAAAGGTAGGTGCATCTTTATACTAGTAACTTCTTTATTATAAGTAACGTGATACTAAAGGGTTTTTAACTATAAAAATAACAAACACATCATACTTGCCTCCTCTGAGCAATGATTTTTCACAGGAAAGCCCAGATCCTCCTCTTTTCGGTTCCCTCTTCGGGTCTCCTTGCCCCTCCCTCCTGTCGCATGCCCCCACAACCAGCAGCTTGCTATGGGGCACTGATCTAAGCTACAGCTCCGTGTGTCCATTCAGACACGGACACCCAGTTCGGCCCTGCCCCCTCTCTCTCCTGATTGGCTAACTGACTTTGATTGACAGCAGAGGTAGCTAATGGCTCCACTGCTGTGTCTCAGGCAATCAGTGGATGGCTAAGGCACTTCTGGACATCATTGGATAGTGATGGGTCTCGGGTAAGTATTAGGGGGTGCTGGGGATGCTGCTGTACACAGAAGGCTTTTTTATCCTAATGCATAGAATGCATTAAAGGGGTTGTAAAGCCAGAAGGTTTTTTATCCTAATGCATTCTATAGTTCTGTGTGCAGCAACCCCCCTCAGCCCCTGTAAAACTTACCTGAGGTCTCTACCTTTTCAACAATATTCACGAGTGTCTCAGCCATCCGAGATTCTCCTTTCTAAATGGCTGAGACACAGCAGTGGTGCCATTGGTGGTGTCCCCATAGCAAGCTGCCTGCTGGGGGGCACTGAACAAGAGGTAATGGCCAGGAGCACAAGAGGGACCCGAGAAGGATCTGGGCTGCTCTTTGCAAATCTACTGCAACAGAGCAGGTAAAGTATAACATGCTTGTTATTTTTATGAGGAAAAAAACAAGACTTTACAATCACTTTAAGATTACAAACCTTCTGCCTTTACAATGACTTTAAGGTCAAAGTTTAACCTACAGATTTTTGCACCTTCCCTTTATCTCTTAACTTTTTTTCCCTCTAATTTCACTATCTATTTCTGTAGAAAAAAGATTATTAGCTAATTAATTATTTTTACTGTTTAACTCTGTATTAACCGTGTACTTCCATAGTGACTTTGCATAATAAGAATCATCATTTCTATTAAGACCATAGAAGTAATAACTTTAAATTACTCTTGATAGTAAGTGCATATACTGAATATTTGATTTTGATTTATTTTCTTTTTGTGTGGCAAGTACTTTCTCAATTCACATTACCAGTGAATATAACCAAAACTAAAATAAGGCGACTAACTAAAAATACTGTACCACACACACACAAAAGTTTTTGTTATGCCTTGTACACACGAGCAGAATTTCCGATGGAAAAAGTCAGACAGAAGCTTTTCATCGGATATTCCGTTCGTGTGTCGGAAAAAAAATTCTATCGTAATTTCCGTTCGTCTGGATGCAATTCCGACGGACTAAAAACCATGCATGCTCAGAATCAAGTCGACACATGCTCAGAAGCATTGAACTTCATTTTTCTCTGGTCGTCGCAGTGTTGTATGTCACCGCATTCTTGACGGTCGGAAAAACCGCCAGAGTTTATTCCGATGGGAAAAACAGTCATGTGTACAGGGCATAATGCTAATGTGTTCTCAGAAGCTGAGCACTAGTTCCAGATGAGTAATACATTTAGCAACAGGTTCAGATGAGTAATTCTACAGGAAACTCAAAGAAAGAGTGTACCAATCAAACTAGGGTGTTGGGGATCCACTGATAGAGTAGAGGGAATTCCTAGCTTCTTGTGGATAAAGTGGTCATGTTTATACTGTATATTGGCATCACTGCCAATTGTATACCTCTGCTCAGTGCAGAAGAGCATATTGCTGTTTTATTTAATCAGCTGTTTGACAGAAACCCAAGGATCACATGTCAACGCAAAAATAATTGCTACAGATGTCAATCTAACATGCCAGGCTTCATTTGGTTGTTTTATGTAGGCAGTTTGTTCCTGGAGCATGAAGTCTACTAACATGTATGTATCTTTACTTTAGCCTGAATAGTCGGGGTTTATATAAGAATGGACTTGAGGAAATTAATCTTTGGAAGCTTTATTGACAAGTCCAGGGCATTAATCTTAACCTATCTTCAATGTGAAAACAATTGATTAATCAAAGATTTAAACATTTTAAGCAATCATGTGTCCAACATTTCAAACGATCTTTCACCTGTCTGTAGGTTGTTTAATATTCACGCAATGACAGACAGTTATTGTGATTTTCTGCGTTTACCAAGGGGGTAATTTGCATATGCAAAGACTAGGTAGATTCTAATAAATACCAATTTTTATTTTTATGCAATATGTTCACACATAATAACAGCATGGTTGTGCACATGTCCTGTATATTACTCTGGAGCATATCTTGCCATTTTGTTATAGCTATGACAGTGTATGGTTGTTCCCATTCACAGCCAAGGCTCCCGTTTTGTTCTGGATGCTGCCATTACCTGACTCCCAGAAGCTGGTCTAGTTATATGGTTGACTGGTCATTGTGTGGGATGCCCTCTGCTCTGGATTATAACTATTGCTTCCTCTAGCAGTGAGCCTGCAACTGGGCTGCACTTGGTGGTGGCCATGCATCTTGGTCATGCTGACAGTTTAATTTTAAACTAAACAGCATTATATGTTGCAAATGACAAAAATAACATATATATTTTGACAACACATTTTGTGTTGTCATTGTCTGACTACTGCATGAACACTGCCATTTCATTAGTTCAACCATACAGTACAGTTAGAACATGTGTAATAATTTGTATGCTAGTGACTTCTATCCTATTTTTTTATTTTGTCTTGGTAAGGAAGGAAGAAATTGTAGAACCCCCAGGTTATTCAATAAGGTAATGATAATATACAGCGTGCAGTACCCATAGCAACCAATTCATTTTTATTTTACTGTAGTCATAATTATTTTCCGTGGGAAGCTGTACTTTGTAAATTAATCTTTGTCTTACTGTTGTAGCACCAATGGATAATATTTGCAGCCAGGTTCTTGCGTACATTATAAGGAGGGGGAAAATACTGTTCTAAAAGGTGACGACAATGAGCTTAGGTTATCTTTATCTAAATAGGCTCTATACAACCTATGGCTCACCAGCTATTGCATATTCCAAGTCCAAGCATACTTTTCTAGAGTGAGGTAAGAAGCTTAAGAGCCACTAGTTCCCTAAGTCTCAAATAAGTGGACTATATTTAGAAAGCTCCAGTGGTTGCTCATCTTGGCTTTGAAATAAACTGTACATGCTTCGAAAGTGTGCTACATGCTTGTGGTCTAAAGTTATGACTTTGTTGCTATATTGTAATCTGTAAGTGCATAAACCTATTGATCTTCTGATTCTTCCAACATGTGACTTAAAAGATAAGTTCATGGAAAATATTAGACATGAGAATAAAGTTTTATAGAGTGTTTTGTTGTTGAATGCCTTCCATTACTAGCCTTTCTAAAAGTAAGTAACGCATTTTGCATAAAAAATAAGGTATGTATTTATTGTGTCCAAAGCATTTATCACAGGTTACTACTGTTGTTCTTTAAATTCTGTACCCAGAATAAATTTATTTGATTGTGTTTTGCGGTATTATATAAAATTATTAGTATCATGCTGGCTAGTTATATGCAGTCTTTCTCTAACAGCTGAATAAATGGCAAGCAACATTATTTCTGTACTGTGCCAAATTTGAGATTTTTATTATCCCCTCCACATAGGGCTTGCTCTCCGAAATATTAAGAAAGGAAGAAGATCCTAAAACAGCATCACAATCCCTACTGGTAAATCTGCGAGCAATGCAAAATTTCTTGCAGTTGCCAGAGGCTGAAAGAGACCGAATTTACCAGGATGAAAGAGAAAGAAGCCTCAATGCTGCTTCCACTATGGGCCCAGCTCCTTTGATCAGCACACCCCCAGCACGTCCTCCACAGGTAATAGAAAACTTTAACTTCACTGATTGGTTGGATGCTTGTGTGTACCATACAGTAGAGATTTCTGTGAACAAGTAGTTTAAAAGCAACTGGTGGCCAGGCTATGTACATATTTCTTTCATATAGATATAGCAAGCAGAAAATGAGCTTCAAAGCAAACCCTCACTGATCTATTTAACTGCAGGCACTGTGGAATATTTCTTCAAAATTCTCCACAGAAGCACACGTGTTGTTTTTCACAGTAGCTCATATGCCACTGTTCCCTCTTGCAGCAACTCAGATGCCTTCCAGCCTTATAATCTTTAATGTAAACACAGAGCAGGTTCTCTGGGAGAGTAAAATAATTGAAATGGAGTGCCAGCCCCGACCCACCTCCATGGCAAACGTGTAAGAGAAGATAAAAAAAAAGGGCTGCACATCCAGAGATTACTCATTGCCTTTTATTACGCACAGTGATGACACCAAAGACACCAACATGAAGTCACGTAGATGCGTTTCACACATACATCTTGTGCTCTATCAATCTCTAGATGTACAGCTGTTCCTTTTCTTCTCTCTCTGGGAGAGTGAGCTGACATTTTAAGAGTACTGACCTGAAAATGTTTTATGTGAGCTTTGAGAATGGATTTTACCACAGTGCCTGAAGCTACAGATATTAGTGTTGGCTTGTTTTAAAGCTCAGTTATTGCTTGTAAATATGTGACTGATCATAGCCTGATTATGGGTGCACATTACATTCAAGGAAGCTAAAATAGAAGAGACAACGGAAGCTGGGTTTTAGTAGGCATTGAATGCCATACAAATTGTATTTGTACTGGTTTGATATCATGAAGGTATGTTATCAACACATTCTTGTTGAAGTGTGTATATACAGTATACATGTTAGTCTGTAAAGATGCTTTGGTATCTTTATTTACTTATATTTAGTCTAGCATGTAGAAGTCCCATTTTGTTGATTGGACATCATCATGTAAAGGTCATGCAGTCCTCTTGTCTTCATATCTCTTTACCCCACCCTGCCAGTAACAGTGTTGCATGGAGCAGCATTAGTCTCTGATTTACCCCCAACCTGTAAAGACACCACCAAGTAGAACAATTGATTGGTTGGAATGCATTTTCTAGACCGATTTACTATTGTTTCCCCAAAGCTAAGCTTTAAGTAGATTTAAAAAAAACACAAATTAAAGAAGGGCTGTAACTATTAAAGTGGTAGTGAAGTTTTCAAATAAAAGGAAAAAAAATCTCCCTGCAAGGTAATATCAAAATGTACTAATACGCACGTATACTCGCACATTATGAGAGACTTCCATCTTTATCTGGTCTTCCTTATGAGTTTGTGAGCTGCGGCCACTTGAATGGCTAAGCCATGATGACATCACTCCTGCACATGGATGCAGCAGTCACTGTTTATGACACAGAGCTCTGAAGGAATGGCACGGGTACACCGTTCTTTCAGAGAGCATGTACTGGTGACGTCACTGGAATATGTCCTAAACAGTGCACCTTTATGAGATATTAATTTGACCTAATATATAGACAAAAAGAGTTTGCTACCACTTTAATACATCATTAAATTTCAGGTCTGTACCTGAATTTGACCTGGTATTGGCTTTTTGCAGTTCCCATGCAGCATAGCTGGAATGTGAGAAGAAGAAGCAGCACAAGGAGCAAATCAGTTCATGTGCTGGCAAGAAGCATGCTCATATGATAATAAAGCAGAGGCACAGAGAGATAAGCTTATTCATGTGGTGCTTCTAATTTTACTTTCCAGTCACAGGCTGGAATCCAGGATAACCTGAGCTCAGAGGAAATGGGTTAAATGATACTTAGATTGTAAGCTCTTATGAGCAGGGCCCTTTTAACCCTCTTGCATTTTATTGTATTGTAACTGTACTTGTCTGCCTTGTAAAGCTCTGCGTAAACTGTTGTTGCTATATAAGACCTCTACCTGCAAACTGCATACTTGGCTAATATGCAAGTTTCTAGAAAGATTATAAAGGAATCTTGTGTATGTTGGTACCTTTTGGGTTGTAGTGGATTTATGTATAAATGGAAATAATTTCACTGCTATGTAGGTAGATAGTATAGTGCAGTGTTTCTCAACCGATGTGCCATAGCACCCTGGTGTGCCGTGGAGAGTCCCCAGGTGTGCCATGGCAAAATGACCTAAACATTCCCTATCTTAGGCAGGCATCAGGTTAAACATTGTGCTTGCCACTTGGTTAAGCCTATCTATATTACATCGGTGACGGTCCGCTGTCTCAAGCTTGATTCCTGCTGCTACAGGCATTCGGCAAGCTGTGCGGACCTCCCTCCCGTGTTCTGCCAACCAGTGACATCATGGGTTGGTAAGGGCGGGTCAGACGCATGCACAGCTTTCTGGGATGTGATCTAGCAGTTCCTGGGATATGCTGGCTGGGGAGGGGAGGGGGATGCAAGTGTGTAAGGAGAGGTGGAAACCATGGAGAGGAGGCTGTTTGAGCTACTCTGAGCTACAGGTACAGCAATTCTTGTGTTTGTAATTCATAGCGTGATCGGTTTATCTGCAGGCATGGTGATTGATATGTTTTAAGATATATATATATATATATATATATATGAGAGAGAGAGAGAGAGAGAGAGAGAGAGAGAGAGAGAGATGGAGATGTGTTTTTCTTTACTTTACTTTATGTGATTTCATGTGATTAACCTCCCTGGCGTTATGATTCTGTCTGGAATTTTGTACCAAAAGCGTTGCAATTGTTTTGCAAGGAAATGTGGTGTTATGTATTATAGGCCTGCAATTCTTAGTAAGTACTTACTTAAACCTGACCAAACAAGACTCTAGTAGACATCCCAGATGTGATAAAATATGAAACACAAAATCATGAATTATAATCTAATAACTAATATTATTTTATTTAATACTGTAATAAAGAATAATGAATTTAGTCAAATAAAGAAAATTCAATATACATCTTGAGTGTGATACACTTTGAAGCAGGGGACTGCACAAAGTCCGACATCGCAGTCAGGACAATAGTATCTTGTCTCTTTTCGGACTTTTTTCCCCTTGCTATCTCTTTTTGAGCAGCACACTACGCACATTCTGGCAGGTGCTGCCTTTTTTGCAGTTGGTGGGATATAACCCAAAAAATGGCGACCCGTCAGACGCTCTGGATTCACCACATCAACAGCCCGACGTCCTGGTCTGTTTGCAGATACAGATGGCACCTGGTGGTTGACGAAAATCAGCTCAGCCACCTTCCAGATGAAGTCAGAGTGGACAAGAGGCTTGGCACTATATGCCCTGTGCAGGATGTAGGCGTTCCAAAGGCATTGTTCCAGAAGATGCCGGAATATTTTTTTGTAATATTTTTTCTGTTGTTTCCGCATAGCGGGGTAGTATGTCATAGCCTGATCGGCTCTATCGACTCCTCCCATTGAGCTGTTATAGTCGACCACGACTTGGGGCTTCAGCACGTCTTTTCCACCTTTTGTGTGGACCATGGCAGTGGAGGTATTGTGGACAGTGCTCATGAGGCACACGTCTTTTTTGTCTCGCCATCGCATTGCCATGATCTTACCCTTTTGCCAGGCAACAATTTCTCCGATTTTTAATTTTCTCTTCCCAAATGCAGATGGCATTTCACGGCGGTTAGGCCTAACGGTACCATAGGCATCAGTCTTATTCTGTATCAGGACTTCATATAGTTCCGGAGATGTATAGAAGTTATCGGTGATCACACAGTACCCCTGGTTCAGCAATGGCTCCAGTAGTGTAAGCACAGATGATGTGGCCATCCCATAGCCGCTGTACCTGGGGTTGAACTTTGTGCCTTTACCAGTATAAATGACGGAGTTCCATATATACCCAGTGGATGCCTCGCAGAGCATAAATGACTTGATGCCAAACCGCGCTCTTTTTGAAGCGATGTACTGAATCCAACTCAGGCGACCCTTGTAGGCCATCAAGCTCTCATCCACACAGACATCCCTATCTGGCACATAGGTCCGCTGGAAATTACCAACAATAATTTGCCATACCTCCCATATTTTTTTGAGTTTGGGCGCAGGATGTGTGGCCTCATCGAACTCTTCATTGTTGGTGAAGTGGAAGTTCTTCATGATGAGAGAGAAACGGCATTCTGACATCACAGTGCCAAAAAATGGAGTGGCCAATAATTTGTTGGTGGTCCAGTACTACTTCTGGAGCGGTTTCCCCACCACGCCCTGCAGAATAATGAGCCCCAAAAACTGCCAGATGTCCTCTCTGGTCACTGGTTCCCATTTTCTGCTGCGGGAAAATTTGGCATGCGGCGTAGCGGATTGCTGCTCCTGGTAGCGGTTTGTCTCCGTTACAATTTTTTCTATGACATCCTCTGTAACAAATAATTTTAGGTAGGCCAGAGGGTTGTCCTGCTCCACATTTACCTTCAGCCCTGGTGATCCGGTAAACGGAAATCTTGGGGGCGCAACCTGGTCCGTATCGGCAATAGGGCACCAAGTGCGCACATTACTGAGGCTAAGTGCAGGTTCTTCGCCTTCATCACTTGACAGATCAGTGTCGGTCTCAGGGTCAGATGACAAATCCCACTCACTTTCACTCTGTTCGGCGAGCATCTCTGCATCATTGTCGCTGTCACTCAGCTGCTCCAAAAGCGCTTTTTGTGAAAAGTGACGCTTTTTTGATGTCATTTTTTTTTTATTAGATCACTATGGGGAAGGCAAGGGCACTGTCAAGTGAGTAGTGTTGTAACTACTAGTGAGTACTAGTGAGTAGTCAAGTGAGTAGTGTTGTAACTACTAAAGGTGATAATCTGAGGGGATTGCACTGTATTGCACTGTATCACCTTGTGTAACTTTGTGTAACTTTTTTTTGAAATTCCCGCCCAGTTCCGCACCCGTGCGTCGCTACGTCGCAGAGAGCGGAACAAGGAAGTGTCAGATCGAGCGAGCACAGCGTCGCGGGATCGCGGGATAAGGTAAGGCACTCGCTGTGCGCTCTGCAGCTCTGCCCGTGTCTGACACGGGATCAACACTGTTAGCAGCTAATTCTTACCCCGTGTCAGACACGGGAAAACCACCAGGGAGGTTAAAAACTGTATGTACTGTTTGTATTGATGGGCCTTTAACTGTGGTGCTGCACTTCTTTTTGTTTTGCGTTCCGCTTGCACATTGCTGTGCTTCAGTTTGGCCACAGCGCAGGTGTAACACAGGGTACCTACATTTTTCATCCAGGTTACCTGCGTTTTCCCATACAGTATGCGTGTGTCTGCATGTGTGTTTGTATGTGTATCTGTGTGTGTGCATGCATGTTTATATGTATGTGTACAAAAAAATCTCCTGCGCTCTTTTGTTTCCGCTAGGGGATAACGTAATCTAATTTTAAGGCAAAGTCTAAAATCTTGCAGTCCTCCTCAGAACCATGGGAATTCATGCAACTAAAAAGGAAAAGAAAAAGGAGGTGCACCTAGGTAGTTCTAGGTAGACTACCTAGGCTCTGAGGAAAGGGGTACGCCCCAGAAACGCGTCAGCCATTTTGCCGGCTTAATATCATTCGATTCCTCTTGTCATCAGGTTTCTCTGGCAGTGCCGTGTACCAGTCTGATTGCTTGACAAAGCGTTCTTTGCAACTCCCTTTGTGAGTAAGATTATTGCTTGTATTTTATCTAAATAAAACCTTTTAAACGGTAATACACTAGGTTGGTGCGCTCTCCTTTTTCTTTTCTCTTTTATATGTATGTGTATGTATGATACTTTTAATCCTGAGCCCTGTACTATCAGAACTGCTTTTTTAGAGCTTTTTCGTAATGGTAACAGACTGCAGCTGCTCTGAAAAGCAATCCATGCTCAGACCACTTTTCAGAGGCATTTGACAGGCAGTGAAGAAGCAATATGTCACCTGTTTTCCCCCATTAAATGAAGTATCATTACACCTTAACTGTAATACACACATTTGTGGGTCACTTGCAGCATAGCCTCATTCACCTGGGGGTATACTTCAAGCCACAGCATGTGTACACCCGCAGTTGCTGCCTCTGCTAAAGGGGGAGTAGTTGGAGGTGGTAAAAACGGGTTAACCATGTAGTTTTACCACCCTCCAACCATACATGTGAATGAGGCTTTGGTTTACATCTATGATGCTGCATGCTGCTTGTAGGCAGTCCATTCCTTTCAATAGGTTGCCTTACCCACAGAAACACAGGGAAAAAGGTTCCCAACCCTTTTTTTCTATTGCGCTACACCAAAACACACTGTGTTTGCCAATGTGTGGGGTACTATTAAGAATTAATGGAGCCACTGCACATCTTATAAAGAAGAGCACATTTGTCTGCATGTCAGGAACGAGCGTGAATTTGAAGTTGTTCAACGACACACAGTAACGTGAACGAAGCCTTGGACAGAGGTGCCTAGAGACTGAAAATACTTCTCAAGGGCACCCCAACTGGAAAGGAGATTGAGAAACACTGGTATGGTGTATTATTTTGGCAAGCTGTGTCATCTAGCGTTTGCGTTTGTTATTCATAGCATTTAAAAGGCAGCCCTAGTTTTGTATAACGATAAAGGTGTGTTAATTATTATAATGTTAATCATTTGATGTATCTGGAAAAGACAGTTGTTGGGTTTCTGATACTTTGAAGATGATTTTCCCACACTGAAGCCCCCCTTTATTGTTTTAACAACATGAAAGGCACAGTGTTCTTGTCGTGTATCTGCAAAGGGCCAGTGGCTCTTGCCTTACAGTTGTACTTATGTGCTTTAAAACAGACCGTTCCTGGAAAATATTGCTTAGACTTCTATCTAATATCCCAATTCAATGTACACAATTAAACCGATGAGTTCATCAGAGGCAAAAGCTTATTTTCTTGATATGCAGCAGAGTTTACAGCTAATGATTATCAAATGTCTTCCAGGAGTAATAAATAACGCAGGTTGGCGATGGTGGATAGGAGGAAGCTGCTACATTTATGCACTAATGTATTGCAAGAAAGAAAGCAAATTTCCTTATTGAAAGGGAACATAGCGTGCTAATGCCTTAGTCTACTATTAATGGAGTTTAGCCTGAAGTCCAGTGAAGGATCTTTTTAGAGATAAGGGGATAAAATGGACTCAGGACCATAAAAAGTGATCTCCCTCTAGAACTGCAGTGATTTAATAATTAGTGTTGCCTTGGGCTTCACTGAATCATAGCATTGTGTTTCTGTGTCTCAGTAACTAAGAAGATTACTAATATAATTTAAAATGTATAATAGTATTATCGATGCCCCATGTTGTATTACTCTTTGCTATAACAATGATTGAAAATTGGGAGGTTTGTTTAGTTTAGCCATTTGCTACTTTTGCAAGCTATAACAGAGCACACATGCCATTGATGATTGGAAGCTGAGCTAATGCTTTATTGTAATAAGCAATTATACTGCCTTTGTCTGAATTTTGTCAGAGCAGTAAGCACTTCTAGAACTTTAGATACAAGTTAAGAGTAAAACTGATGCACGAGTGACAGCAAAGAAGATTTTACTAGCTGTAACTGCAAAGCAGATGCGTTTCACTTCATAAACCAAAGAAGTAAAGTTAATTTAATTGACAATGGTATTTGTTTTGTAGCTTACCTTTTTTTCGAGTGACCAATACATCCATTGAAAACAATAATTTGTGGGAGGATGTGTAAATTGTGTGCCTTATTCATCCACAAGGTGTTTGAAAGCTATATAAGCTTTTGTCCCCATTTATGTGCCATGCTGTGTACATTATTGGTCAGTGTGGCTGATGGCACCCTAAACAAACCTGCATACGCTAATGCAGTGGGCCCCAACCTTTTTGACACTGGGGACTGGCTGTGTGGAAGAAATTATGCTAGGCCTGGGGGAGATGCAGTTTTTCGTGGGCGATTTGTTGGGAAAAAAGACTGCTATTGGCCCTCTAATCATCACAACACCATGGTTGATATGGTGTCAGGATGATTGAAACACATCATTTTATATTATTACATTGTAATAAAAAATTAATTGTTCAACCATAATGCAGAATCAGTGGGAACCCTGAGAGTGTCACTTGCCACCATCGCCCACCACCAGATGTAGCTTGTCACTTGCCAGATGGGGAGTGTCACTTGCCATCAGATGTGGACTGTCACCTGCTGCCAGATGTGGACTGTTCCTTGCTAGATGGGGACTGTCACTGCTTGAAAACTGCCAATAAATGTTGGGTGTTTTTGCGACACTTTTTTAGGTCATGTGACTCAAAGTGCAGTTCTTTTGAAGCGCTTTTCAGGTGCTTTTTGAAGCGCTTCCTAATCATTTCAATGGACAGGGGCATTTCTGAGGCACTTTTTTAAGTGTTTCAAACCTGCTCCAAAGATGCTGCTTGCAGGACTTTTTAATCACAGCCCTGCCATTGCACTTAAAATATAGCAGCCAAGGTGTGTGCAGTAGTGATGTGCAGGTCAAGTGAATAGGGTGTTAAGAGCAACTGTGCCTTACTAACTTCTTGCAGATTCATATTAAGGAAAACAATGTTCAGCATATTTGGGAATCTAAATATACTGTAAAGTATAACAGTTACAGGTACAGTCCACTTTTTGGCTGGGTTCACATTTATGCATCCAACTCGCACAGCAGGAGATTGTGACCGCCTCTCATGCACGTTGCACTGGGGTCCTGTGAGTCTTTTTGTCCATTTCAGCCAAAATTTTGGACCTGAAGCGGTGAATGGAGACACACCTACCTCCTGCTATGAGCCGTTGCGTGTTCTAGTGTGAACTAAGCCTCAAAGTTGGTTGCATATTACAATGTACTTATAAAAGTTGTCTCTGTCAGTGGTATATGATTCCTTTTCTTTGGCAACTATTTGACTATTACCTTTGTTGCACAGGGCATGGAAAATCATCCTTTCTTCTAAGTCAGGGGTCTCCAAACTGCGGCACGAGTGCCAGATGTGGCCCTTTGTTAGCCTTTATCAGGCCCTTGGGGCACAATTCCTTCCACTGACATGAGGCACTATTCCTCCCATTGACACCAACAAGAAAACACGCGTAATTTGAAATTACTCCAGTCTAACACCAGTTAGACAGGCGTAATGGCTCTCTGAATCTGGCCCATTGTTTGTATTTGTGGTTATATACGGCATCTTGTATTCAGATATTAGTGTTGCTGCAGTATAACATTTTACACAAAGCACAGGATTGTTAATATATACAGGAAGATGCGGGAAGTTTGAAGAGACAGGCCGGTGCCTTATATTGGGGTGTTTAGGAGGAGCAACCTGCTGTAATAACTGTGTCCACTTTTTCAGGAGCCAAACTGGTTTGCTATAATGTGGAAATTCTTCAGTAAAATCAATTTTGTGACTAGCATTTCTAATTTGCAAAAACATTTCTGGTTTTATGCCAGAATTTCATTGATGAATCACATACCCTAAGCATGGCATAATCTGTGTTTACTTTCGTGAACTGGAGAAGTAAAATATAACAAAATGTGGCAAAATAAAAAAGCATTTATTTTAACAGATACCTGCAAATTGGTCCCATAATTCTAAATGTATTGGATTGTGACCAAACTCTACCCTGAATATGCTTGGCTGGGAATTTAGAATTCCAGAACCTCCAGGGACAAGCTCTGATTTAAGGCCTCATTTCCACTGGCGTTTTTACAGCCATGTTTCTGAGCGTTTTTTACAGCTTAAAAACGCCTGTCCATGTTATTCTATGGCATCATTCCCACAAAGACATTTTTGAGCTGCAAATGGCCTAGGCGTTTTTGAGCTGTAAAAAAAACGCAGGAGCAGGGCGTTCTAAAGCTCCTAAAACACAGCTGTAAAAACGCTCGACCTTAAAAAACGCGCATAGACGCGCAAAACCGTGCACCGCGGCGCTTTTGAGCTGCAGGGATTTCATAAAAAATCTCATATATATAGCCTAGAGATTTTTTTTTCAAAAAAACGCTGCCTAACGCTAGCGTTAAAAAACGCGCAAAAACGCGCATGCAAAAACGCGGTAAATTTCGCAATTTTAACGCAAATTTTTCCAGGCATACCTAGCTATTTTATAGCTCACTTTTAAAACGCCAGTGGAAATGAAGCCTAAATGGTTTAGGTGTTCTCTATAAAGTGAGAGGAATGTGTCATCACTATAATAAATGCAGTAATATAGTATTGCCAACTGCTTTGTGGGTTAGGGCTGTTTTTTAAACATATATGAAATCTCAAGCTGGGGAGATGCTAATGGGGGACTGTTTGTAGGTAGTAAGATAACTTACCACCAGCAATCAACATTTCACTTAAAATGTATTTTTATTTGGATTAGGTTTATCATTTATTTCATAAACCAGCAAAAACCCATTTTTTTCCAGAAAGGTCATACCCAGAGACTTTCCATTGTTAGAAACACAGTAATGGCAACAAGCGGTCCATTTGAAACAGTCAGAACAATGAAAGATGATTGCTGATTGGCTGGTGTTTGTCACTTCACTCCTGTGCATTACTTCACGTCGTATTTAAAATAACAAAAAACAACAGCAGAATGGAATATGTAACACAATATATGCAGCGCATTGATATTGGACACTATTGAAAAAAAAAATGCATGCAAATGTTAATCTTGCATAACATTATTTTTCCTGCCAATTGCCTCAAAACAAGTACAAAAGATTTATAAATTGCTTTAACCATTTTTCATTCTTTTCATGTTGATCCAAAAACAGGTATTCAGTCTGTTTCAAGTCTGATAAATGTAAAAAAAAATGGCAACAATTATTATTGCACACCATAACAAATGCTTGAAACATAAAAATAAACATAAATATTTTAGGAAAATCCCTTTGAACCTCAGAGGTTGTCATCACAAAACTAAAATGCTGAACTTTTATTTCAAGCACAGTTAACTGAGCTTATTTAAAATGAGCCTAGACACAAACAAACTTATTCTTTAGATACAAGTCAGTTGTAAAAGATATATCACTTAGGGGTGTATTTTAAAAAAATGTGTGCATCGGCATCTGCGCAAGAGTCACTAAGGCCTCGTACACACGAGGGGATATGTCCGCTGAAAACGGTCCGATGGACCGTTTCAGCAGACATCTCCGCTCGTGTGTATGGGCTAGCGGACAGATTTCTCCACCCGACAGATTTCAAAGCATGCTTTGAAATCCATCCGGTGGAATCTGTCCGCCCGACATGTCTGCTGGTTAGTACACTTACCAGCAGACATGTCGTCCCCCACCGCCGCCGCGCCGCCGCCGAATGGATTCGGCGCATGCGCGGAAGTGTTTAACTTCCTGGTGCGGTGTCGTGGCCGTGACGTGGCGGCGTCAACGTCACCGCCACGTCACCGCGCCGTCCGGCGGCGGGGAATTTGATCCGATGGTGTGTACACGCCATCGGATCAAACTCCCGATCGGACATATCCGATGGAAATGGTCCGCGGACCATTTTCATCGGATACGTCCGATCGTGTGTACGAGGCCTAATAGTATCCTTTGAATTATCGTATTTATCGGCGTAATAACACGCACCCTAACTTTAAGAGGGAAGTTTCAGGGAAGTTTCAGGAAAAAAAACTTTCCACAACCCCCTGGATATAACACGCAGGCACAGTTTACCCTCTATTTTCAGGGTAAAAAAGTGAGTGTAATACGCTAATAAATACAGTATTTTAATGTGTGTCATTTCCTTCTGATGTTTATGTTTTTATTCGCAGTGTGAATGTAACATTCCCTAATGCCCTAAGAACATTCAATAGAAAATAGCCTAAAGCCGCATACACACTACCGTATTTCATGACGAGAAAAATGCAATTGTTTAAATTGGTCATTAAAAACGATTGTGTGTAGGCTCCAGAGCATTAAAAATTTAGAACATGCTCTAATTTTTCGTGTCGTTTTTTACGAACAGTTTGTAAAATCTGTACTTTTTGCATCTGTCCTTGAACGTCCATTAAGGACATGTAGGCTGCATGTCCGTAACGGACATTCATGGACAGATGCAACAATTATGGATTTTAAAAACTGTGAATTTACTGAAAGTTGGCAACCTTGATTGAAGGTGCAAGTTTACACTTCATGTTCCTAGAACAGGGACCCTGATGACATCATTAAAAGCTATCTTCACCTTTAGCAACATGATACACCTGTAAATAACAAGTAACATTTTGCTAAGCACCCAAACTTTAATCCCAGAAAAAAATTACAATAGGTGGGGATTCCTCTCCCCTGCAGCCGCTGTCAATTTAAAGATATCTTTTGCTGTGTGGGGCTCCACCTGCACAGCAACGTCATTCATTCACAGAGATCTGTGAATTAATAAACTAGAAGTCCTGTCTTCCATCACAGCAGACAGCTGTAGTTCTAAATGGGCTATATGTGGGCACTTAATAGCCCATTCACACTTCCTGCAGCCCAGTAACAGAAATACAAAGCTGTAGGAAGTGTCTGCGGGAGCCAAACATTGCACAACTGATAACGGGAGCAGACTCCTGTGGAAAAAAATTGTAACGGTACATCATTTGTAAATGTAACTTTTATTGCAATGCAGAGATTAGTGGATTAGGTTTATTTGACCATTAGACCAGAATAATATACTCTGTGAGTCAGAAGCATTTAGAGTTTCAAACAATGAAGAGTAAATTATGGTTGGAGAGTCAACTAATGTATACATTATACATTTTTTTTCATTCAACCAGCAGGTTGAACAAAACAAAAAATGTGCCGATTCACCCATCCACACATTCGAGGTAGATGGAAGAATCGCTCCCTCTGTCCTATTGTGTTCCCGGCAGCACTGATCATTTATAAAAACCCTGATTGTGATTGTATAGCAGGCAATTGATAGATTGAAGTCTATACAACCTGGGTACCCATACATAAATCAAACGTGTCTGGCTTCAGTATGTGTAAATTAACAGAATTTAATATAGTCTAATTCTTCCCTTGTAAGTCTTGGCTAAATGCACTCCAAACATAGCTGGCACCGTTAATGCTTTTGAGAAACAACTATCAGATACCTGCTTTTCTTAGTTCTAGAAGACAATCTCTGAAAGTGGGATCATTTGGATTTGATAAATTACATCTGTGAAGGCTGTTAAACACCCATCCCAGTTTACCCAATATATTATGCTCCGCAGTCAAAAGTACATGCACTGTAAATATAAATAAATTGCATTCGATTTTTTATTGTTTCGTTATTTAAAGCGGAGCTCCCCCTAAAGTGAAACTTCCGCTCATCGTATTCCTCCCCCCCTCCGATGCCACAATTAGCACCAGAGGGGGGAGGACAGGATACCTGTCTTTGACAGGTATCCTTTCCCATTTCCGGAAGTCCGGCCGCGACTCGGCAGTGACATCAGCGCGGGGCTCCCTCCTCCTCCTCCCCGGCCTGCCAGGCTAATAGGAGAGAGGAGCGGGGCCTCGTGCTAGCCTTTCGGGGAACCCTACTGCCAACATCGCTGGACTCCAGGACAGGCAAGTGTCCATTTAGTAAAAGCCAGCAGCTGCAGTATGTGTAGCTGCTGGCTTTTATTTATTTTTCCCGGACCTCCTCTTTAAGTAAGGGTTTATTGCTTTTATTGACTAAAGTTAAATCTGTTAAACTGTGACTCATCAACAACACATACATTAAATAGCCAAAAATTGGTAGACACCAAACCGTTACATCAATCTATGTAACCAAAGTATTTGGTCACTCCTTTAATTGATTGAGTTAAAATGTTTCCAGTGAAGGGTACTGTTAAAGCTATACTTTGGCTTTGACCTAAACTGGAGCACTCACAATTGGGTGAAGCTGTGCATGGTAGGCAACCAGATTTAAACTTAAGCTTGTTCAATTAAACTTTGACATAAAAACCTGTAAGCCAATTGGGTTGTCTGCAGAGCTGCACCATTTGTTGCATGCTCCAATTTTAGTACCCCCCCCCCCCACCAGTGTGCTTTCAGACTTGTGGTAACTATTTGGAAAGGCCTTCTTCTGTTCAAGTATGACTTTGCCCCTGTGTGCAAACATGATTTATTGAGCTTAGTGTGGAGAAACTCACATGACCAGAACAGAGCCGTGACTTCAACCCTACCAAACTTTTTAGGTTGATTAGAATGCAGGTTATGAGCCAGATCTCCTCTTCCAGCATAGATACCTGAGCTTTTCATGGATGCGCTCAGACATGTTATGGGGAAGTGGACTAAAAGAAACCGAAAAGCTTCCACTTAATTAATGAGGTATTTACAGGTCCCATTTCCATCACAAATCTAAAAAATATGGATTTTATTCTTAATTTTTATTCTTCATTTTAGGATAGTAAGCATAACCACACAGACTATTCCTGTCTGCCCATGTGGCTGACTGCACATGATAGTTTATAATACAGATACAGCCTAATATAAGAGCCTTTTCTCCAAAACTGCATGTAGATGTTGGGGCTAGTGGGCAAGTGCAGTATATGGAAACCATAGCTTCTATAGAATAAGGACCAAGAAAATGCAGCAACCAGACCTGGTTTGGTAAGGTGGATTAAAAGAAACCAAAAAATACCCAACATAATTAGAAAAAGATACTTGCTGGTCTCGCTTCCTCTTTTTATCATTATAGACTGAGCCACATAAATTCTGGATGTGCTGTTTGCTTTAGGAAAGGAATTATTTGCATTCCTCCCCCCATCCAGGCCACCAAAAGAGCGGTACAGAAAGTACTCTCATCTTGTGCCCTACTGGGCTAGCAGGGTGACCCAGGAGCTACACAGTACTTTTTTATGGTTTGGGGTAGTTATGATGTCACTGTCTCAAATGTGTACAAGATTGTGTACGTTACAGGGGGAGAATGCCTCTACTGTGCACTGAATACATAGTCCCCAGCATCACTGCTCACCTGCCACTGCTCACCTTCTAATTGGTGGTTAGCTTAAAGTGGTTGTAAAGCCTCCACTATAACATTAGTTATCTGTAATCTATAAGGCACAGGCAGCTAAATGCTGCCTGTGAAAGTTCACTCACTGTTTCAGTTGCAATAGAAATCGTCCTGCAATGTTCAGTGACGTTAGCCACGATTACGCATTCCGTATATTTTTTAACGGCACACTGTGTGTGCCGTTTCTGTATCCTCTGCATGTCGGGTCATTATCTTCCACTGAGAATGGCACAGAGGGAAGGCTCATGATGCTGCGATGCTGGCGCTGCAATACTGTGCTCTTATCCCTTCCTTCCTGGTTCTCCCCCTTGTGATAGAGGCTTTGTTTAGACGCTATCGCGCATGCACGAGATTGGGACAGGGGAAGCAAAGTAAGGGCAGAAATTACCTCCACAAAGGATTCAGCAAACAGGAGTAACAATGGTGAGGCCAATACCCGGAAAAAACAATATGCTTTAAAAAAAAAAAGGTATTTTCAAACCTAATTTTTGGGATATTTTAATGTGTGTGGCTTTGCAATACTTTCCAGGATGTATATATAAGAAAAAAGAAAAAAATGAATGGGATTTCCTTCCTCTTTAAGTAATACAGTTTAGGGAATCATAGGAGAGATCAGGGACATGGGCTCTGTGCTGATGGCAGCTACCTAATATGGAGAGAGAAGGTTGAATGGGACCCCAGGGATTCCAGGTAGTGCACTAAGAATGGCACAAGGTACAAACATCTTAGCTTGTGGCAGTGTGAATCCTGGTTACTAGCATGGCTAAGAATGCTGAGTGACCTCATTGGCTTGGAACAGTCAGGTACAGTATGTCCCAGTTGGTCATCCATGCCTTCCCTCTGTGTTCTCTACTCTCATCACACCCTCTATTGTCTGTGCCATCTCACCAAATACTGTGCCTGCACTTTGCCTGCTACCCAACTCATACCCTGAAGTGTGCCAGCTTGTCACACACAATCGCATATCCTGCCAAATGGCTGTACGCTGTACCTCTAACTTTATCATACTGTGCCAGCTTACCATACAGTGTACCTGTATTGGGTCTTCTACCCTCATAATACCCTGTGCTGTGTCAATACTGTGCCCGACACCTTCACTACACCATATATTGTGCCCTCTACCCTCATCAGACTCTATCCTCAGCTAGCTTCTCCATACACTGTAGATGGATGTTGTGTATAAGGGAGGCAGCTGTCCAGGAGGGACGTAGCAGCATAAGCATGATTTGTAAGAGAAGTGGTGGTGGTATAGGAATGATGTATAGGAGCGAGGCATTGTACAGTATTGCTGTGTAGGAGATAAGCTGTAGTATAAGGATCATATGTAGATGGGGGGCAAGGGTACAGGGGAGACATTTAGATGGGGGGCCTGTCAATAAAGTCTTACAGAGCTGTGAGTTCTAATGGCAGCCATGCCATCCATCAACACAAAATGGAATATACCCCCTATTTTTTTTAGATTTGTGATTAAAGTCAGACCTGCATATATCTTCTGTTTTGTGTTTAATTGGGTCTTACTGTTGCTTATTAGGGTGCTTCAGGAGAGAGGAATCCCTCTGTCCCTGCAATGTAGACTTACAAGCAGTTGTTTTATGAAAATTACAGCTGAAATCTAGTTGCCATGGGCTGTATTTTTCCCTGCATATCTTTCCTCCTAAATAAGCCCCTGTATGACTCTAATATAAATATTTACTATATATACACTGAAAGTGCTCATAAAGGTAAAGATTACACATGTCATGCTAGGGACAAAGTATGCAGTCTGTTAACAATTGTGACATTATGATCTCTACAGATAATGTACTATGCAAAAACTGAAAGGGCAAGGTTAAACTATCAGAGAGGAAAATCTAATAAAAATAAAGAAAAGAGGAAAAACAAGATGCCATCTCACTGTTATCACAGACATAAATCATGACAGTTATGATGCATGCTATTCAAGATAAGCCGTATTTGCAAAGACAGATGGTTAAATTCTTTCCCATTAATTGCAAAAAGCTTTCAGTTGTACATTTGCACAGTTCTGTGAAAATATCTGGCTTGTTGCCACAAAACTTACTTTATGACTTAGTAATTCCTTGTTGTCACTTGACAATAGAGATTGTGTTATAAAAACCTTGTACCAAAACGTGAAGCATTTGTAAAGCTACAGATGTGACTTGAACTACGGATAATAATTGCTCACAGTTGCAGCAAATATCAATATTGTATGAAAATCTATAAAATAAATTCCTACTGTGTGATTATACATTCTGAACATCTATCTATCTATCTTGTTTTCCTTCCACTATATAGTATGTATTGTTAAACAATATAATATAATAATATACTGTAATATAGAATGCGTAATAGTGTGTGTGTGTTGACCCTTTGAGGCCGCGTACACACGAGGGGATATGTCCGCTGAAAACGGTCCGATGGACCGTTTCAGCAGACATCTCCGCTCGTGTGTATGGGCTAGCGGACAGATTTCTCCACCCGACAGATTTCAAAGCATGCTTTGAAATCTATCCGGTGGGAATCTGTCCGCCCGACATGTCTGCTGGTTAGTACACTTACCAGCAGACATGTCGGCCCCCACCGCCGCCGCGCCGCTGCCGAATGGATTTGGCGCATGCGCGGAAGTGTTTTACTTCCTGGTGCGGTGACGCGGCGGCGTCAACGTCACCGCCGCGTCACCACTACGTCACCGCGCCGTCCGGCGGCAGGGAATTTGATCCGATGGTGTGTACACGCCATCGGATCAAACTCCCGATCGGACATATCCGATGGAAATGGTCCGCGGACCGTTTTCATCGGATATATCCGATCGTGTGTACGCCGCCTGAAAGCTAAAGGCATAAACAAGTATGTTTCAGGTTGTTTGACCTTACATGTTCATATATATGAAGATAAAAAAGGGATGCTGCCATATACCCCTGGGGGTAGTTTATGTCAAGGGGAACAGTAGCAATTAGAAAAGTGGCAAATATCTAAATACTTATTGTGCTCTACCTTCACCCTTCTACATGAAAGACCCTCCATTTCAGCTGGATAACTCTGTTTATCTAGCACATGGTCACTTTTGTGTGTTAAAATATACCTGTGATGTACTGCTCTTTGACCCTCACTGGTCACTGCAAGTATTTAATTGGCTGGATGGGTTTCCTGTTGCCCATCTACCCCCCATTGCATGCAGTTGTCCCTCCTGGCAGTTAGGAGGAGAAGCAGGTATTCCACATGCAGAAGTAAGAGGGGGCATATTAACAAACGCATCACTGGAAAGGTAACTATAATGCCTCTTCTGTCATTATGCAGTGGTGGAATTACCTTCATAGCGGCCCATGTGGGTCCCTAAGAATGGGAGCAGTGAATTCCTCAGCAGTTAAACTCATTCACCCAGCCATATTAAGATCTTTGTTGACACACTATGACAGCTCTCATAATTTGCACTGTTTTCAACTACTCAATTCCCCTGCAGCTCTGACAGATGACATTATCTAATGCAGAGCCTGGCAGATACACTATATTGTCAAAAGTACTGGGATGCCTGCCTTTACACGTACATTAAGTTTAATGGCATCCCAGTCTTAGTCCATAGAGTTCAACATTGAGTTGACCCACCCTTTATAACAGCTTCAACTCTTCTAGGAAGGCTATCCACAAGGTTTAGAAGTGTGTCTATGGGAATATTTGACCATTCTTCCAGAAGCGCATTTGTGAGGTCAAGCACTGATGTTGGATGAGAAGGCCTGGCTCACAGTCTCTGCTCTAAATCATCCCAAAGGTGCTCAAAAATTCCCATAGACACACTCCTAAACCTTGTGGACAGCCTCCCCAGAAGAGTTAAAGCTGTTATAGCTGCAAAGGGTGGGCCAACTCAACATTGAACCCAACAGACTAAAACTGGGATGCCATTAAAGTTCATGTGCGTGTAAAGGTAGGCATCCCAATTCTTTTGACAATATATACAAATATGTCGGGAAAAATATCTGAATCACAGAGTTGGAAAAAGGATTACCCCCCTTGTGCCAATATTTTGTTGAACCACCTTTTTGCTTTAATTACAGCCTTTAGTCTTCTAACTTTACACATCTAGACTTTGCAATATTTCCCACTCTTCTTTGCAGAACTGCTCAAGTCCAGTTAAAATTGATGATGGCCGTTTGTGGACTGCAGTCTTCAAGTCATCAAAATTACCACGGCTGATCACAGTTGAAAGTCAAATGGCTTTGTGTGCCATTGAGAAGGTGATTATCTACACCTCATTGAATTTACAAGTCATTTTTACGAGGGGGGGTGATTGTTTTTCCAACTCAATAATACTGGTTTTGAATTTTTTTCCTGACATGTTGGTCTATCTTTCACTTGGTAGTAAATACAGCTGGATAATGTTAGGCTGCAGATCAACAAAATGTGATTTTAAAGGGGGTGGTTCTTTTCTATACCCACTGTATGTCCCCCAATTCAAGCTCCTGTGTCACCTGTCAATATCATCACAGTGCTCTCTGAACCATATTCTCAAGAGAGTCCCTTTTTGTACTACCCATGGGCCCTTGTAGAGAGCATTCTGATTTTCATTCCACCATTGCCAAGTAGATCATGCAACTCATTTTCAGGGCATACATGCTTAGGGACAGACTTCCCCCTTTTCCTATAAAAGCTTATTCCACAAGGTCTTTTGTTGTCTCCAAGGCTTTTCAGCATCAAGCATCTGGTTACCAGATTTGTAAGGTCCACCAGCTGGTCCTCTGTTCTTGCTTTCTCCAAGTTCTACCAGGTGGATGTTCAGGCGTTTGTTGATGCACGCTTCAGCTGCAAGTTGCTTCAAGCTGTCATCTGAGTGTTTTATTAGGGTCCCTTTGACCCTTGTTTTTTAGTTTGAGGGTCTAATTACCATTTTTGCTTTGGGGCCCTATGGCTTCTAACTATGCCCCTTCAGATGGGCTTTTCCATACAAAGTGACCCTGTGCTGACAACATCAAGGTCTATTGGAATCAGAGGGTCGGTTTTCTATATTGCAGTGTATGTTAAATACTAAATTGTATGGACAAACGGTTGAGCACTGTACTGGTGGTGAGGCACCGCTGAAAATGGGCTTTACCCTAATTAAACTGAAGACTGAAAAACTGTTGTTCTGACTCTGCAAAAATGTGTTTCTTGTCTACACTGAGCTAAAAATTGTAGTGTTGTATTCATTAGACAGAAGACTATGGCACTACTGTAAGGACTAGTGTGCAAAGACATTTTAGATGATTTCACTATACATTTGGCATGCCTTTACCCTAAATTATGTGAGGAATAGAGACAAAGAACAAAATCTTAAACTGACCTGAATTGATCTCAGTACACTAGGAATTTGTGGACTTTGTACAGCTTCATAGGAGATGTTGGTGCTATATGAATCAATAACAATTATTACATAAATGATTATATACAAAATGTATTTTCCAGGTCAAGGCAGCGACTATTGCAACAGAGAGAAACGGAAGCCTGGAAAACTGCAGCATGAATATTAATGCTTCCATTTATGACGATATCCAGCAGGAAATGAAAAGAGCTAAAGTATCCCAAGCTCTATTTGCAAAGGTTGCAGCTTCCAAAAGCCAGGTACATAATATTAATTTAAAGAAACATATTTTTCTTCCTTCTGTACAGGTTTAGAGCTTAAATGTTAAATGTATTTAGTGCATTGTACACAGGGAGGTTTCTAGGTTTTATAGCAGTAAAATATGGATAGAACTATTCTTGCCTCACCATAAAAGTAAAAATAACTTGGTGAACATTAGACAAGTCAGTAAAAATATGTAACATTTCTATTGGATAGGTCATGGATGTGACAGCTTGTTAACTTAAAACATTTTTCTACAAAATGTGATATAAAATAAAACATTTTTGAACATGTCCTTAAAGAAGATGTCCACTGATTTTTTTTTGTATTACATTTTTTTAGAGGAGGTTTGGGTAAAAGAGATGTGTAAATATTAATTGCCTTGATGACTTAAAATAAATCTCTCATGCAAGAAATAGAGAGACTGCCATTGCTGACCATATTCAGGAGGCTTTAGTACTTATACCCAGAACAAGTATGTTGATCAGGAAAGTCAAAAGTCCTTAAATGCACACTTGGTTTGGTCAGTGACTCACAATATTGACAGCCGAACAACTAGTATTTTAGATCATATTAACATATCAGTCTCTGTGTTTTCCTCATGGCAAAAAAATGTAATGAAAATAGCTTTTGACTGGCTTTGCCATGGTTTTTGAGTGATGGTTTTTCCATCAACATATTGACTGGTTGCTCGAAACTAGGAACCAAATGTAATAGCGAGGGCCAGAGTGCTGTGACTGCTTGCTGATGAAAGCAAAGAATCACAGACCTCCTTTACTTGAACCTGTTGGTAGACCATATGTTTATTGTGTATCAAGCTTTTTTATTTTGTAGATTATAGTTTTAGTTTTAGAATACACGTGTCCCTTTATTTATATTGTTTTATTGCAATGTACTTTCACTATTCATAAACTTTAGATATGTCTGTGAATCTTTTACTGTATGATAAAAATCCTTGCAGGCTGTAGTTTGTTTCCTATGAACTGAAGTTATATAATTTGTAGTGACTTAGAGTTTTATATAGCTGAAAATTTTAACATTGTTTTTTAACATCCTTTTTTGGAGCGTGCTGTAATTTGTTTTTAGTTTGCATACGTTTTTGTGTTGACTTTTTGGAATAAAGATTTCAGTTTTGTAAACATTTTATATTCTCTATTTGAATGACAATCTGCAATAAGTTTTAAAACTTTGTGTATACAGTGCTGAGGTTGTGTATAGTGTAAACTTGTATTTTAAGAAAATATGATAGAGGTTATGTGAAGACTTGACTTGTGAAGTATGAAAAAAGTTGCCTCTGTTTATCTAAATATTTAGTTATTACAGGATTTCTACACAACAGTTTCTTAGAAATCAATGCCCTGGGTGTACTGTATACGTGTAGACTTGGAGTGCCACTCAAAGCTGGAGGATAACAGAAAGTGGGAGCAGACATCAGGCACTAGATCAGAAGTGTGGACCTTTGTGGGGTAAGACGCTGTTCAAAACTGACCCAGTGCTTTAGATGTGTATATGGCTGTGTGGCCTCAGCCAGCGCTGCTCCTGCTACTCCCCCTTGCATGTGTCGCCCCTCCTACCAGGGCTTGATCACAGAGGTCTGTATAATCAAGCTCCAGCAGGCAGGGTGAATCATGTCAGGGGGCATGACCAGAGCAGCGCTGGCTAAGGCCATGCACATCCATATCCACATCTGAAGCACTGGATCAATTTTGAGCAGTGTCTTATCCCACATATGCCCTGGCTGTATAGTTCAATTGGTACATCACATATCCCACAGTGAGCTTATCATATTCAACAGAGCACTGACATTATGCAGTTGACCCTATGGGTGAGATTATGTAGACCCATGTCTACATTTACACACAGCTTACATGAGAATTTACGCAATAAATCTCTGAGTCATTCTTCCAAGGCAACTTCTACCATTGCAAACTTATAGCAATATATCATTATGTGTTTCTATGCATCAGTGTGCATCTCTCTCTATATTGCATTTATGTAAATGTATTATACTGCATTATGGTCACTTACTTAAAGCAGATATTAACCCACTTTACTAACCATTTTTCATGTTAAAACTTATGCGTCATTCTTTAAAGTTTGGATATTGCCTTTTTTTTATAAATATATAAATATTTTTTTATATTCCTGCCACACAAATTTACATCATAAAGGATGTCCCATTGACGCCTGGGATATCTGTGTCATCCATCCCAGGAATCGATGGGCTTATTTCTCTTCTGGCATCATTTCAAAACTGGAAATGATGCAATTACAGCTAGAGTTAGGCTTCCTTTTTCCCTGCTGTTAACAGGTTGCTATAACAATAGGGCAGGAAATGCCATGGCTATGGCAACCTGTTAACAACAATGTGCGCTGCTCAGTGTCATTACTGTGCATGCGCAAGATCTGGAGGCGTCTGCTTAGTAGCCAGCTGCACAAATTCACAGAAGTGTTTAGGCACCGGCTTTAGTTTTGCAAAATTTCTTCACCAGACATTCATCTACAGTTTTGGCAAGTTATAAATGCATTTACATATAAGACAATAGCCAACTTATATAAAGTGCTACATAAGAGTTATGACTACGTTTTTATTTACATTTGCCTAGGAGACTCGTCTGTAGCTCATCTTTAAACAAATGAATGCAGCTCTCTGCTTAAGCAATGGCAAAAGATTTGAGGTCTTCATCTAAAATATGAAAATATTGGCTCCATTGCCCTAGGCCTCCAGAGCTTTCACAGTCACATACATAACCAGAGGTTAACTTCAGTGGGAACCACCTGTTAAAATGATCTGGAGATCCAAAAGTATAGGATATAGCCAGGATAAATATTTGTATGAAAATCTCCAGTGCCTGATTGGTCTACTAACCTTTTCACATCCATAAAAAAATTTGCATACATTTTTATTCTTTTTTTTTGGGGGGCTTTTTGCACACTTGCATAAGCTGAAGATTAGTTAAACCAGTATTAAACCCAAAAGCAAACATTTGAAAATAAATCACCGCTTCAGGTGGGTCTCATGAACAATTAGGGAGCCTCCCAGAAGACCAAGGTGCTGGCAATGCACTAGGCCAGGGGTAGGCAACCTTGGCTCTCCGGCTGTGGTGAAACTACAAATCCCATCATGCCTCTGCTTCTAGGAGTCATGCCTGTGATGGTCAGGGTTTTGCACTGTCTCCTGGGACTTATAGTTTCACCACAGCTGGAGAGCCGAGGTTGCCTACCCTTGCACTAGGCAAATACAGAGATTCCAAACGATATGGACAGCCGCACTCCAGGATAACTTCAAAAGACAACTTTTGAAGTTATCCTGGAGTGCGGCTGTCCATATCCTTTGGAATCTCTGTAAAAGCAAACATTTATTACCAATTTTTACCAATTCTTAGATGTGATAGCTGTGTTCGTTTTTTTGTTTAGCCTCTTTTCCTTTATTTTCTCCTGGTTATCTAGCCAGTAAGTCTGTCGTTCTTCAACTGAACAAGCTGTTCTGCAGATTTGGTAGTTAAGAGATCACTTGCCACTGTCAGGGGGGCTCACAACGATCAGCTTTTATTTATTTATGTAAAACTTTCTCTTGTCAACTTTGTTTGTTGAATTCTAACAATTGGCATACATAAGTATATATGGTGGCAGCAAAAGAAAAGATCACATATATGGTAATAATATTAAGTTGTAGTTCCAACATAAACTAAAAGTAGTTTAACTAAAACAATTTTAGCATAGATCTAACTACTCAAAAGATTATGTCATACATTGTATAAGAAAGGATAAAACCACCTTAGACCAGATAATATAAAATGACCTTAGATAAAAAAAAAAAAAAAAAAAAGGTCTTAATTACCGTATTATCGGCGTATAACACGCACCCCAACTTTAAGAGGGAAGTTTCAGGAAAAAAAAACTTTCCACAGCCCCCTGCGTATAACACGCAGGCACAGTTTACCCTCTATTTTCAGGGTAAAAAAGTGAGTGTTATACGCCAATAAATACAGTATCATCAAGAGTATAGTTTTTTAATAATAATAATAAAAAAGAAAATAAATAATGTACCATTATGTAAAACTTTTTTCCCAACAGTAACCAAATTGTTGCTGTAACTGCTATAAAGTGTTAAATCTGCTAGTGCATATAACACAACCCTTCCCTCCGTTTAACAATGCTGCTGTCCAAAGGGGTCTCTGTTGCTTAGGATTTATTGAGTAAATAGATACCCAACATCTCAAGCCTTATAATTGTGCATGCCTTGAATTATTGCTTTCATTCTGGGGTACATTGTAATACCTAATATGTGTAGCACAGTCATCATTTTCATTTGTAAATACACATGGCGGAGAAGAGGAGGCGCTTTAAAAAAAATAGTGTTTTCTTTTTTTTTCATTGATGATTACTTTAAATATTTTTTTTTTCTTTTCTTTTTTTAAGTCAGCTTTATTGCTATCACATAGGGGACTGTCAAGCCCCTATGAGATAGCATAGTGGATGTAACATGATCTTTTTATTTAGACATCAGAGGCCCATATTTTTATTTTTTTAAGAGCAGGGGGTGCTAAGGCGGGAAAGGGGGGAAGAAGTGCCTTCCAGCATTTTAAGGCAGGTTTACAGCAGAAAGCCAACACTTTCAGCAGAAAGTTGATAGTTGGTTTGATAAGTATAAACAATCTTCCCACTTATTTAGCACTTGTTTAACTGCCCCTGCTGTCAGTCTTACAGTGGTGACAGTAAAAGGCTTAATGTGATGGCCATCACTACTGACTTATACAGAGCATCACACCAGTGTAAGGCCAAGCCATTTTTTTTTTTTTTTATGTAAAAGTCAACATTAACATAGAATTTCAGCTGCCCATAGCGCTGTATCTACAATTTTTTTTTGAAATGTGGTTTCCGTTGAAACTGTGAAAAAAGCAATCAGCACCAAATACTAGCATAACTCAAAATATAAATGTGAATAGTAATAATTACAATATCTCCACAGCTGATCTGACAATCACAGTGAATCACCACACCTAATATAAACTATAATAATTGTTAAATAGTGCAGCGCTATGAAATAAACTCTAAAATATACATACAAATTTAAAGTGTACAATGCTTATTAATAGTGATTGTCTCAGGCCGCGTACACACAACCGTTTTCCTCGACAGAATCCATCAAGAAACTTGGTGGCAGAGCTTTTTTGGCGAGGAAAACGGTCGTGTGTATGCTTTTCATCGAGAAGAAGCAAGTTCTCTTTTTCCTCGACGGGAGTCTCAATTTCCTTGTCGTGTTCCTCGTCGGGCTGGTTTTCGACGAGAAACATGTCGCTGTGTATGCTTAGAAACCAGTGCACCTTCGGTAAAAGTAGCGTTTGTAATGGATATAGCACATTTGTCACGCTGTAACAGACTGAAAAGTGAAAATGTCTCTTACCAAACTTTTACCTAACATGCAGTAATATGAGATTAGCAAAAGCAGCCCCAAGGGTTGTGCCAGTGGAATCAAACTTCCCCTGCTGTCGTATGTGTTGAAGTCACCGTGTTTGAGAACAAGGAGATTTGGTCTTGACAGTGTGTACGCAAAGACAGCTTGTCAAGCTTCTCGACAAGCCTAACAAGGAACTCATTGAGGAAAACGATGTGTCTTTTCCGACGAGTTCACAATCTAACCAGTTCTTGTGTGACCGCTCAAAAATATTATCGAAGTAAGAAATAATAATAATAGTGAAAAAAACAACTCCTGTATTTAAAATAAAAATAAAAATTCTCATGAAATGTGTTGTAAACAGAAACACCGCTGTGCAGATCCTCTCTCTTGAGTATAATGCTATGTACACACCATCACCATCTAAAATGCCCGCTCACCTCAAGAATGAGTTAAAAACTCATAGAAAAGATCTTGCATTCAAATCCTCCTCATTCCTTTCTTTTTCTTGGCTTATTGGTAGTAAGAATCTTATGCTCCTTAGACTGCCTGTTCACGCTCATGGCTTCACTACAGATGATTCCTCAGATCTACTGAGGAAGTCCAATGAGAGGGTAAATCGCGAATAGAGGGGAGAAGCCAAGTCTGCGAGAACACATTAGTCACCGTGGGTGAGACATGCACTGAACAAGCCAATGTTTTATATGCTTATCTGATGTTTTTGCTTTGTAAGTGTAACTCTTTGGGGGTGGTTTAATAAATGTAGCAACAGAGAAACACTATTGTAGTTGTGTTTGTTGTTCCATGTTACAAAACCACATTGATTAAAGAGGAGCTGAACCTGAGTGAGAGAGTGAAGGAGGGTGTTCCCTGGAATCATCTGTAGTGAAGCCATCAGCGTGAACAGGCAGTCTAAGGAGCATAAGATTCTTACCACCAATAAGTTGAGAAAAAGGAATGAGGAGGATTTAAATGCACAATCTTTTCTATGAGTTTGTAATTCATCCTTGATTGTGAGCGGGCATTTTAGCTGGTGATGGTGTGCACATAGCACTATTTAATAATTACCGGTATTATGGTTTCCATTGAAGTTAACCTCAATTAGTGCATTTTTTCACCACATGCCCAGCTTGAATTTATGATGTTTGTTTATGAAGTTTTCATTGACTACCTAGACTGAAGCCGCGTACACACGGCAGAGAACCTCGATGGGCAGAACACATCGTTCCGCCCGTCGAGGTTCTCTGCCGGCCGTCAGATTCGGCCACCCGCCCGTCGGGAATGGCAACCAGCCATTCATCCAGGCGGGCCGTCGGGCAAATAGAGAACATGCTCTCTATTTCTGCTCGACGGCATTCCCGACGGGATGCTAGCCGAGAGCGTACACACGGCCGAGGTTCTCGCTGGAATGCAGCTTCCAGCGAGGTTCTCGCTGGTTTCTAGTGAGAACCTCGGTCGTGTGTACGCCGCCTAAGCCTTTCCGCAGTTTATCAGTTTGAACTCAAGTTTGTGACAGGTTTACTGTAAAACATATACAAAACAGAGAGTATAAACATGAGTGTTACTTAGGGCTTGTGTCAACAGGATTTTGTTAGCTTCAGGCAGGTTTTGCATTCCCACACAAATCTATAGACATGCAAAACCCATTTGAAGAAGGTCAAAGGAGGAGGTCAACTAGAGATCCACTGCAGGAGATCTACTGCAGGTCAAATGGACCTATCTGTGAATTCCACATGATCTTAGAAGCATTTCAAACTGATGTAAAATGTATTGAGATTCAAAAAACGTTATTGATCCCAAAGGGATTATTATTAACCATATCCCACCCGGTCTATAGCAAAATGACAGCTGGGCGGTGGATTAATTGTTTGTGACTTGGCGTCATATGATGTCCTTCACAACATGCTGCTCGTGCATGCCCCTGAGACGCCCTATGACGTAGGTTATTTATCATGTGATCAGCTGGGTCCAATCACAGCTGATTATAGTGCAAATAGGAAGTGTCTGATATCAGAATTCCTCTATTTATGTTGACGGTGTGTGAGTAGAGGAGAGACGATAAGTGGCTCTCCTGACAGGGGGATAACCAGTCCATTGATTATAAGTGCAACCCCATGAGCAATGCCAGTGCCCACCAGTGCTGCATTTCAGTGCCGCCTATCAGTGCTGCCTATCAGTGCCACCCATCAGTGCCTCTTATCAGTGCCCGTCAATGCCGCCTATCAGTGCCCATAAAAGTGTACATATTCGCCAGCACACCATGGATCGTCAATTTTCATCCAAAAGTTTTATTGAAAGAGATCACATCACAAAGGAAAGTGCAATGTTTTGGAGCCGCGCAGGACCCCTTCGTCAGGCATGTGATAAGGTGCCAAAACAGAATATAAATACAATAGCCACCAATCAAAATATGTGAAAGAATACCCCCTCCCTGTGATGTCAATATGACATCAGAATCCCACCAGAAAGTGTTAAAAACTACTAGGTATTAAAGTAACTTAAAGTAGGCAGGGGCACAAAAACCTAAAAATTGTGGAATGCAGGCCGCATATCCGGCATTGGTGTGTGAGCACTAGATAAGGTACACTAGCCATATGTGTCCGATTGGAGCACAACCCCACTAGGATCCAGTGGTCCCATTGCTAGTCAACAGCTTCGGCCACCAATCACAGCATGCCACGTATGCCAAGCATGCGCACATGTCCATTAAAAACAGAAAGACGGGGGGACGCCTAGCTGCGGGGTCACCGTCATCACAGAAACCAGTGACATACGGCTGGCACCGCATTAGGCAACCACAGAGTGAGAAGAAAGTGTGAGTGGATAGGAGCGAGGCTGGGGAAGAGCGAGCAGAGCAAGCGAAAAGTAAAACAAGAGCAATGCAGAGATGAGAGAGCAAGGGGTAAAGAGGAGATAAACAGAGCAAATACAAATGAAAAAATTGCAAAAAAGAACGGCAAAAAGAGAGGAAAGAGGGGAGAGAGATATGTGATGTGATCTCTTTCATTAAAACTTTTGGGTGAAAATTGTCGATCCATGATGTGCTGGGGAATATGTAAGCTTGTTTGGCGTTTCCAGGACCCAACTGGTAATTGCTGCAGCACCCACCATTTTATGAGCCATATCTACCAGGAACGTGTGCGATAGGAATATTGTTCAGACTATCAGTGCCATAAAGGCTGCCCATCAGTGCTGCCTATCCGTGCCCATCAGTGCTGCCTATCAGTGCCCATCAGTGCTGCCTATCAGTGCCCATCAGTGCTGCCTATCAGTGCCCATCAGTGCTGCATATCAGTGCCACCTATCAGTGCCCATCAGTGATGCATTTTAGTGCCTTCTGATCAGTGGCCATGAGTGCAGCCTATCAATGGCCATCAGTGCAGCCTCATCAGTGCACACCAGTAAAGGAGGAAATGTTGTTATTTACAAAATGTTGTAACCGAAACGAGGAAAAACTTTTTTTTTCAAAATTGTTTGCTCTTTTTTTTATTTGTTTAGCAAAAAAAAAAACTTAGTGGTGATTAAATAACACCAAAGAAAGCTCTATCTGTCTCAAAAAAAAAAAAAATTTTGTTTGGGTACAGCTTTGCATGACCAAGTAGTTATCATTCAAAGTGCAACAGCACTGAAAGTTGGAAATTGGCCTGGGCAGGAAGGGGGTGAAAGTGCCCTGCATTGAAGTGGTTAAGATACAGTTACATTTAACTTTGACAAGACAAGATCACAATAACAAACTAATACAAGACACAATACAATTACCAATAACAGCAATTAATAGCTAAATTTAAACTATACTATAATAAATCATCTATACTATTAAAATACAACATAAATAATAAATAACAGATTGAAAAATAACAGAAAATAAAACTACCAAAATGCAAATAGTACACCACCTTCTCTAGCATTAACTAAAATCATAATTAACCCAATACCAAAGTATTATAAAAACTACATAACAATCTGAAATAAAAACAAGATTAAATACTCACAACCCGGCACTCACAGAGAAGAATTATATAATTTGATGACCACAGGCAAAAATTATTTCCTGTTTCGCTCTGTGGTGCATCATGGTTGTAACAATCTGTCAGAGACCTTGGACAAAATTCTCCTCTCCAACACTGTTGTTAAAGACTCTAACTCCAATCCAACAACATCACTGGCCTTGCAAATCAGTTTGTTGACTCTGTTGGTCTTGGCCATCCTAAGCCTGCTTCCTCAGTATGCCACCCCATATGGGAGAGCATTGTTCACCACAGACTCATAAAACACCCTCAGCATCATCTGGCAGATGTTAAAAGAGCTCATCCTCCTCAAAAAATAGAGCACCTCAGTGTTCTTACTCCATGTCATGGGCACAAGCCTAAAACCTGTCGACACAGACCCTACTCCACCAAATGTCTTGTTCTGGGGATGTCAATTAACCTAATAGTTCAGAAGGACCATTTAGAATTTCTAGGTTGTGATGGCTCCAGTGAATAATGGGCATATAAGTAGTCTTTTTTTACATCCTCTTATTTGTCCCTCATCTCTAAACATAAGTAATGATATTAGCCTATATAACACATACATACACTGTAGTAGGAATCTGTGCATGTACACCGCATATGTTGTAGAATATATTTTTTATGTGTGTGTGTATATCATTGTACACATAACTAAATGGACACATAAACAGTCAAATTTCAAATTCATCCCAACCCGTTAATCAGCATGAAAGTGGTAATTTCTGCAACGTGTTACTTTTTATTGTTGGATTCTAAACATTAAGTGCTATTTAAACATTAAACAGAGTTGTTTATATTGGTTCACTGCGCAGCATGTTATACATCAGGCCACTGCAATCTCTTATGAAGTGTAAAATTCTGTCATGAATCATGGCTTGTATATCAGAAATTACTGTAATTTTGATGGAAATTATAGGCCTTTTGAAATGTTTCTAATTGTGATAGAATGTTTTGTTTATCTAGAAACCTGAATTCTCTTTTTAGATGCCTTTATTCACGTGTGACAAATACATATTAACTGTGTATTGGTTTTACAGCTTTTTTTTTTTAAATGTGTGCGCATGTTTAAAATTCCATTTTAAACTTCCACAAATTTATTAATGATTCCATTTGGTTTGTTAACAAACATCGATACAAGGGCAGATGCTTATTTTACCTTAAGCTCATGTAGCTTTGATCTAAAACACTTCAATTAAAAGTAAAGTGTGCCTGGATATACTCTTCTCTGCACAAAAGGTTAAGGCGTGCTCCTGGTAAGTTAAGAAATCAAGCAAAGTGTTCTATTTTGAGGCCTATTTTTATGAGTAATAAATCTTAACCACTTCCTGACGGCCGTACAACTTTGTACGGCCGCAGGATGGTTCTAATTCTCCCGGTCGATGTCTTTTTACGGCCTCTGCTCCTCCAGGTCACTGGGGGGCGCGCGAGCGCCGCCGGTGCGTGCGTGCCTGCCGCATCACTGAGATGGTGATGCGCATGCCTGGTGGCCGCAATGTCCACCAGGCTATCGCGATCGGTGGTTACAGGACAAGGACGTGGATCTGTGTGTGTAAACACACAGATCCATGTCCTGTCAGGGAGAGAAGAGATCGATCTGTGTCCCTTGTACATAGGGACATAGATCGGTCACCTACCCCAGTCACCCCCCTCCCCCAAAGTTAGAAAACAATGCAGGGTACACATTTAACCCCTTCCTCACCCCCTAGTGTTAACCCCTTCAGTGCCAGTCACATTTATAAAGTAATTAGTGCATATTTATAGCACTGATCGCTGTATAAATGTGAATGGCGCCAAAAATGTGTCAAAAGTGTCCGATCGCAGATCGCCACCATTACTAGTAAAAAAATAATAAAAATTAATAATAATTCTGTCCCCTATTTTGTAAGCGCTATAACTTTTGCAAAAAACAGTCGCTTATTGCGTTTTTTGTTTTACCAAAAATATGTAGAATACGTATCGGCCTTAACTGAGAAAAAATAATGGGCCAGATTCAGAGAGCCGTAACTCCTGTCTAACTAGTGTTAGACTGGAGTAATTTCAAATTACGCGCGTTTTTTAGCTAGTCGGAAACCTCAAACCATGAATAGACGGCTGCGGGCTTCAATTCGACTGGATTACGTGTTCGTACGCCTGCGGATCTACGCTGCAATAAAATTGCGGCCACTGGGTGGACTTCCCGTCGTTTTCCGCATCGGGGTATGCTAATGAGCTTTTGCCGGCGATCCCCGAAATTACGATCTTCAATCGCAATCTCTTACGGCATCTTTAGTCATCTTTTTTCTGCGTAAAGTTATACCAGCTTTTTGCTGGTCTAATATTAGACAGCCCATGTTAAGTATGGCCGTCGTTCCCGCGTCGAATTTCTACGTTTTCCGACGTCTTTTATTATTTTTTACGTAAGTCGTCCGGGAATAGGAATGTTCGTAAACGACGCTACTCAAACAACGAATGACGTAACAACGTGATTTCGCGCAATGCACGGCGGGAAATTTCTGAACGGAGCACGTGCAGTTCGATCGCCGCGGGGACGCGCCTAATTTAAATGCTTCACGCCCCCTAGTCGCGTATTTCGATTACGCGGCGAGAAATAGACTACGCCGCCGTAGCGTACGGGCAAAAATCTACCAGAATTCGATGTAGAGCCTGGTAAAATATGGCAGCGTAGAGTATTTAGATTACGCAGCGCAAAATTAAGTGTATCTGAATCTGGCCCAATGTTTTTTAAAAAAAAAAATTGGCTATTTATTATAGCAACAAGTAAAAAATATTGATTTTTTTTAGAAAATTTTCGCTCTTTTTTTGTTTATAACGCAAAAAATAAAAACCGCAGAGGTGATCAAATACCACCAAAAGAAAGCTCTATTTGTGGGGAAAAAAGGACGTCAATTTTGTTTGGGAGCCATGTCGCACGACCGCGCAATTGTCAGTTAAAGCGACGCAGTGCCGGGAGCTGAAATTTCACCTGGTCAGGAAGGGGGTATACGTGCCCAGTAAGCAAGTGGTTAAAGTGTATCTAAGCCCAAAACTTTTACTCCTATTTTTAATAAAGTGTGGGAGTAGTAGTAGTACCTCTGTCAGATTATTATTGGTGTCTGTCAGATTTACACTTTCTGGTTTTCCTAGTGTCGCATTCAAAATTTTCATGTCGTCACCAGAACAGAAGTAGTGGAGAAGTTTTCTAGTAGGAACACTTTTGGTGGTGACAAATGTCTAAAGCCTTGTACACACGATCAGTCCATCCGATTAGAATGGTCCAAAGGACCATTTTCTTTGGTTAACCGATGAAGCCGACTGATGGTCTGATGTGCCTACACACCATCGGTTAAAAAAAACAATCGTGTTAGAACGCGGTGACGTTTATGTGTTTTAACACAACGATGTGCTGAAAAAAATGAAGTTCAATGCTTCCAAGCATGCGTCAACTTGATTCTGAGCATGCGTGGATTTTTAACCGATGGTCGTGCTAACTAACGATCGGTTTTGACCTATTGTTAGGCGTCCATCGGTTAAATTTTAAAGCAAGTTCTCTTTTTTTGACCGAAGGATAACTGACCGATGGGGCCCACACACGATCAGTTTGGACCAATGAAACGGACCTTCAGTCCGTTTTCATTGGTTTTGACCGATCGTGTGTACGCGGCCTAAGATTTCCCTCTTTTATTTCCTCTTCTTATGCTGCGTACACATGATTGGAATTTCCGACAAGAAAAGTTTGTGAGCTTTTGGTTGGAATTTCCGACCGTGTGTAGGCACCATCTAACATTTTCTGTCGGAGTTTGACATTGACAATTTTCCGACGGCAGAAATTCTGATCGTCTGTTTGCAATTCCGACGCACAAAAATCCTACACATTCTCAGAATCAATTTGATGCATGCTCAGAATCATTGAACTTAATTTTTCTCGGCTCATCATAGTGTTGTACGTGACCGCGTTCTTGACGGTCGGAATTTACGACAACATTTGTGTGACCGTGTGTATGCAAGACAAGTTTGAGCCAACATTCCGTCAGAAAAAAAAAACATGGTTTTGTTGTCGGAATTTCTGATGGTGTGTATGCAGCCTAAGTGTGTCTATGGAATAGGAAGTGAAGGGATATCTCCCCCCTGGATACACATGGAAAAAAACCTGACAGGAGTTTTAACCCTTCCCTAAAAAAAGTTTTAGTCTTACTTACATTTTTTGTTTTGCTTTCTCACTAGTACAATGGCTGGTGACCTTTTGTGAATAATTTCTATAAATTAGAGTTTTGTTAAAGTGGTTCCTAAATCTCTGAAATGAAAAATAAACAAAGCATATCCTTCTATAGTGTGTACTCAACCCCAATTTTTTTTTTGGAATCCTGTCTGCTATCTCTTTCCTCTGCTATCTGCCACTTCTAATGCCCCATACATATGATCGGGCTTTGCCCGGCCAAACTCACATTGTATTTCCGACGGAATTCCATCGTAATAAAAGAGAACATGTTCTCTATCTAAACTGAAAAGTCAGATTGGGCATACACACTGTCGGAATTTCTGATGGAAAAAGTCAGTCAGACTTTTTCCATCGGAAATTCCAATCATGTGTACGGGGCTTAACAGTTAATTTGGACACTAAAGTGGGATACACACTGTAAGAAAAAAAAAAATCGATCATTCGATTTTCCTCATTGTTTCACATCAAACCGGAACCGAGGAACAAAAATTTGTACAAAAATTCTTGTACAATAAAGGCTTTTTTTTGTTGTTTAGGCTCCATGCACACTAGGAGCAGAAAAAACGTCAATGTTTTTAGCTTGAAAAACGTGGAATAAAAGACGCAGAATGAAAGCATAATCTACAAAGTTTAGGCGAGTCTATGAGAGTTTAGTTTATAGGCGTTTTTTGCACTACACTCCCCTCTGCAAAAGTTTTTACTCCTACAACACACCTAAAAAAACGTTGGCACTTGACGTTCAGAAGAGTTAAGAGGAGTTTAGGAGAGTTTAGGAGAGACTGACGTTTTTACAGCTCCTAAACTCCTCCAGGAAACGCGATAGAGAAGGTTTTTTATTCCTGCCTCTGAACGTCCCTGACAGAAAACGCCTGTAGCAGTCAATAATGTGCAAAGACACATAGAGCACAAAAGAAGTGCTTCTAGAGACAGGATAAAAAAAAAAAAACGTCAAACGCCTGTAGAATCAACGGGCCAGATTCACAGAGCCCTTACTCCTGTCTAACTGGTGTTAGACTGGAGTAATTTCAAATTATGCGCGTTTTTTAGCTAGTCGGAAACCTCAAACCATGAATAGACGGCTGCGGGCTTCAATTCGACTGGATTACGTGTTCGTACGCCTTCGGATCTACGCTGCAATAAAATTGCGGCCACTGGGTGGACTTCCCGTCTTTTTCCGCGTCGGGGTATGCTAATGAGCTTTTGCCTGCGATCCCAGAAATTATGAACGTCTTTCGCAATCTCTTACGGCACCTTTAGTCATCTTTTTTTTGCGTAACACTATACCAGCTTTTTGCTGGTCTAATATTAGACAGCCCATGTTAAGTATGGCCGTCGTTCCCGCGTCGAATTTCTACGTTTTCCGACGTCTTTTATTTATTTTTGACGTAAGTTGTCCGGGAATAGGAATGTTCGTAAACGACGCTACTCAAACAACGAATGACGTAACGACGTGATTTCGCGCAATGCACGGCGGGAAATTTCTGAATAGAGCATGCGCAGTCCGATCGCCGCGGGGACGCGCCTAATTTAAATGCTTCATGCCCCCTAATCGCGTATTTCGAATACGCGGCGAGAAATAGACTATGCCGCCGTAGCGTACGGGCAAAAATCTACCAGAATTCGATGTAGAGCCTGGTAAAATACGGCAGCGTAGAGTATTTAGATTACGCAGCGCAATATTAAGTGTATCTGAATCTGGCCCAACGTTTTTTAAGTCCAGTGTGCATGGAGCCTTATTGTTTCTAATCAGGCCATACACTAAATGAAAAATCGGCTGAACCAATTTTGGTAAAACAAGCATTCGCCCGTGAGAACAAACGATAGTGCCATAGTGTAATGACCGATAAATCATTCAGTGGGCATAAATTACAACATTTTTATTTTTTTACATATACCTAGTGCAAACAGTTTGGATGGGAAACACATTAACCATTTATTGTTCATTCGGCAGAAAATTTCCAAACTTTCGGCTCAAAAACATCCCAACGATTACTGATTTTGTGCCCATTAACTGGCCAAAAAACAAAGGAATTGGCCAAATGACCGAATTTCAGATGATTTTTTGTATAGTGCATGGCATGCATTTCTTTTCTGATTTTCTTGTACTAAAATCATACAAAAACAGTGCACATTAAACAAAAATCATTTGTTCTGTTCCCGTAGGAGAAAATTATTGGAGTTTTCGTACGAAAATTTGGGAATCGGCTGTCGAAAGTTGTTTACACACTATACGAAAATCATATAAAGATTCTTTGGACGAAAATGTTCGCCCGATTTTCTTATAGTGTGTATGAGCCTTAACCACTTAAGACCCGGACCAATACGCTGGTAAATGACCCAAGGTGTTTTTGCGATTCGGCACTGCGTCGCTTTAACAGACAATTGCGCGGTCGTGCGACGTGGCTCCCAAACAAAATTTGCGTCCTTTTCTTCCCACAAATAGAGCTTTCTTTTGGTGGTATTTGATCACCTCTGCGATTTTTATTTTTTGCGCTATATACAAAAATAGAGCGACATTTTTGAAAAAAAAACACTATTTTTTACTTTTTGTTAAAAAAAAAATCAAATAAACTAAATTTTAGTCAAACATTTAGGCCAAAATGTATTTAGCCACATGTCTTTAGTAAAAAAAAAAATCGCAATAAAAAAAAATAGCTACCTAGCGGGAACAGCGGCACTAATACAGCGATCAGAAAAATGATCGCTTAGTGACGCTGGCAATAGGGAGTGAAAGGGTTAACTAGGGCGGTGATCAGGGGGTTAAAACTTTATTAGGGGGGGTGGGGGGGCTATCCTGAACCTAACACTAACTGTTTTTTACACTGCCTGTCACACTGACACTAAATGCAGTGATTAAATCACTGCATTCAGTGACACTGTGACAGGGGGGTGGGGGGGGGGCGATCACAAGGGGTTAATATGCCTATGTGAGTGTGTGTCAGTGTTGTGTTGGTGCACACTTACTTGTGATGTCTTCTCTCATCAGCAGCGCTGGGAAACAGCGCTGCGATGAGAGAATACATCATTTCCTCCGTCCCGATGGGACCCCCGAACCGCACTCAGGCGGGGACGTAAATTTACGCCCTTGTGCCTGTACGTGCCATTCTGTGGCCGTATATGTGCGTGCGGGGGTCCTTAAGTGGTTAAGCAATTAAGCACACATCTGGTGATTGACAGCCTTATCTGTGCATATTTCCCAGTATTTAGTAAGTTTGGAAAAATAGTCATATTGCATGCACAAGGAGCTTCTCCCTCCCATATTAATATTGACTGTCTTTTTCCTTGTAGTTGTGCCCTTTATTTGAGACTCTTTAAAGAGTGTTGGGTTGGTACACACTCTGCTCTACAAAGCAAACTTTTTATTAATTTTAAACTTGTTCAATTTTGAAATTGGGGGCCAGAATTTAGGAATAAACCTTGCCCAACTGACATTTTTGAAGAGCAGTGTGTTTTGGCCGCCGGTGGTTGTGGGTGCAGGAACGGGTGTGATTCCACCACCTGCAATAGTGTGAACCTAGCCTTAGACACAACTGCTTCTTTTAAAAGTTTAAAGTGGCTGAACGCTTCACTTTAGGGCACTTCTGTTCTTTGCCAGACAGGAAAATGAGACAAACATAAGCTTGAGGGAGAAATTTTGTATTTGTTTACAGCTAGTAAAATTTCTATATATTTATTTTCGGAGGACAACACAAAGAGGAGGGAAAAAAATCCACTCTGCCTTATTCCAGTAGTTGCCGTTCTGTCAATACATTTTGCAATATATGCTCAAACTAGATGAATGCTTCTCAAAGTAGAATTTTAATTCTCCTTTTGCTTACTTTGGGACTACACAGAACAGGCAAATTTGTATGGATGGGTTTGTATTCTTCATGCATGTTGGGTAGTTGTGAAGCAGCCACAAGGACATACTGTCGATATTTACAAATGACAATCTGGAAATAAAATGAGTATATTCTCAGGAGTTAAAACAGCATGTAGTTGATCTACTTACAGTATGAAGTAAAAACTGAATCAAAAGGCTTAAGAAACATTCTGCAGGTATAACAATGCCCATTCATTGATAACCGTAGAGATGGATTTACTAGTGTAGTTTTTGTACACAGTTTCTTTAACAATCAAGTATAAGTATTGCCTTGCTTCTTTTAATTCAGCAAATCAAATCATAGGCAGCATGCTGTCTTATAATAAGGTGTCTGATCCTTATTACCAGTTTGTTGATGCACAGACTCCTTCAAATTGACCATTGCAACACATGGTTTCCCCTGAAACTAGCTGTGATAATTAGCGTGGCTCTAATGAGAAAGAATGTCACTGATCTTGTGCTGAACTGTCGAGTATCTGTGCTATGGATGGGAGCTGTCAAAGCCTGCCATCTGTGACTGAGCTTGGCATATCCCGTTTATTCACCCGTTATGGAGCATGCGCTCTTAATTTGTGTATATTTCAAAGAGATTGCAGTGTGTCCTCATTACTATTCTTAATGTTTTATGATGTAATAATCTGTACAGTAGTAACTTACAATTTATTTATCCTCTTTTTTTTCATTTGCTTTACCATAGTCATGCTATAAAAAAAATGTATTCTATCCTGCATAAAAGTTTTAAATTTAATCTGGATATGTAATTACTTATTTTGCATTCATAATTTGAAATAGCTCCTTATTTATCATAATTTTTATCCTAGCATAGCATAATGAGCGGTGCTGTGAAGTGAAATGATAAAAGGGGTACAAATTAAAATTTTCATACGAAAAAAAAGTATGTAGCATAGTAAAGCCCTCTTAGAACATAAGGTATTTACGTGTCTCATGTCTTATTTTAATACATGTTCCAAAACTATGAGCAGTATGTCTAATTTCAGGACAATGGGCAGAGCCATGCAAATTATTCCTTTACACCTTGTCATCAAGAACAGCTGATGCAGAGTGCAAATATAGCTTAATATTATAAAGCCATTCAATACAAAGTGTTTACAGCTGTGTCAGGCTTTTTGGTCATCATCAGTGCAGTGGTGAACAGTATAACCATACAGAATATGGTACGATATGGTAACTAAAGGAATCAAAAAACAGAATGTCTCATTCCATCACATATCCTAAAAAATAAGAGGATTATTCCTCATTTCAGGACAATGGTCAGAGCCACGCAAATCATTCCTTTATGCCCTAGCAGCCAAATGCACATCCATAACCGTTGATGTGTAGTGCAAATATAACCCATCTATTCCAAACTACTTATAGTCATTTCAGAGTTTTTAACCATTATCAGTGCAGTGTAAAGAAACCATGGCTTCTAGGATTTTTGGCTAGGGTGCCTACAAGATTGTATACCTGTAAAGGTTATGGTGAGAAGGAACCAAAGGATTTTACAAGCCCTCCAATTGAATTGGTGCATAGCACATTAAAGCCTTTTTAGAACAGAAGGTAATAACATGTCTCATTTCATCACATACCCCAGAAAATGAGAGCTGTATGCATCATTTTAGGACAGTGGATTGAGCCATGCAAATCATTCCTTTATACCTCATCAGCAAAACAAGTAGAAAAAAAAAATATAGGAGGAATAGAGCATCTTGTGTAAACATTTTATAATCTAAGAGGTGGGAAACAGTATACATGACAAGAAAGGGCAGTGACAGGATGTTGTTCCTTATAATAAATGATTAAGATGGAGAAGGTGGGGGCAGTTAAATGCCATGGTTGTGCTTTGCTTTTGCACCCGCTGCAAAATAATTCACTCCTACTGTGTTTTACCACTGTCAAGTATGACTCATTCAGGTAAATGGGGGTGTGTGGGTGCTGTAGGGTTAAAACAGACAGTGAAAAATACATCATATTATCCCTTCAACACCTGTCAAACACCTCAGAAAAATGATCCAAACACAGTTCACTTTTCAGAAGCACAACATTTTAGATGCAAGTCTAAACTTAGCCTTAAGGTCAGTTTTTTGTGGAAAAAATAAATCTAATTATGTCACTGAAAATAAGCAAGGCTTTTACTATTGCCTTGCTTCCCCAATGCTAAACATCTAATTCTTATGCAAGGTTTAACTTGTCCATAAAGGGCAAACTTGAGACAGCTACCTCACCCCCAACATGACAATGCTCATGCCTGGTGATTGGCTGCTTAGACATCAAGCGCTGCATTTTGGGAAGCAAAGAAAGCAGTTCACATGCCTTCTACCTGAAGGTACTGTGAATATTTGAGGGGATTCTGGTGATAGTTCCCAGTGGTTTAGGTGAACTAGGCTTGGATAAAAATAAACACCTTATAGTACTTTGCTGTGTAGTGTCAGGCTTAGGTTTCTTTTTAGGTTTACTTTTAGTGGAAACCAGTGGTGAAGTTGGAAGTGAGGGGCAAAAAGTTTCTTTATTTCCCCATTAATACACTCAATGTGGATGGAGGAATCCTTCTGCTAAGCTGTTGTAATCTGACAGTCGGATGACTTCCCTGCAGTCAGATTACGGTAATCTGTCATGTGTGCTGTGGGCTGTAGTCCTGGGCACTGATCGAGTGCCAAAAAACCGACAGAGCGGTTGTACAGAAGGCGATTGGTAGTTCTGTACAACCTTTCTGCCCATGCATGGATCAAATGAATTGGCTGAATTTTGACAAATGTGTGTTGCCACCTTAAGACATGATATATTTTGGTTGCCGCTTAAACTTTAGGATATATATACATTGTCTATCTCCTGAGTTAGTAAAGAATATAGTTTGATTGTTTCCTGCCCTAGGATAGGATATATTTTGTCTGTCTCTTGAATCAAGAAATAATATATTTGGTGAGTCTATCAAGCTAGGACAGGATATTCTGTAGTTGTGTTCTTAGTTTGAACAGGATATATATATATATATATTGTTTGTCTGCACTAGGGGAGGATATACAGAGGTTGTCTGTTGAGCTAGGAAAGGATGTTTTATGGTTGTTCCCTGAGTTAAGACAGAATTTCCTAGACCAAAAAGTAGAAATTGACATATTAGGCTTGGGTATGAGCTATCAATTTATATACTAGCCATTTACTGGAAAAGGCTGATGGGAGGACATGCTTTCTTTCTTTCCTCCCTCCCTCTCCTTTCTTTCCCAACCCCACCCCCAGCATTTGATGAAAAATAAAAAAAATGTTCTAAGAATCTATAGGGAGATACAAAAAAAACAGCCCATATATTGGATCTTGTTTGTTTATACACATTTTTATTGATGTTTTATTTCCATTTTCCCTACTTTATTTATTATTAACTCATATAGATCTAATCAGGTTTATGGTATTTGTATAGGGTTTGTGCTGTGTTGACAGAAAGAAGCGCTTTTGTCTGTAAGATTCAATTTGTCTTCCAGCCAGCCCTCTATTTAAAACGTTCTTGCTGTCCTAGTCACATAACTTGAAAAAAGGGGCTACGCTCGAAATGCATTGTCATGATGATAGTGTGTTGTCAGCTTGATATCAGCTGAGCTCTACAATCCTAGCTTGCATTCTACTTTCAGCTGTATTCAGCTCCATCTTACCGCACTTTGGGCCAAGCGACCTTCCCGATACATGATATCATATCCGGCACACCGCTCATTGGCACTGGCTGCCCGCTACCCTATGACAGCAGCGTGCATCTCTGTTTCCCCCCACCATCCACCTTCCTAGCATCGGGACCTGCTTCCTTGGATTTCGCAGGTGCAAGTCCTCCTCGTCTCACCATAGAATCGGATCTCCATCCTAGGGCACAGTATGCCAATACAGTCGTGTTCTTCCTTGGGCAATTGTTCCCTGTCTGCTCTGCTATTTTTCCATTGATCCCTGTGCCACTGAGACCTATGAAGTGCTGCAAGTGTCTACCCAACATTTGTACATGTGCTCTGTACTTCAACTCTATGTGCTGCTGTTGAGTGCCACATACACAGGCAACGCAAGAGGGTCACAGGGCAAAAGCCACACTGCTCCTACTCCTCCTCCACGGTGGTGGTGATTGACAGCAGCTTTGTGTCCCTCTCATGCTGGCTGATTGTTTGGTTCTCTGAACAGCTGTATGTAGTTGTAGTACAGAGCAGTAGTGATTTGTAAAACAAGTGCCTGGACTCATTTTTGCATGTTCTTATTTGTTTGGCAGCCCATTGCAATGAATGGGAATGCACTAGAATGTTCCAGTGTGAACTGGGCTTTAGTCCCCATTGGTTGTTTAAATTGCTTAACATGAACCTGTGTCCAGTTGTCCAGTATGCCCAGCTTTCTAAACTGTTAGAAATGGGCTGAAGCTCTACTGAACCCCCCCACCCACCATTGTAATCTTCTGGTGTGGCAGCTATTAACACAATTAAAGTTTTGGCACAGCCTTTCATTGATAAGGGGTAGACCTATCAATCATCTTCCTGGCCTCTATTCATACAATAGATCTTGCTTCATTCATATAGTCTGTACTACAGCATTTATGAATGGAGTCGTTGGCCCAGGCATAGTCAGGCTTTCTTAATAACAGCCTGTGACAGCCCCTTAGTTGTATTAACCCCATTACACTGGAAGATTATGGTGGCGGGGTGGGGAGGCATGGATGGAAGAAGATTTTAGCTAAAAAGAGAGGCAATAGCACAATGGACACATCCTACTGACTATAGGTTATGCCTGTTAGCTTTAATTCTCAGAACAAGAAGCTAGTAAAGTCAATGATGGCTTATTTTATTGCTGTTCTACTGTTCATTAACATGGTTTAAACTTGATATCTGCCCCTACCCTGTGTAGGGCATAACAACAGCCACAGATCTATATTGAAATATGTATAGGCAGCGCTATGTCCCAGATTGCAAATATATAAAATAATATAGAGTCCTTGATAGCTATTGATCCAAGGCATACATTGTATATATTCACATAACAGACAAGGATATTAGTCCATGTGAGAAAAATATTTTCAGTTCATCAAACATATAAATGGTGCGCAAAAATGAAAAGTAACAATATTCCAGTAAAGTTAAAAAGCGCGTCTTCCAGAGAGAAAGAACCACTGTAAACATCCACCACGTGTGCAAAACTGAGCTCCAGGGCCACTTACCAAAAGGCTATGACCCTCTGATTAGGAGCAGTCATAATGAGCATGAAACTGATAGTAAGAATCCTTTGGGCAGCTGTCAGATCCCCAACATCACAAGCTCCAAAACATTACACCATAGTGTACAAAAAAAAGACCTGCACATGGTGTGAAATCTTCAAAACACATTTAATATAAGTGAAGTATTCCACTTACGGTACATAAATCGCCTAATGCAAAGCAATAGGTAACAAACATCGGCCAGCTTAATAACAGGGAAGCTGATTGTGTGTGCTGATGTCACACCGCACTTATTTTTGTTCAAAGAATTATATACAAAGGGCTTTAAAAACGTGTTTGTACCCTAATTATGCTTTTCCTCAGCTCATATGATCACTGTTTTTACTATCACTGCAGCACAGCCTAAACTACAGCATGTCACATTAACCATTACACGCCCTCCCTTTCAGGCCATTCAAAGTGAAGTGCCCAGTTAGCTCAGGGGATGGCACAAATCTGCTGTCTGAATGACCCTTCAGTAAGAAAACAAATAAATTGTGTCAGGGGAAAAATTTCTGCTTCCAACTTTATACCTAGTATGTCTGTAAATAAGGGGGGGAGGCAGATGCTACTAAATTAGAAGACAGTCGCAAAGGATTTAAAAGAGCCTCTGGGACACTAGTACAGGCTTTCTGGGGCTGTTTCCCTAATTCTTTGCGGCTAATATTTCAACACTGCACAGCTAGTGCTTGCTATAAGCATTTCACTGGACACATTGCTCTGCCGGTGCTTGCCTGCTGCACTTCACTAGGATACACTGTGCAGTTTGTGCTTGCCTTGTGAACTTCTGTAGAGTGCACTGCACTGCTGGTGCTTGCTTCGTGCATTTCACTTAGGTGTTCAACTCTCTCTGCTTGGTCACACAGTTTGCCTAGTTCTTCACGACCAGCCTATATTGAACATTCATGCAGGAAAACCAGCATTTGATTAGTGCTTGCAGCCAACAGTTGCATCTCTGATCCATGTATTCTGATGAGGGAAATCTCCTGCTGTCACAATAAAACGCAACAGTGGGAGAGATCTGCCTTTTTTTTTTTATTGAACCCGCTGGTTGCGAAAAAAAACGTTATACCCCTGATTACTGTACATTTTTTTAGACCTTAGGGAAGCATAAAAATGATGCGTCAAAGAAGATTGTGACAGTGCTGACTGAAAAGTTATTAACCATATTGCTTATAAATAAGGCCCCTTTCACACCTGCGGATCCCGTGAGGAGGCGTTTTTAAACATCCGCTTGCTCAGCGGGGATCGCTCTGTTGATCCCCGCTGAGCCAACAGATGACTGGTCTGTCTCTGCACACTGTGCAGGGACTGTCCTGTCGGATCTCCACTCTCCTCTATGGGAGATCGGATGAAAACGAACCGTCTGTTCGTTTTCATCCGATCCGGTCCGCCAGACGGATGCTGATCCTCTCTGCTAAAATGTGATGGAGGCAAACCCACCTCCTGATCCTCTCTGCTAAAATGTGATGGAGGCAAACCCGCCTCCTGATCCTCTCTGCTAAAATGTGATGGAGGCAAACCCGCCTCCTGATCCTCTCTGCTAAAATGTGATGGAGGCAAACCCCGCCTCCTGATCCTCTCTGCTAAAATGTGATGGAGGCAAACCCGCCTCCTGATCCTCTCTGCTAAAATGTGATGGAGGCAAACCCGCCTCCTGATCCTCTCTGCTAAAATGTGATGGAGGCAAACCCGCCTCCTGATCCTCTCTGCTAAAATGTGATGGAGGCAAACCCGCCTCCTGATCCTCTCTGCTAAAATGTGATGGAGGCAAACCCGCCTCCTGATCCTCTCTGCTAAAATGTGATGGAGGCAAACCCGCCTCCTGATCCTCTCTGCTAAAATGTGATGGAGGCAAACCCGCCTCCTGATCCTCTCTGCTAAAATGTGATGGAGGCAAACCCGCCTCCTGATCCTCTCTGCTAAAATGTGATGGAGGCAAACCCGCCTCCTGATCCTCTATGCTAAAATGTGATGGAGGCAAACCCGCCTCCTGATCCTCTATGCTAAAATGTGATGGAGGCAAACCCACCTCCTGATCCTCTCTGCTAAAATGTGATGGAGGCAAACCCACCTCCTGATCCTCTCTGCTAAAATGTGATGGAGGCAAACCCGCCTCCATCACATTTTAGCAGAGAGGATCAGAGCGGGGCTGATCAGGTGTCAGCGGACATGTCACCGCTGACATCTGACGCTTCATAGAGATACATGGAGCGCCTGTTCAGATCCATCTGAAAAAACTGACAGACGGATCTGAACGGTCCACAGGTGGGAAAGGGGCCAAACTCCCACCTAACCCATAACAATGAACAAAGGCAGTCACTCAGGGCTGGCTCTGAAAAATAATACAGTCATTGACCAGGCAGAAATATACCTGACAGAAAAATTACTAAATGTCACTATACAGCAGGGGTAGGCAACCTGGGGCCCTCCAGCTGTTGCAGAACTACAAGTCCCATCATGCCTCTGGGAGTAATTGTACCTGCCAGCATTGCAATGTCTCATGGGAAATGTAGTTCCATAATAGCTGGAGGGCCCCAGGTTAGATACCCCTGCTATACAGTATATATCTGACAAAAATATATTTTAACTACACTTACACAGACAATCACACTGATGTGCCTGACAGTGTTATAATTAGTAGATACTACAGCAGTGATGTTCACACTTATTACCGTAATTTATAAATCTGACGAAAAATATTTTACAGTTTGACACTGAGGCTAGGTCACACAGATGATCAGCCTGTTTTTGAACCCTTCTATTGTAGGCAAAAAAGGTTGAAGTGATGTAAAGGTTTTCAATATTCAGTTTCTATATCTGACAAAAAAAAAACTATAGTACCGGTGATAATGATGGCGGCTGGCTGAGTCACAGAGATGATCAACTTGTTTTTGACCCCTTTTATTGCAGGTAAAATGAGGTCGGAGTGATGCAAAGCTGTTTGTTCTGAAAATGTTATACATAGGCAACTCCTATCTCATATTGATTAGTGGTTCCAAATTAATAATAACTACTGCAGTAGGGAACAGACACAAAAAGTTACACTCTACATCTTTTCAAAATATCTGTTCTGTTTATTCGACGCAGTTGAAGTTTGTTTCACACATGATTACGTAGGTATCACATTAGTATCATGTAGCGATACCCCCAAAGGGGCTGCTGAGAATGAATGGGATGGCATGTTACCTCATGGCTCTGGTGAAATGTCTAGGGTGGATGATGCATCCAGCAGCAGTAAGGAATGTCCGCAAATTAAAAGTCTCTTTTATATGTGCTCTTTATTACCCAGCCGGGCAAAAACAGCCAACAGGTGACGGAAAGGACAGATAGAGGTTGAAAGAAGAACAGCAGATTCAGGCGTGCAATATGGAAACAGTCCTGCTTCCGACAACACTTAGATTTCTTCGCCACTCCAGTCAAAGTGGTTATAGCGTACCTGGACAGGTCTCTCTCACAGACCTGGCAGCCAGAGTACCACTCGGAACTTTAGGAAGATGTCCCTGCCACAGACTCTTCTAGAATGAGGGCCCACAGGCCCTCTCTGATTGCGGCCATGGAGGAGCCCCTCCTAAGTAAAGTTTCGCCTGAATCTTCTTCTTAACGTCGCCCAGGTACCGACTGAAAGACCAAATGGCATCTGTCCCATAAGTACCCTCTCCCGCCATGCCCAAGAGGCCCATGCCTCCTGATTGTTGAGAACACCCAAACCTCAGCTGATGCTGCTGCCACCTATTGTCTTGGGGTGGAACAACACCCCAGGTACAACAGAATGAGCCCACAGCACAGCCAAGCTGAAATAGAGACCCTGCTAAACAATTATATAATTGAAATCAGAGTCACTTACACTCTGATTATCCCTTAAATTTCACTAGCACCAGTACTTGGAAGTACATGGGTGCTACAATTACAATTGCACTTTTATGGTAAAATAGGAAGGCTAATTTTAATCAGGACTCGCAAGAAGGCAAACTGTAAAAAAAAACATTATTAGTGCCGTGTGAAATGCATAGGCAAACATACAAACTAGAAATACAATCATATACAGGATTTACAATGTTTTAAACACTGTTCATTAGTCTGTTTCTATTACTATTTCTGACCCCTTCTATTGCAGGTAGAGTAAATTACAGTAATGCAAAGGTGTTCAGCTAAGTAGTTAAAAGTAAGAAAGCAAGATAAAAAGATGAGCAGTGATTATTTTTCTTTTCCCAAAAACACAGCTCTTTTGAGAGGAAGAGAGTTGGCTGCTGATCACAGCCAATGTTTACTACTTGGTGTTACGTACCTGCGGGATGAGCCTGACGTGCAGTGGGAAGGCCTTCTCGTACAACCCTGACTCAAGGGCCACCGATGTTGCAACAGTGGCCGCAAGAGCCTGGCGGTGTATGGGTGCCTGGTTCGTCTTTGGTCTTGTCAGTCCAGCTGGTGCAGCAGGAAACAGGAAGCAGGATGGTAGATGCAGGGCTGGGTAGACACTGAATACGTAGTCAGACAATCCAGGTTGGGTATCAGACGATCAGATGTAGGTATAGACGACAGGCAGAGAATGGTCAGGATACAGGCAAAGTTTGGCAACAGGATGTCAAGCAGAGTAGAGCTGAGTGTGGTCACAAGGCAGGCTGGGATCAGGATAACAGAGATCAATTGTAGTCAAACAAGCCGGGTCAAACACAGGAAACAGATCAGATCACAGGAAGTCACGGGAACAGGTATGAGCTGCAGATCAGACAGCAAAGACACTGTGCTGCTGAGGTGTTTAAATAGGGCAGCCTGTTGTCAATCACTGAAATCAGTCTGCACCATTAACCCTTAAGTGGCAGATCCATGGCACAGAGCCATGCTGATTGGCTCTTTTGACTTAAATTTTGATCTAATGACAGTACAATCACAAACATTGTGAGAGGCACCTACTGCACTCAGGCACAGGAAAGACAAGGACATAAGGATGCATTCAGACGTTTCCCTGCCTCAAATGGCTGTTTTCTTACAATAGCCAGTCATGAAATGGTTAAAAGACACTATCAAGGCTTATGTTGAAAAGTATTTGTTTTGTTATTGTGGCTAGATAAGATTATTGCTTCTCTGTTCTTTGTTTGCATGTGACCGCCCTATTATATATAACACTTTCCACTCTGACAGTCTTCATAAGCTGTAAACTTGAATACTAGAGCTAATGCAACTAAACTGTTTGTGAATGATAAATTATTCCATCCGTTCAGTGGGCTCCATTAAATAAATCTGAGACCACCAGATTACGGGGCCCTTGAGATTGTCAGATTTTGAATCTGAAACAACCAGATTTTAGGGACCCTTGAGATGGGTTGTTTTTGCAGGACCAAAAGCCCATAACTGCTTATGATTCCAAAATATGCTTTGTTGCTTTTTATTTCCTCCTCCTCTGGCAGACCACACAGGGCTTGTTCTGAAGAACATTTTCACTAATCTGATCAGGCAGCCAAATATGCCGGGAAAACTGCTTTAATGATCCCACTAATTACCTCAAGTCAATATGAACTGTATTATTAGACTCAGGGAAAATATTCCATTAGGTCTCCCCCTTGGGAGTTCCTCTGCTTTGTGATGTCACTGAAGCCTTCGCCCTTTCGCTTGTAATTAATTTTATTTACACACGCAGGCACGCACAAGGTCACACCTGCACAACCGGAGCTGGCCAGGGAGTTAGTGGCACTCAGGCTTAATCAGATCTGTCATAATTACCATTCTGCATGTTTCTGACACACGCTGAGAAATATTTCAATTTAACTGCTGCTACCGGCACAACCAGATGTAGTGCGAGAGTGACTGCATTGGAAATATTGTTCCTCAGGATACACACTCTCCTCCTTTTTTTTTTTTTCCTTTCCACCCCCCCTCTCCATTACATCTAATGTGGCACAGAAGCTGATGTATCCTGTAAATCTTAAATGCAGTGCTAGCTTGATAACAGCCTATTACACAGTTTAACCACAAACAGCTTGTTCATTTTTTGTACAAATGAAAACCACATGTGGAGAGTAAGAAGAAAATAACCTTTTAACTTATTCCTGCAGTCTTTGATTTATATCAGTAAGCAAAATATGAAAGTATTTTGCTTATGAGATTACTTAACCAGTATGGTCAAGTGCCTCTAATTATTTAGCATTGTGAATCAGACTAGTGAGTTGCTTACTCTTAAAACCATTGCTGAGAATTCTCACTGGTAGCAAGTTCTCCACTTAAGCCCAGGTTCACACTGGGTACAATTTAGTTTGATTTGAGATGCGATTTCACATGTGAAATCGCATCTCAAATCGGCGGCAATTGCCGGCAATGACACCGTCCTAATCGGTGCGGCGCTGCACCGATTTCAAAAAGTAGTTCCTGTGCTACTTTTTGAGATTTCAGGACGTGATTTACATTGACATCTGTGCAGAAACCTGCACAGATGTCTCCTAAATCGCGCCGAAATCGGGACTGCCAGAGGGAGTGAAATCGCAAGAGTTCAGCTGAACTCACGCAATTTCACTTCCGCAGCACAGCGTGAACCAGGGCTATATGTTACTCTTTGCAGTGCTTAAAGTGCATGTAATCTTTCCCACTGAAAAATATATATCGCTGGGTTTTGTGCCCATAAACCTGGATTGCAATTTCTTTCTACCATTTTTTACTGCAATGCTGAAAAAAGCTAATTTAATCTTACAGGTCCGTGTTTTTACATCTTAAAGGGGTTGTAAGGGTAAAAATTCCCTAAATAGCTTCCTTTACCTTTTTTTTTTCTTTTTTTTTTGCTTCCTTTACCTTAGTGCAGTCCTCCTTCACTTACCTCAACCTTCAATTGTGTTTTTAAATGTCCTTATTTCTTCTGAGAAATCCTCATATCCTGTCCTTCTGTCTGTAACTCCACACAGTAATGTGAGGCTTTCTCCAAGGTGTGGAGTGTCGTGCTCTCCCCCTCCCTTGAGGGGGCGAGCAGGAGAGTCAAGACGCCCACTAACACACAGCTACTTTCTCCATCTGCAACGTAGAGAGCGTCCTGACTCTCCTGCTCGCCCCCTCATGGGAGTTACAGACAGAAGAACAGGTGTAAATGTAGAATGAGGTAAAGGAAGCTATTTAGGGTTTTTTTTTTTTCTTCCATTTTTTGTTTTTGTTTTTGTTTACCTTTACAACCCCTTTAATGCATTCTATGCAGATAAACTGCAGCAAAATGTCTCTCCTGGGCAAAATGTCATATGGGTACGTTCTTACCTTTAGTGGCCACCAGAGGGCCCCACTGAATGACGAGGGACCCAATGCGCGTGGCTGGCGGGCACTATTCACATACTACGTAAACATCGTAAAAATCAACGGCGTTCGTTCCCTGGTCCATACCTTTGCATGGGTTGCGCCTCCTATATGTGGAATAACTTTACGCCGGATGTAACCCTTACACAAATTGCTTAAAACATGCGCTGGGCGCAAGTACGTTTGTGAATCGGCGTATCTTACTCATTTGCATATTTAACATGGGTACGCTGAATGCGTCCAGCGTAACTATGCGCCCACGATACACCGGCATAGGCAAGTTACGTTGGGCGGCTGAAGCCAAATTTTTCGACGTATCTAGCTTGGGGAATCGGCACAGAGATACGGCGGCGCACATTTGTACTTACGACGGCGTATCTGTAGATACATCGGCGTAAGTCTTAAGTGAATCCGGGCCTATAACTTTTGCACAAACCAATCAATATACGCTTATTGTGTATATTGATACCAAAAATATGTAGAAGAATACGTATCGGCTTAAATTGATGAAGATTTTATTTATTTATTTTAATTGGGAGGATGTTTATTATAGCAAAAAGTCACAGATTATTCACACTACATACAAGTACCAAATAACCTGTGCTGTGCCTTCTTTGAATACTTTCCATTTACATCTACTAATCTTTTTACCATGCTGGGAGATTTTCACAAACACCCTGGTTGTTCCCTGATTTGTTAGCACAAACTGTGTTCTAAAACAACGCACAAATAAGTCATACTGATAGTAAAACTCTAAGGGCCAGATTCAGGTAGAGTTACTCTGGAGTATCAGTGATACTCCAGCCTAACTCTCACTTTGAGCCGGCGTTTCTGTTTTCTGTAGTCAGAAAACAAGAAACGCCTGGTTGGAGTTCCTATACGAGCGGCGTAATTGTATTACGCCGTCGTATCGGAACTGCAATTTTAAAAATGGCGCTGGGGGCGTTCCCGCTGATTAACGCCGAGAATATGTTAATCAGCGAGAATCGGCAATTCACGATCGTATTTGGGCCCGACGCAGTGACTTTCTGACGTTTCCGTAAGAGATACGCGGCGTAAAGATAAAGCAGCCCCCTAGTAGAGTATCCTATGTTAAGTATGGCCGTCGTCATCGCGTCGAAAAAAAAAAAAATTTGAGTCGTTTGCGTAAAACGTCCGTGAATGGGGATTGACGTCATTGACGTTCCCTGAAAGAATTTGGAGCATGCGCACTGACAGTCGACGCATGCGCAGTACGTTCGCCACGGGATCGCGCCTAGTTATAATAATACACGCCCCCTACCCGCCCAATTTGAATTCCGCCGGCTCATTTTCGCTACGCCGCCGCAACTTTAGGAGCAAGTGCTATGTGAATAACAGTACTTGCTCCTAAAGTTTCGGCGGAGTAACGTAAATGAGAAACGTTACTCCAACATAAAGATTCGCCCATCTACCTGAATCTGGCCCTATGTTGAATTGGTTTTAAAGGGAAACTGCCTTTTTTAAATAGAGTTTTTAACCACTTGCCGACCAGTGACACACAGGCATCATCCCGGAACCGTTTTTTAGAGCCAACGGTCGGCTTTCTTGTAAAAGCAATCCTAGCAGCTAACTAGCTGTTGACCTGCATATGCAAGCACCCACCAAGAGTCTCAGTCGACCAGCTGGTGCTTCTGCCAGCTGATCATAGAGGCGCTCAAAGACTGGAATGGTTTTGATAACTTCTAGATAATAGGAACCTGGAAGCAATGAGCTTACATCACTTTCAGTTTCCCCAGAAGTAAATTGCACCATTTTCAAAAATTAAAAGCATTTGATCCCACCAATCTTGCTGTAATCAATGGTTTTTAAGGGCAGAGGAAAAATCTGGGGTCTTATAGATCTCTAGATTTCCTAGTGTCGCCTCTTAGTAAAATATTGAATAAATAGAGAACTCTGCGCTATGGTAATAAACATATAAATATATTAAAGAAGCTGCTCCCCTAAAGTGGTGTGAAAACAACTTTATGTGGGGGGGGGGCCTCTAATAATAAGGGGGCGCTAATAGTAGGTGATAAATAAATATCTTGAAACAATATATTAGCTATAAGGTCTACAATATAATAGTGATTTAAAGTGCAAGTGCTTGTATAATAAAAACATCAAAAAATAGGTGCAAACAGGTACACAAAATGCAGCAATGGTCACAAATTGATAAGCATTAGAAAGTCCATGCATCAAATGGTTGACTTGAGATTAGACATCATCACCACAGAACAGATATCAAACTGGCGACAGCAGGGGAAAGATAGAGGTAAGTGCCTACTTACCAGACCACCATGACCCTTCGTTTGAAAAAAGGATCAGGTGGAGTTGGTGGCCTAAGGTCTGTACTGGTACCTGGATGGGACTGGCCAGGAATGGTAATGGTAAAATATTGCTGGGCTGTCCCCCCTCTTTTGGATCTTTTTTTGGACATCTGGACTGTATCTGAATTCCTTTGTCCCCCAATGGACAAGTAAGAAAAGGAGATTTCAATTCTTGAAGTGTATTGAGGGACACGGGTCCCATCTGTGTTTCATGCCCTTAGTAATGTTATACCACAAAGGAGGGATTATAATGGGGGGGCTGGCTTACCATTTTTCTGTTTGCCAGTGTCCAGTCCTCCTGTATGTGGCAGTATACCCTGACTCTAAATTCCTGTGTGAGGGACTTTTGACATTGGATTGTAGTAACAAGAGTAAACTCAGACAGATGATTCTGCTGCTAATGAAAACTTGCCAGTGATAGGTTTGCTAGTAAACCCATTCTCTCACCAGCTGGGCAAGCAAGATGTTGCTCCCTCGCTAGCAAGGGAAAGTTTGTTGAGTTCTAAGCCAGCAAGGGAGCAATTGCATATGGTAAATATGTCACTAACACCAGAATCGTGCCTCTTACATAGCCCTTAATAAAAGTATTGTCTAAGTATAAAAAAGTATAAATGATTACATAATCTTCGTGGACAGCTTTGGTCCATACTGCATTGTTTTAAGATTGGGCATAGACTGCAGAGTCTTTAGCTGATGCTGCTGCAGTCCTCACAGCTCCCTGAGCTTGGTTCCTCAATAAACACTGCTGACACCAAATACTTTTTTCAAACAGGCACTACACAACCCCTGAGTACAACACAATGGTATACTGTACAATGTGCACAGTACTGTTGCTGATTCCAATGCACTTTTCCCAACTTATACATTCCTGTAGAGATGGCTGTATGTATAAGTAAGTGCTGAAATGACCCAATGTTACCAGCACACCATAGATCTCTAGAATGGGTCCAAAGCTTTATTCAGCGATCACATTGTTATAGCAAATAGCAATGATTCGGAACCTTGCAGGACTCCTTCATCAGGTATTCTAGAGGTTTCTCTCATCCCAGTAGCGTTGCTGTTCAAACGTCTCATAAAAAGCATGTAGAAGAATGTTTCATCACTTTTTTAATGGAATCTTGGTGGGTCACTGCCCCAGAACAGCCAGTGAAGTGACATAGGCTTGTTATGCTTATTTTCTTTTCCTGTAGAGGGACAAAAATGACAACCTGGAGCACAAGTCTGCAGTGGAATTCCCATAACTGTATCCTGACAGGTTCCTTTTAAGTTGAAAAGAAATAAAAATAAAAAAAACGTATAAAGTTAAAGCTATCAGAAGATCGATATATTTCATATAGCCAAAGGATGTTAGGTTGAGTAAGGAATATCACTTACAATGTTGGGCCAGTTTTTTTCTCATTATCATTAGGGCATATTTCATATTAAATTACGTTGTGATTGAAACGGTAAGGAAGACAAAGTGCATCGTTTTTACCCTCAACTCTAATGTCTTTAATCAAATAATAACCTTCTAGAAATAGTTAATTTTAAGCATTTGAAAAGATCAATACCACTTTGCCACCAAAAAATGGCATAGATGATGAAATCTGATGTATTTAAAGTACCATTTCACCCTTTTAACCTAGTAAATAATTTAAAATGCTCTCAGTGCTTTCTTCTGTTATCATAATGTATTTTATTGTCCAAATCACACACACACACACATATATATATATATATATATATATATATATATATATATATAATATAATATAAAATCAGTAATTGCGACAGACCGAACCCCAAAAAAAGTGAAGTAGTGCATAGTTGCGGCACTCCTAATTTATTTGAGAAAAAGTCAAAATCAGTGTCTCGTATACATACAAGTTTTTAGTGAAAGCCTGACCTTCTCAGGTAAAGACACACTGAATATACTGTACATAGTGATATCTTTCACAATATATATGCATGTAGGAACCAGATGATCAGGATTATATCACAACACATCACAAAACAAATGAGTGAAGAACACAAAATCCCTGGATAGCCCTCCCACTATAGAAAGGAACATTCAGGTGTACATTTTAATACAATTATAAGCCTGTCCAAAAATGTGTTCTAAATTTACCTAAAATTGAAAATGAAGTCACAGAATTAAAAGGTTATGCATGAATAATAGTAGAAATACTAGAAAGGGTAACACCCTAAAAAAATAAGAGGTGTATTAAATTGAACATCTAAACATGTTAAAACCTTGAGGTCAAAATTCAGATTTTGATCTGCATTTATTTCTCTGAAGTGGGATATGGATTATTAATAGTGGAATTATATTTAGTAGGGAGGTATTTCTACTATTTTTCATAAAAAAAATACTTTTATTTGGATTTAGAACACATTTTTGGATGGGCAGCTGCGGGTATCACCCCACAACCATTTTTTACAGCTGCCGGTTGGATTATTGGTGCTCTCCTGTCCCACCAGGAGACCCGAGAGACCAGCCAAGATGTTCGCTGGCTGGCCAGACAGCCAGAAAACATGACATCACTTCTGGTTTACCTGGATGTTAACAGCGTCACTTTAAAAAAAATTTAAATCATTAAAAAAAAGTTTGAATGTTTTTAAGGCAGAGGAGGGCTTTAGACCCCAGATGTTTCCATAAAGAGTACCTGGCACATGCCTACTGCTGTCACAAGAATGAAAGCAACACAGAAATATTGATAATAAATTAAAAGGGTAGCGTGCCCCCGTCCCCCATTCTCACACGCAAAGGCGAACATGCGCTTTTGTCCCGCAGGAAAATGGCAATTGTCTCACACAAGAGGTGTCACTGCGAACATGAGATCATGGGCAGTAATTCTAGCACAAGTACTCATCTGTAAATCTAAAGTGGTAACCTATAAAGTCTTTTAAAGCATCGCCCATGGGTAGTAAAATTGACATAATTTGTTGCCGTTGCATGGCCATGACATGTTTAGTATCTATTTACTCACCATAACATCATATTTTATATTTTACAAAAAAAAAATGGGTTATGTATTGTGTGGTCTTTTTGCATTAAAATAAAAAAAGTGTATTTTTTCCAACAAAAATTGTGTTGTAAAAAATGTTTACGTAATACAAATATAGTGTGACACAATAAAAATTGCAAAACCCACCAATTTATTGTCTAGGGAGGGGATCCTCAAACTACGGCCCTCCAGCTGTTGCGGAACTACACTTCCCATGAGGCATTGTAAAACTCTGAGGCCGCGTACACACGATCAAATCTGTCTGCTGGAAACGGTCTGCTAGACCGTCCCAGCAGACAGATTCGATCGTGTGTACGGGCGAGCCGACACATTTGGCCACCCGACAGATTTCAAAGCATGCTTTGAAATCTATCGGGTGGGAACCCGTCCGCCCGACATGTCTGCTGGTTAGTACACTTACCAGCAGACATGTCGTCTCGCACTGGCGCCGAATGGATTCGGCGCATGCGCGGAAGTGTTTTTCTTCCTGGTGCGGTGACGTGGCGGCGTCACCGCCACGTCACCGACACGTCAGCGCGCTGTCTGCTGGCGGGGATTTTGGTTTGCTCGTGTGTACACGCGAGCAAACCAAAATCCAAACAGACAGATTTGTTCAAATCGGTCGGACAGACCGTTTTGAACAAATCTATTGCCTCGTGTGTACGAGGCCTGACATTCACAGACATGACTAGGCATGATGGGAATTGTAGTTCCTGAACACCTGGAGGGCCATAGTTTGAAGACCCATGGTCTAGGGCCTTTGCTTAATAAAATATTTATAATGTTTGGGGATTCTAAGTAATTTTTGAGCAAAAAAATACTGATTGTTACATGTAAACCAAAAGGTCCAGTCTGGAAGTGGATCTTCAGCGTGTCTTACCTGAAGAAGGGCAGACTTGGCCCTAAAGCTTGTGTTTATATAAGACACTGTTTTTGACTTTTCCTCTAACAATTTAAGAGTGCTGCAACCACACACTATATTATACTAATATATACTGTATGTATTATACTAATATATGCTGTGTGTATATATATATATATATATATATATATATATATATAAAATATTTTTATTATACAGGATATAGATTTTGCAACGCTTTACAACATGAGGGATGGGTTGATGGAGAAAATAAATGTTCAGTTAGGTGGGGGTCAGATAGGCTTCTCTGAAGAAATGTTTTTTTTTTCAGGGATCGTCTGAAAGTGAACAAAATAGGAGATGGACAGATTGGGAGTTCTAGAGGATGGGAAAGGCTATAGAGCAGTCCTGGAGGTGGGCGTGGGATAAGGTGAAAAATGAGATGGAGAGCAGGAGGTCTTGGGAGGAACGAAGAGAATGATTTGGTTGGTATTTTGAGACTAGTTTAGTGATGTTGCTGGGGACCAAGTTGTGGCTTTGTAAGTTATTATTAGCATCCTGAATTTAATCCAGTGGGTTTAGCGGAAGCCAGTGGAGGAATTGCCAGAGGGGTAGCAGACACTAAACAGTTGGTAAGGTAGATGAGCCTGGCAGCAGCATTCATGACAGACTGAAGGGGATATCCTATTTAAAGGTAAACCAATGAGGAGGGAGTAGCAGTAGAGATAACCAGGGAGTAAATTAGAATTAGAAGCTTTGTGGTATTATTGGTTAGTAAGGGGCATACCTTGAAGATGTTGCGGGGGTTGAGGCAGAAAGCTTTGTACAGTGATTGGATGTGGAGCCGAATAGATACACAGAGGACCTGTGTAATGAAAAATGTGTTTGAAAAGTGACGGCAGGTACAGGGAGAAAAACCCTTTGCCTGCTTAGAGGTAGAGGGGGGGGGGGGGACTGCTGGAGCATTTTATATGTTACACCCCAAATATGGGTGTAATGTGTGACATGCTCAAAAAAAAGTGAAACTATTCTTTCACCTACCAGCATATCTTTGGATTGTGGGAGAAAATTGGGGGAGTACTGGGAGGAAACCCACACAAGCACAGGGAGGACATGCAGACTCCAACAACAATGCACAAAGCAGTGTGACTACAATGTCACAGGCTTATAGGAAGGAGTGATTGTTTATATAAACATGCTGGTATACAGTATGCGTATTGCAGTGTGCCATTATTTATTTTGAAAGGTACCCAATGCACATAAACAGGGATCAAAAAAAAACTTTTGCTATGGGCAATGCAATGCACAGACTTATCTACTGTATGCATGGCAGCAAAATAGGTAGACCATGCCTGCAAAAGCAAATTCTTGTAGTCACTATAAAGAGAGAAGGTGACAACATTGGAGCACTATTAGAGACAGTTGTTACCTTATAATAGGAAGTACCTGAATAAGGACCTGGTATTCGTTTAATTACTGTAGATGACATTACCAGTCCAAGGCAAAACTTGTATTTGGTTTTAGTGATTGTGTTTCAGAGTGACTTTACCACTTAAACCCCGGACCATTTTGCTTTAACTCACAATTGCGTGGTCGTGCGAAGTGGCTCCCGAAACAAAATGGACGCCCTTCTTTTCCCACAAATAGGGCTTTCTTTTGGTGGTAATTGGTCACCTCTGCGGTTTTTATTTTTTGCGCTATAAACAAAAATAGAGCGATAATTTTTTTTTAAAAATGCAATATTTTTTACTTTTTTCTATAATAAATATCCCCCAAAAAGATCTAAAAAAAAAGTGTGCTCAGTTTAGGCCTGTACGTAATCTTCTACAAATTTTTGGTAAAAAAAAAAGCAATAAGCATTTATTGATCAGTTTAAGCAACAGTTATAGCGTCTACAAAATGGAGGATAGTTTTATAGCATTTTTATTAATATTTTTTTTTTACTAGTAATGGCGGCGATCTGCGTTTTTTATCATGACATTATGACGGACACATCGGACACTTTTGACATATTTTTGCGACCATTGTCATTTTTTCAGCGATCAGTGCTATAAAAAAGCACTGGTTACTGTGAAAATGTCACTGGCAGTGAAGGGGTTATCTCCTAGGTGGCACTGTAGGGGGTGGATAAGTGTTCCCTAAGGTGTGAATCTTACTATAGGGGGCATGGCTTTTTGTGACACGTCACTGATCGTGTTCCCGATGACAGGGAACACGATCAGTGACAGTGTCAGTTAGGCAGAACGGGAAGATGTTGCGTTTACACAAGCATCTCCCCATTCTATCTCTCTGTGAGATGCCCATGGCGATCAAGTCTACGGGACCCACGGGCGCACTCATGGAGATTGCGACAGGCGCACCCGCAACAACCGCTTCTTAAAGGGGACATCCAGGTACGTCCTTTTGCTTGCCCATGCCATGCTGCAGATGTATATCTGCGTGCGGCGAGCGGCAATCGGTTAAAGTGATAGAAAACTGAGGGGTCTTCTGCGCTAGCCAAGTGAATCTACAAAGGGAATCTACAATCGGGAGGTGATGTGTAAACGTAAGTGAAAATGCTGCTTAAATCTAAAGTGTACAAATCACAAAAAAATGGGAAAAATTTAATAAATAATGATGAGTGCAGTCTCAAACACACCTAATGTATATAAATAAAATAAATCACTGCTCAACGTAAGCAGTGTGTGTACCTATAAATGTGTCTCACACAACAATAAAGTGCAAGTGCAATATGGAGCTGTATCCAACAAAAAAACTCAAAAAGAGCAACAGCTCTATGTGGAAGTGCAAATAAACAAGCCAAAACAATATAGCAGCTATTATAAGAAGTCAATAGTCCAAAAAATCAGTGCAATAGGTTTTTCACATGCTTCAATCCACAATATAAGTGCTTCAATCCATAAAAGAGTGATTCAAATTGCAGATCTTCCTGATAGATGGGCTCACACAGCACATACAGTACCTCAATAGGTGAGTGAATCAGCTTTCAATGGCTATACCCCAGCCTTCTGAGAAGATGGTATCTTCAATGTGAGTCTTCCTGGTACTGACATTGGCTGTGATGGTCTTCAAAAAAATGGAGGCTCACAGACGAATCAGGTAATTACCAGGTAAACAAAGAACAAAAAAGGAAGTCCCATCGTGAAGTACGCAAAGATTTATGACTTTTAATAAAAAATATATATGCTTACATTGCATACAATTAAACCAGGCAGGGATTAAAAATTGGCATCCAGACGGACAGACGGACTCACGTCACTTCCGGTCACGTGTGCTGTTCCTGACGCGTGTCGTCATGTCACGTGACTTCATCAGAGCTGTTAAAGTGGTTTGTAAACCCTTACATATACCCAGTGCAGTGACTGGCCTCGGGTGGTACACAGAAATTAAGCTATTCCTCCTACATATTTTGTACTTCTCTTTTCTAAATTCATTCAAAGTCCAGAATTTTTAAAGCTTGTCTGAGCTTTCAGATAAAAAGGGAGCTAAGAGCTAAAATGACACACTGCAGAGCTCAATGAGGAGAGCTCTGAGAGATGATTGGAGGGAAGGAACACACCACCACGTCACACAGCACAAAGGCTGTCACACAGCTGAGGCTGTCAATCACAAGCTGTGTGCTGGAGATACCTCATTATCACCTTTCTTCTCTTGGTGTCAGGAAAAGTTGTCAGAAGTTTCTCTGGAAGATATCAGAGGAATGGGGCAGCAGATACAGAAATGGCAGGGCTCTGGATTGAAATAAGATGATCAAACTATAGAGGGATATGCTTTGTTCATATTTCATGTCTAAGGTTTTCAACCACTTTAAGTCCGGTTAAGCCAGGATACATTTCTAAAGCTACCAGGGCATGTGTTAAAAATCACTAACAAAGACAATCTCCATGCCCATACACAATAAATTACACACCAGTCCTCAAACTCATTGCTTTAACAAACTCTCCTCTTTTGAAAACAATTCTGGATATCAAGTTATTTATAGGCATTGTTACCTAATAATTATAACCCGCCCCTACATTAAAAATGTTTCAAACCTGTGTTTAAAAATATTAACTACTCCTACATTAATAATAAACCTTCAAATATGTTAATACCAATTCCACCCATGTCCATAAACCAGTGCGATTTGTAAAGAAGTTATTGGAGGTTTATAGAACCAGCAAAAATGATATAAACATAGGAGTGGCCACAGTATAATTAAGAGCTTGTGCAAACACTGTTTGTCCTGTTAAACCAAATTAAATATTTTACAGTGATCTGTTTACAGATTTACAACCAGATATGCGGCTTTTCTTAAATTTGAAACTGATGTTTTACATATAAGGGGAAAAAAAAGTTGTGACACTCATATACTGTATATAAATAAATGACAGTGAAATTATTTTCAGCATATTCTTGCTTACTGTTGCAAGACGCCTGCAGATGGTATACTGTTGCAGTGCAGTGCATAACCGTATTTCTTGTGTGGCAGATGGATTTGAGACCTTTATTCCTCAATAAATTTTGCTTTATAATACATAACTTTACAGGATTTGTGTTGTATGTAGCAGGTTTGAACAGAGCCCAGCATTCATCTGCATGGCATTTTCAGTTCATAGGCAGTTCATGCCAACAATTAAAGAAAGTGGCAGGCAAGGTTACTGGCTGCTGCTAAAGGCAGAATATTGAGCAGAAACAGGGTGCTTAGAACAGAAGGTGTCAAATTAGACTTTGTTGATTTGAAAATTAGCAACACCCTGGAAGTTCAAATAATTTATTTACATTTGTTCATTTCCTATACTTTCTGTAGTATGTTTTTAACCTCTGTATCTGTTGTCATTTTTTTTTTTACCATCTGCTGTATATTGTCTTTTTGTTTTTCTCAAAATCAGTCCTGTCTTTTTTGGTTACGGAAATAAGGAGCTAATTCACATTCATCTACTACATACCTGCTTTTATATCTTTTGTCACACATTACATTGTGTTTTTGTTACATCGGCATGTGTTTTGGAATGCATTTTAAAGTATGTTTTCTAGATGTATTTTCAAAGTGGAGGATACTTCAGCATAATCTGTGCATGAAGTATACCTGCCCTCTTCATAATAATAAGAAAATACTTAAAGCGAGGGTTCACCCAAAAATCAACTTTCTGCCACTAGATCCAGCATACTGCTGACATCTGCAGTATGCTGTATTTTTTTATTTTTTTTTGTATCGTTTTAGCCGTCTTTCTTCTCCGGCACCGAGCGGCGTATCCTTCTGGGTATAGGCGTTCCTAAATCAAGTGCAGTTGATTCACGGCTTGGATAGCGCGTCACGCCTTCCGAAAATACCCAAAGTGACACTCGGCAGTCAGCTCTACACGGCAGGCGCAGGCGCCGTATAGCGCCGTAAACAGCCGAGTGTCACTTCGGCTATTTTCGGAAGGCGTGACAAGCTATCCAAGCCCGTCAATCAACTGCGCTTGATTTAGGAGAAGAAAGACGGCTAAAAATATAAGTACAAAAAAAAAATCCAGCACACTGCAGATGTTAGCAGTATGCTGGATCCAATGACAGAAAGTTGATTTTTGGGTGAACCCCCGCTTTAAGGGTTGGTTTACTAAAGGCAAAGAGACTGATCAGCTTGCAAATACATTTTCTATTAGTTTACTGACTGTGGTGAAAATTCATTTTGCAAAGCATTCCCAATCATGTGCAAGGATACATTTTACCACTTCACCCCACACCATTTGGATGGTCAAATACCAGGCCACTTCTTGCAATTCAGCACTGCGTCACTTTAACTGACAATTGCGCGGTAGTGTGACGTGGCTCCCAAACAAAATTGGCGTCCTTTTTTTCCCACAAATAGAGCTTTATTTTGGTGGTATTTGATCACCTCTGGGTTTTTTATTTTTTGTGCTATAAATAATAATAGAGCGACAATTTTGAAAACAAATCTATATTTTTAACTTTTTTGCTAATAATAAATATCCCCAAAAAATATCTAAAAAAAAATGTCCTCAGTTTAGGCCGATATGAATTCTTCTACATATTTTTGGTAAAAAAAAAATTGCATGAGTGTTTATTGATTGATTTGCACAAAAGTTATAGCATTTACAAAATAGGGGATAGTTTTATGTCATTTTTATTAATATATTTTTTTTTTACTAGTAATGGCAGCAATCAGAGATTTTTATAATGTCTGCGACATTATGGCGGACACATTGGACACTTTTGACACATTTTTGGGACCACTGTCCCACTGTCACAGTGATTAGTGCTATTAGTGCTATAAAAATGCACTGGTTACTGTGAAAATGACACTGGCAGTAAAGGGGTTTACCACTAGATGGAGCTGTAGGGGGTTAAGTGTTGCTGCATAGTGTTTTTTGCTGTAGGGGGGGTGGGCTTTGTGTCACATGACACTGATCTCCGCTCCTAGTACACAGAGCCGAAATCAGTGTCATTGTCAATAGTCAGAGCGGGGAGATGCTTGTTTACACAAGCATCTCCCCGCTCTATACCTTCGTGAGATAATCGCGGGGGTCCCCGCGGAGATCAAGTCCGCAGCGCCTGTGGTCCGACTTAAAGGGCCACGTACAGGTACGTGATTATGCCTGTCTGTGCCATTCTGCTGGTGTATATATACAGTGGGCGGTCCTTAAGCGGTTAAAAAAGAGAATTTTTTTATTTTTTGGATAATGGAAATCAATAGAGCTTCACCTCATTCACTAAGCTAAGGAAATATACTATTTCACTAAGGAAATATACCATAAAAAGTGAATAGCCAATTTGCCTTTTCTAGATCATCCCTATACTGTGGTGGTCACCTCCAGGTGTCTGCTTGTTACATTTCCTATAGAGCTGGGACCCTGGAATGCCAGGACTTTCCACTACTGAAATATCCTCCTTTCTTGTCCTGCTACACCCTGACCTTATGCTTTGATGGGCAGACTCACTAACAAAAAAAAGGCACTTTATGTGAGGGGGGATGAGGAGCATCAGGCTCTCAGCTAGAAAAGTTGGGTAATCTTAGGATACAATAAATCTGGGTTGGCCTATTGCTATGTTGGGTGGCGTTGTTAATAGTTTTATATATATTTATTTTACATCTTCTACTATAAATTCTTGTAAGTTCACATATGATTTTTTCGAGAAGTCGGATACTATTTTTTGATTTGTAGTAGGTTTTGGTTTAAGAAAAACTGTTAGTAAAAACAACATTTGATAGTGAACTGTAAATCCTGCAACATGTGTTTTATAAGGTACTCATGAAATATTCGCTGGATAAAAAAATAAAAATAAAGGCTAACTTCACCCAAAATTTCAATTTTCAATTACAGTGTTGCATGATGCTGACAAGCTCAATCACTTGACTCTTTCATGTATTTTCTTTATGCATGATATGACTACTATAGTTCTTAGTTCTGCTCCATTGCCATGGCCATTACAAATTGTATGTCTGAGGAAATAAAATGTACTGATCGACTTCTGTTCAGCACTGCAGGCTATAGACTGCAGCGCTAATTTGTGTTTTCTGACAACAGGAGAGTCTGTCCTGTCAGAAAAAAAAGTATCCATGTATGGCAAACTTTAATCCATGAGTGGGTAGTCAAAGAGTTAAAACACCTTTAATGCTTTTTACTGTTTTGTGTGTCTCATAGGAAAGACTTCCCTTCAACTTTTTTAGGATTTTAGGATATGAGAGGAAACATCTTCAAATTAAGGGGTAATTCTCCCTTAGACAGTTGTCACTGCAATAACGTAAAATCAATGTGGGTGATAGCGCAAATTGTAAACATAACATAACATAAAAACTGAGTGATATATATGGTGTGCACAAAAAGTATCAAAGTGCCAAACTTAATAGGTCTGTCAAGGACAGAAAGTAAGTCCAAAGGAAGTGCTAAATCATAAATCAGTGCACTAATAGTCCATATTGGTGAAAAAGCAGTGTAAAAGGATGTCCACTGGTCCAGAGAATGAGGAAAGGAACACCACCACACAGTCCGTCTGGTCTCCCAGAACTCTCACCTTCAGCTGGTCAAAATCAGGCATATAAGATGATCCTCTGTGTGGACAACCTCCCTCGGTGTTTTTGTTAGCCCCCACGGATCGGTGGGAAGATAAGTACCTGCGATCTCGGGTGACAGTAGAAAACAGGGGAGGGGGAAGGACAAAGAGCCTCCAATCGTGTGTTATCCTTGGTAAAAAGTATATTTAATAAAGAATCGCACTTACAGATAGATGAATAAAAATTTGCATGTAAAACAATGATCGCAGCGCTTCCACACGTCACTCACTTCACGTCTTTCCCTTCCTTACACGTTACGACACAGGATCACGTGTCTTCATCAGATGAAGACACGTGATCCTGTGTCGTAACGCGTAGGGAAGGGAAAGACGTGCAGTGAGTGACGTGCTGCAAGCGCTGCGATCATTTTTTTTACACTGCTTTTTCACCAATATGGACTATTAGTGCACTGATTTATGATTTACCAAGGATAACACACTATTGGAGGCTCTTTGTCCTTCCCCCTCCCCTGTTTTCTACTGTCACTCGAGATCGCAGGTATTTATCTTCCCACCGATCCGTGGGGGCTAACAAAAACACAGAGGGAGGTTGTCCACACAGAGGATCATCTTATTTGCCTGATTTTGACCAGCTGAAGGTGAGAGTTCTGGGAGACCAGACGAACTGTGTGGTGCTGTTCCTTTCCTCATTCTCTGGACCAGTGGAATCCTTTTAGGCCGCGTACACACGAGGGGATATGTCCACTGAAAACGGTCCGATGGACCGTTTCAGCAGACATCTCCGCTCGTGTGTATGGGCTAGCGGACAGATTTCTCCACCCGACAGATTTCAAAGCAAGCTTTGAAATCTATCCGGTGGGAATCTGTCCGCCCGACATGTCTGCTGGTTAGTACACTTACCAGCAGACATGTCGGCCCCCACCGCCGCCGCGCCGCTGCCGAATGGATTCGGCGCATGCGCGGAAGTGTTTTACTTCCTGGTGCGGTGACGTGGCGGTGACGCGGCGGCGTCAACGTCACCGCCGCGTCACCGCCACGTCACCGCGCCGTCCGGCGGCTGGGAATTTGATCAGATGGTGTGTACACGCCATCGGATCAAACTCCCGATCGGACATATCCGATGGAAATGGTCCGCGGACCGTTTTCATCGGATATGTCCGATCGTGTGTATGGGGCCTAACACTGCTTTTTCACCAATATGGACTATTAGCTCACTGATTTATGATTTAGCACTTCCTTTGGACTTACTTTCTGTCCTTGACAGACCTATTAAGTTTGGCACTTTGATACTTTTTGTGCACACCATATATATCACTCAGTTTTTATGTTATGTTATGTTTACAATTTGCGCTATCACCCACATTGATTTTACGTTATTAGGTGCTGTGTATGCATTTTTTGTGTTTGCTGCATATTGTCACTGATTTCTTGATAGACAAATTAGTAGCGCAGAAGTCCCACTTGATTTCTGTCACTGCAATAAGTGTGTCAATTGAAATATTCTCCTTCTATTACTGTGAAAAATCAAAATGTTGTATTTTCCACACGTTCAATCTGATGACAATGGTCACTCTGGAAAATAGAGAGGGTTAACCCCCCCAACAGTAGGACAAAACCACAATACCTGCTCTATCCAAAGTTAATTTAAAAAAGTTGTGTCTTTAGATCTACTTTAAGGCTATAATCACACTTTGCGATTTGGAATCGGAATCACGCAATTTTACCTGTGATTCTGCCTGGGATTCCAAATCACATTGGTGAAAAATGCGCAACGCACAATTGGCTGCCGTTAATTATGAGATGGGATTTGTGTGTAACTATATAAATGATCAATATTTCTATAACACAAAATAGATGTTATAAATGTATGGTAAAATACAATGTACACCAGTAAATTAAGAATGTGTATGCCTATTAGTATACTTCTTATTATAAAAGCTGCTGTTAGTGTGCTAAAAGTTCATTTTTCTTGTATTTTGGCATTATAGGGCTGGTTATGTGAACTTCTGAGGTGGAAAGAAGACCCATCGCCAGAAAACAGGACTCTTTGGGAGAATCTCTCTATGATTCGCAGGTTTCTGAGTCTTCCGCAAACAGAAAGAGATGTGATTTATGAACAAGAGAGCAATGCAGTTCATCAGCATAGTGAACGACCATCACATATGATCCATGTGTCCCCAGAGCACATTCAGGTATGTGTCTTCAGGTTTGAAGAAAATAAAAATGCAACTCTCTCTAAACAGAACTACACTATATAGACTTGCAAACACCTGTCCATCATAGCTGTATGAGCTTGTTTGTTATTCTATATCAAAACCTTAGGCATTAAGCATTGGACCCCTTTTGCAAATATAGCAACTTCCCTTCTTGATTTCCATGATATTTTGAAGTGTGTCTGAGGGAATTTGTGTCCATTCAGCCGAAAGAGCATTTGTGTGGGCAGGTACTGATGTTGGGCAAGGAGACTTGGCTTGCAATCATCATTCCTATTCCTCCACATGGTGTTCTTTAGTGTTGAGGTCAGAGCTCTTTATAGGCCACTTAAATTACTCCAAACTCATCAAACCATACCACCACCAGGGGCATAGTCATGCTGGAACATAAAAGGGCCTTCTCCAAACTTTTCAACAAGGTTAGAAGCACATAATTGTTTAAAGTACCTTTGTATGCTGTAATGGTAACTGCTTCTTCAAGTGGTTGTAAAGACTTAAAGAGGAGGTCCACCCAATTAAAAAAACGAAAGCCAGCAGCTACTAATATTGCAGCTGCTGACTTCTAAAAAATGGACACTTTCCTGTCCAGCGTGCCCGCAATGTCGACAGCCGAGGCCGAGCAATCGCACGTCTCTTGGTGAGAAAATCAGGAAGTGAAGCATTGCGGCTTCACTGCCCGGTTCCCTACTGCGCATGCGCGAGTACGTGGCGCTCTCTCACTGGTCCCTGCTCTCTCCTGAGAACAGTGTGTTTTCCAGGAGACACGGGGGGTGGTACGGGAAGTAGAGTGACTCCCACGGGAGCCTATGCCTGGAAGTGGGTGCAAATACCTGTCTTAGACAGGTATCTGCACCCCCCTCCCCCTAAAAGGTGCCAAATGTGACACCAGAGGGGGGGGAGGGCTCCGAAAAGTTGAAGTTCCATTTTTGGGTGGAACTCCGCTTTAAGTTTTTTTACCTTAATGCATTCTGTGCATTAGGGTAAAAAACCTTCTCTGCCTGGGATCTCCCCCAGCTTGCCCCTTATATTTATTTGAGTCGCATCAAGATCCAGCGCTGTGCATGAGAGCAGCAGCTCTCCCGACTTTGTCCCTCCTCACAGAGCAGATCTATAGCAAAGCCATTGACTGATCAAACTTTGTGATGAGGGATCAGGGTTGGGGCCGAGTCCACTTAAGTGCCCTCTTAGGAAGTGGCTTCCTGTGGTGGCACTGGATGGAAAGGACCCAGGAGTGCAGGCAGGAGGAAGATCAGGGCTGCTCTGTGCAAAACTATTGCACAGAGCAGGTAAGTATAACATGTTTGTTATTTTAGAAAAAAAAATTAAAGACACTTTATTTAACTGTTACCCTTACATTTACCTGAACCTGATCATTTGGAGGAGTGTCCTCATACATCAATGTATAAAGTTTATTTATAGAAATAAGTACATTTACTGTATATTTACATCTATCTTTGTGTTTATGTATCCATATTGATAATTTTTGTTGGATATTTTTTCAAAAGCATAGTGATTTCAAAAAGACATTACATTTGTTTCAACAGTTGTCCTATTTAAAGCAGTTTGATGAGAATTGAATATGATAAAAGTAGAAAAGTAAATCTATCACCTCTTCAGCTGCTCACGTGATCTCTGCTGAAGGGGGATTGGTGTACAAACAGATATAGTAAATTAGTGCCTTCATCTGAAAGTGGCACCAAAGTATGTTAAGCGCCTCTTCAGTGCCTAGCCATGTAACTAATATCAAAGCAATGATCACATGACCTTTGATGGAGTATGCTTGGGGGAGTGATGTTCACACACAGGAGGTAAATGAGTAGCGATACTCGACCAATGTTACCCCTCAGTGTTGTGCATGTGACCAGGCATCAAAAGGATTTAGCTTGGATATCCTTATATCTAGCTACATCTTGCATGGATAATGCCTGTTTAAATGAAAAAAAAATGTCTTCTTTAAATTATTGTTTATTTGTAATTAACCTTAAAAACCTATTGATTGTAATTTCAGCAGCAACAACAACAGCAGCAGCAACAGCAACAGCAGCAGCCACAACCACAGCAGCAGCCTCCCCCACCTCAGCCACCGGGCCCTAGACTTCCACCCAGACAACCTACTGTGGCATCTCCAGCGGAATCAGAGGAAGAAAACCGCCAACAAACCCGTCCTAGAACAAAAATCTCTGTGGAGGCCTTGGGGATTTTACAGAGCTTCATTCAAGACGTCGGACTTTACCCAGACGAAGAAGCCATTCAAACTTTGTCCGCTCAGCTCGACCTTCCCAAATATACAATTATCAAGTTTTTCCAGAATCAGCGCTACTATTTAAAACACCATGGGAAGCTGAAAGACAATTCTGGTTTAGAGGTAGATGTTGCCGATTATGAAGATGAGGAGATGTCCAAGGAAATTGATGGGGAAACCCAGGACAAAAATATTAGTACACTGTTTTCTGTAAAGCTTGAAGATAATATAACTGGAGAAAGAAACACAGACATCACTGCAGACCTGAATAACTTGTCATAAAGTATTATTATTTTATCCCAATGTTCCACTGGCATTACTGATTCCAATTCCATCCTATATACTGTCTGTAACACATTATTGTACATTGTGTGGCCAACAAATGGTGGAAAAGAAAAGGAACTTGCACAAAAAAAGACAAAGGATATGATGCAGACATTATTTAAATGTTTTACTGTATCTATAAACATTTTTTAGCTCCAGAGGAGACAATGGACATTATTTTGAAGTCGGTGTTCACTGGATAAGCCACAACATACTTGACAAGCATGATGCTTAGTGCAGGCAGATTGAAAGCTGGAGTCTTAAAACAAGCATAGAAACCTTCAATGGTTTTTTGTTTTCTGTTTTCCTGTTCCTGTACACACACTTGATCTTCAGAGAGCCACGCTTATATATAAATAGGAGAGTATGTTACTCTTGCACAGTCATAGGGTACAGAAGAGCTCTGTACTGTTGGATGCAGTTTAAATTGATAACATGCCAACAAATGCCTTGTGTTATATGGCACTGCCGTAAATTTAGACTTTTTTGTTTTCTTTTTAGAAATAAAGGTCACTGTACTTTTTTTTCATTTTCTTTTCATTTTCATTTATTGCTTACAGAAGGAAGAATATGTGATTGTTTGGTCCCATTATCTGTAGATTCTGCAGCATCATGTTGTAATTATTTTTGGGGGGGACTATTTTTATTTTTACTTTATTTTTATTGTAATATTGCTTACCTTTGTTACCATACTGATTTTGTTTTCTATTTATATATGTATTTTGATGGGCAGTAAAACAAAGTGTCTTAAAAGTTTTAAATAGAGAAAAATGTGCTTTACAGAGTTGCCTATAAAAAGTGCTCTATGTTATTCAAGCAATTCATACTATAAGCTTCACTCTTATTGTGGTATGCAATTTTTACTATCATGCAAACAAGCTTAGGTAAATAAAACAATAGATCACCTTAGAAACTTATGCAATTAATGTGAAAAAATAATTGATGTGTGCAATGTGTCTTCCCTTGGTTTACAATCAATTTTCAAGCTACATCTGTACAAAGTTTATGTATAAAGGTGTATTTCTTTTTTATTGAGTTTATGCCTATGAAAACACCAGTTATTTTGTTACGGCTGGCTGTTTTTATAAATGTATCACAGTTTTTCTTTATGCAAAGATGTTCTGACTAGAAGTGGTTATTGACTGTAACTACACAATTAAAAAATTGTTTGTATGGTAAGATATGGAAAGGTTTGTGTCTGTGTACAGTGTATACTATGGATCATCACTGACTGTAAATAGCAAACTGTAAATTGGCAGACATTATAAATGGGTAAAAAAGAAATGTTGATCAGTGGCAAACAAAGGTCTGTTTTATTACCTTTATAAAGAATAACTGTCCAAAAAAACTGTTGGAAATGTCTGCTTCAGATAAAAATGAGGGAGGACATTATGCAGGGCTTCATTAGAGAGATCTCACCTTGCTTTTTTGTTCTGGTCGCAACAGTTTTACCAAAAAGCAACAAATCTAGAAACATCTAGCACATCTAGAAACCACATCAGCTTTTTATTTCTATGTTGCTGGTGGAGCTCTCCCCTCACTTCTTGTCTGGCCAAACCATAGTCATTGTTACAGTAAGTGGAGAGAATCTGTAACTGAACAGCAGATAGCAGTAAATACCCATCAGGGCATGTAATATTTTGCCACACAAAGAAAAAACTGTTTTGGTTAGGCTTATGCCTAACCATAATCGGAAATTCTGATCGTGTGGGGGGGGGGGCCCATCGGACTTTTTTCCGTCAGTGTTTAGAAATAGAACATGTGCCAATGAAAAATTTCAGATTTTAGGCCATGAGAAATTCTGATCGTGTGTACGGGGCATTACACTTTAAAGGTACTCTATCATAAGCAATGTTCAGATTGAGGAATTACTTTCTTGTCCTTCACTGCAGCTGTCAATATCCAAGCCATGGGCAACATAGTAGTTGTGAGGTAGCAAAGTTGAACAGGCTCATCATCTCTGTGATGTGATGTGCCAGTACCTCGTATGAAGCCCAGTGAGTGGAAAGTGCGGGACAGTTGTAGCTAAAAAGAATTCTACTACAGACAAAGACAATCATGCCAGAGTCACTTTGATAAGGTAAAAAACAGCAATCTGTAGCAACTAATAACAAATAAAAAAAATCTTTCTTTGTTATCACTGCTTTAGACTGAAAGTTAATTGGGTAACATAGGATTGATTTCCTAAATGAGTAGAATAGTTTCACTTAAAATATATATAGAAGATTTTTTTTTATTATTTAGGATAGGGTAGTGATTGGTTAAAGTGGATGTAAACCCAAAAAAAATGTTTTTTATTTTTTTATGTCACAATGTAGAGTATACGATTTCCTATCATCTGTGCCCAGTCTTGCCACACAGAGTTAATCCAGTGCTGAGTAATCCTCTTTTAAAGTTCAGTGCAAATTAACAGAATTCCAGATAAAAACTTGCCAAATTATGAAGTCTGTTTCTCTGTTATTGCTTTCAGTGACAGGTTATTTACAAATCTAGCTTGGACATGTTTATCATAACAAGAGGTGATCCAAAGTTCATTGTATATTACTAGGATGTGTTATGATGTTATATCACCTCGTATTATGATAAACAAAACATAACATATAATAAACATGTCCTAGCTAGATATGTAAATAACCTCTCACTCAAAGCAAGAAGAGAGAAAACAGACTTTTTATCTAGGCAGGGTTTTATCTGGAAGACTGTTCATTTTCATTGAACATAAAGGAGGATTGCTGAGAGCTGGATTAACTCTGTGTGGCAAGACTGGGCACAGATGATAGGAAATATTATACTCTACATTGTGACCTCAAAAAAAAATTTGGGGGGTTTACATCCACTTTAAAGCCTCTGTAATATTGTTTTGGTCCCCCATTCTGCCCCATCTATCACCAGAACATGTGTCCACAGAGAGATTTTTTTTTCTATTTCTGTTATAGTGACAAATGAACACTTAGAAAATTCTTTCAGTTTCCTAGTGATACTGATAACCAGGACATATGGAAAAAGTGAATCTGTACAACGGGAACACAGACAGAAATAAAAAAACCTGGCTTCTCAGCCACTTTATCCAAAACTAATAATAAAAACGTTTAGATACACATTAACAAACAAATGTTCATTTAGCATACCTCCCAACTTTTCGAGATGGGAATGAGGGACACCTATCAGCAAATGTATGCAGGCATAGGACACACCCCTTGCTACGCCCCCTTAAATTAAAATTGTACAAAAAAACAAGATTTGTTAAACCCACAAGTTCTTTTTTACCAGTACTATTCCTTTATATTGGCTTTTGGAAATTACAAATGCAGCAATTTAGAAATTGGATGAAAGATTTAGCACTGGAAAACACTCTTTGATAAATAAAAAGTAAATTTTTTATACAACTATAAAGATCAGACCAAAATTAGGGACAAATGAGGAGGAATGAGGGACAGAGGGACATTGCACCAAATCAGGGACAGTGATTAAGGTGAGGCTATGTTTGTATTAATTCTCTTGCATTTGCATGCAAGAGTAAAAAAAAAAAAAAGTAGAACAAAGAAATTGATTTTTACTGACACAATTGGATAAAGTGCATGTTAAGCTAAAAATGTTTATAGTTTTGTATAGAGTAAGGGAGGATTACAATCCCTGTCTGGTTTTTAATGCTATCCATGGCATCATTAGAGAGATTTTCTCTCACTTCCTGTTCTGTTGACCTAGTTTAACAAGACAGGAAGTGATAGAAAATCTGCCAAAGGGATTTGGTATCTGTCTGGTTTGTTTGTTTGGCAAAATGTTGTTGGTAGGACAGAACGTGAGGGGAATTATTTCCAAATTATCCCTGGGGAGGCTCTAAGTTTTCTCCTTTCATTGTGAACTAAATGTTTTTGGCTTGACATACACTTTAAAGCCCATCTCCAGCATAGTTTTCAAACCCCCTCACCCCCATCCCTCTGTCCAACCCTACTCTACCTAATCACTGGAAATGAAAAAACGCTAGAACCCTTTTTACTTAGCTAAACCTGTAGTCACGTGATGCGTCTTTTCTGTTTACTTCCTTCTTCGAGTGTCGATGTCACTGCTTGTGTGATGTTGACACTTCCTATTTGATGTCTGGGTCAGGAATTGAAGCACCACACTGAAAGACTTGAATTTGAAATAAAATGTGTTCAAAACATCACACTGATACAAAATCCAATGCATTTCAAGAGCTAGGCTCTTCATCACAGCTTGCTAAAATATAGATTTATGTATTGTTTGAGCTGGCCAAACCATCTGCTGATTGTTGCTGTAGTGTCGCATTATAATAAATAAGTTATTACATTCCGAGTCCTCAGAAATATCTATATTCCAGCAAACCCTAACAAAGGGAGTGATGTTTGACTCATATTGAGTATATTGAAATTTTGTTTCAACTTTATTTTTGGAATACATTTTATTTTGGATTTAAGAATGTTAGTGATGTGCTTCCCAGACCCAAACTTTCCCTTCACAAACCAGGTGACTGTGGCAACCTTTCACCATACAAAAGCTGCCCACCAATATAAAACTAAAACCAACACAGAGTTATTTCAATATTATAGCACCACTACCCCACCCTTTAAAGTACCACCAATTGGATATCCAGTGGTGGGGTACTTTCAGAATCCAGAAGAGCAATGACATTGTCAGAGGGGAGTTGATGGGATCAGTGGTCTCAGGCACCATCACATCTCTGGACAAGCGAGATCCCACACACAGAAGCAGTGGCAGCAAGAAACCAGGAGCAAGGTGAATATAGTTGCCCTTCACAAGGGAGAGAAAGGCCTGGCAGGTTGGTTTAGAGGTGGGTGGGAAGGGGGACAAAATTATCCAGGAATGTAATTTTAAGTGAACACAGAGTCAGTTTATTTATTAAACTGGGGGAACATTAACTTGGAAAGTGAAAATTCTCTTAGTGAAAGTGAAAATTCTAACATTCTTTAGTAAATCAAATCCTAACAGCATCTTTGATCTTTGCATTTTTATTGAAAATATCCAATTTTACACATGGGACCTTATTTGTAAAAACTGGATCAGTAGTGCATGAACGTTTACCTATGACAACCAATAAGTCTCCTGCTGTCTCATTTTTTTTTTTAGTGCAACTCAAACTGATGCCATATTTTCCTTTAGCCTATCTAGAGTTCTGAAATGATCTACATACAACGAAGACACACTTCTGAGGATTACTTGGTGTGTCAGCTAACAATAACTCAGCACATTTACATTAAAACATAGCTCCACATTTCTAACAAATGTAAAAATGTGAAGTATGGCAGTAAAATCTTCAGCTGATTCTTACTGTCTTGTTCCCTTACACTTTAAAAGGTCATAAAGGATCTAATTAACCCAGTTAGAAAGGTTCAGATTTGTGAATTGTATGCTGTGGTAATGCAAGGACATAAAAAGGTATAGGTGTATTAAAGTCATACTAGACACAATGTTTGAACTGTCCTGGGGAGGAAGACAATAAAATAGATGTAAAGCCTAAATGAATGACTTTTAGTTTGCGAAAGCACTGTGTATCATAAACAATTATTTTTTAATTAAACATTTGTTTTTACCTTATTTTTTCATTCCTTGTTGCATCACCTGTGGCTATGATCTTCCACATCTTCAGTTCAACCACTTTCTGTCTACATGCATACACTTTAGAAAGGGCTGCATGCCATTTCTCACAATGGGTTTCCCACGTGTGCAAATAGTAGTCCATGCTGGCATATTGTGAGTTGTTATCCTATAAATGGAAGTAACTAAAAAGGGACTTTTGTGATTGGATTACAATCCAATGTGATTGTATTATTTTAATGAAAGCCACAGATTTAAAAATATTGAAAATTAATTTTATAAAGGACAGAAACATGTTAAAGCTTAAATGAGATTTCAGTGATAGGTTTACATATACTTTACTATATTTCGCCATGATAAATATTTCCTGTTCTGCTTTGCAGCTTGCATTCTGTTTTAAAGGCAGCATTTTGTTTTTTAAATTATATATAAAAATATTTGAAGCAGATCAATTATTTAGTAAAATTTGTTTAAATATGGACAACAGTTACAATATGCAAAGTGCAATGCCCCATCTACCATTGTTCTTTCTGCTGTCCTATAGAATAGTAAACTATCCTATCCTAATATTTGGTTTCCTCATCCTTGCTAAACAGAAGGCATGGGGTAATCTACATTACTGGCTATTGTATTCTTACAGCCTGCAGAACCTGTCACTGTTTAAATACCTCAACAGTCGTATATGATTGGATGCATTTACTGCTCATCCAACAATTTTCCACACAGCTTCTTCAAATTTGAAAGTAACTTGTGTTGAGCTATGTGGTAGGCCACCAACAGCTCGAATTTCAGCCAATTCATCCAAAATTTGATTAAGGCTGGTTTCACACCATCGCCGCATGTGGCTTCCAGCAGAGGTCCAGTGCATCCTGTTTCACCGTTTCAGTTCCAATTTCAACCTGAATTTTTGGCTTAATTTGGACCTGAAATTAACCAAAAGAAGCAAAGGGCTCCTGTGCAAATTCGCAAAGGAGCTGCAGCAGAGATATGTGAGCCGGCTTCAAAGAGAGCCGGTCAAAATCTTCTGCTATTGGGAATTGGATGTGGGGAACCCACATCCAATTTGCAATGGTGTGAACCCAGCCTCAAGGAAGTCTATTCATTCAGAATGAGCAGCCATCACTCAGCAATAGATTAAATGCATCATTGTAGCAGTTCTTTAATACAGCACACCACAACATGCAGCACCATGTGCATTGTGGTCAGCTGCGGAATGGGTCACCACCTACTGTAATTGCGTTCTAGATCCTTGGCACTACTCAAAGTGCCATTCCAGTAACATGTGGCAAAAATGTTAATTTTACTGCATGTTATTGCAATGCATAGATGTGAAGCCAATCGAACGGAAAATTGTAGTGAGTAAATATGGAGGATGCCATTGGTGACATATCTTTTAAAAAATGCTAGTTGACCAGTTAACTTGCTCTACAGAAATTATAGCCAGAGAATATTAGGCTTTTCATGGTGCTTACTATCAATAATAGCACTGCACTGCTAAATGTATGTCCAGCCCAATTTAAATTTTAACTGCTATCTAGGGTTCCATTAGATTGATCTCCCTTCATATCTCTTGACAAAGTTTTATTGGACAAAGCACTTTTTAGATCTGTATGTCTCCCTGTTGCAGGCAGGAAGTGAGAGTAAAACTGTTGTCTGTAAGACAGGAAGTGAAGATAAATCTCTCTAATGGACCCCCAGATAGAAAAACTCATCAGGAACTCCAATAATTCCCCAACTAGACAAGGTTTTTTCTGATCAAACATGCACTTTAATGTAAAACGCTTATGGGTACATTTGCTATAAGGTAAGCTATGGAGCTGCTGTCAGATGTCAAAGTAGAAGTAAACCCGATTCATGAAATTTGAGCTGGGCACATATATCTGCAGTATTTTGTTATCTCTTTTCAATGAGCTAAGTCTTATAGCTCTCTTCTGAGCGGCTCCTCTGTTATCAGCTTGAGAACTCCTGACATATTTTTTTTTTTACCTTTTATACAAAAGCAGCCTGAATCTTTTGTCAAAGGAGGTTGCTAAAGTAGAGTATCAGAGAGCAGCTCTGAGAGTCTCTGCCTATGATGAGAGGGGGTGTGTGCTTTTCCTCCAATCAGCAATGTTAGCTATCTTGGCTGTATGCACAGACATCACACTCTGTGTTAACCAGGAAGAGAACATTTCCTAACACGATCTGATTTTTCTAATCAGTATATAAATGTGAAGACAGCAGATATACATATAAAACCTATGTAGGGAGATTTGGTTAATCTCTGTGTATCATCTGAGTCTGTTCACTTCACTGGATGTATGGAGGGTTTACATCCACTTTAATGTTGACCAATTACATACAAAAAATGCTATATTTTGTACTTACAGTTTTGGTGTCTTGCGCGGCGTCCATCGGCGGCCTCGTCGGGTTCGGCGTCCTTCTGCGGCTTCGGGTGTCCTTCTGCGGCGGGTCCGGTGTCCTCTTCGGCGGGTCCGGTGTCCTCTTCGGCGGGTCCGGTGTCCTCTTCGGCGGGTCCGGCGTCCTCGCGGCGTCCTCGCGTCCTCCCCGCTCGTTTCCCGCGCCGAGTTTTGAATACTGCGCCAGCATATACTGAGCGCAGTACACTCGGGCAGGCTCGGCAACTTTCGCGCTCACGTCCTGTACGTCCAGGACGTGACCGCGGAAGAAGCCGAGACTGGCCGAATATACCCGAGTGTACTGCGCTCGGTATATGTCGGCGCAGTATTCAAAATTCGGCGCGGGAAAGCGGGTATCGGCGTATATCGCGCACCCACGATTTTGCCCTGATTTTCAGGGCAAAAAAGTGCACGATATACGCCGATAAATACGGTAATCCTAAAGCTTGAGCTGTTAAAAATCTCCACATTTAATTCTCTGATGTTATCTTATGAGCCCCTGTCTGATACACATTCTTTTAGTGCATTATTTTTTACTTCATGAAACTGTGAAGCCTGCCCCTCAGTGCAAGGGGTACCAGAGTCAGCAACAGCTGATGACCAAACGTCAATGTCTATCCCTGACAACATTTTCACATTAGCTTCCCATTATAGATAACAACTGTTTTTTTTTTTTTCTCAAACCTTTACTGACAAGTTGATTGTAAAGCAAGTTGCATATCTCAGTTTAAAGCTGGAGCAGTAACTAAGATGAACTAAAAAACAAGACATTGATTCATTCATCAATAACAAAAAAAACTATTTTTAGAATCAATTGGGGTATGCGCTATGCAAAAAAAATAAAAAATTCTCCTGGTAATCTGATTATTGCAATGTGAAATATTTTCTCTGTTAACACCAAGATCTGTCAGAATTTTTATTTTTCAGTGTGTAATTTTCTTCTTCGTGTCATAAATTCCTTATTTTCTTGCATGAGTAAGATCCATAAGATCCATAAATGTTACAAACATGCATTTGTATGTTGGTTTATGGCTTTATCCACATATTGGTCTCTATTGCGCATCTTGTTCACTGGTGATCAGTAAGTGCAGGGTACCCTGATGACATAATAAAAGTTTTAAACACATATAACAACGGGCCCTATTTTCAAAAACATATATCTACTAATGCTAGATGTGGTTTTCTAAAGTTTTAATTGGATCCTACTGTACTTTGAATGACGTGCTTGTTTTTTTAATGTATTAATTCTTAATAAATAAAAACCAGTAGAGACATTAGGGAATGGTTTAAATAATTTATCCCATTACTAGCTTTCTAGTAGTGTTAATTGAATAAAGGCCTAATATATATATATAGATATATATATCTATATATATATAGATATATATATCTATATATATATATATCTATGTATATCTATCTATCTATATATATATATATAGATAGATATAGATATAGATATATATATATATATATATATATATATATATACACAAACACTATATTACCAAAAGTATTGGCATTGGAACGACTGTCTTTACATGCACATGAACTTTAACCTCCCTCGCGGTTTTCCCGTGTCTGACACGGGGTAAAAATGTCCTGCTACTATCGTTGATCCCGTGTCAGACACGGGCTCGCCTCGCAGCATCCACAGAGACAGTTTACTTACCTTCTCCGTGGATCCAGCGATGCATCGCCGCTGTGTGAGCGAGCGGGTCCTCGCTCGATTCACACAGCGTCCCCGCGCGCCGCCGATCTCCGTTCCCTGCGACGTTACGACGCACGGGGACGGAGAACGGCGCCAGATTCAAAAATGTAAACAAACACATTACATACAGTACACTGTAATCTTATAGATTACAGTACTGTATGTAAAAAATACACACCCCCCATGTCCCTAGTGGTCTGCCCTGTACACTACATGTCCTTTTATATAATAAAAACTTTTCTTTCTCCCTGCAAACTGTAGATTGCCCATAGCAACCAAAAGTGTCCCTTTATGGCAAAAATTGTTTTAGAGCAGCTAAAAAACAGCGATAATAAATTATAATCACTTGCAGAATTTAGCGATAACGATTTATGGGGAAATTCGTCCTAAAAAAAAAAAATAATGACAGCAAAAATTCTGCAACTGAGCAAATTTCAGTGATTTTGATTTGATTACATTATTGAATAATTTTTACTATAATTATATTATTACTTGTTATAATTTTTTATAATTATTTATTATATTATAATTTGTAATAAAAAAAATCAAAAAAAAATCATACCCGGGATGCCTATTAGACTCTTGTTTAGATAGATTTAAGTAAGTACTTACTAAGAATTGCAGGCCTATAATACATAACACCACATTTCCTTGCAAAACAATTGCAACGCTTTTGGTACAAAATTCCAGACAGAATCATAACGCCAGGGAGGTTAATGGCATCCCAGTCCTAATCCGTAGGGTTCAATATTCAGTTGGCACATCCTTTGCAGCTATAACAGCTTCAACTCTTTAGGGAAGCCTGTGCACAAGGTTTAGGAGTGTGCCTATGGGAATGTTTGACCATTCTTCCAGAAACACATTTGTGAGGTCAGGCACTGATGTTAAATGAGATTGCCTGGCTTGCAGTCTCTGCTATAATTTACCACAAAGGTGTTCAGAACTCTGTGGAGGGCAGTCAAGTTCCTTTACCCCAAACTCGCTCATCCATGTCTTTATAGACCTTGCTTTGTGCACTCATCCAAATCATTTGGTGGAGGGGGGATTATGGGGTGGGGTTGTTTTTCAGGGTTTAGGCTTGGCCCTTTAGTTCCAGTGAAGGGAACAATTTAATACTCCCAACTCTCAGAAGGGAGGCAATCATGCTCTCCTTCAATGTCACAGTACATGTTGGCATTTATGGTTCCCTCAATGAACTGTAGCTCCCCATTGCCGGCAGCACTCATGCAGCCCCAGACCGTGACACTCCCACCACCATGCTTGACTGTAGGCAAGACACACTTGTCTTTGTACTCCTCACCTGGTTGCCGCCACACACGCTTTTTATCTTGGTCTCGTCAGACCACAGGACATGGTTCCAGTAATCCATGTCTTTAATCTTCTTCTTGTCAGCAAACTGTTTGTAGGCTTTTTTGTGCATCATCTTTAGAAGAGCCTTCCTTTTGGGATGACAGCTATGCACACCGATTTGATGCAGTGTGCAGCGTATTGTCTGAGCACTCACAGGCTGACCCCCTCACCCCTTCAACCTCTGAAGCAATGCTGGCAGCACTCATATATGTATTTCCCAAATACCACCTCTGGATATAATGCTGAGCACATGCACTCAACTTCTTTGGTTGACCATGGTGAGGCCTGTTCTGAGTGGAACCTGTCCTGTTAAACTGCTGTATGGTCTTGGCCACTGTGCTGCAGCTCAGTTTCAGGGTCTTAACAATCTTCTTAAAGCCTATGACATCTTTGCCATGAGGTGCCATGTTGAACTTCCAGTGACCAGTATGAGGGAGTGAGAGCAATGAAACCAAATTTAACACACCTGCTCCCCATTCTCACCTGAGCCCTAGTAACACTAATGAGTCACATGACAGCGGGGAGGGAAAATGGCTTATTTGGCCCAATTTGGACATTTCTAGTTTTGGATGTACTCGCTTTTGTTGCCAGCGGTTAAGACATTGATGGCTATGTGTTGAGTTATTTTGAGGGGACAGAAAATTTACACTGTTATGCAAGCTGTACACTCACTACTTTACATTGTAGCAAAGTGTAATTTCTTCAGTGTTGTCACATGAAAAGATATAATAAAATATCTACAAAAACGTGAGGGGTGTGTGAGATACTGTATATGTGCATATAATGTATACTATGTAAAACAATATAATTTTTTTCCTGGATTAACTTGAATGATTTGTTAGGAGACAATATGGCTGGACACTGACAACTTAACGCCCAATTTCACACTGTGAAACATTAAACTCGAAGACAAGGATCTGTATTGATTCTCCTCCTTCCCCCTCATGATGCATTTAGCTCTCAGGAAGTGGTGTCCTTATAAATTTCAGAACGGGATTTACACTGGGATTGCATATCAGTGAGTCTGCAGGGGACAGCACTGGAAATAATTTGAGTATTGCAGCAAGAGCTGTAGTTGTTAATGTTTTATTTACTGATTATTTTTTTTCAAATTTTGCTTTTAGAGGTCTAAAAGCTGACATTTCTGGAGTTAACCCTCCTAATGACTTCTTATTTTGTAGAGAGATTTGTGTTTTAGAGTCATAAGGGACTCTTCCTCTTAAATATTTAATTATTTTTTTGTTTATTGAGGAATGCAAGGCTATAGTAAGTAGTAGACATTCAGGAGGAGGTTAGGACAAGAAATGTTAAGCCAACCTCTAAATAACCCCACTCCCAACTGTAATTTCTCAATTTAATTATATTTTGTTTCATTGTAATTTTCCTCTTCTTTTAAGATATTTATTGCAATGTGGATATTTTATCTTCAGTAACTCTTAAATAAAACCTTAAACAAGATGTTTGAGCTAGTTCTAGTTTCATAGCAGCTATCTGGATCTGTACATCATCAACAACAGTTTTGGACCTAGAACACGCTGGACCAGAAATTGCAGGGCTAGCCTGGAATGTGACATTCAGCCACATGGCACTACTTCTGTCCCTTTTGGTTAACAGGTTATCACAGGGTGCTCACCACTTCTACAGCTATGGCTCTAGTGTGACCCATTCTCTAAAGATTTACTCTGAAGGACAGGGTGACGATAGCTTAAACTATGTCTTCTGTAATGTGGTGCTGTGTTAGTTAGCCAATGAGCATTTTCCCTGAAACAAGAATCCTGACACCGCCATTGGTGCTGACCAATTTGTTTAGACTCACTTTTGAGTAAGCTTACGGCTGTGAAGAAAATTGACATGGTTTGTCAGCTTCTGATCTTGAGCATTTTGGTGCTTTTGAGACCTTTTGTACTGTGTCAGGTGTCTGCAGAGCAATTTTTCTTCCAATCCTGAGCAGTGGAACAGTTCCTGGTGTGACCCAGTCTCTGAAGACTCACTTTGTAAAAATTGTGTTTTTTCTAAGATTTACAGTATATAAGTATTTCTTCAGTCTTGTCTTGAAAGCTCTACCAGTACCTCAATGATTTGGTAGTTTGTGGGTTAGTCTGGTTTATGATCTTCTTTCACTAAACTCTGCATTCAAACAATTGTACAGCCTCTGCAAAATGTGTTAAATACCAGGAACTTACCTAGTCTGGAGTTGTGGTACACCCTCTGCTGTGACCCAGTATCTTTAACCACTTAAGACCCGGACCAAAATGCAGGTAAAGGACCTTGCCCCTTTTTGCGATTCGGCACTGCTTCGTTTTAACTGACAATTGCGCGGTCGTGCGACGTGGCTCCCAAACAAAATTGGCGTCCTTTTTTCCCCACAAATAGAGCTTTCTTTTGGTGGCATTTGATCACCTCTGCGGTTTTTATTTTTTGCGCTATTAACAAAAATAGAGCGACAATTTAAAAAAAAATGCAATATTTTTTACTTTTTGCTATAATAAATATCCCCCAAAAATATATAAAAAAACATATTTTTTCCTCAGTTTAGGCCGATACGTATTCTTCTACGTATTTTTGGTAAAAAAAATCGCAATGAGCGTTTATCGGTTGGTTTTCGCAAAATTTATAGCGTTTACAAAATAAGGGATAGTTTTATTGCATTTTTATTAATTATTTTTTTTTACTACTAATAGCGGCGATCAGCGATTTTTTTCGTGACTGCGACAATATGGTGGACACTTCGGACAATTTTGACACATTTTTGGGACAATTGTCATTTTCACAGCAAAAAATGCATTTAAATTGCATTGTTTACTGTGGAAATGACAGTTGCAGTTTGGGAGTTAACCACAGGTGGCGCTGTAGGGGATGTGTGACCTAATGTGTGTGTTTACAACTGTAGGGGGGTGTGGCTGTAGGTGTGACGTCATCGATCGCGTCCCCCTATTACAGGGATGACGCGATCGATGCTGCAGCCACAGAGAAGCACGGGGAAGCCGTGTGTACACACGGCTCTCCCCGTTCTTCCGCTCCAGGGACGGATCCCGCGGTCCACGGCTGGGTACTAAAATCAACGTATATATACGTTGATGTGCCCAGCCGTGCCATTCTGCCGACGTAAATGTGCAGTAGGCGGTCCTTAAGTGGTTAAACTTCAAATAATGAGTGGGGCCATCTGACTTGAATAATTGGCACTTGTAAGACCTCTGCATTATGTGTTAAGTGCAGGGCACTTGCCTAGCTTGGAGCTGTAGCACAACCTCTGCTGTGAGCCAGTCTATGTAAACTCATTTAATGGATGGAGACTGAATTATGTGGCACTCAAATGGCTGTATCCATTCCCTTTAGTACTGTCAGCCATTGGGGTTTGGCTATGATATGACCATTGAGCACTATACTTTATTTGGGACTAGACTGCATATTCCAGGTGAGGCCTGCCAAAGTCTTGTAGAGTGGAAGAATTATCACTTTATCCCTGGAGTAAATCCCCTTTTTAATGGGGATTTGCTTTGTTAGCAGCAGCATACCATTGCTGAGCCTATCGTCTACTAGGACCCCCAGATCCTTTCCATCCTAGATTCCCCCAGAGGATCAAGTAGATTGCATTCATATTTTTGCCACCCAAATGCATTATTTTTAATTTTTCTACATTAAACCTCATTTGCCATGTAGTTGCCCACCTCATTAATTTGTTCAGGTCGTTTTGCAAGGTTTCCACATCCTGCAGGGAAGTTATTGCCCTGCTTAGTTCTGTCTGCAAATACAGAGTATGAGTTGTTTACCTCATCCTCCAGGTCGTTTATGAACAAATTTAACAGGATTGGTCCCAGCACAGAACCTTGGGGGACCCCACTACCCACCCCGTAACATTCTGAATATTCCCTATTTATCACCACCCTCTGAACTTACTCTTGTATAAAGTTTTTAATCCATGTACTCACCCTATGGTCCATGCCAATAGACTTTACTTTGTACGGTAAACGTTTAAGGGGAACTGTATCAAATGCTTTTACAAAATCCAGATACACCACGTCTATGGGTCTTCCTTTATCTAGATGGCAGCCCACCTCCTCATAGAATATTACTAGATTGGTTTGGCAAAAATGATTCTTCATGAATTCATGCTGATTACTGCTAATGATGACTGCTAAAATCTTGTATATAGTGCCTTATCATCCCCTCTAAGAGCTTGCATACTATTGATGTTAGGCTAACTGGTCTTCAATTCCCAGGGATGTATTTTGGCACTTTTTTAAATATTGGTGCTACATTGACTTTTCTCCAATCAGCTGATACCATTCCAGTCAGTAGACTGTCAGTAAAAATAAGAAACAATGGTATCTCAATTACTTTACTGAGTTCCTTAAGTACCCTCTGGTGCAAGCCACTGGGCGCAAGGGTGCCGCCCCTCTAATCCATGCGCCTGGCCTGGATGTATGGATTCAATTATTATTTTTTGGCTGGGCACCGGATGTATGGATTCAAATGTTTTTTTTTTTTTTTAAGCACATGATTAGAGACTTGGCTTAAATTGGCTTAAAAAAGAATGGGTTAGGGGTGCAGAGCACTGCATCCTGGGCCCACCCAGTTGTGTGACAATAGCGAATTAATATTCACTATTGTCTTCCTGCATCTCCTCCCGGCCATTTAGGAAGCAGGAGGCGTGTGATTGACCGAGAGGAGAAGCAATCGCATTAGCCGGGCAGGGGGGAGGATGTACAGGAAGATTCTGGACTCAAGAGATGACCGCCTAAAGCGAACTCTCCGTTCTCTGCATCGGCGCCAATTGAGAGCCCAACTGCATGAGTACCACCTTGTTAGGTGGTTGGATGGTTTATCCCTCCCCCCCAGCTGGAGCACCAGCCGCCACTGCTTGCATGGTTAATTTAGTCTGTGTCACAAGTCTGATAATGTCCACAGTTTTTCTCAATGATGAAAAGATGACTCATTTAAGATTACTGAAAATATTGTATGTATTAAAAAGTCTCTGAATGAGGGGAAGAGCTGGCTGCAGGTGAGTTTTTTTTTTTTTACCTTTCAAACTTTAAAATGATATAAGGGTGTCTTGCATACTGTACTATTAGAGTGAAGAATCAGAAGAATTATCAGGGTACCTAATGGTAATCTCTTAAGTCAATCTAATACAAAGTAGGAGGAAATGTTAAATTCTTACACTAGAATTGGTGCACAAATGTCCTTAGTGGTGAATAATTAATTAGTAATAGAAATAATAATAATTGCTGCATGTTTTTTGAAGAGATGAGGAGCAGGTGCCATCAAGGAGGCTTGAAATACCATCCTGCCTGAATATCACAGCTGCTGAAACACCACCTGAATGCAAAGTAAATGTATTAATTAGCTATTTAAATCCTTTTTAGTACATTCAAATATTTGTGGCTTTGTATTTGGAGTAAATTTGCCCTAATAATTTTAGTACATCAAATATACAAGGAACTTATATTTATAGTCAAAGATTTAAAAAGGCAAGACATATTTATGATATATAAGAGAGTTGCTTTAAAAAGTCAAAAATATGAATGGATCATATCAGTTCTCTGACATTTTTAGTTTGTGTATTTTTATATGTAACTATGTTTGACTAAATCAGTATTGCTTTTTCTTCCCCCCATGTTGGTTAATGTGTATATGTAAGACAAATTAAGTTTTAAATTTCATAAAACAACACACACATTTCCTATAACAGATTACAGTTAATTTATTAATTTGCATCTACAGTCTTAAAGTACAGCTTATCTTTATGAAAATCCTAGTTTCCTATCTGTTTACATTCATCTCTGGCATCACTTACACTGAACAAGTAAGCATATCAGGAAAGTCAAGTCATCTGCTTACCTGCTCCAAGTCAATGAATTAAAGTCATGAAAGTCATAATAGCCAGGAAACTAGTATTTTCAAAATGAAATCACACAGTCCTCAGTCTCTCTTTGGAAAAATTATTTTTTTAAATTACACAAAGTAATGTGAATAAGTAAGAACACCTATTGGAAATGTTTAATATTTTCAACATATTTAGGCAAGCAAATATTAGATATTTGAATATAACTCATTGGGACACATTGTTATGAGAGTATGTGAAAGCAGCTTATTCTAGATTTTGAGAATACATGTGTTTTACATAGAAGCTCTCAAGGTATAGGTGCATTGGTTAAAATATTGGATATTCTTTCAGCGTGCCTACAATAAGAGGTGATATACTTAAATTAAGACATAAGGAGTATTTGCCTCTAAAATCATTTATTCAAAAATTAATACTGTACTTGAAAGAAATAAGTACATCCTAATATATTCCTTAGTAGCAGAAAACCACTTCTTGCAGGCATTTAACATAACTGACCACTAGTCTCCAATCTGTAGAGATGGCCTGACGGTTCGTCCGGGGTAGGTTCACGGCGAACTTTGCTGGTTCGCCGAACAGGCGGACATCTGGTGATATTCACGCTGTCCGCAATTTTACATTAAGAAGAACTTTGACCAATGACACATCCATCAGGTGGTACAGGACAGCCAATTGAGACATTTCAACACATGGACATACCCCCTACCTTATAAATAGACCTGATCTGGTGGCAATTTTACGATCTGCTTTTTGTTACTGGAAAAAAGTTCTATAACTGGTACAATAAACCAGTGGCCCCCCAAAACGACAGTTAGCTAACAGGTCCACAAAAGTCCTTTTAAGGACTGGTATAGGTGTACTATTGTTTGGTGTGCAGTATATAGGGGTAATACACTTATAATATACTTTCTAATATAGAAAGCATATTATAGTGGATTTGTATTGTGCAGCATTGTGACTGGTTGTGTATTTGGGTACTGCAGAATTTTATTTTCTGTTTTGCTGCATTACCTCTGCTACACACAGTGACAAACGTTACTGGAAAAAAAGTTTTAAAACTGGTGCGATAAACCAGTGGCCCCCCAAAACGGCAGATTGAAGCGGGGTGTTATATAAAAATATACTTTCATAATAGTGTATTTGGGTACTGCAGAATTTCCTTTTCTGTTTTGCTGCTTTAACTCTGCTACACACAGTGAAAAACGTTACTGGAAAAAAGTTTTATAACTAGTGCGATAAACCAGTGGCCCCCCAAAATGACAGATTGAAGCCGGGTGTTACGTTACGTTTTTCTGCAAAAAGGCAGGCTTCCGTGGCCCAAATGTTCGATCGTAAAAAAACGATGATGTCGGATAACCCTCTTTCCCAACGGTTGACAGCTGGCTTGTCGGAACTGATAGCCTACCAACTACTGCCATATAAACTGGTGGACTCAGAGGCCTTTCGAAAATTTGTGGCCATTGGAACACCACAATGAAAGGTCCCAGGAAGAAAAATTTTCTCACAGAGGGGCAACCCAGAGCTATATGGCCACAGCGGCAAGTGAATGTATCTCTGGCACACAGTGTCGGTGCCAAGATACTTCTGACCACAGACACATGGTCTAGCAAACATGGGCAGGGAAGGTATATAACTTCTACTGCCCACTGGGTGAACCTTCTGACGGCCGTCAAGCATGTAACCCGTGGCACCCATGTAGATTTGGTTTTGCCGCCATGGGTTGCATGCAGTCCTGCCTCTTCTTCTCCTCCTCCTCCATTCTCCCTCTCCTCCTTGGCTGACTCGTCCCTTTCCGATGCTACTGTCTCTTCTGCTGCGCTGCCCAAGATCCCCAGAACCTATTTGACGTGCCAGATGAGACATTGCCATGCTGTGCTGTGTCTGTTGTGCCTGGAAGGCAAGAGCCACACTGGTCCTGCACTCCTTTCAGCTTTGTGTTCACAGGCAGATCAGTGGCTAACACCGCTCAATTTGACAGTTGGTAAAGTCGTGTGCGACAATGGTGCCAATCTGCTGAGCGTGCTGAAACAGGGCAAAATTACACATGTTCCATGCTTGGCACACATCCTGAACTTGGGCGTGCAGAGATTCGTTGCCAAATACCCTGGGGCCCAGGATGTCCTGCGGCAGGCCAGGAAAATCTTGTGCCATTTCAGAAGATCTTACACGGCCATGTTTTGCCTTGCTGTCATTCAGCGGCGACACAACCGGCCCGTCAGACGTCTTATTTGTGACTGCCAGACGCAATGGAACTCAACCTTGTATCGACAGCTGTCCTCCAGATCCAGCATCAGGGAACACCTGATTTGCAATGGAACTGTTGGCTTGCCCCTCATCCAGTGTCCTGTGCGAATGGCCGACACACAAAGTTGTTTGCTGTCAGGTGAACACCTGTGGGCTAATTTTTGGGGCCTGTACTGGCCGGCACTTACTTCTGTATTCGGTGAATAGCTTAATGTACCTCCAGCCCACAGAATACAAAGTTCTGTCGGCTAATTTTTGGGGCCTGTAATGGCCGACACTTACTTCTGTATCCGGTTTTTCACTTAATACTTCTGGTAGGTCAGTGTCCATGTTGTGGGACTATTTGTGCACAGCTAGTAAGTATTTTGTGGCTTCAAATATGACCTGCAGGTTTTTAATGTTCGTCTGCCATTAAAGTCAATGGGGCCCACCGCAAACTTGCGAACAATTGAGAAAGTTTGCAGTTAGCGTTCGTGAACCGCCCCATCAGATGTTCGTCCATTACTACCAATCTGTATTGCTGAATTTGCATCACACAGACATGTGACCTGCACAGCAGTACAATGTGAATCACAAATGCTATGTCTCACATTGCGTTGATGTAAACCGGCACTTAAAGCGGTGTTCCAGTTTAATTTCTATTTTTTTTAAAGTCAGCCGCTACAAACACTGTAGCAGCTGACTTTTAATAAGCACACTTACCTGTCCAGGATGCCCGCGATGTCAGCCCCCCGAGGCCAATCTGTCCATCAGATCAGGTGCTGGGGCTGCCATTCGTACTAAGGGAAACAGGCAGTGGAGCCTTGCGGCTTCACTGCCCATTTTCTACTGCGCATGTGTGAGTCGCGTGGCGCTTTGTGAATGGTCGGCTGTCTCAGGTGACAGCGTGCCCGATTCCCCAGAATACAACGCGAGGAGGAGAAGAATGAAGACTACCGTGGAATAGGAAGTGGCAGATTAGGACGATCTGCCTAGCAACAGCCATTTCTGGTAAGTAAATTGTTTATTTTTTTTCAAATGTTTATTATTGTATTTTAAGGAGCGTGTCTATGTATTTTTTTTTTTTTTTTTAGGGTGGACCTAATGTGGACCTAATGCGTGCATAAAAGAGAAAAAATGCCTCTGTCAGTGGAAGAGCATTTCCCATGTATGTGATTTACATAAATTGTGTTTTTCCCATGTCACCTTTGAATTTGCATAAAAAGAAGGACCCTCTATCTACAGTATTAAAAAAAACAAAACAAAAAAACAATTGCATTTGTTCATGTGCCCTATGGCAGTGCTCAGCTCCTTCTGTTAACAATCCTTTGTACAAGACTTGTAAATGGCCAGAATTTTCAAGATCCATCCACTCCCCCACAGAGACTTTAGTGTTGTTTGGATTAAAGATCACAATATGTGTACTTCACGATCATCCCGTGAGCTGAAAGCCAAGCACATTCCTTGATCCCCATCAAGCACATACAGTAATGTACACAGCAATATCAAAGTGACAAAGATTTTAACTTCCGAACTGTACCAAATACTGCAGGAGATGTTATATTGTTATAGATGTCGCTAACAGACGTTGCAATTTAGCAAGTATATAGTGCATTGGGATGCCATTTAAGCATGGACCATTCGTTCAATTCTTTTTTTTTTCCGTTAATTTGTTTTGATTAGTAAAAATATTTTTTTTTTAGGAATATTTGTGTAAACACAGAGGGCCAGATTCAGGTAGCTTTACGCTGGCTTATCTCCAGATATGCCGTCGTAAGTACAAATGTGCGCCGTTGTACTTTTACGCCGATTCGCGAACCCTACACTGGCGTATCTTGGGCGCATAGTTACGCTGGGTGCATTTGGCGTTCCCATGTTAAATATGCAAATGAGTAAGATACGCTGATTCAGGAACGTAGATGCGCGGTTTGCGTAAGGGTTACATCCGGCGTAAACTTATTCCACCATATAGGTTGCGCAACCCATTCAAAGGTATGGACGTCGGAACAGCCGGGGTCTTTTCAATTGTTTATCTAGTACTACATGAATAGGGCATGGCGTAGGTTACGTTCACGTCATAGGCATTGAGCCGACGTATCTTAGGGAGTATATGCGACGTGATTCTGAGCATGCGTGCGTATGCGCCGTTTAATCGGCCATTCATTTGCATGGGGTCATGCTTAATTTAAATAGATGACACCCACCTCCTTCCTACTTTGAATTAGGTGGACTTACGCCGGCCAATTTACGCTACGCCGCCGCAACTTACGAAGCAAGTGCTTTGTGAATACTGCACTTGCCTCTCTAAGTTACGTCGGCGTAGCGTATATTCGATACGCTACGCCCGCCTAAAGATACGCAAAGCTACCTGAATTTGGCCCATAGGTCTGTTTATGAGTGCAGCATAATTGCATGACATAAAAGCATGTCCAACCAAGAACTTGCCAACTGTCTGCAGAAAATTGTTTGGTAAATGGAAAGCCAAATAAAATGCAATTTGCTTGGAGACAGTTGCTGTGTGTGTGTCCTTGAAATATAGAAATTACTGTCATTATTAATAATAGGTAAAGACTTTGTTGCACTGGAATTTGAGCTTCTCCAATCCAAAATCTTCTTTATCAGTCTTCATAAGTGTTAAAGCTAAATAAATCACTAAATTTGTATTTGATTAGAATTGAAGTGTATTTGTCCATTGTTTAAAGCTGTAGATGTAATTATTGGTTACAACCTCATTTTGTAATGGCTTACAGAAATACAGCAGTGCATAAAACACAAATTCCAAGAGCAAAAGTACCTCTCTTCCACAACACTATATTATTCACTCCCGACAAAGATAGCTCCTAGTTTTGAAAACCGAACACCCCCCCCCCCCCCAGTTCGGTTTGCACAGAACATGTGAACAGACAAAAATCTAAAGTGTTAATTTTAAAGACTTATATGCAAGTTATTGCCATAAAAACTGTTTGGGGACCCGGGTCCTGCCCCAGGGGACATTTATCATTGGAAAAAGGGAAGGAATCGCGCTATGTATGAGGCTGTACCTATTAACGGCACAGAATTAAAAACAATGGGCCAGATTGGGATACACTTAATTTTGCGCTGCGTAATCGAAATACTCTACGCTGCCGTATTTTACCAGGCTCTACATCGAATTCTGGTCGATTTTTGCCCGTACGCTATGGCGGCATAGTCTATTTCTCGCCGCGTAATCGAAATACGTGATTAGGGGGCGTGAAGCATTTAAATTAGGCGCGTCCCCGCGGCTATCAAACTGCGCATGCTCCGTTCTGAAATTTCCCGCCGTGCATTGCGGGAAATCACGTCGTTACGTCATTCGTTGTTTGAGTAGCGTCGTTTACGAACATTCCTATTCCCGGACGACTTACGTTAAAAATAATAAAAGACGTCGGAAAACGTAGAAATTCGACACGGGAACGACGGCCATACTTAACATGGGCTGTCTAATATTAGACCAGCAAAAAGCTGGTATAGTGTTACGCAAAAAAAAGATGACTAAAGATGCCGTAAGAGATTGCGATTGAAGATCGTAATTTCTGGGATCGCCAGCAAAAGCTCATTAGCATACCCCGACGCGGAAAACGACGGGAAGTCCACCCAGTGGCTGCAATTTTATTGCAGCGTAGATCCGAAGGCGTACGAACTCGTAATCCAGTCGAATTGAAGCCCGCAGCCATCTATTCATGGTTTGAGCTTTCCGACTAGCTAAAAAACGCGCGTAATTTGAAATTACTCCAGTCTAACACCAGTTAGACAGGAGTTACGGCTCTCTGAATCTGGCCCCAAGAGACTTGCATAGTGTGAAACTGCATAGAAATATGAGTAGTAACCACTCGTGGGAGACAGCCGTATAAAGGGAAGGGGACAGTGCCGACCCACCACCAAAGTACACACTGACCCTTACCGAATGGCAAGACCCCCTCAGGATCGATATAGGCACTGAGAGTGACGGAATTCAGGTTTCACCCACAGGTGGTCCTTCTCTTAAGTTTCAATTATGTGGACTTATGCCCTGTACACACGATTGGTTCGTCTGATGAAAACGGTCCGATGGACCGTTTTCATCAGACGAACCAATCCTGTGTGGGCCCCATCATTTTTTTTCCCATCGGTGAAAAAAAATAGAACCTGTTTTAAAAAATCAATCGTCTGTGGGGAAATCTATCGGTCAAAAATCCATGCATGTTCAGAATCAAATCGACGCATGCTTGGAAGCATTGAACTTCATTTGTCTCTGCACGCCGTTGTTTTTTACGTCACCACGTTGGACACAATCGGATTTTTAACTGATGGTGTGTAGGCAAGACTGATGAAAGTCAGCTTCATCGGATACCTGATGAAAAAATCCATTGGTCCGTTTTCATCAAATGAACTGATCGTGTCTACAGGGCATAAGACATAAAGATGTGGGCAGTCTAGGTGAAGGAATACTTATATGCAGAGTCTAATTAAAATCCACAACCACAAAGATGATAACTCTTACCATTCAGAGTATGGGCTTGGTCCATATGAAGGGGCATACATAAAAACCTAAATGCATATAATGTATGTCTATTCATAGACCTTGCAAAGACATGTTTTGAATGACATGTTTTAAAGCAAACCTGAATGATATTAGTTTTGTAAATGTAATAAAGAAAAAATAAATACATAGAAAAACCACCATTATATGGAAGTTTTTCAGAATAAGTCCCCTCATGTGTGCCTGTATATAACGTACAGGACACCAGGAATATTTAGGTTGTAGTGCCATTAAGGGGGACAGTTGTTGAGACATTGCTTTACTCAGGGGTTCTCACCCATGCAGGGTGAAGTGTTATGGGGTAGTTTGGCTAAAAGAGAACTGATTTCCAGTATTCTCTGTTTTAATAGTTCCATGTCAGGGACCCAGAATTTTGGAGGTACTATAAGATTTAGGTTAGAAGAACCTCCAAACTCTGACTACCGGGACTCTGGTCTCAAGAGGATTAAGCCCCAGGCCTGTGTCACTCTGTCAGTGAAGTGAGAGAATCACAAGCTGTGAGTAAAGCGTAAGCTCTCGGACAAACTGAGATGCGGGTGCTGACCTTTACTTGTGGCCTATCTGGCACCCTTACCACAGAGGACCCAAACCCCAATAACCAAAAGATTGCCGGTGAGCCTGCTGTATAGTTTTGTTGTACCAGGACCTTGGACTTGTTTTGGTTGAAGTCAGGGCTTTTTTCTCAGACAATAGGTGCAGGAACTCCCCCTTTCTAAATCACCCCTTTTCTCTGCCCCCTATCCACCTCCCAGTACTGCCCCTTTTAGACAATATAGAACCAAGTATCATTTTGTGGTGCTAAGTAATTTATATAGAATTTGGTAATGATATCAAGAAAAGCAGAAAAATAGATCCCCTGCAGCCAGCAACAATAGATCCCCCTAACAACAATGGACCACCCACACCAAAATTTCCCTGCCAGCAACAATAGACTCACAGCAGCATCAACAGATCTCCGTACAGCCAGCATTAATAGACTCTCTGGCTGCCATCAACAATAGACCCCTCCCCCAACAGTAGATCTCTTTCAGCAACAACTAACCCCCCAGTAACATAAGACCCCCCTAGAAACAATAGGTCCCCCACCAGCAACAATAGACCCCCCTGCAAAAATAGATCCACAGTAGTGAGCGTCAATACCCTGCAGCACACCCCAGCATTCCTTGCCATTACATACAGTCAGTCTAGAAGGTACTGAAACTGCGTTCCCCCGCGTTCCCACTGAAAAAAAAGCCTTGGTTGAAGTAAGCTATTTTTGTTTATCCATTTTCTAAATAAAAAAACTGGTTGCTTTTACCAAACCAGTTGGCTGTCTTTTCTGAGCTACTGCAGATCACAAGGGGAGGGGGGGGGGAGTAGAAGAAAATGGGGGGATTTGGAAGGGCAAAGAAAGAGAATAAGAGGAAAGATAAACAACAATTTTTTTTTAGTAACCATATCTTTGTGTCCTATTCATAATTCATTCTTTTTAGGATGCAGATGTCTAACGCAAAGAACCAAAAAAAGTCTCATTTTCAAAAGAGAAAAGTGATCACCCCTGTGGGGGGGTTGATGCTTTTGCAGCTGTGACTCCATGTTGTACATTCCTCAGCTTCATTTCAGATGTTTGTCCTTGCACGTACTTGCTTGTGACGTATCGAAACTTTCTTCTTTCATTTCTTGATAAGATGTTCTTTCTTGGTTTCTATTTCCCCAAAATGACGGTTATAACTTCCTCATTTGCATCTGCCTGTAGAATGTCAATAAGTTATCTTATGTAAATGTATTTTACACCCCTCTTTGCACCGTATAAAAGGCCTAGGCGGGGTCTTAATAAACAGAGCTTGGTTTCACCTACTACTTGTCTCTGTGTCTTTCTCTTTGGTGAAACCGATCTCCCAGGTACCTGCAGGCACAACACGGGTCGACCGATAGTCAGGGACTATCGGAAACGGACGGTGGTCCGAGTAATCACCAACAGCTTGGGGGCTCGGAAGGTCAACCCTACTCACCCACCCGGTAGGTTGAAATATTTAATTTCTAACTGTCCGGGAGGGGAGGGCTCTGACTAAGTTTCGGATCCCTGAACCTAACAAACACACTCTGGGAGTGTGAACAAAGTTATAACAAACACACTCTGGGAGTGTGAACAAAGTTATAGCAAGCACGCTCCGGGAGCGTGAACAAAATTATAAGAAGCACACTCTGGGAGTGTGAACACTCTGGGAGTGTAAACAAAATTAATATTTCAGGGAAATATGAATACGTCTCGGGGAGACAAACTACTGACCCGTGTTGTGTCTAAAAACTACTTTTGCTTGTCTTATCTGTCGCGTAGAAGTTTAAGATAATCTGTTTGTATGATCCAATAGTCCGGTTAGTGAGTATACGGACTGTGATCATTGACTGAATGTAAAGTAATAAGATTTATTGAGTATTTACTTCAGTGTATGTCTATGAATCAATACATATTGATGGTCAACAAGATACGGGCTGGCCCGAGCATGAGACTGGTCTAGGCTGATTCCACCCAAGGATCAGGTTAACTTCGATTTTAATACCGAGGTTAAAACCAATCCGAAGGAGGGGTCGGAGCGAATGAAGAGGCACATGCTACATTGACCATCAGAAATTTGGTTTAACATATACTGAAGCAGTTCTTATGACAAGTAAAAGACTGTGTTAATGAATGACCTGCCAGTATTGTACTAAGTGTTTAAGCTTTGACATAACAAATTGGGATTTAAATTCTGCTAAATTAGTCTCAATAACCCCACCCGTAAGACAAAAGAAATTCTTAGGTGGACGAGTTATTTCCTGCCGTCCCGAGTGTAGAACAATTTACTACAGAATCAATTTCCATGGAGAAATAGACTGTAATCAACTCGGGCTTACTTATAGGCAGGTTAGAAACGTCTACCATCTGCAACCACATATATTTTGTAGCAGATAGACTGCCAGTACTGCAAGGATAACGAACCACTGGTTGTCTTTCTGTTAGAAAATACTAATAACATATATAAAGACATTAATGACATGCAAAGATTGTGTCTGTGGAATATTGTGTTTGTGTAATTGAACTTAAGCATACTAAAGCTTACAATAACTTACGCCTTGTTAGACAATTGAAGTGAATGAAGTGATTGTTTGTGATTATGTGAAGGTACATGAAAGTCTTATACCTCCATGGTGTTCTATGAGTTACTGTAATAAAAAAAAATTACAAATTCTGATAGTGAGGGTCAATGGACACCCCAGACCGAAAAGATGAGTGAACCCCGCTTTTGGCAAAAGAGCGGCCGCAATGACAACCGTTATTGTCATTAAATTTTGTTATCAGTGGTCAGTAACTAATCAGTGTCTGGAGTCCATTGGCTAATACAAAAACAAAACATTTGAAAAAATGTTAAGTGTGAGTAAAGTTTCGCAGAAGACCCTTAGGGTTCTCTGTGAACGAATTAAAAGTATTCTGTGTGGCCGAGTTGATTGAGCATGCCGGAATATTAAAAGGAACTTGTGCATTTATTATTTTTATTGTTTATATGACCTGCGACCTGACTGTATATAGGACTCATCCAATGTGGTTCCAATGAAATAGTTGGCATTATGCCAAATGTGTATTTTTCTTAGACAAGAGGTTTATTTTATTTTAATCTATTTTTAAAAAAAAAATGTTTTTTTTTGCACATTAACAGCCACATATTAGTGAGAGACCATATAATCTACCCCATGTTTTTTGCAGCAGTAGACCCCCCAGGCGCTGTTGCAAGAACCAAGTATTATATAAACTTAATTGTTATTTCTCTGTACCAATTAAAGATTACATTGGGCAGACTCTGGGTTGATTACAGCTGTTCATTGATTGTTTCAGCGGTTTTATGTCCCGGTAATGGGCGCTGCAGAGTCTGAACATAGTCCACCCCAACCGGGTGAGGATTGTGAGGATTATGTGGCCCGCATTTGTGGGACCGGATATTTAATTAACCCATTCATAGATAATTTAAGTGCATGGACCAAGAATATGAACAGTTGTAACCCGTTCCCCATAGAGGAAGGAGGAGGATTAATTGTTGAATCCTCGGTGTTACCCATTGATGCTTTTACTGAATCATACATTGTGACCATGTATAACATGCAGGCATATCTGGACCCTCTGGACCTGTCTGAAGATGTTTTGGCCACAGGAGAGTATGACACTGGCCTAATCTCCTGTGCCCCTTACAGGGTCACTCTGAAACCTGACCTCCATGCCGTGCTTGCCAACATACCACATGATGCCACACATTTTACTGTTATAGACTTAAAGAATGTTTTTCTTAGTGTCCCTGTTGACAAGAAGACCAGACCTTTTGTTTTCTTTTTTTCTTTTTCCCTTGTTGGCGAACCCCAGTTAAACTGGTTGAAAGTGCCTCAAGGATTTGTGGACTTCCCCGTGGTATACAGTACTGTTTTTCAGTCCACACTCGGGCCATGGCACTCCCCCCAGGGTTCGGTAGTACTACAGTATATCAATGATTTGATGGTCTGTAGTAAGTCTAGGGAGGCCTGTCAACTAGACAGTGAATCACTAATGTTATGGTTATGTGAATGTGGTCATAAAGTGTCTAAGCAAAAGTTGCAATGGTGCAGTGAAAATGTTGAATACTTGGGCTTTGTCTTCACAAAAGGCAAAAGGAACATCAGTATTTCAAGTATCCATGCAATAGTGGGCTTGGTCACCCCACAAACCAAGAGGGAGATGCTATCCTTCCTTGGTATGATTAATTATTGCAGGCAATGGATCCCTGATTGTTCCTTTTATGATAATGTTCTGAGACAAGCCACTCTGAAAGATTCTCCTGAAAATGTTAAATGGTCTAATGAAATGTTGCATGCCTTTGAGGCATTAAAGGAAGCTATAGTATTGAGTCCTGGACTGAGCCTCCCTGACTTTTCATTGATGTTTAATTTGTATACTAGAGACAATTGTAAAACCATGGCGGGTGTGCTGGCCCAAGAACACGGGGGCAAGCTACGACCTGTAGCTTATTTTTCAAAGGTCATGCCTCTACAGGTCCAGGGTTTATCGTCCTGTTTTAGGGCTCTGGCAACATGCGCTATGGTGGTAGAAATGGCATCTGTGTTCTCATTAGGACATCCTACAACCTTACATACCTCACATGATGTAGTAAGCCTGCTTAAAGGCATACACATCCAACACATGTCAGCTCAGGGATTAAGTGAGTATGAGGTTATTCTGCTCAGTAATCCACAACTGTACATTGAGTATAGTGCCAGTAACTCGGGCCCGGCCATGATCCTAGATGCACTTCTAGGCATGAAGTCATCTGAGGATAAAGGACCCGATTGTCATGACTGTCTGGAGGCAATCGAAATGGTTGCTTCCCCCAGACTGGACATGATGAACACACCCATCCCGGGTGCAGATGTTATCTTTGTGGATGGTTCATGTACCGAGCCCAATGACAACGCCTGCCTGGCAGGGTATGCAGTAGTTAAATTACCTGGCGTGGTTCTAGAAGCCAAGTCCATCCCTTACCAGTCAGCTCAAGCAGCCAAACTCATTGCTCTTACCAGGGCATGTGAAATTTACACAGACCAACCAGTGACTGTTTACACTGACTCGAAATATGCACATGGGGTTGTCTTTGATCATGGGGTACTGTGGTCCCTAAGGGGATATGTAGGAGCTGATGGGAAAATAATTTCCCACTCACAGCTCATTGACAAACTTCTCAGAGCCATCACCCTTCCCAGTAAACTTGCCGTTATACACTGCAGAGCACACACTAGGGGCACTGATGAGATCAGCAAAGGGAATGCCTTGGCTGACCAGGAAGCAAAGCGAGTGGCCCAAAGAGGGGAGACCTTGTTGCAAATGCCCGCCCTGGTCCCTATTCTCCCAGAAGAAGCCCCACTGGTTGCTGATCTCCAGCGCTCAGCGTCCCAAGGACTGGTGTTATCCTGTTTTTGCAGAAAAATCCTAAAACTGGATTGATCTGCAAAGAGGGGAGACATGCATCCCACAGTGTAGTGCCCCAATACATTGCACAGGCATCCCACAGTGTAGTGCCCCAATATACATTGCACACTATCATGGGGTAGGACACCTAGGTTGGAAACACACTCTAAAACAACTACTAAAAGATTTTTATGTTACAGTTGCCAGGCAATTGGTAGAAAGTTATGTCAAAAGGTGCATTACATGCTACAGGAGTAATCCCAATAACCCACATCGGATTGCTCCACCCCACAACCCCGTTCACACACCTTCAAATTGATTTCACCCACATTTCACAGCGAAAGGAGGACAACAACCAGTCTGTATGATTACAGACGTGTTCTCCCGCTGGCCTGAAATGTTTCCCACTAAGAGGAAAGATGCTAAAACGGTAGTGGGAATCCTCACAAGGGAAATCATCCCCAGGTGGGGAATACCACTACAAATAAATTCAGACCAAGGCCCAGCATTTACTTCCCAAATCAAAGACAAGCCGAGGAAAGCTACGAGAGGTATGTTTAAAAAGTGAAAAAGATACCTCCCAGCTGTCCTTGCTGAGATAAGAATGGCACCAAATGCAACCCTAGGATATTCTCCTTTTGAAACCCTGATGGGTGGGCCTTTCCCAACACCTTGGGCCAGACGCACATTCATGACACAAGACAATCTTGACAACATTAGGGATGAATATATGAGAAAGTTGATTGAAACTTTAATAGAAGTCAAAGACAATGTTACTCGCAAGTTTCCGTTTCTTCCACAGGGCAACACTCACCCTCTCAAGGAAGGAGATGTAGTGGTGATAGAACAGCTGAAGAAGGGAAACTAACTAACTGAACACAGTCCTACCTGGATCCATGCTGCTGGTACGCAGGGAACCTGAGTCAGAGGAAACGGAGTCAAGAAAGGAGGTGCTAACGGGGGCAGACAGCTCTGACCTCGAACAGGACAGTCAAGAAAAGGGGGTATTAACGGGGGCAGACAGCCCTGACCCTGTAGAAAATGACAATCCTGATTTCACCGGATTCAGGCAAATTATGGCTACTGATAGGACTGGTTTCATTTTCAGTGTTCACCCTTGTGTGGATCACAACTAACTGTATTTATCATCCAGAGGACTTGGGTGGGCTGCGGGTTATTTGTGGTAAAACTCATACAAGCAAACAGCCCTTCAGAACAAAGAGAAGTGCCCCTCTTTCTCCCTCTAGTCCCCAGCAAGTAGCAATAACACAAACTGGGGGGACACCTGTTATAAAAGGGTTTGGTGATGGGAGGGATTATTTTTGGAATGTGAAGGGGGCTCCTACTACTTTCTGGTTTAATTCCTCTAGTACCCAGGTAGCGACATTTCAAGAGATCAAGTTGCTGCAAGTTTTGAGTCCTTACTAAGCCCCATCATAACTGTAAATAAAAATGTTGATTGGATAAATTATATTTATTACAACCAACAAAGGTTTGTTAATGATACAAGGGATGCCCTAAAGGGGATAGCAGAACAGCTTTAATATATGTCCCAAATGACTTTCCAGAATCAGATGTCTCTAGACATGATTCTAGCCGAAAAAGGGGGCACATGTGTATATATTGGTAAAACTGAAGGATGTTGCACATATATTCCCGACAATACTGGTCCCAATGGTAAGGTCACTCTGGTAATCCAGAAACTAGAAAACCTATCTGTGGAACTAAAGAAGAATTCAGGGTTAGACAACCCCTGGGATCAGTATTTTGGGTGGTTCGCTAACTGGAAACAAATCCTAATCCAGCTAGGAATTTTTATAGTCGTAGTACTCCTTGTAATAGGAGTGATAGTCTGCTGTGTGATCCCCTGCTTTCGCAAAATATTTAGCAAAGGTATAGACAATTTTTCAATGCTTTCCACTATGACCTCCGATTTGGAGGTCCCCTTAAATCCCTCTCCCCAAGGCTATGCTGACTACATAAAGAAACATAAACTAAAGAAGAAACAAAACCTTGTTGTTTAGGATGGGTGGAATAGGTCCTTTTTCTACTAACAAGGAACCCAAGGACCCCAATCGCCTATTCACACTTCTCACACCCAGGGAGACTAGGTCCCTGATGACATCCTTCACACGAAGATAGAAAAATCATTTTTGTATATATATATGATTTTAAGAGGGGATTGTGGGGGGGTTGATGCTTTTGCAGCTGTGACTCCATGTTGTACATTCCTCAGCTTCATTTCAGATGTTTGTCCTTGCACGTACTTGCTTGTGACGTATCGAAACTTTCTTCTTTCATTTCTTGATAAGATGTTCTTTCTTGGTTTCTATTTCCCCAAAATGACGGTTATAACTTCCTCATTTGCATCTGCCTGTAGAATGTCAATAAGTTATCTTATGTAAATGTATTTTACACCCCTCTTTGCACCGTATAAAAGGCCTAGGCGGGGTCTTAATAAACAGAGCTTGGTTTCACATACTACTTGTCTCTGTGTCTTTCTCTTTGGTGAAACCGATCTCCCAGGTACCTGCAGGCACAACACGGGTCGACCGATAGTCAGGGACTATCGGAACGGACGGTGGTCCGAGTAATCACCAACAACCCCTTCTAATGGGTGAATCCACTTCCTCAATTATTTGTTACCTTGATGTATTCTATCTACAATCCATGGCATTCCACAAAATATGTAGTGACAATAATTTTCTGATATTTGACAGCCTAGTTGGTCTCCCTACATATTGGGCCAGATTCAGATACACTTAATTTTGTGCTGCGTAATCGAAATACTCTATGCTGCCGTATTTTACCAGGCTCTACATCAAATCCTGGTAGATTTTTGCCCGTACGCTACGGCGGCGTAGTCTATTTCTCGCCGCGTAATCGAAATACGCCATTAGGGGGCGTGAAGCATTTAAATTAGGCGCGTCCCCGCGGCGATCGAACTGCGCATGCTCCGTTCAGAAATTTCCCGCCGTGCATTGCGCGAAATCACGTCGTTACGTCATTCGTTGTTTGAGTAGCGTCGTTTACGAACATTCCTATTCCCGGACGACTTACGTTAAAAATAATAAAAGACGTCGGAAAACTTAGAAATTCGACGCGAGAACGACGGCCATACTTAACATGGGCTGTCTAATATTAGACCAGCAAAAAGCTGGTATAGTGTTACGCAAAAAAAAGATGACTAAAGATGCCGTAAGAGATTGCGATTGAAGATCTTTCTGGGATCGCCGGCAAAAGCTCATTAGCATACCCCAACGCGGAAAACGACGGGAAGTCCACCCAGTGGCCGCAATTTTATTGCAGCAGAGATCCGAAGGCGCACGAACACGTAATCCAGTCGAATTGAAGCCCGCAGCCATCTATTCATGGTTTGAGCTTTCCAACTAGCTAAAAAACGCGTGTAATTTGAAATTACTCCAGTCTAACACCAGTTAGACAGAAGTTACGGCTCTCTGGATCTGGCCCATTGTTTTTTTGCAACATATTGTTTGTTCAGTACAACAGTCAGCAACACAAATCTATATGGGAAATACATATATCCAATAAATAGAAAATCCAATATCTTCACTTATTGTGACCAATATGTGCTCTCCTTGTGAACAACCCCACTCACCAGATCTCCATGACCTTTCATAAAAGGTCTTAAAGGAGTCCTAAAGGTTTTGTACCTTCATGCATTCTATGAATGAAAGTAAAAAACCTTCTATGTGCAGCCCCCCCCCTTCCAATCTTTACCTGAGCTTCCTCTGATCCAGTGATGTTCGCAATAGCCTCTGCTGTCCTAGGACTTTCCATTCTCATTGGCTGAGCCCTTTGGCTCCCACTGCTGTCAATCACAGCCAGTGAACCAATGAGTACATAGGGGGCCAAGCCACGGCTGTATGCATTTTTTTTTTTAAACAAAGCTTAAATTCTACTTTAACCACTTAAGCCCCGGACCATTTGGCTGGCCAAAGACCAGAGCACTTTTTGTGATTCTGCACTGTGTCACTTTAACTGACAATTGCGCGGACATGGCTACCAAACAAAATTGATGTCCTTTTTTTCCCAAAAATATACATTTATTTTGGTGGTTTTTATTCAACCATGCGTTTTTTATTTTTTGTGCTATAAACAAAAATAGAGCGACAATTTTGAAAAAAAAAAAAACAATATTTTATACTTTTTGCTACAATAAATATCCCCCAAAAAATATATAAAAAAACATATTTTTTTTTTCTCAGTTTAGGCCAATACGTATTCTTGTACATCTTTTTGATAAAAAAAAATTGCAATAAGCGTTTATTGATTGGTTTGCGCAAAAGTTATAGCGTCTACAAAATAGGGGGTCGTTTTATGGCATTTTTATTAATATTTTTTTTACTAGAAATGGCAGCGATCAGTGATTTTTATTGTGACTGCGACATTATGGAGGACACATCGGACACTTTTGATGCCATTTTGGGACCATTACTGTAAAAATGACACTGGCAGTGAAGTGGTTAACAAGTAGGTGCGCTGAAAGGGTTAAGTGTGTCTTAGGGAGTGCTTCTAACTATAGGGGGATAGGCTGTGAAATGCTTGTTTACATTAGCATTTCCCCGTTCTTCCTCTTGGTGAAATGATCGCAGGTATCCCCGCGGACTTGATGTTGGACTCAATGCTGGACTCCTTGTGCACGCTCACAATGCTGCTTCTTAAAGGGGGCATACAGGTACGTCCATCTGCCCAGCCATGCCATTGTGCTGGTGTATACTGTATAGTCGTGCGCTGGTCGGCAAGTGGTTAAAGTGGTTGTAAAATCAGAGAGTAGGTCATGTGACCAATGTGATGTTAGCTCAGCCCCTCCTGCTGTAGTTCTTAGATCAGGGGTGGAGAGTGGTGGGAGGTCACATGACCACACAGAGGCGATCTGAAATAAAGTTTTTAGCGGCATCATTTTAAAAACATATACACTGTGCAGTATACCTTATTAAAACAGAGGGGCTGGCAGTAATCCTACTCTCTGACTTTACTGCCAGCTACTAATAGTGGCAGTGGGGGAGGGGGAATGGGGAGGAGATAGCTCACACACTAGGAATTGACAGGCAGGGAAGCAGGAAGGGAGGGGGAATGGGGAGAGAGGAGAGACTGTAATGCAGCAGGATGAGACTGACCAAGATATCATGGAACAGCAGCCTGGTCACAGACACAGAAACAGGCAGGATCAACCAGGTTTTTTACAGCATAGAAAGGGACAGATTAGACAGCACACACACACTGCGCTATTTAACATGCTTTTTAACCACTTTGCAACCGCCCTATAGAGAAAGTACGGCTACAGGGCGGTTGCTCAATTCTAAGTGGCCGTTAATTAACGGCTTCTTAGAATCGCGCTCCCGCACGCCTCCTGAGGTGCGCACACGGGAGCATCCGTGACCGCCGGGTCCAGAGGACCCGGCGCATCACAGATCACGGTAAATCGCCACTGATATCGGCGGTTTACCACGTGATCGCTCCGTCCAATGACAGAGCGATCACTTGTAAACAAACCGGCGTCATGTGCTGACGCCGGTTCCTCCCTCTCCTCTCTGTACCGATCTGTACAGTGTGAGAGGAGAGGGGAGGGAGCGGATGGCAGCGCCAGTGCTTTGGGCTGGATCTGTGACAAATGTAGTCACAGATCCATCCATCCATCCCTCCCTGCTCAGCCATCCCTGCTGCATATACTCTGCAATACTCTGGGTATATACTCTGCAATACTCTGGGCATATACTCTGCAATACTCTGGGCATATACTCTGCAATACTCTGGGCATATACTCTGCAATACTCTGGGCATATACTCTGCAATACTCTGGGCATATACTCTGGGCATATACTCGGCAATACTCTGGGCATATACTCTGGGCATATACTCTGCAATACTCTGGGCATATACTCTGCAATACTCTGCAATACTCCGCAATACTCTGCAATACTCCGCAATACTCCGCAATACTCTGGGCATACTCTGCAATACTCTGGGCATATACTCTGCAATACTCTGGGCATATACTCTGCAATACTCTGGGCATATACTCTGCAATACTCTGCAATACTCCGCAATACTCTGCAATACTCCGCAATACTCCGCAATACTCTGGGCATACTCTGCAATACTCTGGGAATACTCTGCAATACTCTGGGCATACTCCGCAATACTCTGGGCATACTTCGCAATACTCTGGGCATACTTTGCAATACTCTGGGCATACAGCGCCCCTGTCCCCGTGAGCTCGCATGCAGAAGTGGATGCATACGCAAGTCCCGTCCCCATTTGAAAACAGTGTTCAAACCACACATGTGAGGTATCTCTGCGAACGTTAGAGCGAGAGCAATAATTTTGGCCCTAGACCTCCTCTGTAACTCAAACATTTAACCAGTAAAAATATTTAAAGCGTCACCTATGGGAATTTTTAAGTACCGAAGTTTGGCGCCATTCCACAAGCGTGAGCAATTTTGAAGGGTGACAAAAAGGGGTCATTTGGGGGGTATTTGTTCTTTTCTGGCATGTTAGGGTCTCAAGAAATGAGAGAGGCTGTCAGTACATCAGATGTGATGAAATTGATCAATTTTCAGTAATTGGTACCATAGCTTGTAGACCCCATAACTTTCACCCAGACTAAATAATATCCAACATTTTTTTTTTTTTACCAAAGATATGTAGTAGTATACATTTTAGGCAAGATTTATGAAGAAAAAATACTTTTTTGCAAAATTTTATAATAGAAATGAAGAAAAATTATTATTTTTTGCAAAATTTTGTTCTTTTTTCATTTATAGCAAAAAAAAACGCAGAGGTGATCAAATACCACCAAAAGGAAGCTCTATTTGTGGGAAAAAAAGGACAAAAATTTAATTTGGTTACACTGTTGTATGACGGAGTTATTGTCATTCAAACTGTGAGAGCACCGAAAGCTGAAAATTGGTCTGGTTATTAAGGGGGTTTAAGTGCCCAGTGGTCAAGTGGTTAATATTTTTTTAAGTTACAACCTCTTTAAGCGCTTTAAGGGTGTATCTTCCCTCTAGCAAGAATATCCAGATTGACTCCTCAGGACCACATCTTCATAAACATTCCTCCAGTTTGTACTATATATATTGTGGCGGAGCATTTTCCTGCCAGGGTATAGAAGGAGGCTGTGACCCAGAATTCAGGAGGCTTGTAACATGAAGAGAAACCTGGCTTTCAGTTTCCTCCTTTCTTAGAAAAGTCCACTTTGGGACCTGGAGTCTGGGGATTTCTGAAAGATCCGGGTGTGATGAAATCCCCAGTCCTGGTCCTGATTTTTCAAACAGCCAGCATACTGATTGGTCAGGTGTGTGCTGGGCTTTTAGTAGTAACCTGAGCATAGTTCTGGGCTCCACCCCGGCAGATAGGAAGTCTGAGTACCAGGAGTCAGAAGGGCTCCATGGTGGAGCCAGTGCAGCAAGAGTGGTCGGTGGTCCGTGAACCAGTCTGTATGAGACAGACAAGGGCCTGGAGTGTAAGGCCAGATCTACAGTGCTGCAAGTGAGAGCCAACTAGGCTGAATGTTGTTTTGTTGATGGAACGGAATGGTGAAACCCCTGCGAGGGAAACCTATGTTTGTTTGTTGAACTTGCTTTTAATAAAAAATGGACAAATAAAGCCCTTAAAAAGAAGAACCAGCGAGTGGCGGTGTCCTTAAAGCTCTACATTTGATACTAGTCCTTTACAATATGCAAACAAAAAATAAAAAGGAGCCAGCCTCCAATAGTGTAATTCTGCATTTATTGGCAATTTAAAACAGCTAATTACACTTACTCCATAACAGTGCCTGATTATATACACACCCTAAAGCGCATGTAAACCACTTCCTGAAGCCACCTGCTCTCCACAGACCGGAAGTATGAAAGCGAAATAGTAAGCCAGCTGGGATTTTCTACCACTGTGCACAAAATGCTTTTTAAGAGAACTTTATGAACACTAATGCCGGCGTAGCGTATCTTATTTATGCTACACCGGCGCAACGCTGAGAGGGAAGCATGAAATTCACAAAGCAAATGCTCCCAACGTTGCGCCGGCGTAGCGTATCGTCATCGGCGTAAGCCGACATAAGTCAAAGTAGGTGGAAGTGGGCTGGAAGTGGGCGTGATACATTTAAATGAAGCATGACCCCATGCAAATGATGGCCTGAGCTTCAAACAAGTACTAAAAACAAACGGCGCATGCGTCGTACCTTGGATCCATCTCAGTGCGCATGCTCACAGTCACGTCAAAATAACTGCCTAAGATACGTCGAATCACTGCCTACGACGTGAACGTAACCTACGCCCAGCCCTATTCACGTACTACGTAAACGACGTAAAATTTTACGGCGTTCGTTTCCTGGTCCATACCTCTGCATGAGTTGCACCTCCAATATGGGGAATAACTTTACGCCGGACGAAACCCTTACGCAAATCGCTTAAAACATGCGCCGGGCGCAAGTACGTGAATCGGCGTATCTCCCTCATTTGCATATTTGCATCGAAAATCAATGGGAGTGCCAAATGCGTCCAGCGTAACTATGCGCCCACTATAAGCCGGCGTAGGCAAGTTACGCCGGTCGGATGAAGTCAGTTTTTAGGCGTATCTTAGTTCTGTGGGCACGGCGCACAGATACGATGGTGCATATTTACACTTACGCAGCGTATCTCGAGATATGTCGGCGTAAGTTCTTTGTGAATCTGGGCCTAAATCTCAACACTTTTTATTGTATTGGATATACAGTATGTACGTATTTCACACAGAAACTTGTTTTGCTGACATTTGCACATAATTTATATGGTTTACAATATTTATGCACTAAATGTGATCAACATAGTTATAATATTGTATATTATTGATTGATGAATGCACTCTACTGATACATGCATGTTAATTAGTTAAGGACGTAGCCAAGGGAGGTGCACTATAGTAGAGTTTTATGTGTATGGTGTCACTGAAGGGAATTTATTTATTTTGTTGTAGAGGAACTGCAAGCGACACAACATATTGTCTTTTGTTACCTTGGTTATATCCTATTTATAGGATATAAGCATGGTGGGACAGCTGCACTTGATAACAGACCCATAGCACGCAGTATTAAATTGATTGACATATATTATTTTGTTTGACAATTAACCAGCTGTGTGATCTGAAACACATTCCCATTTGTGTATGAGATGAGGGCACAATGATAACATTGAGATTAAGCATACCTAGACATGCCCATTGTATTCAACCAAGTTTTCTGCTGCTTGTCAGGCTTGAATAGGCTTGGAGATAAGATATTCTTTACTGTTGGTGCCCTCCTAGATACAAATCACATCCCCATGGTCAAAGTGTTCAAAGTGTGCAATTTGTTTAGTGTCATTAAATTCTAGACTATATTGTGCGCTAAATGTGACAGAGTATTTCTGAGCTGGATTTTCATATTATTCAGTCTATGAACTTTCAAGAGGTCCTCCCTAGAATTGTTCTTAGCTCCACTGAATGCTTTGACAATCATGGCCTTCTGATAGTTCAAGGGGCCTCTTCTCCATGTCTGATGCCTTTATTTCAAAGCCTTCAGTAGTGGAACAGTTACATCTTTCCCTGACAAACAGACTCTCTGGTATAGCCATTTTGGTGTGGGCACTGGGCAAGATTAGAGCTCAACACAGACAACTGATTTCCTTGAAATGGCATTCTGGTATTTGTAAATCCTATGGTCAATAGGGGAACTCCTCGGGGTCAAGTCCAAAAATCTATACATACAGATGGTTCCTCATCTGTGTAGTTGATATTATATTCATGGTCATTGCTATATCTCAAAAGATCCTCTACCATTAAGGCTTGATTCACACTGGATGTTTTTGGACGTTTTTACAGCAGCAGTTTTTGGCTTCAGACATTCTTTTTTACAGTCAATAAACTTCCCATCATGTTATCCTATGTGTCCATGCACACATAGGCTGTCATCAGTAGCTTTAAAAAATAGTGGGTTCTGAGAGAAGTTTTTCAGCTGTTTTTCAGCTTTAAATACGCTCCAACGGCAAAAAACGCTGATAAACGCCAATAAACTCTCAAAAACGCAGCTCACCAGTGTTTTTTAAAGTTTTTGATACATTGGGGGAAAAAAACGCTTAAGTTGAAAAAACGCAAAACATGCTAATAAATGCTTAAAGCTATTGCAAAAACGTTAAAAAAACATTGAAAAAGTCACTGCATAGCTACTGGCGTTTTTATAATGTTATTTTAACATCCAGTGTGCATTAGGCCTCACTTTCAGTGAACTATAAGGCTTCATGCACACTGTTTTTGGATGTTTATCAGCATGGGAGTTTATGAGCTGTTGTCTGAACGCCCTTAGGCTCCATGCAAACAGGACGCTCAAAAAAGCGTTTTGCTGTGCTGGCTTTTAGCCACATTTCTCTGCCCTATGGGAGCCCATTGATTCGAATAGAACTCGCACCAGAAGTTGTACCAGAAGAGGCAGAGAAGCGCTCTTTTGCCCCCTCTTTTGTCGCTGTCTTCTCTACTGTCTTCCCCCTCTGTTCTTCTTCTGATGCTGACTCATCGCGATCTCCCTGTGTAAGTCTGGGTTCGCTGTATGCAATGACTTTATTGGATAGAGCTGTTGTAGCGGGGATTTTCACACAGCATAAAAGGAATATGTTTATCGCTGAGGCGCCTATAAAAGCCTATATTCTATTACCAACCTAAGGTTCACAAGGAGTTAGACCTCCTGACAGGTAGACCCATAGTCGCTGGTATTGGGTCACTAAATGAACGACTGGGTCCATGTGTAGACCATCAGCTACAATCTTTGGCTGCTGGCTTACCTGGTTTCTTAGGGACACTAAACAGTTGCTGGTTGATCTACATGACTTTAAATGGCATTCTAAATATGTATGGATAACATCTGATGTGACAAGCCTATACTCGTCCATCCCTCATTCATTGGGTTTTCATACTTTCTGACACATTCCAGCAAATATTCACTTGTACCCCAGGAGTTTTATTTTGATAAGTTTGTATTACTTGTTAATACACAATTACTTTATGTTCGATGGGGACTACTTTCTTTAGAAGTGAGGGGCATCTATGGGAGCTAAGTTCTCCCCCTCTCTTGCCAATCTCTATATGGGATGGTGTGAGAGGTCCCACATTTTTGGATCAGGGTGTCCCCACCGTCTAGTTATTACGTTTTTCTGTCACTACATAGATGATTTGCTTTTTATTTGTTCTAGAGAGATTGGTAGCTTGCAGGATTGGCTTACATATGTCAATGATAGAAATCTTATTCTGCATTTTACAGGATCTATGGACTCTATAGGTCCATTAAGTTCCTAGATGTCACTTTAACAGGTAAGGATGACAGGGTAGTTATTAATTTGTATAGGAAGCCATCTGCTGGCAACTCTCTTTTGAGAGGTGATTCTGGCCATCCTAAGCATACCATTTAAAGTGTACCAGTGGGACAATTTTTGAGATTGAAACGGATCTGCAGCAATGATGTAGACTTTAAAAGCGAATCAGAGCACATGAGACAGAGCTATTCTTAATTGAGCTATCAGTATCGCTAGCAATACCACTAGGAGTGGTTTGTTACAAGATAACAAGTAGAGCGATTCTACTGTTGCAACCCCAGAGTTGCATGATTTAGAGTGTGACTTTGACTGCAACATTAATCCAATTTTACACCTTCTGGATCGTGGTTGCATTAAAGGTTGCCTCAGAGTACAAGTCGCACTAGTGGAAACAGTACCTAAAGATTATGGGCCAGATTAACGTTCCGGCCGCATCGGTGTAGCGTATGCCATTTACACTACGCTGCCGCAACTTAAATGAGCAAGTGCCGTATTCTCAAAGCACTTGCTCCGTAAGTTGCGGCGGCGTAGTGTAAATGGCCCGGCGTATCCCCGCGTAAATGAAAGGGGGCAACTTGTATTTAAATTAAGCGTGCCCCCGCGTCGATCGAACTGCGCATGCGCCGGCCGGGGAAAAAGCCCAGTGCGCATGCTCCAGCTCACGTCGGAAAACTTTGTTGAAACCGACGTGAAAACGACGTGATCGTCACTTACGCAATGCCCTATTCGCGAACGACTTAGTAAAACGACGTAAACGACGGAAAAAGACGACGATGTCCCGACGCCATACTTAACATGGCATACGACGGAACTTCGTAAACTTACCCCTCATATAGCAGGGGTAAGTTTACGCTTACGGAAACAACGTAAACGGCGACGAGGCGGCGCAAAAGCGTTCGGGAATTGGCGTATCAGGCTCATTTGCATAGGCAAATGAGAAAACGACGTAAAAGCCACCTAGCGGCCGGCATAACATTACACTTAAGATCCGACGGTGTAAGTGACTTACGCCAGTCGGATCTTAGTGTAAAACTGGCGTATCTTGTTTTGTGAATTCAAAAAAGTGATACGCCGGCGGGATTTTCGAATTACGCCGGTGTATCTGCAGATACACCGGCGTAATTCTTTTGTGAATCTGGCCCTATATTACATCCAGATTTTCAAGTCTGCACCATGCAGTGTAATGTGAATCTCACATTATACTGTGTGGTATAGTGTGACGTTCTCTTTTGGTGGCATGGTCACCACAATGTCAGTTTAGGTTTTGGTCTATGTATATATTAAACCACACACATTTTAGTATTTTTATGTTTCAATCGTTTTTATTAAAGAATTTTCCATACAAGGATACAGAAAAATAATCTTAACTTTTCATTGTATAATAGTAATCCAACACATTGGGATCATAAAATCACAGTCCTGTTAAATACATTAAGAAAACAATAAACAAAGAAAAAAGTGCACAAGCGGGCCAGGGCCTATCAGTGCACTAATAAGGCTTAATTTGGCCTATTACTTCCAGGACCCACATCCAACAAAGAGTCCCAGCCCCCATAGGATGCCCGCCCATCCATAAGGGCCACCCCTTATCAAAACAACAGGGGGGAGAAAGGCCCCCAGGCCGCACAGGCCCCCAACCGGCCAGCACAAACTGACAATGATCATTCAGAAGTATACAAAATAAAGAAAGAGAAGTATAAGAAAGAGAGCAGAGGGATGAAATGAAAGTCAAAGAAAGGCAGAGAAAAGAATGGAGAGGAACGGAGAGAGGGGGGGGGGGGAACAAAGGAGTCCCGGCTCAGCACCCTCGCGTACCCACTGCAGTTAAGCTAAATAGTGATCCTCTTGGGATCATTTGTTAAGTATTTAATCCATGGATCCCACACTCTGTGAAATTGTTTCATTTTGTCCTGCATTAATGCTGTTAATTTTTTATTCAACATCAACCAGGTGAGTTTACCTTTAAGCTGTTCGAATGGGAGAGCAGCAGACCTGATATGCTGCAGGCAGAGGCTGCAGACCACAATCGTCCTGTTAATAGCAGATACATTAAATAAAGGCACACACTACAAAGTTCTTACAATGTGCTGCTTACTCAAGTGCTTGTGTACTGTACTGATACTAACCAATTTCTGCAAAACACGTACCTGACGTCTACAATTTGAAAAGTTTGGGAATAATTAGAGATAGAAGGATGGGAGAGGGGATTCAATGAATATGGGATTGTTTTGATACACTTGGCTGTGACATTTTATAAAACTTTAAGAAAATGCTGTGTACCTTGATAAAAAAAAGAGGTACGGCAAATATAGTATCAAATTGCTGTGCCTATTTTGTATAGCTTTTACTTTTAGATCTGTTGGGGCTCCCACCAGTCAATTTATGCCAGTTACAAATTGTTAAAGAAATCAGGTGCAACATCTATAGCTACAAAAAAAAATGTCCTAGTTAGAACAATGAATCAGGTTTGGACACTGCTACTGTTATGTTAAAGACAAGCAATAACATAAAAATAAATGTAACTTGCTTGAGGAAAGGATGATGGCCCCTGGAAGCCGCACATCTGGGTGTTCTGTTGAGATGAGTGGAATGACAACCTCAGCCTGGACTCCGACCAGGCCACGCCCCCAACATGTTTTGCTCTCCCCCCGGAGCTTAGTCATGGGGATCCCCCATGATTAAGCTCTGGGGGCGGAGCAAAATGCATTAGGGACTTGGCCTGGTTGGAGTCCAGGCTGAGGTTGCCACTCCACTCATCTCAACAGAACACCTAGATGTGTGGCTTCCATGGCCTATCATCCCTTCCTCAAGCTACCATAGGAGCAAGGACAGGCTTCATCCTTTGCCAGCACTCTAGCAAAGCGGCACACAAACATTTTGCAGGTCACAAATAATGTGATGCCAGCAAGTGGTGTCACTGTTGACCATGGGGATTGCACTGTTCTGTAACACCACATACAGCTTAGAGGCATCTCCCAAGCTTGTAATTGAAAGGATTGGTGTTTTTCCCATGTTGTCCTTGAAGTTGCATAAAAAAGGGGAACCCTGCACCCCTGGTTGGATGATCATTGTGACTCAAGGAATAACTTATGCTTTAATATAATCTGTTGCAATTTATTAAGAAGTTGGTGCATTATTCTAATTTCGTGCATACATTTAGGCTACTTTCACACTGGGGTGCCAGAGCGGTAAATCGCTGCTATTTTTAGCGGCGATTTACTGTCATTTTTGCAGCGCTTTTGGGGCGCTAGTGGGGCGCTTTATAACCCCCGCTAGTGGCGCATTGCCGGCAGTTTGGAGGCGCTGCCCATTGATTTCAATGGGCAGGGGCGCCTCAAAGATGCGGCTGGCAGAACTTCTTGGAGCGTCCTGCCAGTGCACAAGCGCATCGCTCCATTGTGAAAGCCCTCGGGCTTTCACACTGGAGTGAATGCAGTGGCTCTTTCAGCGCTATTTTTAGCGCTATAGTGCCTGCAAAGCGCCTGAGTGTGAAAGTAGCCTAAAAAAAGGAAGACCCTCTCTCTCTGAACGGTAAACATTTGTTTTTGCTCACCATGTGCTTAGTTTGACAGTCCCTTCCTTATAAGCCTTGAAAATAGCCAGAATTGATTTTCAAAATTGGCCGCACATTAATTTCAATAGGGTTCAGATGAAAGTTTTGTTGTTCAGTTTACATAACATAATCTACTGTATATTTAAATATATACATGACCCCTAACAATGCAAATGTTTTTTTGGTCAACATTACAAAATTGTTTTGTTGCCTTAAAATATTACAAATTTGAAACCCCAAATTTACTTAGGTATGCAAAAAGTATAATTATTTATGTAATAGTAATTTTTAGAGATTTTTTTTTTATGTTTTGTCATTTTCCTATGAAGTCTAATAAAAATTATATTTTTTATGCTCTTTTTAGAAAAAGAGATTTATAAATAGATACAAGGCAGTTTCAGAATGAAATCATAAAGTAATAATAATAATAATAATAATAATAATAACAACATGATTGCATTTTTTTTATTATTCAGCCGGTCTTTTTTATGCTAAAGGCAATTGCAATAGGAAACAAAAATACCCCTGAGTATTGTGGGATGGAAACCAAAACGGGTTTAAAAGCCGCACTAAGTCAATTTGTGGTTTACACCAGGTAAAAAAAATCCTGTAGCCAAGTCTATTGTATTAACTCGCTGTGGTAGAATGGAAAGGATCTTCCAAATCTTTAATATGAAAAGCCAAGAAGTGTGGTTTATGCAAGGAAATGATCTTACTCTGCAGAAAAAAAAAATTATCTGTTTCTACATTAGTGGTCAGATCAAGTAAACCTTTCAGGAAGTGTTGGGACTTGCCTAATATTTGAGAAATGCTCATGTTATTATTTATTACATAACTAAATTGTCAAGTGTTGCAGTAAGTACACAGACATGATTTGGTAAAGTATTTGTTTAAATAGTGAAGTGTAATGTGAGGAAAGACGAGACTACAGTGGGCTGCATAGTGAAAACACTTTGCACCTCTTTGGTATTTTCAATGATGTGGTACAATCCATGTATTATAAATGCTGTTTCTTTATGTCTCCTTGATGCATATACAGGTACACTGAGCACTAGCAAGTTGTTAACCGGGAACAGGCAAGGGTCACTACATCAAATCCTTCTTTGTCCCCAGGGTTTAAAGACTTATTCTGGATTAGCATTTACATGTGAATCTTATCAGATGTTCCAACTGGAGCACAGATAACAAATTATGAAAAATACTCAAAACAATCAATGCAATGTGAAATTTGATATTAATCAGTAAACATATGCCTCTTGGAGGTCACTGAAAGTTTTCAAAGACTGGTTGGAGGTGAGATTGTATAGGGTGGTAATTCCATATGTATGCCAGTGTAGGATTGTAAGGTTAGATATTTGTCCAGACAATACTCTTAGGCCGCGTACACACGGAGGGACATATCCAATGGAAACGGTCCTCGGACTGTTTCCATCGGATATGTCCGCCGGGCTATTTTGGTCCGATGGCGTGTACACACTATCGGATCAAAATCCCCGCCGGCAGACAGAGCGGTGACGTGGCGGTACGACGCTTGTGCGGGAGGATATGCTGGTGAGTGTACTGACCAGCGGACATATCCGATGGACATGTCCCCGGCGGACAAATTTTAAAGCATGTTTTAAAATGTGTTCGCCGGACAGACATGTCCGCTAGCCCATACACACGATCGGATTTGTCCGCTGAACTGGTCCGTCGGACCAGTTTCAGCGGACAAATTTGATCGTGTGTACGCGGCCTTAGAGGTATAGAGTGAGTATGAAAGGGTTCGTTAGGTGGTGTGTTGTGAGTATACTTCCTCCAGGCTAGGAATGATGCTCTAAGGATCTGACTTTAAGTCGTCTCAAGTCATCCCAAGTTGCGCTGTCCAGAAAAGCAATGTAAGTGAATGGGAGCGGTGTTAATACACACTACTTAAGTCGTTCCGACTTCAGAAAAGGTTCCTGTACGACTTCAATCAGACTTCTAGGCGATTTGTACCCATTGATTTTTTTATTTTTTTTAAGTGTATTTTTTGTGCGTGAACTCGAGAGAGAGGAGCCGGACTGCAGGAGTTGGGAGTAGGCAGACCCTCCCCCCCCGGAGGCAATCGCCATCCTTCTCCATGCCCCTGGTGGCAATGGCGGGTGTGAGGGGGGCCTCCCACTCACCCCGCCCTACCTGCTCCTCTTGTGGGAGCCCAACTGGGGCCCAACGGGACCCCAATGGGGCAGAGGGACTCCCCCTATGAGGGAGTGAGGGGGCCTAGCCCACCCAGCCAGCCCCGTAGGTCCTTCGCCTCTCTTTATTTTAGGAGACCGCATGGCCAAAGTGCGTGTGTTAAACCAATTTTGTGTGCGTGCAAGTGTGGTTTTTGTGGGGGGGGGGGGGTGGGCGTACTAGGCACAGGCGTGCTGAAAGTCGTGCTGGAAGTCGTGTCGCCCTAGTGTGAACCGACTCTAACTCAGGGGTCTCCAAACTTTTTTTTAACAAAGGGCCAGTTTACTGTCCTTCAAGTGCTGGACTGTGGCAGGTGGGATTAGAAAATGTCTTGGCGTCAGTGGGAGTACACAACTCCCCATGATTGGTATTAGGGGGAGTAATAGTGCTCCTTCATTAGTATCAATGGGAGGAATAGTGCCCCATCATTACTATCAGTGGTAGCAATAGTGTCCCATTGTTGGTATCAATAGGAGGAATAGCGCTCCATCATTGGTATCAGTAGTAGTGATAGTGCTCCATCATTGGTATCAGTAGTAGTAATAGTGCCCCATCAATGGAGTCAATAGTGGTATCCAATGGTATCAATGGGATTAATAGTACCCCATCCATGGTATCAAAGGGAGCAATAGGGCCCTATGATTGGTGCCAGTGCTAGTAATAGTGCCCCATTATTGGTTGCTGACAGTGGGAAGAATAATGCCCCAAGAGCCAGGTAAAAGCAAGCAAAGGGCCGCATCTGGCCCCTGGGCCGCAGTTTGGAGACCACTGCTCTAACTGATGGGGAAAGGGGTGTTGTAGATAGAGGGGCACCGGCAGTAGTAAGTAGGAGGTTATCTAGTAAATTAGTAGTTGTGAAAGGTGAGTGATATATGGTGAGTGCATCTGGGTGGTTTGTTGTCCCAAATGAATTTTGTGAGAGGAAAGAAGCTATTCTTAAGCTGGTAAGATGGCTCAGCGGGCTAATGCTCCGTTGCAGCAATCTGTGATCACCTGAGCCCTCAGGGTTGCAAGTTTGATCCCGGCAGGGTCCACTCAGCCTTCAATCCTCCCGAGGTCGGTAAAATGAGTACCATTGATTTGGGTAATAGTGACTATGTTACTATATAAGCGCCTCGAGACCCGATGAGCTACAGCTTCGGCTGTGGCTTCAAAAGCTTGCCTGGCAAGAAGCTTGCCTGGCTTCAGAAGCTTGCCTGGCAGGTTAGGGTAAGACAGCGCTATATAAGACTTGCATTATTATTATTATTATTCTTCCCAATTTAGACAGGCCATAAATTTGCATCTGGTTAAGTAGTTAAGGGAGTTGTTTTTGGAAGGCTTGGTAGTTTAGATTATAGAGTTGGTTTCCCAGGTATAAGGTAAATTTTGTTGCAGGAGAGATTGTTGTCTGGGTGGGAGTTGCAGAAGAAGAATCAAGGATTTGGTGGAGTTAAGTTTGTAAAAAGGACACTGAGCTATATTGATGGAGAATTTCCTAAATCGCTGGTAAGGAGAGGATTGGATTGGAGATCATAAGGATGACGTCATCAGCAAAAAGGCTAATCTTATTGTCTACGAGGGTCATTCTAATATTAGATGCTAGGGGCTCCATCTAGAGGGGAGAGAGGGCAGCTTTGGTGGGTGCTGTTGGGAATCCCGAAACGTTTGGACAATGTCCCTTCAGTCAGTACTCTAGCCGTGGGGTTGGAGCATAAGGAAAGTATTGCTGCTTGGGCCTTTGAGATTTCATACTTCTGTCTGTGCCTCTGTTGCATGGGGGAGCAGGGATCAGCAGGAAAGGAAGTGGGGATACATCTCTTTAACTACACCCCAGATAGCAGTAAAAAAAAAACAGACAGACCTTTTAATTCTTCCAGACAATATCCAAAACTAGAAAAAAAAATGTTTTTGACTTCAAACATACTTTAACCACTTGTCGACCACGTTATAGCCAAATGATGACTACAGCATGGCCGGCTAGTTCTAGGACGCCTTCATATGATGATGTCCCATGATTGCGGGTGGCGCGGTCTCTGATAGCAGTGTCCTCCAGACACTGCTGATCACAGATTGAGGTAAAGAGTAATCAGCGGCTCTTTACCATGTGATCAGCTGTGTCCAATCACAACTGATCACATATTTAAACAGAAGCCAGTTATCAGCACTCTTTTCCTCATGCTGACAGCATGAGGAGAGGAGAAGAGAGCCGATAACTGGCTCGTGTAAAGGGGACATGTACACTGATAATTAGGGCACTAATCAGTGTCCTGCTTGTCAGTCCAGTGCCAACCAGTGCTGCCAATCTGTGCTCACAAGTGCTGCCAATCAGTGCCCACCAGTGCTGCCAATCAGTGCCCACCAGTGCCTTCTCATCGTTGTCACCTGTCGGTGCAGCACACCAGTGCCCATCAGTGTCGCATATCAGTGCCAATCAATGCCATCTATCAGTGCCTGCTCATCAGTGCCATCCATTGCAGACTACCAGTGCCCATCAATGCCCATGAGTGCCTCATCAATCAGTGCCCATCAGTGCAGCCTATCTATGCCCATCAGTGCAGCAAGTTTTTATAACAAACTATGAAATGTTTTTGTTCCCGAATTTTTTTGTCTTTAAAGAAAAACTGTGGTGATTAAATACAAACCAATAGAAAGCTTTATTTGAGTGAAAAAAATCATACACATGTTGTTTGGGTACAGTGTTGCATGACCATGCAATTGTCATTTAAAGTGCGACAGTGCTGAGGGCTGAAAATTGGCCTGGGCAGTAAGGGGGTAACACTCCCAGTAGGCAAGTGGTTAAATAAGTATTTGAATGCTGAAAGTACCATGATTGTAGTTAGATATTTCAGGAAAAAGTTATCAAAGAGCCAAGGTTTGCGTGATGAAAATAAAGTGTTGGATTGTATTCTGTGATAAAACAGTGCCCTGTACTCAAGCAGGCCTTTCTCAGCTTGCTAAGTCCCCAAACTTGCTCTGGTTTTAGCAGTTTTGTTTTAACATCCATCGGACAGCTATTCAGTTTATAGCCATTCACTGTACTCCAAACAATGCAGAGTGACCTAAATGTACACTTCATACACGAGGGACATACAGGCTACAGGAATTTACAACATGAAAAGATTTCATCCAAGAATAAAACAATAACAGTTATTATTTTATTCAATTCCTTTGAGCACTGTGCATGACTAATTCTACAAGACAACATTGTCAGTTTATAAAAAAATAAAAATCATTATCCACAATTAAAACAATAAAGGTGTTAAACATGTAATACTTCATTAACCAATACCCTTTAAAAATAAATATGATTCAGTTTAACTGATATTTCTGTGGTAGCTGTATAGCTATAATTAGTCAATTCGCCAAGCACCAGGTATTTTAAGCTAGCTTAATGAACAATGTGGCAAAGCAATGGTAATTCCCAGGCTCCCTGAAGTCCACAGCTTAATGTCTTTGCACAAGTTAATTCATGTCTCCAAACACTGATTATTTATTTGCTCTCACCTATAGTTATGTTGAAATGACCATAATTATAAAAAAAACGGGCATTTGTTTAACGGAGTATATTTTTCGGTCACAGATATTTACATAGTTATTAATGATCATACAAAATGCTGGTGCCACTATTATCTTTTTCTAAAAAAAATTACATACAATTGCACTCTGCCCAGCTGTTCTCACCTAGCTGTTGGGACCGTGAGAGAAACATTTTTTATCTCGGGTGAAACAGATTCCGGCAATAATATTATTAATGTAAGGGCATTTGTAGATGCTGTATTGTATATTCTAACACATTTTATTTAGTGTATGTAAAACCTTAGCCTATTTTTTCAATATGTTTTTAACTATTGTGATATTGGGGAAGTTTAGGAAGTGCTAAACCCTAAAGAAAACATTTATTATTTTGCAGCTTACCAGTTCTTATGCCGCGTACACACAATCAGTTCGTCTGATAAAAACGGTCTGATGGACCGTTTTTATCAGACGAACCAATCATGTGTGGGCCCCATCGGTTTTTTATCCATTAGTCAAAAAACTAGGAACTTGTTTTAAAATTATCTGATGGTTAAAAAAACGATAGAAAAAATGATTGTCTGTGGGTATGTCCGTCGGTTAAAAATCCATCAATGCTTAGATTCAAGTCGACGCATGCTCGGAAGCATTGAACTTCATTTTTCTCAGCACGTCGTTGTGTTTTACGTCACCGCGTTCTGACACGATCGTTTTTTTAACCGATGGTGTGTAGGCATGACCGATGAAAGTCAGCTTCATCAGATATCTGATGAAAAAATCCATCAGACCGTTTTCATCGGATGAACTGTGTACAGGGCATTAGATGGTGGCGGTTGTTCCATGAGTTACTTTTTTTAAAGTGTATATATGAAGGATAACTGCACCAACCCTAAACCTATACCTTGTGTTTAAACAATTCTATCATACAATTCATGTGACTACAAAATTGGGTGAATACATAAAAAAAATATATAAGAAAATAAAATGTATAAAGAATAAAAAATATAGACTTACTGGCCAGATCACCATGTGAAAATAAAGAAAAGAAAGCCTTAAAAAACAAAACAAAAAAACTGTGAATGTTTAAATATAGGGTCTGCTGTGGTTCTAGATTCCCTTCAGCTCTGTGGTCATGTGTGGTCAGTTCTCCCAGCTCTTCAGGCTCTCTCAGTCTTCTCAGATCTCTACTGTAGTTTTTCTCAGTACTCTGGACACACCCAATTGTCTTGACATTCTCAGTCCTCTAGACCAGATATTTTCAACCAAAGTTCCATGGAAACCCAAGGGTTCCTCCAGTGGTGGCTAGCGTTTTTTTTGAGCTGTGGCTAACTGACCTCCCATGTGTTGGCATCTGCATTGTTGCAGTGTCGTAGCCAGGATTGTAAGGGGCACATTCTGACCATCACTATAAGGAGAGCATTTCCATTTACCACCACCAATGTAAGTGACATTTTCACAAAGACTATCAATGGACTAATCTCAGCAGGGGTTTCCTGTCCCTGAGACCTGAAAATTATTGCAAGGGATATTTCTTTTGGGTAAAAAAGTTAAGAAATCTTGTTCTAGGCATAGAACCTTCTGACTCCAGCATGGAGTACGGTCTTCTAAGTAGAACACACTTGACAGGAGCCCTGACCTTCATTTAGGCTTTTGATTATAAGGGCTGTGTTCATCTGTGTACACACACCTGCTGATCTCTGGCAAGACATGGATGCTGGGTTAAAGCTTTCATCCCACCAAAGACTCTTTGAAGCCTTTGGTCTCTGGATTACACCTTTCTCCACTCAAATTCAATATTCTGGAACCCTGAACCCTCCACTTGTGTGAACCCTATTACACCTTTGTCTACTTTTACACAGTTGCAGGGCCTTGCACTGTCACACTATATACCTGCCATCAACAGCCCTTCCTGTTGCAGCTCACAACAGTAACCCTTGCAAGTAGTAGCAGTCTGTCCTGAAAGTTCATTCAGTTGTGGTTTTGGCTGTATGGACATGATATGCAGCCAAATGGAGGTTCCTCATGCATCACATCAATGTTAAGGAAATAAAATCAACTATTGGATAATTTCCCGATGGGAAGGCCCCTGACCATGATAGAACCCCCATGGAGTTTTATCGCCCCCCCCCCCCATCAAGTTGTTCATTCTATGCATTAATATAAAACTTCTGTGTGCAGAACCCCCCTCAGCCCCCTGATACTTACCCTAGCTCCATGTCCTCACACGAGAGCCCCAGCTGTCTGAGACTCTTCCTCCTGATTTGCTTAGACACACAGCAGGTGTCATTGGCTCCCACTGCTGTTAATCAAAGTCAGTGAACCAATGAGGTGAGAGAGGGGATGAGGCCTGTCTGAATGGACACACAAAGCAGTGGCTCGGCGCAGATGCCCCCATAGCAAGCTGCTTGCTATGGGGGCACTCGAAAGGAGAAAGGGGCCAGGAGTGCTGGTGAGGGGCTCAAAAAGAGGAGGATCTGGGCTGCTCTATGCAAACCCACTGCACAGAGCAGGTAAGTATAACATAATTGTCATTTTTAAACAATAAAAAACACTTTTGTTCACTTTGATTGAACAAGTTGAAGTTAGAAGCTGATTGTTTACTATACACAGATGCACCAGATGTGCAACCCCCTCTATGAAAGAGGCCCATATTATCTTAATGAATAAACAACCAAAAGACTCATTCCTCTTTGTGTCTTCATGCAACAAAATTACCAGCGCTCTTAAGATTGGTTATAAGTAGACCATTAAGCCATAGGACCATATTGCCAGGTATATGCAACATAGGCCAGGTGTCAAGGCCAACCAGCATGTTTATTGTTCATAATGTCAGAATTAAAAACAATGTTGGTCTATACCATACCCTGCTGGGAACACCTCTGTTCACTTGATACTGGACCGTGTGGAGATTAACCCATCTACACCTACATACTCCCAGCATTGTATCGAATAAACAAACATTGGCCCAGATTCACAGAGTCATTACGCCTGTCTAACTGGTGTTAGACTGGAGTAATTTCCAATTACGCGCGTTTTCTAGCTAGTTGAAAACCTCAAACCATGAATAGACGGCTGCGGGCTTCAATTCGACTGGATTACGTGTTTATACGCCTTCGGATCTACGCTGCAATAAAATTGCGGCCACTGGGTGGACTTCCCGTCGTTTTCCGCGTCTGGGTATGCAAATGAGCTTTTGCCGGCGATCCCCGAAATTACGATCTTCATTCGCAATCTCTTACGGCACCTTTAGTCATCTTTTTTTTGCGTAACACTATACCAGCTTTTTGCTGCTCTAATATTAGACAGCCCATGTTAAGTATGGCCGTCGTTCCCACGTCGAATTTCTACGTTTTCCGACGTCTTTTATTTTTTTTGACGTACGTCGTCCGGGAATAGGAATGTTCGTAAACGACACTACTCAAACAACGAATGACGTAACGACGTGATTTCGCGCAATGCACGGCGGGAAATTTCTGAACGGAGCATGCGCAGTTCGATCGCTTAATTTAAATGCTTCACGCCCCCTAATCTCGTATTTTGATTACGCGGCGAGAAATAGACTACGCCGCCGTAGCGTACGGGCAAAAATCTACCAGAATTCGGTGTAGAGCCTGGTAAAATACGGCAGCGTAGAGTATTTCAATTACGCAGTGCAATATTAAGTGTATGTGAATCTGGCCCATTGTGTTTTCTGTGTGTCTTAAAGACCCATTGCCCTTTTGAACTAAAAACTTCTAAATACCAAATATGGCTAATTAATTCATAATTTTATAGATTCAGACCAAACAGGATTTAACCCTCACAAATCTACTGACATAAATATTCATAAATTATTCATCTAATCCAATCTAAACTAATACTAGGGTCAATGCTTCACTAGACATAGAGAGAGCTTTTGACACTGTGGACTTGCTTTATCTATGGGAAGTACTGAAGAAAATGGGTTTTCCGTCCGAAAATCCGTTTTTTTCGTTATAGTTTTAACAAATGATAACGAAAGCGCAAGAAACGTAAACCGAAAGATCTGACTTAAAAAAATGCTTTATTTTAGTTGCGGTAAAAATTTGATATAGAGAGATTCGACATTATAGGGAAAAGATTCGACATCATAGAGAAAAGATTCGACATTATAGAGAAAAGATTTGACATTATAGAGAAAAGATTCAACACTATAGAAATAATAGATTCGACATTACAGAGAATAGATTTCGATTTATGAGAAAATAGATTCGACATTATAGAGAATAGATTCGACATTATTACTAGTCATACAACATTAGAATTCTTGTAGGTGGAATATTCGAACGGAAATGTAGGATTCGACGTAAAGATTCTACGTTCCGTCGAATATTCTTTTGACCCCTCGACATAAACCAAAAATATTCGACGTTCCGTCGAATATTCTTTTGACCATTCGACAGAAACCAAGTATTACTGGATTTTCGGACGAAAGCTATTCCCCAACGAAAAACAAAATAAATCAAAACGATTTTCGGGAGTAACTAAATAAATTTATTTTCCAAACGAAAACGAAAAAACAAAACTAAATATTCCAGTCTGCACATGTCTATTAACCATGAGGCAGTAAATCTTGCACCTAGTGACTTACAGCTGTAGCGGGTATACTTAGCTTTGGCCATACTTTTCTTTTTACCTATCCAAAACAAACTCAGAAGATTAGTGGTCAATGTCATTTTAAAATACTTCACCCTCATCATTGCAGATCACCTTTCTTTGCTGCAATCGATGTCTCCTCTCCATACCTGCACCAATCTCCCTACCTCCATTGTGAAAGGAAAGGGAGGGCTTCAATGTGAACAGTAGTACTGTTTACATTTTTGATTACTGTGGTTGACCATCACAGTCATTAAAAGGCATAGAGCCACTCTGATTGGCTTTGTGTCTTTAGACTATGATCTCTGCTGTTTTAACAAGGGCATGACCATAGGCATTGTGTGTGTTCTGGTCATGTGCCCAGCAGTAAACAAAATAATGTTTTAAAAGATCCATTCTAAATAACTGAAATGTTTGGATTACATGGTGACCCAGGAGTTTAAGAAGGTGTTTCCCTATTTTTTATTTATTAACACTGTACAGGTCAATCATCCCCGGCTTTATTCCACCCAGCTGAAAAACAACTTGGGTATAATGTTCAACTCCCTATATATCCTGAGAGCTTTTGCTTGAAATGTCAAAGTGTCCATAGAGGTAACAGTAGTCACCTAGTTCTGCTGAGATCAGCAGGATCATTTACTATTATCTAATGTCTTTGGCTTATTAGAAACAATATAATTATGTTCAGTTTGTAAACCTTTACTTATGTCCTGAAAAATAACAACGGTCTTAATTGTGTCAATTGTAAGCCCTGTTTCTCTTGGGGCTAAACATTTGGTAAATGTTGTAATCATATTACTACAAAATGAGTTACCAGATACACCACCTCATTTGCTTTGAACCTCAACTACTCTATATTGTCATTTTCAAGCCATGAACTTGAATTTTTTTGCAATTATTTAACTGGATGTAAATATTTGGAGACAGTTTCTGCTAACAGATCATGCCTTTAGGAGCAATAAAAATATTCTTGGCTCCAGTTTGCACTCACATTAATCAAGTATGTAATTTTACACCTCCTTACTCCATGTTTACATATTTTATAACATGCCTTCCTCTAATGTGTACTGGTTTTAAGATGGCCCATTTTCAGAAAAAAATGCTTAGAATGCATGAGCTTTTATGATGGAAATCTGAAATAATACAACATTTTCTGAAAACATTATATCACATCATAGAATACAGGCTGATGTCACTTCCTCTTAATAAGGGCTTACAGTTCTTTAGTGGCAACTTTTTTGGTGGTGAGGGAACAGAACCTCTAATGCCTCGTACACACAACCAGTTTTCCCGTCGGGAAAACTGCCATGACAGTTTTGGCTGGGAAAACTCGCTGTGTGTATGTCCCATGGCAGTTTTCCCGACCGGTCTTTATTTCTGCCGCGATTGCCGGCGTTTTTTTTCCCAGCAGTTTTCCTATTGGAAAAACTGCGATGGAGCATACACACGGGCGGGTTTCCCAGCCCAGTCCAGCTCTCATGGCAGTTTTCCTGCCAGGAAAACCAGCCGTGTGTAGGGGTCAAAAGCTTCCGAGCCGGTTCTTGGCTTTCCCCTCGGGTTTCCCGGTGGTAAAAAGTCCGCTGGGAAACCCGTACGTGTGTACGGGGCATGAGAGGTTTTTATTGCTGTCTCTGTCAATGTTAAATTTGGTTTTGGTGGCCACTGAAGGCAAGGAAAATATTGCTTTGTCACCAGAAAAGGTATAGAAGGAAAAATTACATTAAGGACATTCATTCTGGTGACAACTGTCTGAGAGGTAATTTCCCTTTTTTTTTTTTTTACAGAGAACATCTATTATCAATTAAATACAGTTGTAAACACACACAGGGAACACACAAATCCTACAGCGCCCCCTTGTGGTTAACTCCCAAACTGCAACTGTCATTTTCACAGTAAACAATGCAATTTAAATGCATTTTTTGCTGTGAAAATTACAATTGTCCCAAAAATGTGTCAAAATTGTCTGAAGTGTCCGCCATAATGTCGCAATCATGAAAAAAATCGCTGATCGCCGCTATTAGTAGTAAAAATAAATAAAAAATAAAAATGCAATAAAACTATCCCTTATTTTGTAAACGCTATAAATTTTGCGAAAACCAACCGATAAACGCTTATTGCAATTTTTTTTACCAAAAATAGGTAGAAGAATACGTATCAGCCTAAACTGAGGAAAAAATAAATGTTTAGGGGGATATTTATTATAGCAAAAAGTAAAAAATGTTGCATTTTTTTCAAAATTGTCACTCTATTTTTGTTTATAGCGCAAAAAATAAAAACCGCAGAGGTGATCGAATACCACCAAAAGGAAGCTCTATTTGTGGGGAAAAAAGGACGCCAATTTTGTTTGGGAGTCACGTCGCACGACCGCGAAATTGTCAGTTAAAACGACGCAGTGCCGAATCCCAAAAAGGGGCAAGGTCCTTTACCTGCATTTTGGTCTGGGCCTTAAGTGGTTAAAAACAAAGTGTGAGTTTATTGTCAGACAGTTGGCATTAGAGCTGCATGATTCTGGGAAAAATGAGAATCGCGATTCCTTTGCATAAAATGAAGATCACGATTCTCTCACGATTCTCTCACGATTCTCTCACGATTCTCTCACGATTCTCTCACGATTCTCAAAAAATGTATTTATTTAAAGTTATTTTCAACACAAAACTGAGCTTATGTGCTTAAATACAGTATATGTAAATCTGACGGACTGTTTACATGTTAAATTTTAAAAGCCGCTGCAAACCTGCTGACCTTATATACTTGCTAATGTGAAAGAACAGCTTTGATTTTCACTTTTAACTAAATTTGAAAATCAGAGGTGTTCTGTCACATTAGCAAGCATGTAAGGTTAGCTCCTGCTTTTAAAATTTAACATGTAAACAGTCCGTCAGAGTTACATATTATGGGGTAGATTCACGTGCCTCGGCGCATCTTTATGCGGGCGTAGCGTATCTTCTTTACACTACGCTGGCGCATTGTTGAGAGGCAAGCATGGAATTCACAAGGCAAATGCTCCCAATGTTGCGCCGGCGTAGAGTATATTAGTCGGCGTAAGCCGACGTAAGTCAAAGTAGGTGGAAGTGGGCTGGAAGTGGGCGTGTAACATTTAAATGAAGCGTGACCCCATGCAAATGATGGGCTGAGCTTCAAACAAGTACTAAAAACGAACGGCGCATGCATCGTATCTTGGACACATCCCAGTGCGTCGAAATAACTGCCTAAGATACGTCAAAACACTGCCTAAGACGTGAACGTAACCTACGCACAGCCCTATTCATGTACTGAGTAAATGGCGTAAAAATCTACAGCGTTTGTTCCCTGGTCCATACCTTTGCATGGGTTGCGCCTCCTATATGGGGAATAACTTTACGCCGGACAAAACCCTTACGCAAATCGCTTAAAGCATGTGCCAGTACCAGCGTGAAGTAATCAGAATTACAGCCCGGAAGTTTAATTCGAGTGCAAGGATGATTGTAAAGTGCTCTAAACCCGTGGACAAAGGCCCCAGAGAAACCAAATTTAGCAAGGGTCAGTTCAAGATATGGCTATAACACACTATCGAAAGCCTTATGGATATCCAGGCTAAGAAGAAGTACCCTTTGAGCGTGAATATCAGCATCTGAAATGACATTGGAGGCAAGCCTGATGTTATCCGTGATCTGTCTAGTTGGGATAAAGACTGCCTGATCAGGGGAGATTAGGGAGGTAATTATCCTAGAGATTCGGTCGGCCAGAATACGGCCAAAGATCTTCAGATCAGTATTTGCATCGTAAATCAATGGGAGTTCCAAATGCGTCCAGCGTAAATATGCGCCCACTCTACGCCGGCGTAGGAAGGTTACGTCGGTCGGATGAAGTGAGTTTTTTGGCGTATCTTAGTTCTATGGGTACGGCGCACATGAATGAATGAAAAACTTATATAGCGCGACACATGCGAACTGAATCGCTTCTGGGCGCTCATTGTTTCTGTCTCTCTTGACATCAAAAGAGCAGAGTTTTTATCTGTCTTCTGAAGGTCAGGTGGTTTTCCTCTAACCGAATGCTGGTTGGTAAAGCGTTCCATAGTCTGGGACCTTGGAAAGCAAACCTTCTTTCTCCTTTGGACTTGAATCTGGCTTTGGGTACCTTGACCAAATTTTGGTCGGTGGATCGCAGAACGCGATTGGAATTGTGAGCTTCTATTTTTTCGCAAAGATATTGCGGGGCATTCCCATGGATGCACTTATGAATCAGACAGAATGCTTTAAAAGCAATTCTGTCTTTTACTGGCAACCAATGAAGGGATCTTAGTGACGGTGAGATTGACTCCCAGGGTTTTTTCCCAGTCACAAGTTTGGCGGCCGTATTTTGAACGACCTGCAGACGAGCGATTTGGTAATTGGGGAGTCCGAGGTAAAGGGCATTTGCATAGTCCAGTCTGGAGTTCACAATTGTTCCCACCACGACTGCTACGTCTTCTTTGGGAATAAATGGAATAAGTCTCCGTAGTAGGCGCAGCAGATGGTGAGATCCGCTGACTACTGACCCTATTTGTGCGTCCATTGTCATGTAGGTGTCAAAGATGACCCCAAGACTTTTGACTTTGGAGCTCGGGGTGATGATCTGGCCAAAAATGGGCGGAGGTGTCCAGGTTGTTGCCAGTTGACTCTTACGACTGGCGTGAAACAGAAGAAGTTCTGTTTTAGAATTGTTGAGTTTGAGATAACTCTTAGTCATCCAGTTTTCTATCAAAGAGAGACAATTCTCTAAACTGCGATGATGATCCTTTTTATTGCAGATGTGAAAATATAGTTGCGTGTCATCTGCATATGAGTGATAAAGTAGTTGTTGGCTACTGATGATTTCAAAAAGTGGGCGAAGATAGATGTTAAAGAGCACCAGTGACAGGGGTGATCCTTGAGGGACTCCACATGACACCGTGCGTTTTTCAGAAGTGAAAGGTCCCAATTTCACTGTTTGTGATCGGTTTTCCAAAAAAGAGGAAAACCATGGTAAATCACCATCTGTGACTCTGGCTACCTCAGCCAGCCGAGTCAGTAAAAGTTTGTGGTCTACCGTGTCAAAGGCTGCGCTTAGGTCCAGCAGAACCAGGAGATAAGATTCTCCTTCGTCTGCGGCCTCTAGAGCGTCGTCCCATATTTTGAGCAATGCTGTTTCTGTCCCATGTCCGGGACGGAAGCCTGATTGGAATGGATCAAGTAGATTGTGGGTATCTGTGCATATGTACACTTACGCGGCGTATCTCGAGATACGTCGGCGTAAGTGCTTTGTGAATCCGGGCCACTGTATTTAAGCACATAAGCTCCGTTTTGTGTTGAAAATAACTGTGAAATCTAAAACTCTGTTGGGTGTAACAAGATGTCCGCTTGCCCCCTTCTCACTAACATTACTGTGCAGGAGTATGGGGTGGAGCAAGATGGCGGCGACGAAATGTCACTTCCTGACTAGACAGCCGCCAGGTGTACCAAGATGGCCACCACTCCGGAGCTGGGCCCAAGCCGGGGACTTTCCTATGGCCGCACCCGAAAATCGCGGGTCATCCAGCCTGAAGATCGCAGGGGGGGGAATCGAGATTACGATCTTTTCGCGATTAATCATGCAGCTCTAGTTGGCATCATAAATACAATGAAAAAAGTATAACAGTCCATAGAATAAATAGTTATAAAGCTGTAATGTCTCCATGCTGTCTTGTGTAACCAAAAAGAAGCAGGAAATTATGTTCTTAGACTTCTGGGATAATTCAGCTGTTCCAACTTGTCAAAATGTCTTTATGTAAATATGATAGTGTCATCTCTCCTATTGGGAATGTGTGTGACTGTCTGACCTTCAATATGGAAACGTTGGCTTTATATTTTTTTTAATACAAACGTTTTTATTGCAAAAATTAAGAGCATGAACAATAAGTATGCAGTAAAGGAAATACATTGAGAGAAATCATGTAACAGAGTATCATAACAAACAAAGGACCCATATGGTCCCGGCGCATAATAGCAGTTATATAACATGGGCGTCAGGTGTAGTCAGCCAAGAAGGTGTGAACAGCATATAAACAGAGGGTGCAAAAATATGAAGAGAACTTGGACAGCCGCACTCCAAAAATGTTCTTTTAATTAAAATCGATTTTTGTGATCGATTTTAATTAAAAAAACATTTTTGGTGTGCGGCTGTCCAAGTTCTCTTCGTATTTTTGCATCACCATTGCATTGCCAGCACCCATGGTTTGGTTTTAGTGAGGAGGTTCCTTGAAGACTACTAAGTGGTAATTTTTTCTCTACCTTGTCTTGGACTCCACCTTATCACGACACTACTGCTCAGAATAAAAAAATAAAACAAAAAATAAAAAACAAATAAAACAATACAAAGAAATTATAAAAAGGAGAACAAAACAACACCAAAAACAATATAAAATCAAAAAAGGAAAAACAGAGCAGGTTACGGGAGGTCATTGTCTAAAATGCCAGCCTAGGTAAAAGTAAGTGAGAGGGAACAGGGGGGAAGCAGTCAAATCTAATAATCAGAAGGTCACGGGGACCAAGACCTCCATTTCAAATCATAAATGTGCATAGTATCAATAATAGTATTGAAGACCCTCTCCATGATCTGGATAGCGGCCATACGCTTAAGGACCTGGTCCCAAGGCAGGGCAATGGACCAATGGACAATGGACCAATGGACCTCACTGAAGAGTGTGTGAGACAGTTTCTGTTCAGTGGGGGTGGAGCCAGGTATTTCTGCAAATAACAAGCACATCTGATGAGTCAGTGGAGTCCGAACTCCAGTGATCTCCACCACCTTATCAAACACCCTCTGCCAAAGGTCCCCCAGGGCTGAACAGCTCCAAAACATATGCAAAAGAGTCCCCTTCTCTGGACAACCCCTGAAGCAAAGTTCAGAAGCCATGGGGAAGATTTTATGAAATTTAGCAGGGGTAAAATACCACCTGGTGTGTAACTTCACCACCGTCTCCTTCACCGCCACAGACTTTATACATTTGTGCATATTAGAGACCCTATCAGACCACTCCTCCGGGGAAACAACCACTCATGTCTCCATCTCCCAGCCAAGCATAGCAGCAGATTTCACTGGGAGGCCGAGACCGCCAAGAAGACCAAATAGGCGGGAGATGGTCCCCATTTCTCTGAGAGAAGGGCCACAAAGACCCTCAAATGTATTAATAGGGCAAATAGAGGAACCAGGGAATTGTGAGTTAAAAAAATGCCTGATTTGCAAATATTTGTAAAATTCAGACCTAGGGAGGGAGTGGGACGATTGTAAGGACTTAAAAACTTGAATCACCCCATCTTTCTGCAAGGAGTCTAGGGTTACTAAATTCTTTGAGGTCCAAAGGGCAAAGACTCTAGGGTCAGGGAAAGCTGCTGGAAATGAGGGGTCACCAATATATGAGGCTAGCCTGGGGTAGGGAGAGAGTAGGGAGAACTTATTCTTGTATAAAGACCAAAGATACAGGGATTGGCCCACTACTAAGTTTGAAGGGGAGACATCTGTGGGGTGAATCGATTTGGCCCACAATAGGCCTGGGAGATAAAAGGGGGTTATAGAAGTCCATTAGAAGCGGAGCCATGGGATACCACTCGGAGGGGCGTGCCACTGAGCTAACTGCAGGAGCCTAGCAGAGAAATAATTAAGCCAGAGGTTAGGCAAACCCAGACCTCCCAGGGCCCTTGGTCTATATACCATTTGTTTACCTAGACGGGGTTTCCTATTATGTCAGACAAATTTATTCACATCGCGTTGTAACCTATCAATTGTACGGCGGGGCATAATTGGGGAGGGCTCTGAATAATAATAGAAGCTTGGGGAGAACCGTCATTTTAACCGCCTGGATCCTGCCCAAGAAAGTGATATGGTACGGGCTCCAAGTAAGTAACAGTTGTCTAATGCGTATAAAAGCCGGTGGGTAGTTGGCCTGGTACATTTTATGGAGCGAAAGGGCCAGCTTGATTCCTAGATATTATAAAGTCTGTGGTTCTATGGAGAAATTAAAATTAGATTAAAGAAAAGTAATAACATGTTGAGGGAGGTTTATGGGGAGGGCGGAACACTTGGAGAGGTTAACCCCCAGACCCGAGATGTCCTGAAAGGTGCGTAAGGTGGAGATAAGATTGGGGATTGAGACTAATGGGTCAGATAAGAATAAGAAGACATCGTAAGCGTATAAGCTCAGTTTAAACTCCTGATCACCTTTAGTGTACCCCTTAATGTAGTGGTCTAGGCAGATTGAGTGGGCCAGGGGTTCGATGGCAAGGGCGAATAAGAGCAGCGACAGGGGGCACCCCTGTCGCATACCCCTACCTAGCGTGAAGTAATCAGAATTACAGCCCAGAAGTTTAATCCGAGTGAGGATGATTGTAAAGTGCTCTAAACCCGTGGACAAAGGCCCCAGAGAAACCAAATTTAGCAAGGGTCAGTTCAACATATGGCCATAACACACTATCGAAAGCCTTATGGATATCCAGGCGAAGAAGAAGTACCCTTTGAGCGTGAATATCAGCATCTAAAATGACATTGGAGGCAAGCCTGATGTTATCCGTGATCTGTCTAGTTGGGATAAAGACTGTCTGATCAGGGGAGATTAGGGAGGTAATTATCATAGAGAGTCGGTCGGCCAGAATACGGCCAAAGATCTTCAGATCAGTATTAATTACTGAAATCGGTCTATAGTTTTGGGGTAGGGAATGATCCTTATTAGGCTTAGGGATCAGGGACATATTTGCAAGAAGCATGTCATCCGGAAAAATATTGCCTTTAAGAATATGGTTACAGAGGGATTTTAGGAGCGGAATGAGAGTATCTCTAAATTTTTTGTAGTATGGGGCAGAATACCCATTGGGACCAAGGGACTTAGAGGGTTTTAATGATTTAATAACCTCAAGTATTTCAGACTCAAACAGCATTCAGCTCAAGTAGGTGTTCTGGTGTAAGAGCGGGAAGAGGCAAGTCATCTAACTAAGATTTAAGTGTAGGGTCAGGGGGAGAGGAGGGAGGAGAAAGAAGTGTTGTGTAGAACTTAGAAAAAAATTGTAAAACCTCCGATAGGTGGGAGACCAGGTGACCAGTGGGATTCCTTAATCTATATGTTAGGGGGGATTGAAGTGATTGATTAAGCTTTCTGGCGAACATGGTCGAGGCCGAATTACTGTGTAACAAATACTTGGCCTTAGACCATCTCAGGAATCTTTCAGTCAGGTCAGAAAGTATCTTATCTAGCTCCAATCTACAGTTATTAATTCGTAGAAGCAGGTCAGGGGTGTGGGTGTGCGAGTGTAAGTGATACAACCTGTCAAGCTCAGCAGAAAGTCTAGTGATATCGATCAATCTCTGTTTATTCCCTTCAGCCGCTAATTGGATAATGTGTCCTCTCATAACCGCCTTATGGGCAGCCCATAGGACTGAAGGGGAAACATCGGACGTGCCATTGGTAGCAAAATACTCCGTCATATGTTTGGTCAGCTGAGAGACTACAATGGGATCAGTGAGTAGGGATTCATTTAGTCTCCACCCCGCTACGGAGGGTCTGAGGCCTATGTGAGAAATGTCTAAGGAGACCACCTGGTGGTCCGACCAAGGGCATGGGTGAATGGCCGCAGAAGTAGAGTTAGCAAGAAGTATGGGAGAGGAAAATAGGTAGTCCAGTCTGAAGTAGCTATCATGGGGGTGTGAGTAAAAAGTGTACTCCCGTGCCCCCACATTGTGAGCCCTCCAGGAGTCTACCAGATTGTGTGAGTGTATTAATGGCTTTAAGGTTTTAAGGAACGCGTTGGAGGCGCAGCCGACCCTGCTCCTGTCGAGAGCCGAGTGCGCCACCAAATTGAAGTCCCCACCCAGCAACAAGTGTGGGGAGCTGTATCTGTCCAAAATCTGAAAAAAAAATCTGAAAAAAAGGTCGCTTGGGCATCATTGGGGGCATATACATTGGCTATCTTGACCCTCTTCCCTTGTAAGGAGCCCTGCAAGACAATAAATCTAGTAGCCAAATCTCTATAGATATTCTCCACATTAAACATCAAACTCTTTTTAAGGAATATTGCCACCCCCCGAAACCTGGCCCCAAAAGTTGTAAAATACCCCGGGCCAAAAGATCTATCAAAATATGTTGGGTGGTTCTTTTCGGAGAAGTGAGTCTCCTGTAACATAATAATATCAGCTCTCAGGCACTTATAGGCTGAAAATGCTTTTCTTCTCTTTTGAGGGGAATTAAATCCCCTAACATTATGGGAGATTAATTTAATACCCATTTTAAAATTAGTAGGCAGATATGCCCACACACAATCTGGGGAGCAAACATAGCCCCACAATCCATCCCGAAAGGGACCAATGGGAAGGCCCGTATACAAGCACCTATCAGTATGTACAAGGGTTCAGTATAGCTCATAAAAGCCAGCATATCAGACATGTCAAGGATTGTAACATCTGCAAAAAAAGGCCCACAACCTAAAACAGAAAAACAATAAAACAAAAACACATATAACATGAAAACCAGAGCACCCCAGCCCTCTTGACAACCTGATGGAGGACAAAAAGGAGATGAGATATAAAAAAAAAAACTCAAACCCTTCTGTCACAGTCTTGAGTGGGTCAACAAGAGTGGGGGGACAACCAAACGGGCGCCGCTGCACATCAGTACAGCAGGAAATATCAAAGCAAAAAAAGTGCGAAAAGGAGTAAGCCAGGGGGGGAGAAAGGCAACGCAGAAGTAGGGAAGAGTCAGATCCGCAAACACCTCCCCCGGAAAAGAATAATAAAAAATAAAAAAAACTCTCCTCAGCCGTCAGGGAAAGATCCATAGGGGACCAGGATGATCTGGAAAAAGTGACTGATCAGTTTAGGCGCTCCCTAAGATCTTGAATCTGTCTTCTGCGATCCCTTGCCCTTTCCAGTCTTCTGCGATCCCTCTGCGGTTACTGGGTGGACCAGATAGCAGACGGGCAGGGGGTGGAGGGCAACCTAGGAAGATCCTCTTTGGTCATGAGTCCAAGCTTGACGAGGAGCTCCTTCCCTTCTTGGATGGTGAAAACCGTAAACGTGGTCCCTTGGTGTGGGACCTGGAGCTTAAAAGGAAACCCCCATCTGTATCTGATTATAGCCTCCTGGAGAGGTGTGGTGATCTCCTTAAATCTGCGCCGTTTATCCAAGGTGGGAAGGAAAAAATCAGGGAAAATTTGAATCTCTGTACCATCCAGCACAATGTTAGGGGTATTGCGGGAAGCCCTCAGGATCTCTTCCTTCACCAAGTAGTTCTTAAGACATATGACTATATCCCTAGGCAGTTTATCCTCTGGAGGGTTAGGGCGCAGGGCTCTGGGGATCCTGTCACAAGCAAAAGCATCCACAGGAGAAGCAGGAAGCAGGGACTGGAACAACTTGTACATGGCTGCTAGGCTGTCCTCCAGATCAGCCTTAGTGAGCTGTAAGTTGTACTCACTGTCAGCGGACAAATGTGAGGGGGAGGCCGCCAGGGCTGTGTGCTGTAGTCTGAGCACATTGGGACCCCACACCATCTTGAGTCTTTCCCGCCATGTCCCGGATTTGCAGGAGATAGTGCGTGAGGGTCTTCTGCGCTGGTTTCCCACGACGTGGTTTGTAGGACGGCATGCACCGCTCATTTCCCCGGGGGTGCAGGTATGATAGGACGTGATTCTCGCAGCAAATAGCCCCAGGGAAGGTGTCAGAATCCCCGCTGTGCTCAAAGCTTGCCGACCAGCCGCCGCAGTTATACGGCGGCAGGTCGGCTCTCCTGCGCGAGAGCCCGTAGCTCTCTGTCGCCACTTTAGACGGCCACTAGGGGGCGCGCTCGCCCCCCGGACACACGCGAGCGCTCGTTACAGAGCGGGGGACGGGAGCTGTTTGTGTAAACACACAGCTTTCGTTCCTGTCAGTGGGGGAAACGCTGATTTTCTGTTCATACAATGTATGAACGGAAGAGCAGTGATTTCCCCTAGTGAGGCCACCCCCCCCCATACAGTTAGAACACAAATAGGAACACACTTAACCCCTTCCCCGCCCCCTAGTGTTAACCCCTTCACTGCCAATGGCATTTTTATAGTAATACAATGCATTTTTATAGCATTGATCGTTAAAAAATGCCAATGGTCCCAAAAATGTGTCAAAAGTGTCCGAAGTGTCCGCCATAAGGTCACAGTACTGAAAAAAAACGCTGATCACCGCCATTACTAGTAAAAAAAAATAATAATAATAAAAATTCCATAAAACTACCCCCTATTTTGTAAACGCTATAACTTTTGCGCAAACCAATCAATAAACGCTAATTGCGATTTTTTTAACGAAAAATATGTAGAAGAATACGTATCGGCCTAAAATGAGGAAAAAATCGTTTTTTTAAATATTTTTGGGGGATATTTATTACAGAAAAAAGTAAAAAATATTGTATTTTTTTCAAAATAGTCGCTCTATTTTTGTTTATAGCGCAAAAAATAAAAACCGCAAAGATGATCAAATACCACCAAAAGAAAGCTCTATTTGTGGGAAAAAAAAGGACGTCAATTTTGTTTGGGAGCCACGTCGCACGACCGTGCAATTGTCAGTTAAAGCGACGCAGTGCCGAATCGCAAAAAGGGCTCTGGTCGTTGGGCAGCAATATGGTCCGGGGCTGAAGTGGTAACAGGATATAAACAAATATGTGTTATTCCTCTTACTCAAACTCAAACACACAATGCTGCAACCCCCGGCAGATGGACGCCGGACAAGGCTTTCGATGGACGCCGGGCAAGACAGCAGACGGACACCGACAAGGCTGGATGGACCCCGCGCAAGGCCGCAGACAGACACTGGAAAAGGTCGCCCATTGATACCGGGCAAGACAGCAGATGGACACCGACAAGGCTGAGCATCCAAAATGTATGTTTTTTCCTTAAACTTCCCTTCTAAGCTTGGGGTGCGCTTTATACGCCAATAAATACAGTAATTTCATCAAGATTTGCCATAATATTAAATGTAAGTTACAGTGTGTTTGTATGTGTTTCATTTTAAACCTTCAAAGTAAAATAAATATGTTTCCTCAAAATATATAAAAACATATCAAAAGCACTAATAACTTGGGTCTCAAGAATTATTATGCACTGTAGACATAAAATATATTAGGATAAATTGTACTTTTGACCAGACCATGAACAGATGTTATGAACTCCTGACCCCTGTACAATATGCAATCCTGACCCTTGGGCTTTGGCCAATCTTCGCCATTCATAAAAACCACACACAGCCTACAGCTTCTATGAATGAAACAAAATCTAAGAATGAAGAACAGGCGAACAATTGATAAGTGGGCCCTCTCTATTCATAGATCATGTTCCATTCTGTAGTACGACTTTTATGGGTGGAAAGGGGGGTATGGTCATGCTCTCTTGATGAAAACCTGTGACAGCCAGTTAATTGTATTAACCTCTGCACCGGAAGATTACGACGGAAGAGGTGAAAGGGCAAGACAGGGAAAGATTTTCACTAACAGAAGAAAAATCAGAAGGAAACAATGGGCCAGATTCAGAAAGACTTGCGCTGGAGTATATCGATATGCGCCGCGTAACTGTAAAGATGCGCCGTTGTATGTACGTGGCCGTACCCACAAAACTAGATGCGACAGAAAACGGGCTTTCTCCGACCGGCTTAACTCTCCTTCGCCAGAGTATCGTAAGCGCATATTTTCGCTCGTCGCATCCGTCGCGCCTATTGATTTCCCATTCAAATATGCAAATGAGGGAGATTTCCCAATTTGCGAACGGATTAGCACCAGACGCTGGCTACATGCGCCGCGCGTATGTGGAACGGCTAGTGCAAAGTTATTCCTACAAATAGCTGCTTTATCTTTACTCCAGACGGCCACAGGTCAGCAGGAGAGCAGCGTTACGGACGAAAATAGCAAGCTGAACAACCACACTTGCAAGGACAACACCTCTGTGTGCCAACATGCCAGGGGCAGTCGCGGTCCTAGCACTACTGATGGGTCCCCCGGTACGGAGGAGGTTGGCACGTGAGAGGATATACCGCAAGCGCATGAGCCTCTTTGGCATGGGGGATGAGGAGGTGTATCGCCTCTTCAGATTCAGCCCTGATGCAATACTTGAACTAACCACAACCCTGCAGGGTGACATCACCAGCCCAACACACCGCTCACAAGCAGTGCAGCCACTGGTGAAGGTCCTGGCAACACTTCATTTCCTTGCAAGTGGATCATTCCAGCGTACAAGTGGAGTGGTGGCTGGGATGTCACAATCCTCCATGAGCAGATGTGTGCACCAGGTTGTCCCTGCAATCCTCAGACGCATGTACCACCACTTCATCAGACCAGCCACTGAGGAGCTGCGGCTGAAGGCAATGACAGATTTCTACAGCATTGCCAGATTCCCACGCACTGTGGGGGCCATTGATTGCACACATGTGGCCCGAGAGCCCCCCAGTGCCACAGAGCATATATACCGCAATCGGAAGCATTGGCATTCCATCAACGTACAGGTGATAGCCGATGCCCAATGCCTCATATGGCACGTCCGTGCCAAACACACCGGATCCAGCCATGACAGCTTCATATACAATCAGAGCCCCATCCCAATGGAATTCGAACAGAACATGTATGGGGACAGCTGGCTGGTTGGTGAGTGACATGGGTGGCAGGCATGACTGCCCCCCCCCCATGATGCACACATCACAAGGGGCACATGCATGACTAACATCCTCCTGTCTTTTCCCTTCAAGGTGACTCTGCATATGCACTGGGACCCCATCTAATGACTCCTTTCCGGAACCCCCAAACCAGAGGAGAGAGAAGATACAATGCGGCACACATCAAAACCCGTGCAGTGGTGGAGCAAACATTTGGGCTCCTGAAGTCCCGTTTCCGCTGCCTGGATAAGTCTGGGGGGGCCCTATTGTATTCCCCTACCTTCGTGTGTCAGATCATCGGTGCATGTTGCATTCTGCACAACTTTGCCATGAGAAAAGGCCTGCAGATTGACATACGTGACGACCTGACCCCCCAACCATACAGCCCCCCCCCCTGCCAGAGGAGACCCATTCAGCTGATGGAAGAGCAGTCAGGAGGGTCCTCACCGTAGGCATCTTTGGACACTAAACAAAAACATTGATCACACGGACAATGCACGCATGCACACCACTGATGTCCCTAGATCACACACACCACATCACATTGGATTAGCCCAAGTCCAACATGTAGGACTTGGGAGCAGCAACGCCGTGTCAAGGCCCCAATGGTGTCACTGTCCATTCATACACCATTCACACAGCCCTGGGGATAACTTCTCCACCACGGCCGAGGGTGACACCCCTTACTGGCAGGAGTGCCACCCCCTCACATTCACACACCATTCACACTGCAACGTGTGCAGTATCAATAAAATTAAAAAGCTCATAACCTGAGCAAAAAAAATAAAATAGCTCATAACCTGAGCAAAATAACAAAGAAAATAAAAAGCTCATAACCTGAGCAAAATAAAAAAAAATAGCTCATATCCTGAGCAAAATAACAAAGAAAATAAAAAGCTCATAACCTGAGTAAAAGAAAAAAAAGAAAAAAAAAGCTCATAACCTGAGCATTAATGTAAAAAATAAATAAATAAAAAACATCATCTGGGATGACGGGGGCGCCTTCTGGTGGCCCCTCTCTGGCTCCTCAGCTGCCTGGAGGGAGTGGAAGGGGGTGGGGGGGCATCTGGAGGTGGCTGATCCCTGGGTGGGCCACTCCTGGCAGGTGTGGCCTGCATGCCCTCCAAGGCCATGGCTATCCGGCCGAGGTATTAGTTTGTCTGGGCCTGCATCCTGAGCTGCCGGGTGACCTGGTAATGCTGGGCCCGCTGACTCTGCCTCCCCTGGTCCCGGATGGCAGCAGTGTTTGCCTGGACGGCTGCAGTGAGGTGCCTAATATCAGCCTGCACCTCCCCCAGACTGGTCACCACTGCAGCGCAGTTGAAGCTGACATCCTGCACTGCATTGGATATCTGGGCCACGGAGCACAGGTTGTCAGCCACTCGGTCCAGGTGCCCAACTATGTCCCCCATTTGCTGGGTCTGCCTGGCGTGGTCCCTCGCCACCTGGTCCTGGACCAGATCAGACACCCCCCTGGTCTTCCGGGTGGCCTTCCTGGGGCCAGTAGATGGTTGTCCCCTTGAGGGGATGGAGTCGCCCTTGAGGGGCTTACTAGAATGGGGGAGGGGATTAGAGAGGGTCCTGCCGAAGGGCAGGACTCCTCCAACAATAAAATAAAGTCCTGCTCTGCCACAACAGGCTCCTCCTCAACCACCTCTGCAGGTGAGGTGTGGGCACTCCCCTCCATCTCTGTTTCTTTACCACCCAGGGGGTCGGGCTCAGGATCCAGTTGGGGGGTTGGGGTGGACTGGCCGCCGACAGATGATGGCCCAGCTCCGTCATCTGTGGATGACACAAAGCAGACACATGTTGGGTGGTCCCACACACTTGGCACATGTACCCCCCCCCCCACATGCAACACACCAAAAAGGGGGTAAAAATCACTTACCTGTCCTGGAGCCTTCCTCCACGGAATCATATCCCGGGACCCCCTCCAACTGCTCCCTCTCCAGGCAGCGGGCGACCACCTCCTCCTTCGTGGTCAGGCTGACCGCCCATGGGGGTCCACCCCCCGTGCCCCTCTAATGCCTCCTAATGGTGGCCACCTTGCCCCGGACTTTGCGCCGTAAATCATTGATTTTCTTGCCAATATCGGCAGCAGTCCGGGTGGAGTACCCCAAAATATTTACCCTGCCAGCAATGCTTTCCAGGATGGCCTGCTTCCTATCCCGGCTGGTCTTTCTACTTTTCCTGCCATGGAGGACATCGTTGTAGGTCTCCATAGCCGATATTACAACAGAGACCTCCTGGGCATTAAAATTGAGGTTTCTCCTCTCTTTGGGGGGAACGGGAGCAGCCATTACAGAGCAAAAGTAACTTCCCTGGGCGCTTCCGCTGGCGCTTTTATACGCGCAACGGAACACATTGCGCTGACATTTCCCGTGAACTGGTGCCGACGGAAGTTGTGAGCATGCGCACAGGGGGGCGAGTGGAGCCCCACTCACTGCGCATGCTCCGTGGATGATGCGCTGAACGTAAAACCTCTGTGCTGGGCTCCGCCCATCATTTACATATGATCACACCCACTTCCACTTGCGTCGGGTTGCGCCAGCGCATTTTCGTTACTCCGGCGCAAAGTAACGGACATGCACTTGGTGAATACTGTACTTCTCTCACTAGTTTGCGTAAGCGCAACGTATATACGCTGCGATACGCTGGCAAAAATATGCGCGCATCTACCTGAATCTGGCCCAATATGTTTTGTCCCTTCTGCTGATTTTTCTGTTTGTGATTTTGGCTGCACTTAGGGAAAAAAAATAAAAATGCATGGAAAACCACCACCGGATCAGCTAATTAGTGTATTGGTGTTCCCCTGTCAGAATAGAATAGCTCAGGGAGAGAGATCCCTGTATCAACATCGCTTGTGTTAATGGGGGGATCTGTCAGTTGTTTTTTTTTTTCATTCAACCCGCTAGCTGAATGAAAAAAAAATACTGTATGTTTGTACCCAGCTTTAGACTGTTACAGGACATAGAAAAATTAACTACAGAGGGAATAAACAGGTAATAATCCATGTTACAGAGTGATTTTAACCACTTGACCACCGTGCCTGTTTTTCAGATTCGGTGTTTACGAGACTAAAACATTTTTTTTTGCTAGAAAATTACTTAAAACCCCCAAACATTATATTTTTTTTTTCTAACACCCTAGAGAATAAAATGGTAGTCATTGCAATACTTTTTGTCACACCGTATTTGCGCAGCGGTCTTACAAGCGCACTTTTTTTGGAAAAAATTCACTTTTTTGAATTAAAAAATAAGACAACAATAAATTTGGCCCAATTTTTTTATATATTGTGAAAGATAATGTTACACCGAGTAAAATGATACCCAACATGTCACGCTTAAAAATTGCGCCCGCTCGTGGCATGGCGTCAAACTTTTACCCTTAAAAATCTCGATAGGCGACGTTTAAAAAATTCTACAGGTTGCATTTTTTGAGATACATAGGAGGTCTAGGGCTAGAATTATTGCTCTCGCTCTAACGATCGCGGCGATACCTCACTTGTGTGGTTTGAACACCGTTTTCATATGCAGGCGCTACTCGCGTATGTGTTCGCTTCCGTGCGCTTGCTCGTCGGGATGGGGCGTTTTAAATTTTTTTTTTTTGTTTTCTTATTTATTTTAATTTAGTTTGTAATTTAATACACCAAAATAAATAATAAAAAAATTATCACTTTTATTTCTATTACAAGGAATGTAAACATCCCTTGTAATATAAAAAAGCATGACAGGTCCTCTTAAATATGAGATCTGGGGTCAAAAAGACCTCAGATCTCATATTTAGGCTTAAATGCAAAAAAAAAAAAAAAATGTAAAATGTTTCAAATGACATAAAAAAAAATGTCTCTTTAAGACGTTGGGCGGGACTGACGTTTTGACATCACTTCCGCCCAGCAGAGCTCTGGGGATGGGTGGGGGCGATTTTTCCCTCACTCGTATCCCCGCTGAGGAGCCGAACAGACCCGATCGCCTCTGCCGCTACCGACGGCAACGGTAAGCGACAGAGGGCACGGGAGAGCGGCGGAAGGGGGGGCCCTCTCCCGCCACCGATAACGGTGATCTTGCGGCAAATCCGCCGTGGAGACCGCCGTTATCATTAACAGAACTGACCCATGAAGAGATGGATATCTTGGTTGTGGCAGCAGCTGCTGCCGTTACCGAGATATCCATCTTTAAAAACATGACGTACTTTGGCAATGGGCCGGTTGTCAAGTGGTTAAGAAAACAAAAACTGCTATGTTATTGCACGTGACAGACTTCATTACATATATGTATTTATTTTTTATTTTGCCCTTTAAATTTGTATGAACCACAGTCCAGATATTAGGAAAAGGTTGTTGCAAATATACAATAGTTGGTAAATATCTACTGTGTGCAGTTCCATCCATTCATCTGTCATGTGTGATGTGCGATATGCTTATGTTTATTATGTTTCTGGGAATAGTCTCAGTCTATGTTAAAACATGTTGACTGGGCATTTAGAAATGTGTGGAATGTACTGGTGTGTACAGTAAATGTTACCTGTGACAAGCTTCATTGTCAGTGCGATAAATTGTATACATGCATGCACTAATAATTGCATTCAGTGAGATCAAAAGGAATTAGTGAATCTGTTCATGGGAATTCTAAAGACAACCTGGCACAAATCCAAAAGTATGTTTCTATAGGCAAAACGCAATGTGACATGAAATAGTCAGGCCTAATTATAGGTTAGTCTCCACACTATACATACAGTACATAGTTGCACAAATACAAATGTTTAAAGTTATCTCTGGGAATCAACAATGCTAGCAAGTATTTCTCAGTAATATGTGAAAGGGAACCCGATATGAAAGAAATACATTTGCCCATTCCTGAGGTTTAGGCCTCGTACACACGACCGAGAATCTTGTTGTAAAAGTAACATCGTTTTCCTCGACGAGTTTCTTGTCAGGCTTGTCGAGAATCTTGTCAAGCTTTCTTTGCTTACACACTGTCAAGACAAAATCTCATCGTTCTCAAACGCGGTGACGTTCAAAGCGTACGACGGCACTATAAAGGGGAAGTTCGATTCCACTGGTACAACCCTTGGGGCTGCTTTTATTAATCTCATGTTACTGCGTGTTAAGTAAAAGTTTGGTAAGAGACAATTCACGCTTTTCAGTCTGTTACAGCGTGACGAAGGTGCTATCTCTATTACGAACGCTACTTTTACTGAAGGTGCGCTCTCGTCTCATACTTTTTTCTGAGCATGCGCGGGTTTCTAAGCATACACACATACGTGTTTCTCGCCGTAAACCAGCCCGACGAGAAACACGATTAGAAAATTGAGACTCCCGACGAGTTTTTTTCTCGCCGAGATCCACAACAGTTTTCTCGACGAATAACATACACACAACCGTTTTCCTCGGCTCTGCCACCAAGTTTCTTGATGGATTTTGTCGAGGAAAATGGTCGTATGTACGAGGCCTTAGAGCCCTGTAAGAGAAACAGCACACCGATGATCTTGTCTGTTTGTCATGCTCCTTGGACATAATAGTACAACTGATTGGTCTTCTGTGCTGCTTCTCCCTGTACAGCAGACTGCAAGAGGCATATGCCAAGTCAAATGCAGGTATAAATACTGCTTGCATAAAGAAAAAAAAAAACAAATTTAAAGTGTAACTCCGCTTTTGTTGAGAAAAAAACTATCCTTGTACAATCCAAGGATATTAAAAAACCTTATTGCAGATGCCTACCTTTTTCTGTTCTAAGGAAAAAGCTGTTTGTTAATCCATGTCCTGTCCAGACTGATTCCTGAATAGTAGAGCCTGTGTTCATTATAAGTTCCTGGTACACTTTTAGTGTCTGCAGCCCTCAGCTAACCTTATGGGGGTGTCTTACCAAAAATCTAATTCCTGTTGCAGGAGTAGCATAAAAATGTACTTTTATCAGTGTAGATATCTGAGAAAATTAATGAGCCAATTGCATAAGCAGAAAATTATATTTTGGGGGCATTTTATACACCAGCACGGTGTACAGATCGCCTCCAGGTTGCCATATTGTATTCAATGTATTTTTATAAATTACAGCAACATTAAACTGAAATGGAATTTATATATATATATATATATATATATATATATATATATATTAACATTTCATTATAAAGTAAATGTTTTAACAATTGTATATGCTTTACCAATTTTTTTGAAAGCTGAGTTCTCATGTGTATGCAAATCAGGCTTGAGAGGAATCACGTCGAGACATTAAAAACGGTCGTGTGTATGTGGCATTAGTGTACTTCTTTTGCAAAAATGTCAAAGCATTTAATTTTTCTATATTTCTATAAATACTTAGGGCCAGATTCACAGAGCCCTTACTCCGGTCTATCTCGCGTTAGACCGGAGTACTTTCAAATTACGCTCGTCGTTTCATTAGTCTGAAGCCTCAAACCATGAAACAACGGCTTCGGGCTTCAATCCAACTGGCTTACGTGTTGGTACGCCTTCGGATCTACGCTGCAATAATTTTGCGGCCGCTGGGTGAAGTTCCGTCGTTTTCCACGTCGGGGTATGCAAATTAGCTTTTTCCGACGATCCACAAAGTTACGAGCATCATTCGCAATCTCTTACGGCATCTGTAGTCATCTTTTTGCCGCGTAAAGTTATTCCAGCTTTTATCTGGTCTAATATTAGACAGCCCATGTTAAGTATGGCCGCCGTTCCCGCGTCGAATTTCAACGTTTGTTTTTATTTTTTTACGTAAGTCGTCCGGGAATAGGAATGTACGTAAATGACGCTACTCAAACAACAAATGACGTATCGACGTTAGTTCGCGCAATGCACGGCGGGAAATTTCTGAACGGAGCATGCGCAGTTCGATCGCCACAGGGACGCGCCTAATTTAAATGCTTCACGCCCCCTAATCGCGTATTTCGATTCCGCCGCGAGAAATACACTACGCCGCCATACGTTACGGGCCAAAATCTACATGAATTTGTCGTAGAGCCAGGTAAAATACGGCGGCATAGTGTATCTCTGATACTCTGCGCCAATGTAATTGTATGTGAATCTGGTCCTTAGTTATTAGGTCCGTTTAGTGTAAATAATCTTAACAATAGTTGTTGATATTTTAAAAGCGTTGTTTCAATTTATAATTAGTCATTTTATATGTAAATAAGTTAGCCATATTTATTTGTTACATACCCAGGCTCTGCTTTGAAGTGCTACACAATAGTTGCTCTTTACTGCTTCTGCTCACAGTACAAATCTGTGGGGTTGATTTATTAAAAGAGTAGCAAGTGTTTATTTAGCAAAGTGGACTCACTCTAAGCATTTTAAATAAAGTGAAGCAGTATTTGTTTGAATACCCAATTATGTGCAAGGGATGATATCATCTCAGCCTAGACAAAGTCACTTGCTTGGAGCTCAGCTCGGTGACTATTTTTATGACAAATTCAGTTTTATAAAAATGCATACTATTACTTTATATTTTGACATGCCAGGTTCATGCAGACTTGTAGTCACTAAAAGGTCCACTTTAACCACTTGACCCCTCCCCCAGGCCCCCACACTTTTCACACAAATGCAAAAATCATATTTTCTTTGTTAGAAAATTACTTAGAATCCCCAAACATTACCAGCTAGCTAGATTCACGTACCTCGGCGCATCTTTCTGCCGGTGTAGCGTATCTTCTTTACGTTACGCCGGCGCAACGTTGAGAGGCAAGCATGGTATTCACAAAGCAAATGCTCTCAACGTTGCGCCGGCATAGCGTATCGTTGTCGGCGTAAGCCGACATAAGTCAAAGTAGGTGGAAGTGGGCTGGAAGTGGGCGTGTAACATTTAAATGAAGCGTGACCCCATGCAAATGATGGGCTGAGCTTCAAAAAACAAACTGCGCATGCGTCGTATATCTTGTGCGCATGCTCACAGTCACGTCGAAATAACTGGCTAAGATACGTCAAAACACTGCCTACGACGTGAACGTAACCTACGCACAGCCCTATTCACGTACTACATAAACAACGTAAAAATCGACGGCGTTCGTTCCCTGGTCCATACCTTTGCATGGGTTGCGCCTCCTATATGAGGAATAACTTTACGCCGGACGTAACCCTTACACAAATCGATTAAAACATGCGCCGGGCGCAAGTATGTTCGTGAATCGGCGTATCTTACTCATTTGCATATTTAAAATGGGAACGATAGATGCGTCCAGCGTAACTATGCGCCCACGATACCCCGGCATAGGCAAGTTACGTCGGGCGGCTGAAGCCTTATTTTTCTACGTATCTAACTTTGGGAATCGGCGCAAAGATACAACGGCGCACATTTGTACTTACGACGGCATATCTCGAGATACGTTGGCGTAAGTGCTACGTGAATCCCGGCCTATATCTTTTTTTGAATGCAAATATCCTGGAGTATAACGTTTTTCATGTTGCACTATTATTTTAATTTAATAAAAAAAAAAATAATAAAAAAAAATGAAATTTTAGGAAAAAACATTTTTAGCCGCTTTCCTACCGGTCTATTGGGGAATGACGTCCACAAGGTGGCTCAGTTATCCTGACTAGGCGTCATATGACATCCAGCAGCATAAGAAGCTTGTGTTCGCCAATTGGAGGCGCTGTGTGTCACTCCGACACACCGCATCTCAGATTGTGGTAAAGAGCCTATGATGTAGACTCTTAACAATGTGATCAGCTGTGACCAATTACAGCTGATCACAGTGGTAACCAGGAAGTGTCAGTTATCGGCTTTCCTCAATGCCCACCACAGATGCTAATCAGTGCCCATTAGATGCCAGTCAGTGCCCATCAAAATGGCAATCAGTGCCCATCAGTAATGCCTATCGGTGCCCATTACAGATGCCAATCAGTGCCCATTAGTAATGACTATCAGTGCCTCGTCATCAGTGCTGCCTATCAGTGCCATCTATTAGTGCCCATCAGTGCCAGATATCAGTGCCCATCAGTGCTGCCTATCAGTGCCCATCATTTCCGCCTATCAGTGCCCATCATTGTCTATCATTGCCACGTATCAGTGCCCATCATTGCCCATCATTGCCAAGTATCAATGCCCATCAGTGCCGTTTTCATCGGACATGTCTCCTGGGATGTTTTGGTTTGATCTGTGTACACGCGATCAAACCAAAATCCCCACGGACAGACAGCGCAGTGACGTGGCGGTGACGTTGATGCCTGCCACGTCACCGAACCAGGAAGTAAAATACTTCCACCCATGCGTCGAATCCATTCGACGCATGCGGGAGATTTCGGTCCGCTGGTTAGGCGTACTAACCAGCGGACATATCCGACAGACAGCTTTCCAGCAGACAAGTTTTAAAGCATGCTTTAAAACTTTTGTCTGCTGGAAACTGTCTGCTAGCCCGTACACACGATTGAATCTGTCCGCTGAAACTGGTCTGCGGACCAGTTTCAGCAAATATATTCGATCGTGTGAACGCGGCCTATGGCTTATTCCCCAGCACCGGGTCTCTCCGCTTGGATAGCAAGATGTCCCCATAAGTTTCAATCAGGATATCCTCAGTATAAATCATGTTCAATCATTCCTCATGAAAGGACAGAAAGATTTCCATAGTGTGATACTTTTAAAAACATTTAATATTTAAAAACAATATTGTAATTACAATTATGCTGTAATGTATTAGCGTCTCAGATAGTAGTTGAGCTGGCAGCCTCTCGATCGCTGCCCATTGCTTCCAGGGACTAGCGCGGTTTGCGTGCTGGCGTGCTGACGTCACTGCGACCCACGCTAGTCCTGGAAGCAATGGAATTGAATACGCAGATATACCTCTATATTCTGATATATATTTATTTTTGGAGTTTCATTTTTGATGCACTTTCGGGTCACAACTCACACAGAGAATTGAGTTTTCTTGTATCTGATGCATTGTTTACACTTTTATGTTACTTCATTTTTGGCTTTATCATAAATTTTAGCACAGCTTATTTTTTTCCAGTTTATATTGATTGTGTGTATCTCACATAAAGTTGCAGCAGCTTTCTCACATTTTAATATCCCAATTCAGAGTAATTACGGACAGCGCAGTAATACATTTTTCCAACTTGCACACCTATTAGTGCTGCCTATCAGTGCCCACCAGTGCTGCATATCATTGCTGCCTATCAGTGCCCATCAGTGCTGCATATCAGTGCCGCCTATTAGTGCTGCATATTAGTGCCTCCTCATTAATGCCCATCAGTGCCACCTTATCAGTGTCACCTAATCAGTTCCCATGAGTCCTGCCTCATCAGTGCCCATCATTGCAGCCTCATCAGTGGCCATCGGGTCTTTTTTTAATTGTTTAGACTAAAATAAAAAACCCAGTGGTGATCAAATACCACCAAAAGATAGCTCTATTTGTGGGAAGTAAATTATAAAAAGTCTGTTTGGGTACAGCGTTGCATGGCCGCGCAATTGTGATTCAAAGTGTGACGGTGCTGAAAATTGACCTGGGCAGGAGGGGGGCTGAAAGTGCCCTGTATTTAAGTGGTTAAGGACATATAACTATTGGAACTGTGTGTATGTACATTCTCATGCGCTGTTTTTTTTATTTATGCAATTTCAACTAAGTAGACCTGGGTCACCCAAGCCAGCTAGCTGTGCATTGGGTGACCAGTCTCTTTAAAACCCCAACTTAGCTCCACTTCGCTTGTCTGTGACTCCTCCACCAATAAGAGAAAATTATATGACACCCAAACTTTACTAAGAAAGGTAAGTAAAAAGAAAAATAATGGGGGGGCTGCACAGTAGTGGGGAGCTCTTAAAAAAAGAGACTTACCCAAAGATGAGCTTTAAGAAATATTGATATTAGACATATACACAATCATGCTATTAGCATTATTGATTGTTTTAAAATATTAAATAATGGCTGCATATTTTGTGCCGAGAAGAGGAGTGGGTGTCATGAAGGAGGCTAGAAATACCATTCTGTCTGAACAGCACAACAACTGAATGCAAATGATATCTGTTATTAACCGTTTGAAACTATGTTACAACATTTGAATACTGATATCTGAATCTGGGGGGAGTGGGTGAAAATTGTCACTTATCCAGAACTGTTTCAATTCGAAAAATGTGTCTTTATATTTTTTATGACTCTTACATTTTTACTTCTTTAGATTTATGTGTTTGCTCCTTTAGAGTTACTATATATTACTGTGCTAAGCTAAGTCATGTATACTTTCTTTTTAAAGTGATTGTAAAGGGTGAAGGTTTTTTGGTAAAAGTCGATGAATAAATGGGGATCAAAAACACATAAAATACATTGTTTTCTTTTTTTTTTACACCAGATAGTTTGAAAAAAAAGACACTATATAATTTTTTTCTTTTGTTGTTGGTTGTGTAAATTGCATGTTGCATGATGGGATACTGTATAAATGCCAAAGGTACATCTGCTCAGAGTTAGTTGAGTTGTAGAGCAGAGTCCAGGAGGGAGGGGTGGCTGTCTCTCCTTGGTGAAGGCTGTCGTGTGGCCTTGGGTGGTCGACCCAAGGCCCAGAGAGAGAGAGAAGCTGAACCTAGAGGTCCCGCATGCAGAGCTGACTGGAAGGGGGGCACTGGGAAGAATCTGATTCTGCCTACAGTGAGTGTCTTTGGGCCTGTACTGTAAGGGCCACCCCTTCAGCTTAAAGAGTCATTGGATCGGTGTTCCTCAAGGGGATGCTAGAGAGTATCCTGAAGATAAGATGCATCAAGTCTGCTGCTAGTGAGAGCAAGAAGACTTAATTCTTTCATACATGTGGCACTATGGTTAAAGCAGTGTGTCTGCTTCCACAAATCTTCTAGTTGGAGTATCACACTAAACCCTTCTCCCATAGAAATTCCAAAATAAACTACAAAAACACAAATACCCTGGACTGGTCATTGAGTAACAAGCAAGTGGGTGTATGTGGGGGTTAAAAGAAAATCCCTAGCAACCAAAGTGGAATCCCCTAGCAACTGGCTGCAGGTAATCATAGAGAGGACTAGGAAGTCAATACTCCGGGGACAGTTCTAAAAAAGAGATCCTGCTCTCTCTCTTTTTTTTCCTGGCAGCTTTCCTGTGGGAAAAAGTCAGATGGAGCATACACATGGTCGGGATTCCCGACAAAAAGCTCTCATCTGAGTTTTTCCGACGGGAAAACCGGTGGTGTGTATGGGGCATAATTCTAATCTAGATGAGGGGCTGGTATTGATTTTAAGAGGGACCCTATGTAAAAAAAAAAAAGAAAAGTCAAAATCCATAGTATCTGAGCATGCACCTTGGCTGGGGAGTCTGCTCCTAAAATTGGACACAGATGGATTGAAATTCGGTAGGTTCAGCAGGGATGGCTCAATTTCAATCCATATATGAAGATCTATTTTTATACATATTTATTTTTTATTTTTTAATGAGTAGGGGTACTATGTAGGAACAGTATCTTGGGGCCCATTATATTTTATAGTGAAGCTTTTTGGTTTCCGAAAAAAAACCTCTATTTGCAGACACCCCTTAACCCCTGAACCATTTATGGGATAGAGTGGCCTTTGTCTTAATCAACATGGGGGCAAGGTGGTTTTTCCGGGGGATCCCCTGGCAAATACTCTCCTCATTTTGGGGGCATGTGAACACATACACACGCTTTTCTGGCCTGTCAGGCTCCATGTATTTGCATTTGTTTTTTTGCATGTGGTTACCCATCTCAGACCCAAAGGGTCTGCTATAAATTTTGGGAAAGGGTCCCAATAGTGTATTTTCTGCCCTTTATCCCTGCCCTCTGAGATATGCCACTGGTTGTTAGGACACTGGCAGGAGCCCTTGATCAAGAAGCTGTCATATTTAACAGCAGTAGTAATTCTTTATTCCTGTGGGGGTTATTCTGCCTTATAGAGGTGTAGAAATATTGTGTTAGATATCAAAACACCAGGATAGGAGATGTACTTATCTGAGGACTGCAATGGAGCATACATGCTGCTCTGATTGCTTTCCTAACCATGTGAGTGAACAGCACTTGTTAGAACCACCCACATGTCAGTTTTAGCCATTTCCAGAGCCAGATCACCCACATGGGACCAGAGGGCACAGATGTAACAGTAGTTTGGCTTCATCATTTATGACCTCCCACCTAAAGGAAGAATCCGTGGAAATTGATGAGCCAAACCATAGCTCCAAAGCAAACAGTGCAAACATTGCAAAACATATAATAGCACACAATAAAATCAGTAGCCATATAGCATACATATAAAATAAAAAAAAACAATAGGTTTATGTCTAGTTTAAGGCTAGGTACACACCTGTGCGTTTTGCAGTGCGTTTTCAGAGTAGCAAAAATACACTACAGTCCATTTAACATGATTTCCTATGGGTCACATTCATATCCATCCGTGCATCTTCAACCAGTTGGCAAACTGAAAGCTACATCTACCACTCCATAAAAAGATGTGAAATAAAAACCCTGCTGCTTGTCACTGGTCTGCTTCATAGTAAATTGCCCTTGTTTTATTTTAATGGTGACTAATGCCTCAGTATAGTCTCTTTAATAAATACGACATTGAGTCAGTGAATAATTATTGAAGATCTGTAGAGAAGTTGAAATAAACCATTAGGAACAGAGTTATTTGTAGCTCTAGTCCTGGATAAGGTTTACTGTCTGCTATGCAGTAGCAAGAAACACAATGGTAAGTATTTGCTCTGCATAAATTAGTTTTATAGCATAGTTTAAAAAACACGTGAAGGATCTCAGTCTTAACATTACTGGTGTCTAGCAAATTGCCTATTTTGTAAGAGAATGAATAATATTTCAGTAATTTTAAGTAGTTCAGAAATTTATTTCATAAACAATTCTATAAAGCATCTGAACTGAGATAGGTAAATACTTTCCTCCATATGGTTTAAAGTGTGTGTGATTTTGGTGCAAATACATTGCTGTAAGAAGAATGGGGAATGCAACGTTTATTTTATTCACGAAGGCTTTATAAGGGTGATATCTAAATTTCTAAGATTTAATAATTTTTATTGAAAATGATAACAGAAGTAAAAAAAATAAAATAATGTCATGCAAGTGAACAGTACATTCCAAATCCTGAGTTTACATCCTTGTAAACCTTTCTCTAATCACATAAGTGAATCTAGCGATCCAACATATACACCTCAATCATAGCGACTCAACCCATAGCATAACTGTGAGCTACAATGATTATCCTGAGGTAATACCAAAACAGATCAAGCGCTGTGACCCTTAGCCCCCCGAAAGCCCCAAAGGGATCACACTGCATCCCAGGAGATGGGGTCACCACGCCTTCACACCTGGCTATTAGCAAGGTACAACCATATACAGTAGGTGACCACGATATTGTGTCAATCTCACTCCCTTTCTCAACGAGATTGACCATCTACGAGCCCCATCGCGGGAGCCAGTGCCGAGCTGCAGGCCATTAGTATGTCTGAAAGGACAACAAGGAGATGCAGAGAGTCACGAGCCGATAAAAGAGGGCAATCAGGCTCTGCATTTAGAGGCAACAGTGCTGGTCGTGGACACGGTGCATCCTCATCAGCACGTGGCCGTGGGACACGCTCGTCCTTTTTTTCGTCAGCTGGCCGTGTTGAGCTGCAACATCCCGAAGACTTGGTAGAGTGGATGATCAAGCCGTCCTCATCCTCCTCATCCTCTCTCACCCAGGCTCAGGGTACTTTGTCTGGCAAAGCAGCTGCCAACGCGGCATTTTCCCTCTGCTCAATGGCATCAGTCACTCCTTCCCTAACCCTACCACGTCCTCCTGAGGAGTCCCCCGAACGGTTTGACAGTGTTGGGTACATGCTGTAGGAGGATGCGCAGCGTTTTGAAGGCTCCGATGATGGTACACAGCTAGAGGAAGGCAGTGACGTGAGCCCAAAGAGAGGGGGTGCCCAAGAAGGACAGAAATCTGGCAGTCATGTGCCCCCAGCTGCAGCATACTGTCAGGTTTTCTACAGAGATGAGGAGGGAGGGGACGATGAGGTCACTGACTCCACGTGGGTGCCTGATAGGAGAGAGGAGGAGGAGGAGGCACATCCCCATGAGGCAGGATGCCCTCCAGGGGCCAGCTTAAGGGCAGCACACCAACTGCATCACAACACAGAGCTTTGCATGTGCAGGGCGCTGCTGCCTCTCAGCGTTATTCCAAAAGTTCTTTGGTGTGGGCCTTTTTTGAGACAAGTGCATCAGATCGCACCACTGCTATTTGCAACATATGTCTCAAGTGTATCTCGCGTGGCCAAAACATCACCCGCTTGGGCACCACATGCTTGACCAGACATATGTCAACCTGCCATGCAGTTCGTTGGCAAGCATAGCTCAAAGACCCACACCAAAGAACAAAGCAGACCTCTCCTTGCTCCTTATCAGCTGGGATCTCCAACCCCACTATACCCTCAGTCCTCTTTGAAGCCTGCACTGATAGGACTGAAGGTGTAGAACTAGGTGTGTCACAGCCAAGTACTTGCGGGTAATCTACTATCGGTAAACCAACGTCAGATTGTACCAGGCAAATTTCCCTGCCCCAGCTGCTGCAGTGCCAAAAGAAGTTCTCTCCCAGCCATCCACATGCCCAGCGGTTGAATGCTAGCTTAGCTAAATTGCTAGCACTTCAACTGCTGCCTTTTCAGTTGGTAGATTCTTCCCCTTTACGGCTCTCTACCAGCATGTGGAAGGCAATGTCCATGCCTCGCTGGACAGGGCGGTCAGTGGTAAGGTGCATAATACCGCTGACTCATGGTCCAGCAGGCATGGAAAGGGATGTTACCTATCTTTCACAGCTCATTGGGTGACTCTGCTGGCATCTGGGAAAGATGCAGGACAAGTTACAGTAGTGTTGGAGTTTTTTCCGCCACCACGCCTCCAAAATGCTACTACTGGTTGTGACACACCTCTCTCCTCCACCCCCTCCCCTTCTTCTTCCTCTGTGGCCTCTTCCTGTGCTGATGTGTCCTCTGAAACCAGCGGTGCTCCACGGCGTTCAAGGGGCTATGCAGGAATGCAGGCAAAGAGATGCCATGCGGTGCTTGAGCTGGTGTGCTTGATGGACAGGAGCCACACTGGGGCAGAGGTTCTGTCAGCTCTGATGGGGCAGGCTCAGAGGTGGTTGATGCCACGCCAGCTAAAGGCAGGAATGGTGGTTTGCGACAATGGCACCAACCTCCTCTCCACCCTGCAACAGGGACAACTGACCCATGTGCCCTGTTTTGCTCATGTCCTTAACTTGGTGGTGCAGCGGTTCTTGGGCAGGTACCCGGGTTTACAGGATGTCCTGAAGCAGGCCAGGAAACTCTGTGTGCATTTCCGATGGTCATATAATGCCAGTGCTCGGCTGGCAGAACTCCAAAGGAAATCTGCCCAAGAACCGCCTAATCTGTGACATGCCCACCAGGTGGAACTCTACGTTGGCCATGCTGCAGTGGCTGCACACGCAGCAGAGGGCCATCAATGAATATCTGTGCCAATATGGCAGCAGGACAGGGTCAGGGGTGCTTGGTTTTTTTTCCCACGCCAGTGGGCCATGATCAAGGATGCATGCACTGTCCTGTCACCATTTGAGGAGGCCACGAGGAGGGTGAGCAGTGACAGTGCATGCATCAGTGACACTGTCCCTTGAGGCAGAACAGAGGGAGGAAGATGAGGATTTCCTTACCTCTCAAGGCCCCCTTTATCCAGACAGTGTTCTTGCTTGCCCGCCTATCACACAGGAAGAGGACGAGGAGGAGCAGGATTGTGTCAGCATGGAGGTGGAGCCTAGCACTCAGCATCAGCAGCAGTCTTCCAGGGATAAATTACAGTCCCAAGAAACCCATGGACTTGTATGTGGCTGAGACGAGGTGGCTACAGATCAAGTCGTCCTCAGTGACCCAGAGGACTCTGCACCAAATCCCTCAGCAAACCTACGCTGTATTGCCTCATTGATCCTGCAAAGCCTGCGGAAGGATCCTTGTATTTGTGCTATTAAGGAGAGGGATCATTACTGGCTGGCAATCCTTCTTTATCCACGTTACAAGGGTAAGGTTGCGGACCTTATCTTGCCAGCACAGAGGGAGCAGAAGATGAAACATCTTCGGGAGGCCTTGCAGAAAGGTCCGTGCAACTCGTTCCCAGAGACTGGGAGGTTACAAAATCCTGGTCCAGGACATCGTGTTGCTGAGGCTTCGGTCTGTAACAGAAGGAGCGGTGGAGAAGGTGGCCGCCTGACCGATGCGCTCAGACAATTTTTTAGTCCGCAGCACCAATGTATGACCTGTTCCAGCAACCATCACCAGCGTCTGTTTTACATGGTGCAGGAATACCTAGGGGCAAGATCAGACTTGGACACCTTTCCCACCGAAAAATCCTCTGGCTTACTGGGTCTTGAGGATGGATCACTGGCCTGTCCTGCATCCAGCGTTCTTTCGGAACGCACATTCAGTGCTGCTGGAGGCTTTGTAACCAATCACAGGGTACGCCTCTCCACCGACTCGGTCGATCGTCTGACCTTCATAAAAATGAATTAGGCTTGGATCACCACCAGCTACCAAGCACCTGATGCTGATGTAACTGAATAAATTTTTTTTAAATGTCAGATCCCTTCAAGACTGCCTATGCTGATGCTGAGTGACTATCTTGTTATGCTGAGTGACTATCCTTTTCCTCCTCAATAGGGATGAGCCGAACACCCCCGGGTTCGGTTTGCACCAGAACGTTCAAACAGACCGCGGGTTCTCATGAATATTAAGAACCCCATTGAAGTCTATGGGACCCGAACGTTCGAATTCAAAAACGGTCGTTTTAAAGACCAAAATTCAATTAAATGTTGGAAAACGTCGTTCAGAACCCGGGTCTTGCCCCAGGGAACATGTATCAATGGAATTTTTTTTTTAAACGGCCGTTTTTTGCGGAGCAGCCATTTTAATGATGCTTAAAGTGAAAAAAAAAATCCTTTAAATATCACACCTGCTGGGTGTCTATAGTAGTGGCACGTGTTTAGAAATGTCCCTGCACAACATGAGAGGACTATAAAAAAAAGTAATTAATGCTACTTGCGCAAGTTCTGTGTGGCAACATTATGTCGAATATTTTAGCGGTGGTGGGGGGCCATTATTGTTTTGTGAAAGACATTTTTTAGAAAAAAGGGCACCCCTCAAACATACTGTAATTGGAGCGCAACAAGGAGCCACGTGCAAAGTATTGCATCAAAAATTGTTATTAGGCGCCCCTGTTAAACAGGGGCTGAAAAATTGTGCCTTGGGCAGAACACAACACTTGCAACCCCTCCCAATAACTCCAATTGGAGCGCAAAAAGGAGCCACGTGCAAATTATTGCATCAAAAATTGTTATTAGGCGCCCCTGTTAAACAGGGGCTGAAAAATTATGCCTTGGGCACAACACAACACTTGCAACCCCTCCCAATAACTCCAATTGGAGCGCAAAAAGGAGCCACGTGCAAATTATTGCATCAAAAATTGTTATTAGGTGCCCCTGTTAAAACAGGGGCAGAAAAATTGGGCCTTGGGCACAACACAACACTGCAACCCCTCACAATAACTCCAATTGGAGCACAACAAGGAGCCAAGTGCAAAGTATTGCATCAAAAATTGTTATTAAGCGCCCCTGTTAAACAGGGGCAGAAAAATTGGGCCTTGGGCACAACACAACACTTGCAACCCCTCCCAATAACTCCAATTGGAGCGCAACAAGGAGCCACGTGCAAAGTATTGCATCAAAAATTGTTATTAGGCGCCCCTGTTAAACAGGGGCAGAAAAATTGGGCCTTGGGCACAACACAACACTGCAACCCCTCACAATAACTCCAATTGGAGCGCAACAAGGAGCCACGTGCAAAGTATTACATCAAAAATTGTTATTAGGCGCCCCTGTTAAACAGGGGCTGAAAAATTGTGCCTTAGGCACTGGTGGCGGAGCCCAGAAACACAACATTTCTAACTATCAGCAAGAAAAGTGAGGAGGAAAAGGATATTCCATCAGCAGCATAAGAGGACAGTCACTCAGCATCAGCAGTCTAAAACGGATTCGACATTTCAACAAAAAGATATTATTCATTAATATCAGCATCAGGTGCTTGGTAGCTGGTGTTGATCCAAGCCTGATTCATTTTGATGAAGGTCAGTCGATCAACAGAGCCGGTGGAGAGGCGCACCCTGTGATCAGTCACAAAGCCTCCAGCAGCACTGAATGTCCGTTCTGAAAGAACACTGGATGCAGGGCAAGCCAGTAGCTCAATTGCGTACTGGGCAAGCTCTGGCCAGTGATCCATCCTCAAGACCCAGTAAGCCAGAGGATTTTCGGTGGGGAAGGTGTCCAAGTCGGATCTTGCCCCTAGGTATTCCCGGACCATGTAAACCAGACGCTGGGGATAGTTGCTGGAATCGGTCAGACCTTGGGGCTGCGGACTAAAAAACTGCCTGAACGCATCGGTCAGACGACAACCTTCTCCACCGCCCCTTCTGTGACTCACCGAAGCCTCAGCAAGACGTTGTCCAGAGCCAGGTTTTGGTAATCCCCCCAGTTCTGGGAACGCATTGCACAGACCCTTCTGCAAGGCCTCCCGCAGAAGTTTCATCTTCTGCTCCCTCTGCAATGGCAACATAAGGTCCGCAACCTTACTCTTGTAATGTGGATCAAGGAGAGTCGCCAGCCAGTAATGATCCCTCTCCTTAATAGCACGTACACGAGGATCCTTACGCAGGCTTTGCAGGATCAGGAAGGCTATGCAGCGTAGGTTTGCAGAGGCATTCGGGCCACAGTCCTCTGGGTCACTGAGGACGACAGGATCCACAGGCACCTCATCCCAGCCACGTAAAACTCCACGTGCTCCTTGGGACTGTAAATGATCCCTTAAAGACTGCTGCTGCTGAGTGCTAGGCTCCACCTCCATGCTGCTGATACAATCCTCCTCCTCCTCCTCCTCTTCCTGTGTGCTAGGTGGGCAAGCAGGACCACTGTCTGGGTAAAGGGGGCCTTGAGAGGTAAGGAAGTCCTCCTCTTCCTCCCTCTGTTCTGCCTCAAGGGCCCTGTCCATTATTCCACGTAGCGTGTGCTCCAACATGTGAATAAGAGGGACAGTCTCACTGATGCATGCACTGTCACTGCTCACCATCCTCGTGGCCTCCTCAAATGGTGACAGGACAGTGCATGCATCCCTGATCAAGGCCCACTGGCGTGGGGAAAAAAAACCTAGCTGCCCTGACCCAGTTCTGCTGCCATATTGGCACAGTTACTCATTGATGGCCCGCTGCTGTGTGTGCAGCCGCTGCAGCATGGCCAACGTTGAGTTCCATCTGGTGGGCATGTCACAAATTAGGCGGTTCTTGGGCAGGTTGTATTCCCTTTGGAGGTCAGTCAGCCGAGCAGTGGCATTATATGACCTCCGAAAATGCACACAGACTTTCCTGGCCTGCTTCAGGACATCCTGCAAGCCCGGGTACCTGCCCAAGAACCGCTGCACCACCAAATTGAGGACATGCGCAAAACAGGGCACGTGGGTGAGTTTTCCCTGTCGCAGGGCAGAGAGGAGGTTGGTGCCATTATCGCTAACCACCTTTCAAGGCTTCAGCTGGCGTGGCGTCAACCACCTCTCAGCCTGACCCTGCAGAGCTGACAAAACCTCTTCCCCAGTGTGGCTCCTGTCTCCCAAGCACACCAGCTCTAGCACCTCATGGCATCTCTTGTCCTGCATTCCTGCGTATCCCCTCGTACGCCTACGGAGCACGGCTGGTTCGGAGAAAACATCCCCACAGGAAGAGGCCACAGAGGAAGAAGAAGAGGAGGGGGTGGAGGAAAGAGGTGTGTCACAAGCAGTAGTATTGTTTTGGAGGCGTGGTGGCTGAACAACCTCCAAAACTACTGGACCTTGCCCTGCGTCCTTCCCAGCTGCCAGCAGAGTCACCCAATGCGCCGTAAAAGACAGGTAACGTCCCTGTCCATGCCTGCTGGACCATGAGTCAGCAGTAATATGCACCTTACCACTGACCACCCTGTCCAGCGAGGCATGGACATTGCCTTCCACATGCCGGTAGAGAGCCGGAATAGCCTTCCGTGAGAAAAAGTGGCGTTTTGGTACTTGCCACTGAGGTACTGCATATTGCACAAACTCACTGAAGGGGGCAGAATCTACCAACTGAAAAGGTAGCAGTCAAAGTGCTAGCAATTTTGCTAAGCTAGCATTCAACTGCTGGGCATGTGGATGGCTGGGATTGTACTTCTTTCGGCGCTGCAGCAGCTGGGGCAGGGAAATGTGCCTGGTACTATCAGTAGATTGACCGCTACTACTAGCTTGTGACACACCTATTTCTACACCTTCACTGCAGGCTTCAGAGAGGACTGGGGGTCTACTGGGGTTGGAGGTCCCAGAAGGGCAAGGGGGGGTACGCTTTTGTCTTTGGTGTGGGTCTTTCTGGTGTGCTTGCCAACAAGCTGCATGGCAGGTCGACATATGTCTGGACAAGCATGTGGTACCCAGGCGGTTGATGTTTTGGCCACGCGAGATACGCTTGCGACATAAGTTGCAAATAGCAAAGGTACGATCTTGTGGACAAAAAAGGCCCACACCAAAGAACTTTTGCTGTACCGGTCAGACACAGCAGTGCCATGCACAAGTGCCGTAGATGTGCGCTGTAATGCAGTGGGTGTGACTTAAGCTGACCCCTGGAGGGCATCCTGCCTCTTTGGAGATGTGCCTGTGCCTCCTCCTCCTCCTCTCTCCTATCAGGCACCCAGGTAGAGTCAGTGACCTCATCATCTCCTCCCTTCTCATCACTGTCAACAACCTGGCAGTATGCTCCAGCTGGGGGAACATCATCACTGACAAATTGCTGTCCCTCTCGGACACCCCCTCTCCCTGGGCTCACATCAATGCCTTCCTCTATCAGTGTTCCGTCATCGGAGTCTTTAAAACGCTGCGCATCTTCCTGCAGCACTGTGTTGAAACAGTTTGGGGGACTCCTCAGCAGGACATGGTACTAGGGAAGTATTGTGTGAAGCCATTGTGCAGAGGGAAGAGGACGCCTTGGCAGCTGCTTTGCCAGATAAACTTTGATCAGTCTGTGTGAGAGAGGATGAGGAGGATGAGGACGGCTTGGTCATCCACTCTACTAATTTCTCTGCATGTTGAGGCTCAACACGGCCAGCTCCTGAAAAGAAGGACGAGCGGCCACGGCCACGTGCTGAAGAGGATGCACCACATACACTACCAGTGTTACCTCTACATGCAGAGCCTGCTTGCCCTCGTGCCTCTCTGCCTCTCTTTGTTGTTCTTCCAGACATATTTATGTGCTCAGGTGGTATATAACAGCACACGTCCAGTGACACTAACTGCGCTCAGGTGGTATATAACAGCACACATCAAGTGACACTAACTGCGCTCAGGTGGTATATAACAGCACACGTCCAGTGACACTAACTGCGCTCAGGTGGTATATAACAGCACACGTCCAGTGACACTAACTGCGCTCAGGTGGTATATAAAAGCACATGTACAGTGACACTAACTGCGCTCAGGTGGTATATAAAAGCACACGTACAGTGACACTAACAGCGCTCAGGTGTTATATAAAAGCACACGTACAGTGACACTAACTGCGCTCAGGTGGTATATAACAGCACACGTCCAGTGACACTAACTGCGCTCAGGTGGTATATAAAAGCACACGTACAGTGACACTAACTGCGCTCAGGTGGTATATAAAAGCACACGTACAGTGACACTAACTGCGCTCAGGTGGTATATAAAAGCACACGTACAGTGACACTAACTGCGCTCAGGTGGTATATAAAAGCACACGTCCAGTGACACTAACTGCGCTCAGGTGGTATATAAAAGCACACGTCCAGTGACACTAACTGCGCTCAGGTGGTGTATAACAGCACACGTCCAGTGACACTAACTGCGCTCAGGTGGTATATAACAGCACACGTCCAGTGACACTAACTGCGCTCAGGTGGTATATAAAAGCACACGTACAGTGACACTAACTGCGCTCAGGTGGTATATAAAAGCACACGTACAGTGACACTAACTGTGCTCAGGTGGTATATAACAGCACACGTCAAGTGACACTAACTGCGCTCAGGTGGTATATAACAGCACACGTCCAGTGACACTAACTGTGCTCAGGTGGTATATAACAGCACACGTCAAGTGACACTAACTGCGCTCAGGTGGTATATAAAAGCACACGTACAGTGACACTAACTGCGCTCAGGTGGTATATAACAGCACACGTCCAGTGACACTAACTGCGCTCAGGTGGTATATAAAAGCACACGTACAGTGACACTAACTGCGCTCAGGTGGCATATAACAGCACACGTCCAGTGACACTAACTGCGCTCAGGTGGCATATAACAGCACACGTCCAGTGACACTAACTGCGCTCAGGTGGTATATAACAGCACACGTCCAGTGACACTAACTGCGCTCAGGTGGTATATAAAAGCACACGTACAGTGACACTAACTGCGCTCAGGTGGTATATAAAAGCACACGTACAGTGACACTAACTGCGCTCAGGTGGTATATAACAGCACATGTCCAGTGACACTAACTGCGCTCAGGTGGTATATAAAAGCACACGTACAGTGACACTAACTGCGCTCAGGTGGTATATAAAAGCACACGTACAGTGACACTAACTGCGCTCAGGTGGTATATAAAAGCACACGTACAGTGACACTAACTGCGCTCAGGTGGTATATAAAAGCACACGTACAGTGACACTAACTGCGCTCAGGTGGTATATAAAAGCACACGTCCAGTGACACTAACTGCGCTCAGGTGGTGTATAACAGCACACGTCCAGTGACACTAACTGCGCTCAGGTGGTATATAACAGCACACATCAAGTGACACTAACTGCGCTCAGGTGGTATATAACAGCACACGTCCAGTGACACCAACTGCGCTCAGGTGGTATATAACAGCACACGTCCAGTGACACTAACTGCGCTCAGGTGGTATATAAAAGCACACGTACAGTGACACTAACTGCGCTCAGGTGGTATATAAAAGCACACGTACAGTGACACTAACCGCGCTCAGGTGGTATATAAAAGCACACGTACAGTGACACTAACTGCGCTCAGGTGGTATATAAAAGCACACGTACAGTGACACTAACCGCGCTCAGGTGGTATATAAAAGCACACGTACAGTGACACTAACTGCGCTCAGGTGGTATATAACAGCACACGTCCAGTGACACTAACTGCGCTCAGGTGGTATATAAAAGCACACGTCCAGTGACACTAACTGTGCTCAGGTGGTATATAACAGCACACGTCAAGTGACACTAACTGCGCTCAGGTGGTATATAAAAGCACACGTACAGTGACACTAACTGCGCTCAGGTGGTATATAACAGCACACGTCCAGTGACACTAACTGCGCTCAGGTGGTATATAAAAGCACACGTACAGTGACACTAACTGCGCTCAGGTGGTATATAACAGCACACGTCCAGTGACACTAACTGCGCTCAGGTGGTATATAACAGCACACGTCCAGTGACACTAACTGCGCTCAGGTGGTATATAAAAGCACACGTACAGTGACACTAACTGCGCTCAGGTGGTATATAAAAGCACACGTACAGTGACACTAACTGCGCTCAGGTGGTATATAACAGCACATGTCCAGTGACACTAACTGCGCTCAGGTGGTATATAAAAGCACACGTACAGTGACACTAACTGCGCTCAGGTGGTATATAAAAGCACACGTACAGTGACACTAACTGCGCTCAGGTGGTATATAAAAGCACACGTACAGTGACACTAACTGCGCTCAGGTGGTATATAAAAGCACACGTACAGTGACACTAACTGCGCTCAGGTGGTATATAAAAGCACACGTCCAGTGACACTAACTGCGCTCAGGTGGTGTATAACAGCACACGTCCAGTGACACTAACTGCGCTCAGGTGGTATATAACAGCACACATCAAGTGACACTAACTGCGCTCAGGTGGTATATAACAGCACACGTCCAGTGACACCAACTGCGCTCAGGTGGTATATAACAGCACACGTCCAGTGACACTAACTGCGCTCAGGTGGTATATAAAAGCACACGTACAGTGACACTAACTGCGCTCAGGTGGTATATAAAAGCACACGTACAGTGACACTAACCGCGCTCAGGTGGTATATAAAAGCACACGTACAGTGACACTAACTGCGCTCAGGTGGTATATAACAGCACACGTCCAGTGACACTAACTGCGCTCAGGTGGTATATAAAAGCACACGTACAGTGACACTAACTGCGCTCAGGTGGTATATAAAAGCACACGTACAGTGACACTAACTGCGCTCAGGTGGTATATAAAAGCACACGTACAGTGACACTAACTGCGCTCAGGTGGTATATAAAAGCACACGTCCAGTGACACTAACTGCGCTCAGGTGGTATATAAAAGCACACGTCCAGTGACACTAACTGCGCTCAGGTGGTATATAACAGCACACGTCCAGTGACACTAACTGCGCTCAGGTGGTATATAACAGCACATGTCCAGTGACACTAACTGCGCTCAGGTGGTATATAAAAGCACACGTACAGTGACACTAACTGCGCTCAGGTGGTATATAAAAGCACACTTACAGTGACACTAACTGTGCTCAGGTGGTATATAACAGCACACGTCAAGTGACACTAACTGCGCTCAGGTGGTATATAACAGCACACGTCCAGTGACACTAACTGTGCTCAGGTGGTATATAACAGCACACGTCAAGTGACACTAACTGCGCTCAGGTGGTATATAAAAGCACACGTACAGTGACACTAACTGCGCTCAGGTGGTATATAACAGCACACGTCCAGTGACACTAACTGCGCTCAGGTGGTATATAAAAGCACACGTACAGTGACACTAACTGCGCTCAGGTGGTATATAACAGCACACGTCCAGTGACACTAACTGCGCTCAGGTGGTATATAACAGCACACGTCCAGTGACACTAACTGCGCTCAGGTGGTATATAAAAGCACACGTACAGTGACACTAACTGCGCTCAGGTGGTATATAAAAGCACACGTACAGTGACACTAACTGCGCTCAGGTGGTATATAACAGCACATGTCCAGTGACACTAACTGCGCTCAGGTGGTATATAAAAGCACACGTACAGTGACACTAACTGCGCTCAGGTGGTATATAAAAGCACACGTACAGTGACACTAACTGCGCTCAGGTGGTATATAAAAGCACACGTACAGTGACACTAACTGCGCTCAGGTGGTATATAAAAGCACACGTACAGTCACACTAACTGCGCTCAGGTGGTATATAAAAGCACCCGTCCAGTGACACTAACTGCGCTCAGGTGATATATAACAGCACACATCAAGTGACACTAACTGCGCTCAGGTGGTATATAACAGCACACGTCAAGTGACACTAACTGCGCTCAGGTGGTATATAAAAGCACACGTACAGTGACACTAACTGCGCTCAGGTGGTATATAACAGCACACGTCCAGTGACACTAACTGCGCTCAGGTGGTATATAAAAGCACACGTACAGTGACACTCACTGCGCTCAGGTGGTATATAAAAGCACACGTACAGTGACACTAACTGCGCTCAGGTGGTATATAACAGCACACGTCCAGTGACACTAACTGCGCTCAGGTGGTATATAACAGCACACGTACAGTGACACTAACTGCGCTCAGGTGGTATATAAAAGCACACGTACAGTGACACTAACTGCGCTCAGGTGGTATATAAAAGCACATGTACAGTGACACTAACTGCGCTCAGGTGGTATATAAAAGCACACGTCCAGTGACACTAACTGCGCTCAGGTGGTATATAAAAGCACACGTCCAGTGACACTAACTGCGCTCAGGTGGTGTATAACAGCACACGTCCAGTGACACTAACTGCGCTCAGGTGGTATATAACAGCACACGTCCAGTGACACTAACTGCGCTCAGGTGGTATATAAAAGCACACGTACAGTGACACTAACTGCGCTCAGGTGGTATATAAAAGCACACGTACAGTGACACTAACTCAGCCCTCAAAATGTCCACTCGCCTACTAGCATTTGGCGAGTGGATTTAAGCTGGGGGCGAGTGATGACAGGGCTGCATGACCAATCTCCCTCCAATCTGTGCCTACACTTAGGCCTTGTACACACGAGCAGACAGATTTGTTCAAATCTGTCCGTCCGACAGATTTGAACAAATCTGTCTGCTGGGATTTTGGTTTGCTCGCGTGTACACACAAGCAAACCAAAATCCCCGCCAGCAGAGAGCGCGCTGACGTGTCGGTGACGTGGCGTTGACGTTGATGCCGCCACGTCACCGCACCAGGAAGTAAAACACTTCTGCGCATGCGCCGAATCCATTCGGCGGCGGTGCGGCGGCGGTGCGGGACGACATGTCTGCTGGTAAGTGTACTAACCAGCAGACATGTCGGGCGGACGGATTCCCACCCGATAGATTTCAAAGCATGCTTTGAAATCTGTCGGGTGGCCAAATCCGTCGGCTCGGCCGTACACACGATCGAATCTGTCTGCTGAAACGGTCCAGCGGACCGTTTCCAGCGGACAGATTTGATCGTGTGTACGAGGCCTTACAGTCCCGATGAGATTGGCGGCCGAAGAGGAAAGGTGCATGCCCGGGAAAAGTAGTCTGGTGAGCCGCGCACAGGCAGAGCAGTACACAGGTGCTCTCCTTACAATTCTCATTAAGCCATGGGACCTAACAGTATGACCTCTCTGAGCCTGCCCCCCTCCCCGACCAATGTAGCTGGAGAGCAGAAAGTAATGAGTAAGTTGGAGGATTGTGAAAATTAGCACTCCGGTGCAGCGCTCACTGAAAGTTGCCCTGACATGAGAGAGACAGCCTTCCAGTTTGTGCAGTTTTCTTCTCCTTGTGCTCTATGAAAGTGTCCAACAGTTCAGCCCGAGCACTGTGAACAGACTGATCTGAATGTGTGCTGTGCGGTGTCAGTGTGCGCTGTGCTATGGTGTCAATGGCTGTGCAGTTGTGTGGATCTCAGCGCTGGATTGTACTCTCTCCCGCTGTGCTGCAGCTCCTCTCCTCACTGCCAGCCTTAATAAAATGGGGAAGTGGGGACATGCAAGTGTGGAGCCACACACACAGGCTCCTGATGATGAGATGAATAGGAGAGAGAGAGAGAGAGGGAGGATGGATGGGAGTTGCAGAGGAGACAGCAAGAGAATGGAGAAGAGACACAGTTCTAGTGCCCTGTCCCTCTGGTCTTCCCCCCAGTGCCCTGTCCCTCTGGTCTTCCCCCAGTGCCCTGTCCCTCTGGTCTGCCCCCAGTGCCCTGTCCCATTTTGTTAAAGTTGTTGTTAGTAATATTTAATTTTGTAACTTGATTCTGCATAAAACATGGTCATTGCATGAGAAAATCTACGAGGACGTGTTTATGGGTGCAATTAGCCGCAGGGCAGTGTATGAATTAGGTGGGGCAACTGGTGGCGAGTAACTCTTGAGGCCTGGCTAGTAGCTCAGGACTTGAAATTTTGAGTCCTGCACTAACTGCGCTCAGGTGGTATATAAAAGCACACGTACAGTGACACTAACTGCGCTCAGGTGGTATATAAAAGCACACGTCCAGTGACACTAACTGCGCTCAGGTGGTATATAAAAGCACACGTACAGTGACACTAACTGCGCTCAGGTGGTATATAAAAGCACACGAACAGTGACACTAACTGCGCTCAGGTGGTATATAAAAGCACACGTACAGTGACACTAACTGCGCTCAGGTGGTATATAAAAGCACACGTACAGTGACACTAACTGCTCTCAGGTGGTATATAAAAGCACACGTACAGTGACACTAACTGCGCTCAGGTGGTATATAACAGCACACGTCCAGTGACACTAACTGCGCTCAGGTGGTATATAACAGCACACGTCCAGTGACACTAACTGCGCTCAGGTGGTATATAACAGCACACGTCCAGTGACACTAACTGCGCTCAGGTGGTATATAACAGCACACGTGCGGTGACCCCAAATGCGCTCAGGTGATATGTAACAGCACACATGCGGTGACACCAAATGCGCTAAGGTGGTATGTAACAGCACACGTGCGGTGACCCCAAATGCGCTCAGGTGATATGTAACAGCACACGTGCGGTGACACCAAATGCGCTAAGGTGGTATTAAACAGCACACGCACAGTCAGAGCGACTGCGTTTCTGTGCAATTCAATAGCCCACTTGCATTAACAGCAACTGCCTTTCTGTGCAAATAAATAGCACACGTGCAGTAACAGTTAATGCATCTATGTGCAATTAACTAGCACACGTTGACTAACACGTTAGAGCATCAAGCACAATCTCCTGCCTGACAGATACTAATAGCAGAACTAGCTAAGCTATACAGTTTATAAATATATTGACAACTCCTAGGGATGTCAATATATTCTCTACAAACTGTACATTTAACTATACTAACTAGCAGCCTCCCTGATCTATCTATCTATCTATCTATCTATCTATCTATCTATCTATCTATCTATCTATCTATCTATCTATCTATCTATCTATCTATCTATCTATCTATCTATCTATCTATCTATCTATCTATCTATCTATCTATCTATCTACCTACCTACCTATCTATCTATCTATCTATCTATCTATCTATCTATCTATCTATCTATCTATCTATCTATCTATCTATGTGAAAAGACACTGTGGGCCAGATTCAGATAGAATTGCCTATCTTTAGGCGGGCGTAGCGTATCTCAGATACACTACGCCAATGTAACTCAGAGAGGCAACTACAGTATTCATAAAGCACTTGCACCTAACTTTGCGCCGGCGTAACTTAATTCCTTCGGCGTAAGCCGGTGCAACTGCAAGTGGGTGTGTCGTTATGCAAATGAATGGTCTAGTGATTTACGCCCGGCGTATCTTGGACGGAGCATGCTCAGTACGTTCGTTCCCTTGTGAGCATGCTCACAACTATGCCGGCCCAACTTACAGAGATACGCCGGCCCAACTTACACCCAGCCGATGCAAAAGTACATCCAGTTTAATTCCCCCCCCCCCCCCCCAGAGAAGGTACTTTTGCTGTGAGAGGCAGAGGAGGAAAAAAAACTTTAACACCCAGGAGATGTCAGCCCTCATAACAGCAATGGAGACTTATGACCAGGGTCGCCATCAGGGGGGTACAGGCAGTACACCTGTAAGGGGCCCGGGGGTCCCCAGGGGACCGGATGGGAACCCCCCTTTTTTTATTTTTATATAAAAAAAAAATATTAATATATTTTTATTTATATTTTTTTGATGGACAAGAAGGCCTGGCTTGCAGTATCTGCTCTAATTCATTTCTAAGGTGTTCTATCGAGTTGAGGTCAGGACTCTGTGCAGGCCAGTCAAGTTCCTCCACCCCAAACTTGCTCATCCATGTCTTTATGGACCTTGCTTTGTGCACTGGTGAGCAGTCATGTTGGAACAGGAAGGGGCCGTCCCCAAACTGTTTCTACAAAGTTGGGAGCATGAAATTGTCCAAAATGTCTTGTTATGCTGATGCCTTAAGAGTTCCCTTCAATGGAACTAAGGGGCCAAACCCAACCCCAGAAAAACAACCCCAGACCATAACCCCCCTTTTATCAAATGATTTGGATCAGTCCACAAAGCAAGGACCATAAAGACATAAATGAGTGAGTTTGGGGTGGAGGAACTGGACTGGCTTGCACAGAGTCCTGACCTCAACCCGATAGAACACCTTTGGAATGAATTAGAGCGGAGACTGTGAGCCGGGCCTTCTTGTCCAACATCAGTTCCAGACCTCACAAATACACTTCTGGAAGAATGGTCAAACATTCCCATAGACACACTCCTAAACCTTGTGGACAGCCTTCCCAGAAGAGTTGAAGCTTTTATAGCTGCAAAGGGTGAGCCAACCCAATATTGAACCCTACAGGCTAAAGGATCGCACACACGATTGAATATTCCGACGGACGTGTTTTGTCGTATAATCAAACCATCTGTACGCTCCATCGGACAAAAGAGCAGAAAAAACACGTAGTTTCGTGAATGTTGGCTGAAAAAGTTCTGCTGTCTGTATGCAGAACAAAATATATATATATATAATTATTATTATCATTATTATTATTATTAGGGCCAAGAGGTCCCGGATGGAAAATCCCCTTTATTGGGTAATTTATTTTTATATAAAAAAAGGGGGGTTCCCATCTGGGGCCCTGGTGACCTCCGGACCCCTAAAAAAATAAAAATATAAAAAAGTTTTTTTTTTAAGGGGGTTCCTATCCGGGCCCCTGGGGACCCCCGGGCCCCTTACAGGTGTACTGCCTGTACCCCCCTGATGGAGGCCCTGGTGGTGGGGGACCCATTAGTAGTGCTGGGACCACGGCTGCCATGTGTTGTCCTGTAACGGTGCTGCTGAAGCTGCTCTCCAGCTGACTTAAGCAAGTCTGGAGCAAAGTTACCCCTGCTTATATGAGGGGTAACTTTAGGCCGGCCAAACAGCTTAGGCACACCGGGGTAGATTCATGTAGAGATCCGACGGTGTATCTACTGATACACCGTCGGATCTGTGAGATCCGACGCTCGGATCTATGCGGCTGATTCCTCGAATCAGGTTCCGCATAGATCTCATTTAGAGCCGACTGGTGTAACTGAGTTACACTGTCGATTCTTAGGCTGCATTCTCCCGCCGTCCGCTAGGTGGCGCTTCCGTTCTTCTTCGCGCCGAATATGCAAATGAGCAGAAACGCCGATTCAGAATCGAATGCCCGGGCAACTTTTTTTCTTTACGTCGTTTGCGTTCGCCTTTTTCCGTCGGATTGTTACCCCTGCTATATGCGGGGTAAGTGCGGCGGATCCTATGTTAAGTATGGCCGTCGTTCCCGCGTCGAATTTTGAATTTTTTACGCCGTTTACGTAAGTCGTCCGGGAATACGGCCATACGTTAATAGCGTTAACGACGAACACAATGACGTCCTAGCGACGTCATTTAAAGCAATGCACGCTGGGAAATTTAGCCGGTGGCGCATGCGCAGTACGATTGGCGCAGGGACGCGCGCAATTTAAATAGTAAACTCCCCCTAGCCGCGGAATTTGCATTCCGCCGGGGGATTTACGATCCGCCAGGGCTACTTACGAGGCAAGTGCTTTCTGAATACAGCACTTGCCTCAAAAACTGGCGCAGGCGGATCGTAAAACAGATAGATCACGCGGATCAAAAGATCCGCTGATCTACATGAATCTACCCCACCGCGTGTAGCCTGCGCCGAACGGGCCTATGTTCGGGAATCGGCGTTTCTCCCTCATTTGCCTATTTGCATAGGAAATCAATGGGTTTGCCAGATGCGTCCGGCATAAATATGCACCTAAGATGTGCAGGCGTAGGCAAGTTACACCAGTCGGGAGTAGCCTATTTTGGTGCGTATCTAGTTCTGTGGGTACGGTGCATAGATACTCCGGCGCAAATTTAGACTTACGGGGGTAGATTCATGTAGATCAGCGGATCTTTTGATCCGCGTGATCTATCTTGTTTACGATCCGCCTGCGCCAGTTTTTGAGGCAAGTGCTGTATTCAGAAAGCACTTGCCTCGTAATTAGCACTGGCGGATCGTAAATCCCCGGCGGAATGCAAATTCCGCGGCTAGGGGGAGTTTACTATTTAAATCACGCGCGTCCCCGCGCCGATCGTACTGCGCATGCGCCGCCGGCAAAATTTCCCGACGTGCATTGCTTTAAATGACGTCGCAAGGACGACATTGTTTTCGTCGTTAACGCTATTAACGTATGGCCGTATTCCCGGACGACTTACGTAAACGACGTAAAAAATTCAAAACTCGACGCGGGAACGACGGCCATACTTAACATAGGATCCGCCGCACTTACCCCGCATATAGCAGGGGTAACCATCCGCCGGAAAAAGACGAACGCAGACGTAAAAAAAAAGCGACGGCCGGCCGTTCGGTTCTGAATCGGCGGTTCTCCTCATTTGCATATTCGTCGCGTAGAAAAAAAGTAGCGCCACCTAGCGGACGGCGGGAGAATGCAGCCTAAGAACCGACAGTGTAACTCACTTACACCAGTCGGCTCTAAGGGAGATCTATGGGGAACCTGATTCGAGGAATCAGCTGCATAGATCCGAGCGTCGGATCTCACAGATCCGACGGTGTATCAGTAGATACACCGTCGGATCTGTACATGAATCTACCCCACGCCGCGCATCTCCATATACCCCGGCGTAACTTCTTTGAGAATCTGGCCCTGTGTCTCTATCTATCTATCTATCTCTCTCTCTCTCTGTCTGTCTGACTGCAAAGCAAGCCGGAACACACTACACGAGGCCGCCCGGGAGGCGACCTTTTATAGTGTGGGGCGTGTGCTAAAGCCCTGAGCCCTAATTGGCCAAAGCACCCAGGCTTTGGCCAATTAGGTCTCTTCGTTTTTTGGGCGCTGTGATTGGCCAAGCATGCAGGGTCATGGTGCATGCTTGGCCAATCATCAGCGTGCAACGCCCCAGTGAATTATGGGTCATTCGAATTTGGCACGAACGACCCGATTTGTTAGTTTTCGGCGAACGATCGAACGGCCAATGTTCAATGCGAACACGAAGCTCATCCCTACTCCTCAATCATGCTGATAGCTTTTAAGAACATTTTTGGTTCAGGGGCGTATAATTACAATTTTTGATGCAATACTTTGCAGCAGGGCTTAATACTGCGCTCCAACTAGAGTATCTGTGAGGGGTTGCAGTGTTGTGGCACCAGCGCCAGCACCAAAGGCCCAATTTTTCTACCACTGTTCAACAATGGCATGCAATTACAATTCTATAGAGTATATACGGCAGGCCCCTACTTTCAAACATCCAACTTACAAACGACTGCTACTTACAAATGGAAGGAGACAACAGGAAGTGAGAGGAAATCTACCCCTAGAATGGGAAATTCTCTTCTGTCCACTGATGCTTTATCACCAATCATTGTTTCACTAAAAAATTTTTTTTTTCAAAAAATCATTTGTCATTGGGACAGAAAGTGAGGTGCTGAATGTGAGGTACTGATGAAAGTGAGGTGCTGATCTTCTGAACAGATGCACACAGACAGCAAAACAAATGTTACAGGGGTGATAACCCTTCTCTATGTTTTCCGAAAAGCTTAAAAAATGATTTTTTGACTGGAGCTACACTTTAAAAAAGTACCAGTTCAAAATTACAAACAGATTCTACTTAAAAACAAACCTATAGTCCCGGTCTTGTTTGCACCGCCTGTATACTGTTCAAAGTATATAGGGCCAAAAAGGCTGGTAATGGCCTGGGGGGAGTTGTGGCAGACCCATGCTATTTTTCTCAATGATTTTTATCCATATTGCAGGGACCAGACATTACATTAAAGCCGCAAGCAGTTTAAAATGATTTTTTTCTTATAGTAATGTCATTTTGTGCAGGGACAGTTCTAAACACATGCCACTTAACAAGCATAATATAGACACCCAGCAGGTACGATAATTAAATGGATTTTTTATCTATTGTTTTCACGTTAAGCATCATTAAAATCACTGCTCCCGAAAAAACTTCAATTTTTAAAACTTTTTTTTTTCATTGATACATGTTCCCTGGGGCAAGATCTGGATCCCCAAACCTGTTTTAGGACAATAACTTGCAAATTATTGGTCCATTCAAAGGTTGAACCAAACGGGGGGGGTGTTCAGGTCATCCTTAGTCACTCAAACTTAGGATTAAGTCTCTGCCACAGACCCTCCCAAAAGATTGGAGACATTTATGGTCCAGAATGCTCTCTCAGTAGATTCAGCACCCGGATCTCCTTCAGGTAGTTTTGCAAAAATTACCAACTTACAGATGACCAACATCCAGCCTGTCAGAACCCAGGTTGTCCCGGGATGAATGGACAGGCCCCTCCTGGAACAACAGCCTTGTACTTGGTATCCTTCGGACAGACTCCTCATCGGTCAGCTTCCTCCAATTGGACGGACAGCTCGGGATCACCTCCAGATTGGGGACCCAGACGATCACTGGGCCCACACAGCAGATCGATTGCTCTGGGCCAACGTGGTCCCGGAACCAGGAACACTGCTACCCACGCACACCCTGGCCAGGAGGGCCATATGCGGGAGTGTCGGGGAATAGAAGCCTATCCTGTGCTATGAAGGGCATAGCTGCCCTCCATCATTATGTCTGCATAACCAGGTCAATGCGAGATGACTTGGAAGTCTGGTTATCCTTTATCAATTCGTACAATGGTTGCTCCAGTTGGCAAATGGAGGAGGTGCCAAACTCGCAGCTGGAGCTTTACACGGATGCTGCAGGCTCCTGTGGTTTCGGTGCCTTCTTTCAAGTGGAGTGGTCTGCTGAACGTTGGCCGGCCTCATTGGACCACGTGGATCTGTTACACAATCTCACATTGCTGGAACTATTTCCAATAATAGCAGCCATTGAGCTGTCTGGTGAGAGATTGTGCAACCAACAGGTTTTTGGTCTGATAATATGAGTGTGGTTCATGTAATAAACTAGCTCTCCATGAGATTCCCTCCAGTTTTGTCCTTGCTGCATTTTCTTGTACTTTGATGTTTGCAGCCTCGGCAGGCAGTGTCAGATCTGAGGATGTGGTGCTTTCTAAGAACTGTGTATCCTTTTTACTGTCGTAAACAGACAAACGCAGGTGGGGTAGATGGGTAGTCTTGTATACATACGGGGGACCCTTTTGCCCTGTCTTACTGGCCTCTCATGTTTTAGCTGCTTCCCCTGCTTCCATCACCTTCCTGGTTCACTCAGATCCATCCTCCTTGATCAGGTTCTAATACTTATGGGTTTTTCACTTTTTTCTTGTAAAATTGGGCTTCTCCCTATGGATTTTTTTTTTAACACACTCTTTTCATATTGGCGCTGCCATGGTGGCTTCTGGCATTGAGTTTTCAGGTACAGAGCTTCAATATTGGGATAGATGGGAATATTACCATCTTTCTTTGTATGTCAGCCCACACTTGTTTTTTAAATTACAGAATACTTTTTGTCCTTCATCAGGGATTCTTTCATTTATTGGGCCAAACTGAAATCCGGAGCTATGGAAAAAACGTGGGCTTTGCCTATGAAGTTGCCAGAGTACGTTAGCATGGACTGCGGGGCTTATGCTCGTCGAAAGTACTTTCAGACAGCATAAGACTCCATTCACATGTTTCCAGCTCCATTGTGGCCATTCATGCAGGTAGGAATGACGAGGATTACACTAGTTCAGTTGATCTAATTGCTGCTATTAAAAAGTACATTGCCCATTGTTGCGCTGTCTTTACCAATTTAGTTATTGTTTGGTCTAAAATTGTTCCCCGCTTGGTTTGGGTCCACCACTCCTGCTCCATGCTTGAAAAGCTCTCACCTGAAGGTCAATGCCCAGGTATCCAAATTTGTTCGGAGAATAGGGAGGTTTGTTATTCGTTCCAGGGATTTGGAGGATGTGAATGATGGTTTTCTTTGAGACTGGACAGTGTTTTTTTTTTTTTACCTTGCCAGCGATAAAAGTTACCATAATGGGCTATGCCCTCAATTGGAAGTTAGTCTAATGTCTGTCAAGCAGTTCTGGTCAGAACAGGCGCTTTAGACTTGGTTAACCCAATGTTAAAATGTGATCACAATACAACCTTGACTGTCACTGGTTAAAAAAATTAACATTTTTTAAATAAAGTTGTGGCCTTGCCCTTTCCAAATAAATTGTTCTATGTGTAGTCTATTTTATGTGGGTAAGGTTTATGTAATTGTCAGTTGGGATCCAAGCCTATGCTCCACAGCATTTAAGAAACATTTTGCTATAGAAGCACCTTTTTATTGTTAGGTGGTACTTTAGTGTAAGGGACACTTTATTGACACTTAGAGGAACATCAGAATATACAGTATACATACCCTTTTTTGCCGGTGTATAAGGCGACCGGGCGTAAAAGACGACCCCCTAATTTTACAGTTTTTTAAGATTTTTTGCCTGTACTCACTGTATAAGATGACCCCCCTTTCTGAGGCTTCCGACGCTTCATATTTCTTCCTTCTGGAGCCATATCCATCTTCATTCTTGCTGGAGCTGGAGCCATATTCTTCTTCCTTCTTGCTGGAGCTGGAGGAAATCACGGTTAGCAATGTATTCTATTAATGAATACAAAGCCTGCTTGAATTGGCAGAGGCTGTAACATCATCAGCCCATGCCTCTCTGACACTCAAAGCCAATCCGAGTAGGTTACTGTATGTAGCCTGTTCGGATTGGCAGAGGTTGTTACTCCAATCTGAGCAGGCTCTGTATTCATTTGAATACATCGCTCACCGGGATTGGCTAAGCGGTATATACTGTATGTAGCCGAAGCTACATACGGTATTACCGCACATCCAGCAGGCATCTGAGCAGCTGACCCGGCGTGTAAGACTACCCCTGCTTTTTGGTCAGTTTTTTGAAGTGTAAAATGTAGTCTTATACGCCAGCAAATACAGTATATTCTCAGTGCTTAATAAGACAAAGTGCAAGCAATCAGAACTACCAAAAAAGGCTATCACAATATCTTTTGCCAAATATAGGGTTTAGTTGGATATAATAATTATGCCTGCTCTTTCATCTAAACAAAAACAAAAAAAAAAAGTAAAAAAAAAAATTGTTTATTTAGGAAGGGAAGTAATTTTATTGGTCAATTTCTTTAACACAATCAGCTATCATGATTTCCCATTTTTAGAATTACAGTTAGCCATCTCTTCTGTTTCAATTTGTCATCAAAGTAAGATGTCAAGGTTTATGTAAAGTAATTTGCAGTTCATGATTTTGTTATTGCTGCTGGAGTTGAATATAATTAATAATGGCAGCTACATTATTGAAAAATATGTTGCCCATGTCACATATTCCTTGTTAAAATTAGGCATGTTTGTGACTAAATAAGTTATAATTGCCGCAGACTAATTATAGAGATACAACAAAATTGTTAACTATAGTTTCCTCTGACTATTTTTTTTGTCTTCAGTAAAGGCCGTGTACACACGACTGAGGTTCTCGCTGGAAACCAGCGAGAACCTCGCTGGAAGCTGCATTCCAGCGAAGACCTCGGCCGTGTGTACACTCTCGGCGAGCTTCCCATCGGGAAGCCCGTCGAGCAGAAATAGAGAGCACGCTCTCTATTTGCTCGACGGCCCACCTGGAAGAATGGCTGGTTGCCATTCCCGACGGGCGGGTCGCCGATTTCGACGGCTGGCAGGGAACCTCGACGGGCGGAACGATGTGTTCTGCCCGTCGAGGTTCTCTGCCGTGTGTACGGCCTAAGTCATATATTCAATTTTGACCTCATCTTTAAATGACTACTATAACATTTAAAAGCCATAATATAAATAGGATAAAAATCAACCAAAAGTCATCCAAGTCTTTCCTTCATGTACATGTCTGGTTTAGAGACATTTTATATCTGCCTAGTGTAGGAGAGATATTATTCTTAACAAGTGCTTGCACTAAGACATGCCACTTGCTCATGCCAAATCACTTTCACGCCAGAGACTTCACTCCCTCTCTCCCTACTGATCACTTGTGTTCAGACACTTTACTCTCTCTATCCTGATCACTTATCTTCAGATATGCTACTGCCACCTGCTGATCGAATATTATCAGACACTTCACTCCTTCCTGCCTGGTCACTTATCCTCAGATACTGCGCTTCATCCTGCCTGATCATCTATCCTCAGACACGTCACTTTTTTTCTGCCTAATGACCTGTTCCAATGCACTTCACTCTCTCCTGCCTGATCACTTATCCTTAGACACTTCACTCCATCCTGCCAGATCATCTATCCTCAGACACTTCACTTATTTCTGCGTGATCACCTGTTCCTAGGCACTTCGACGCCCCTCCTGTCTGATCAGCTTTTCTTAGACACTTCACTCCCTCCTGCCTGATTACCTGATCTCCAGACACTTTACTCTTTCTATCCCAATCACATATGCTCAGATATGCCACTCCCTCATGCTGATCGGACATTATCATACGCTTCACTCCTTCCTGCCTGATCACTTATCCTCACTTACTTCACTCCATCCTGCCTAATCATCTAGCTTCAGACACTTCACTCCCTCTTGAGCCCTGACTAATCACCTATACTTAGACACTTCACTCATTCCTGAGTACTGACTGATCACTAGGGGTGGAAGAACGGTTCGGCCCGAGTATAAGTTCGAAAGCCACGGAACCCTGTTAAGGTCATTGGGACACTAACATGAAAAATCAAAAGTCCTAATTTTAAAGGCTTATATGCATGGCATTGTCATAAAAAGTGTTTGGGGACCTCTCCTCTACTCGTGCCTGTCAGAGTAAGGAAAAGCCCATAAACCATATCTTCCTGTTTCACTGTGATCAGCCGTGATTGGACATGGCTGGTCATGTGATAAAGAGCCTCCTTTAGAGGCTCTTTACCAAGATCGCTGTATCTGTGTGTCAGATTCACACGCTGCACCACGCGTGCCAGCAGTTATCCTGGTCAAAGATTCCCATAGGCACACTCCTAAACCTTGTGAACAGCTTTCCCAGAAGAGTTGAAGCTGTGATAGCTGCAAAGGGTGGGCCAACCCAATATTGAACCCTACAGACTAAAACTAGGATGCCAATAAAGTTCATGTGCGTGTAAAGGCAGGCGTTTCAATAATTCTGACAACACAGTTTATCTGCATATCTCAATTCCATTACCAGTGCAAAAAATAAGGGGCTCATTCCATAATTTAAAAAAAAGGGGGTACAGCCATGCATGTCATTCCTTTATGCCTCTTGAGACAACTGTTCATCCACAATTGCTGGTGAACAATACAGATACAGTGTAATATTGTAGAGCCATTTATTTCAACTGTACACAGCTTTTTGAGGCTTCTTGGCCATTAGCAATAGCATGATTATCCTTAATTGCTTGCTTTTCAGGATGTATATATATATATATATATATATATACATAGAAGTGTGAGCAGTTATACCAGGATCAAGGCTACAGCCATAACTCTGGTACTATTTCTCACAGCCAATGATTGGCTTTCATGTTACAGTGACCTAAGCAGCTTTACTGCCACCCAATCACATTTACAGGGCTCGGAATGGGCCCACCATCCACTGTAAGTGATCAAGTTGACTGCCCATAGAAAACATTGAGCTCATGTTTAGCTCTTAACTAGGGATAAGCTTCAAACATCGGCTGTTCGATCGTTCGTCGAAAACGAACAAATCGGGTCGTTCGCGCCAAATTCGAATGACGCGCAATGGCCCATAATTCACTGCGGCGTTGCGCGCTGATGATTGGCCAAGCATGCACCATGACCCCGCATGCTTGGCCAATCACAGCGCCCAAAAAACGAAGAGACCTAATTGGCCAAAGCCTGGGTGCTTTGGCCAATTAGGGCTCAGGGCTTTAGCACACACCCCACACTATAAAAGGCCGCCTCCCGGGCGGCCTCGTGTAGTGTTTTCCGGCTTGCTTAGAGAAGTGAGACAGACAGACAGAGAGAGAGAGATAGATAGATAGATAGATAGATAGATAGATAGATAGATAGATAGATAGATAGATAGATAGATAGATAGATAGATAGATCAGGGAGGCTACTAGTTAGTATAGTTAAATGTACAGTTTGTAGAGAATATATTGACATCCCTAGGAGTTGTCAATATATTTATAAACTGTATAGCTTAGCTAGTTCTGCTATTAGTATCTGTCAGGCAGGAGATTGTGTTTGATGCTCTAACGTGTTAGTGTACAGGTGTTAGTTAATTGCACATAGACGCATTAACTGTTACTGCACGTGTGCTATTTATTTGCACAGAAAGGCAGTTGCTGTTAATGCAAGAGGGCTATTGAATTGCACAGAAACGCAGTCGCTCTGACTGTGCGTGTGCTGTTTAATACCACCTTAGCGCATTTGGGGTCACCGCACGTGTGCTGTTACATACCACCTTAGCGCATTTGGGGTCACTGCACGTGTGCTGTTACATACCACCTGAGCGCATTTGGGGTCACCGCACGTGTGCTGTTACATACCACCTGAGCGCATTTGGGGTCACTGCACGTGTGCTGTTACATACCACCTGAGCGCATTTGGGGTCACCGCACGTGTGCTGTTACATACCACCTGAGCGCATTTGGGGTCACCGCACGTGTGCTGTTACATACCACCTTAGCGCATTTGGGGTCACCGCACGTGTGCTGTTACATACCACCTGAGCGCATTTGGGGTCACCGCACGTGTGCTGTTACATACCACCCTAGCGCATTTGGTGTCACCGCACGTGTGCTGTTACATACCACCTGAGCGCATTTGGGGTCACCGCACGTGTGCTGTTACATACCACCTGAGCGCATTTGGGGTCACCGCACGTGTGCTGTTACATACCACCTGAGCGCATTTGGGGTCACCGCACGTGTGCTGTTACATACCACCTTAGTGCATTTGGGGTCACCGCACGTGTGCTGTTACATACCACCTTAGCGAATTTGGGGTCAACGCACGTGTGCTGTTACATAACACCTGTGCGCATTTGGGGTCACCGCACGTGTGCTGTTACATACCACCTTAGCGCATTTGGGGTCACCGCACGTGTGCTGTTACATACCACCTGAGCGCATTTGGGGTCACTGCACGTGTGCTTTTACATACCACCTTATCGCATTTGGTGTCACCGCACGTGTGCTGTTACATACCACCTGGGCGCATTTGGGGTCACTGTACGTGTGCTGTTATATACCACCTGAGCGCAGTTAGTGTCACTGCACCTGTGCTGTTATATACTGTACCACCTGAGCGCAGTTAGTGTCACTGTACGTGTGCTGTAATATACCACCTGAGCGCAGTTAGTGTCACTGTACGTGTGCTGTTATATACAACCTGAGCGCAGTTAGTGTCACTGTACGTGTGCTGTAATATACCACCTGAGCGCAGTTAGTGTCACCGCACCTGTGCTGTTATATACCAAAAATGTTCTTTCACAAAACAATAATGGCCCCCCACCACCGCTAAAATATTTGACATAATGTTGCCACACAGAACTTGCGCAAGTAGCATTAATTACTTTTTTTTTATAGTCCTCTCATGTTGTGCAGGGACATTTCTAAACATGTGCCACTACTATAGACACCCAGCAGGTGTGATATTTATAGGAATTATTTTTTTTTCACTTTAAGCATCATTAAAATGGCTGCTCCTGAAAAAACGGCCGCTTTGATACATGTTCCCTGGGGCAAGACCCAGGTTCTGATCGACGTTTTCCAACATTTAGTTGAATTTTGGTCATTAAAACGACCGTTTTTGAATTTGAACGTTCGGGTCCCATAGACTTCAATGGGGTTCGAAATATTCGTGCGAATATTCGTGTGAACCCGCGGTCTGTTCGAACGTTCTGGTGCGAACCGAACCCGGGGGTGTTCGGCTCATCCCTACTCTTAACTGATAACCTATAAAGGCTTTTAAAGCATCATCTATGGATAGTTTTATGTACTGAAGTTTGTTGCCATTTTACAGGTGTGTGCAGTTTTAAATCTTGAAATGTTTGGTATCTAGTTAGTCGAAACAACATAATTTTTTATATTTTACCAATAAATTGGGTATTATATTGAGTTTATGTGCACTAAAATTCATTTATGTGTATCTTTCCTGAAAATTTTGGTTTGATAAATGGCTACACAATTATTGTGTGACATACAAAAATTACAACATTGACCATTTTATTCTACATTGTCTCTGCTTTTAGGGCATATATAATGCTTGGGGGTTGTAAGTACATTTCTAGCAAAAAAAATCAAGATTTCTGACAGAGGTGTGAAAAAGGACCACTTGTGGAGAGCTTCAGAAAGACTTGAAATTAGCAGGTACAATTGTTTCAAAGAGAAAAATAAGTAATGCATTCAACCGCAATGGCCTGTATGCAAGCTCACCACGTAAGACTCCATTGCTGAAGATGTTGAAGCTTGTTTGAAGTTTGCTACACAACATTTAGACAAGCCTATGAAATACTGGGAGAATATAGTCTGGCCAGATGAGACCAAAACTGAAATCTTTGGATGCTATAATACACACCATGTTTGGAGGTCAAATGGCACTGCACATCACCCCAAAAACACCATACCAACAGTGAAGTTTAGAGTTGGGAACACCATGGTGTGGGGCTGTTTTTCATCATATGGTACTGCCAAACTTTATATCATTGAAGGAAGAATAAATGGAAAAATGCACCAAGATATACTTGATAAAAATCTGCTGCCATCTACCAGGATGATGAAAGAGTTTGGACAATTCAGCAAGACAATGGGGTAGATTCATGTACAGATCCGACGGTGTATCTACTGATACACCGTCGGATCTGTGAGATCCGACGCTCGGATCTATGCGGCTGATTCCTCGAATCAGGTTCCGCATAGATCTCCCTTAGAGCCGACTGGTGTAAGTGAGTTACACTGTCGGTTCTTAGGCTGCATTCTCCCGCCGTCCGCTAGGTGGCGCTTCTTTTTTTCTATGCGACGAATATGCAAATGAGGAGAACCGCCGATTCAAAACCGAACGCCCGGCCGTCGCTTTTTTTTTACGTCGTTTGCGTTCGTCTTTTTCCGGCGGATGGTTACCCCTGCTATATGCGCGGTAAGTGCGGCGGATCCTATGTTAAGTATGGCCGTCGTTTACGTAAGTCGTCCGGGAATACGGCCATACGTTAATTGCGTTAACATCGAAACCTTGCGACGTCATTTAAAGCAATGCACGCTGGGAAATTTAGCCGGCGGCGCATGCGCAGTACGATCGGCGCGGGGACGCGCGTGATTTAAATAGTAAACTCCCCCTAGCCGCGGAATTTGCATTCCGCGGGGGGATTTACGATCCGCCAGGGCTAATTACGAGGCAAGTGCTTTCTGAATACAGCAATTGCCTCAAAAACTGGCGCAGGCGGATCGTAAAAAAGATAGATCACGCGGATCAAAAGATCCGCTGATCTACATGAATCTACCCCAATGATCCTAAACACATATCCAAGAAAACTCAAGCGGTTTCACAAAAGGAAAATTAAGCTGCTAGAATATCCCAGCCAATCACCTAGATTGAATCCAATAAAAAATCTATGGAAAGAACTAAAGATCAGAGTTCATAGAAGAGGCCCATGGAACCTTCAAGATTTGTGTGGTAGAATGGGCCAAAATCACACCTGAGCATTGCATGTAACTAGTTTCTCCATACAGGAGGTGTGTTAAAGATTTCGGGCCAGATTCACATACACTTAATATTGCGCTGCGTAATCGAAATACTCTACGCTGCCGTATTTTACCAGGCTCTACACCGAATCCTGGTAGATTTTTGCCCGTACGCTACGGCGGCGTAGTCTATTTCTCGCCGCGTAATCGAAATACGCGATTAGGGGGCGTGAAGCATTTAAATTAAGCGCGTCCCCGTGGCGATCGAACTGCGCATGCTCCGTTCAGAAATTTCCCGCCGTGCATTGCGCAAAATCACGTTGTTACGTCATTCGTTGTTTGAGTAGCGTCGTTTACGAACATTCCTATTCCCGGACGACTTACGTGAAAAAATAATAAAAGACGTCGGAAAACGTAGAAATTCGACGCGGGAACGACGGCCATACTTAACATGGGCTGTCTATTAGAGCAGCAAAAAGCTGGTATAGTGTTACGCAAATAAAAGATGACTAAAGGTGCCGTAAGAGATTGCGATTGAAGATCGTAATTTCGGGGATCGCCGGCAAAAGCTCATTTGCATACCCCGACGCGGAAAACGACGGGAAGTCCACCAAGTGGCCGCAATTTTATTGCAGCGTAGATCCGAAGGCGTACGAACACGTAATCCAGTCGAATTGAAGCCCGCAGCCGTCTATTCATGGTTTGAGGTTTCAGACTAGCTAAAAAACGCGCGTATTTGAAATTACTCCAGTCTAACACCAGTTAGACAGGCGTAATGGCTCTCTGAATCTGGCCCTGTATTGCCAACAAAGGATTTTGTACAAAGTTTTACATTTTAATTAGCGTGTTCAATACTTTTTCCCTGCGTCATTCCATTTTATTACACAACTGCATTTCTGAACTTATTTGTTTTGGTTTCATTGTATGGATGGCTTGCATGTCAACAACACCTTTAGAAATCTAGGGCCAGATTCAGGTACATCTGCGCATTATTGGACCGGCGTAGCGCACCGCCTTTACATTAGACTTGCGCAATGTAGCCGCGTAATCACCCTATTCTCGTAGCTTTTGCGCAGAAAATTGCGCATGCGTAACGTTATTTCAGAGGCGTAAGGCGGAGTAATACAAATTGGGAAGGACGTGGGCGTGTTACATTGAAATGAGCCGTGACCCCATGCAAATGAAGGGCCGGCCGGCTCGCGCATGCGCGCTTGAAGCAGACCATGGTCAGCACCACTGTGCGCATGCTCACAACTCGGGAACAGCGCAATCAGTGAAATTGGAAGTGGACTAGGGCAACTTAGTGAACTACGCAAACAGCATAAATAGACAGACACAAATGCACTTCCTTTGCAAAAGCACATCCCTTTGTATCCCTTCCTATACAGCAAGGTGCTTTTGTTTATTAGCGTTTGTTTGTTTGTTTGTGACGTGTCTTTGAGATATTTGGGGACTGTTTTGCAGAGTGATTTTTGTCTTTTATGTGTTTTCTTTGTTGTTATTTTGTTTAAAATATATTTTTGCTGGGCATTTTTTATTTTTGCTCGTCATTTATTTAATTTTTTTGGTTCTGTTTGTGTACGATTTTGGAATGTGGGGGTGATATTCCTGCGGGAAAAGGGGTGTCACCCTCATTTGTGGTGGAGAAGTAAACCCCAGGTCTGTGTGAATGGTGTATGAATGTACAGTGACATAATTGGAGCCGTGGCATGGCGTTGCTGCTCACAAGTCCTGCATGGTGGGCTTGTGCCAATCCAATGTGATGAGGATGTGATGTGTGTGTGCTAGGGACCACAGTGGTGTGCATGCATGCATTCTCATTGTGCCATGATTAATGTGTGTGTTTAACGTGCAAAGATGCATATGTAGGCTGGCATGAGATGGGGTCCCAGTGCATATGCAGAGTCACCTTGAAGGGAAAAGACAGGAGGATGTTAGTAGTGCATGTGCCCCTTGTGATGTGTGCATCATGGAGGGGGGCAGTCATGCCTGCCACCCATGTCACTCACCAACCAGCCAGCTGTCCCCATACATGTTCTGTTCGAAATCTGTGGGGATGGGGCTAGGATTGTATATGTAGCTGTCATGGGTGTCATGGGTAGTGCCATGTGTTGGGCTGCTGATGTCCTCCTGCAAGGTTGTGGTTAATTCCATGATGGCATGAGGGGTGAATCTGAAGATGCGAGACACCTCAGAATCACTCATGCCATAGATGTCTATGCGTGTGTGATATATCCTCTCCCGTGAAGAGTGAAGAGTGAGGGGCTTGTATCAGATAAGAATATTGTATTAGATTAGATTAAATTGTAAAGTTTAGATAAGCAAATAAAAATAAAAAAATAAAAACATCTCCCGTGCCCTCCTTAGTGCCCTCCTCAGTGCCCTCCTCAGTGCCCTCATCCTTCTTTGTTCATCTAAAGTCAGTAGTATAGCTATGTGCGACGATGCCCCTGGCATGTTGGCATACAGATTGTTGTGCAACACGTGTGACTCCTGAGCTCCTCACTAACAGTGTTGCTTTATCTAACATGTAGACTTTTTTCTCTTTTTAGACCAGCTTTTATATGGTCTAATTTTAGACAGGACATTTTGCTGTTGCGCACAATGCGTAGCCTGCGCTGCCCCAACGTTCTTTTGTGGATCCCCGTAAGTCCCTCATTAGCATATTTGACTAGCAAATCAATGGTCTGTCTAGCGCACTTTTGCGCGGACGGATGCGCCAGTCTAACGAAATGACGCTGGACAAAAAAAAGTAGATTTTTTGCGTATCTCGTTCTGGGGATGCCGTGCATCGAAACGCACGCGCACATTTAGACTTACGCCGCGCATCTCCTGTTGCGCAGGCGTAATCGCTTTGTGAATCTGGGCCATATTTACCTAGGAAAAATGGTGACGTGTTCAATACTTATTTTACCCTCTGTATATGTTATTAAATTAAAGTCCTATCTAGCTTGAAAATGCATAATTTGCTAGGACAGGCTAGAGTAATGCCGCGTACACACAACCGTTTTTTAGGTTGTAAAAAATGACATTTTTAATGGTCACAAAAAAAACAATCGGCCAGATTCTCAAAGACTTACGCCGGCGTAAAACCGAATCTGCGCCGTTGTATATGCACGCCGATTCTCAGAATCAGTTACGCATAAATTTAGCCAAGATACGAGCGGCGTAAGTCTCCTACGCCGTCGTATCTTGGGTGCATATTTATGCTGGCCGCTTGGTAGCGCTTCCGTTGATTTTGGCATCAAATATGAAAATGAGCTAGATACGCTGATTCTCGAACATAAGCGCGCCCGTCGCAATTAGTTACGCCGTTTACGTAAGACATACGCCGGCTTAAAGATAAAGCTGCTCTCTAGGTGGCGCAGCCCATGCAAGGTATGGACGTCGGAACAAGCGTATCTTTTTACGTTGTTTGCGTAAGTCGTGCGCAAATAGGGCTGTGCGTAAGTTACGTTCACGTCGTAGGCAGTTTTCGACGTATCTTAGGCATTCTATCCGACGCAATCAAACTGGGATAAGTCCACGGATGGCGCATGTGCCGTTCCTTAAAAGCTTCAATTACGTGGGGTCACGATTATTTTGCATAAAGCACGCCCACCTCTTCCCCATTTGAATTAGGCGTGCTTACACCGGCACATTTACGCTACGCCGCCGTAACTAGGACACAAGTGCTTTGAGAATACTGCACTTGCCTCACTAAGTTGCGGCGGCATAGCGTAAATACGATACTCTACCCCTGCTGAAAGTTATGCAGCCCTACGTGAATCTGGGCCAACGTTTTTTCAACCTGATTGTTAAAACAGCCCTGCCTACACATGATCGTGAAAAAAAATACTCTAGCAAAGCGCGGTGACGTAAAACACATACGGCGGCACTATAAAGGGGAAGTTACATTTGGATGGCGCCACCCTTTGGGTTGCTTTTGCTGATTTTGTGTTAATAAAACAGGATTCGCGCTTTTCAGTCTGTTACAGCGTGATGAATGTGCTTACTCCATTACGAACGTTAGTTTTACCAAAACGAGCGATCCCATCTCATAACTTGCTTCTGAGCATGCTTTTTTTTTTTCACGTCGTTAAAGCCCACACACGACCATTTTTTACAACGTTAAAAACAACGTGAAAAATTAGAGCATGTTCTAAATTTTTAATGCCCATTTTTTACATTGTGAAAAATGTTCTGAAGTCCACACACGATCGTTTTTAATGACATAAAAAAAACTTAACTTTTTACAACCCGAAAAACAGTCGTGTGTACGCGGCATAAGAAAATGTTATTTTTCATCTCTCTGAAACTAGACATTATTCTGGGCAGAGGGAAGTGAAACGCCTCTGGTAATGAAACAGTTAAATATAATTATGAACTATAGATGTTGCTGATCCTTGTTCCTCACTTCCCCTTCATTTTTCATAATTAATTTTCAGGGCCTTCACACCTTTTGTATCATTCCAACATTTTATTATATCTTTTATGTTCATTTTTAATTCCTCCAGATTGGAAAGCACATATGTTAGCACGATATAAATAAAAAGTGATAGTTCTCTAACTAATAATAATAGTCAAAAATAATTACATTACATTTTTTGCATTAAATATGTTTCTGGGTTTAAAAATACACAAATATTAAAGTTAGAAAACATTGTCAGACCTTCCAGCTGTACTGTTTTTTTCCTGTACTGTACTGGTCCTTAAACATGCACCCTGGTTCCAGGGACATGTACTGGTCCGTTTTACAGGTTGCAGTGGCACAACTGGGGCTGAAATTTACACTGGGGGAGATGATCTTACTATGGGCTTTCAGTCATATAGGTTTTCTGGGACACAAAGTAGGACAAGATGTCAAACTAACAGCCAAACTCTGGAGATTACAATATCACATGAGTGATGACAGTTGCCCCTGATACAGAACTGATTTGGCTGTCAGATTGAGAGTTGAGCAATGCATATTACACCCATGCAATCTCTGGGGCTGTGCTGTATATAATAATAGGACCAATAAGAGCAGTGAAACAACTTCTTGGGAGTCCAAACCCTTTAATTATTTATACAGGAAAGCAACAGTCAGTCAACATGTTTGGGGGTTTCAAAAAGCCCCCTTTATTGGGGACAATATGTTGAAATGTGTAATAAACTCAAAGAAAAAAACAAAAAAACTCTTGAACAATCAAATGTGTGGAAAAAAATAGAACATGTTCTCTTTCTTACTCAGATGAGGCATACACACGATCGGAATATCCGATGAAAAGATTCCATCTGACTTTTTCCATTGGAAATTCCTTCCGTGTGTATGCGGCATAAGGTGCTCTGAGGCAGAAACGCATTAGAGCCTTGCTCTTTGTGTTTACAGGGGAATGTGTCAAATATATAATATTTTAAACAGATATGTAAGCTTTCCCTACTTGTATCTAATAGTGTACAAAGATTGAACACCACAAGTTTTGTTGGAACTTCACTTTAAATAATTTTTTCCTCCAGAAGTAGAGTGCCCCCTCTTTTGTAGTGACCTGTTCAACATCACGTTCACCATGGACCATTTACAGTATGTATTTGGTGAGCATACCCCCCCCAAGAGAGATCTTAAGGTGATCCCAAGAGAGATCTTTAAAGCGGAAGTTCCACTTTTGGATGGAACTTCCCTTTAAATATTTTTTCCTCCATAAGTAGAGTGCCCCATCCTTTGTAGTGACCTGATAGTGAATAACTGAACACCAAGTTCACCATGGACCATTTACAGTAAGTATTTGGTGAGCATACCCCCCCAAGAGATTACCTTTCCTCATAGCTGAGCTTCTCCTCACCTCTTATCAATTTAGTTGTCCTTCTCTGCATTTTCTCCAGTTCTCCAGAGGCGCTTCAGTTTCTCCTCTTTGTGTAAGAAAATCAGGCCACTTCTTACTCCGAAAGAAGGTACTAGAATGCATGCATGTAAGTGCAGTTTTGTCACAATCTGTCAAGATCTCTTGGTGTTCAAGGGTTTGTTACAGATGGTTTGTTATACATTTAATCTTGGACCATCATTACATAAAATAAAAGCTTTTCCTAATCTCTCCGATCCGGCTTTTGTATACATAGTTAAAATGGCCCTGGACCCAGTGTTATTTTATATAAGGACCCAAAGCAAAATAGCCCAGCTCCAGTTCCTCCAAACCCCACACCCAACATGCATTTCTTCAAAAAATGAGTAAACAATATTAGTGTAATCTGAATAAGTAAATAATGAGTAGGGTGCTCTTCTTCTTTTCCTTAGCAGTGGTTGGTCCTAAATGCTGCATAGAATGGTTCCCATGTCTGTATGTAAGCTCTGTTCTCTGCAGCATTCTCCTGTGAGCACAGGCCAGTATATCGATATACGTCGGCACAATGGCATGGCTGGGCAGATGGACGTACCTGTATGTCCCATTTAAGATGCGGCATTGTGGGCACGAGCTCTGTGAGTCCGACCATGGGACTCGATGTCCGCGAGGATACCCGCGATCGTGGCACAGAGAGGAAGAATGGGGAAATGCTGATGTAAACAAGCACTTCCTAGTGACAGGACAGTGATCACAGCTCCCTGTAATCGGGAGCAGTGATCAGTGTTGGGTTACACATAGCCCATCACCCATACAGTTAGAAGCACTCCTTAGGACTCACTTAAACCCTTCAGCGCCCCCTACTGGTTAACCCTTTTACTACCAGTGCCATTTTAACAGTAATCAATGCATTTTATAGCACTGATCGCTGTATCAATGAAAATGGTCCCTAAATGGCGTACAAAATGTCCGATTTGTCCGCCATAAAGTCGCAGTCATGATAAAAATCGCTGATCGCCGCCATTACTAGTAAAAAACTAAATAAAAATGCCATAAAACTATCCCCTATTTTGTAGGCGCTATAACTTTTGTGCAAACCCATCAATAAACGCTTTATACAATTTCTTTTACCAAAATTATGTAGAAGAATATGTATTGGCCTAAACTGAGGGAAAAAAATTATATATAAAAAATATTGCTTTTTTTTCAAAATTGTTGCTCTATTTTTATTTATAGCGCAAAAAAAATTAATCGCAGAGGTGATCAAATACCACCAAAAGAAATCTCTATTTGTGGGAAAAAAGGACGTCAATTTTGTTTAGGAGCCACGTCGCACGACCGTGCAATTGTCACTTAAAACGATGCAGTGCCGAATGGCAAAAAGTGCTCAGGTCTTTGGCCAACCAAATGGTCTGGGGCTTAAGTGGTTAATAAAGGATAACTCCATGCTTTAGTGTGAATATGTGTTTTTCACAATAGACTTGAAATAAAATATGAAAAAAACAAACAAAAAAAAACATGCAAAAATAAAAAGACTGTCTACATTAATTGTTTGGCGGCTGTGTCACTAAATATAAACCAAAAGTACATGCCACAGTTTTTGGTTTATTCTTTCTTCTGTAATAAATTACATTTAAAGTCACAGCATACACTTTCATTTTATAACATCAGCATTGTAAAAAAATACAAACAATGGTTACGGTATATGTGATAATTTAATATAATCTTACTTAAACATCTCTGTTCATGTTGTGAGTTCTGCCTGTGTGTTGGTCATCCTTTTCCACAACTTCTTGGGTTCTCTGCATGTTTTGCATGTGTCCACCCTGCTGTTTACTTTCAATGTCAAAGGACTATATTTGCCATGGTAACTTGTTGCCTAAAAGCAGTGATTCCTAAACGGACTCTGCCTCCTGTAATCCCTCTTCATAGCACATCTATCATTCATAAGGCAGGCTCTGTGAATTATGTGGCACAGTATTGTTTGCTCATAGGCAGGGATCAGCAAGGTGTCTGTTCACAGACACAGGGTGTCAGTGAGTGGTCCATGTAGGGTCCACAGCCACGCCTTCTTCCTGTTTTGAATTGGGCCTTGGGGAGTTAGTCAGAGGAGTGTATAGAGGGGGAGGGATCAAAGGTGATTGGTAGGAAGAGCACTTCTCTGTCCCTGACACGCCCCTCCAGTCATCAGGATGCGATAGGAGGGCTCCTTTCTACCCCTTTTCTGCATCAATGTCCTGGCTCCTCCCCCTGCAGATTCTGGACAATGTTATGTGTCTGTACACACATGTACTAAGTGGAACTTTATGTTACAAGTAGTGGCTGGATTATTTCGATATCTCACAATTTATGTATCTCCCCACCCAGGTAACTTTTCATATGGGTCTGCTAACTATAGAATCTGTCCTGTTATTGATTTGTGCCTATGGTCTTCATGCTCACATCTAATCTCCCTTCACTATGCTTGCTGCAATGCCAATCATCTATGTTAGTCCAATCCAGTCGTTTGATCACTACAGAGTGCTGCACAAACATTCCAGAATCCCTAATAGCAAGTCTAGATAACATCACTGTAATTGCCTCATGCCTAGTGGAGGGACTGTGGCTCTTATAGATTGATGCATTTTACCAATTTCCTGTGCAATTCTGTCAATCTGGATATCAGCTTTTGCTACTATCACTTTCTGCTGTTGAATTATCACCTCTTTCTGCTGCCGGGTCCCTAAAAAATGATAATAAAAAATCTTTCTGACACCGTTCCCTGCCCTATTGACATGGGATGGAGGAGGAGAACATGGGATGGAGGTTGAGAACATGGGATGGGGAGGAGGAGGACACAGAATGGAGGGGAAGAGGACACAGGATGGAGAAGGAGGAGACATGAGATGGATGAGGGGGGCATGGTATGGATGAGGAGGAGGACATGGGATGGAAGAGGATATTGAATAGAGGAGATGGGACTGGAGGAGGAAGAAGACATGAGGTGAAGGAGAAGAAGGACATTGGGTGGAGGACATGGGACTGGAGGAGGAAGAAGACATAGGATGGAGGAGATGGGACTGGAGGAGGAAGAGGACATGGGATGGAGGAGGGAAAATGGGATTGAGGAGGACATGGGATGGGGGGATGAGATTGTAATAGGAGGACCTGGCATGGGGAGATGGTACTAAAAGAGGAAGACGAGGACATGGGAAGGTGGAGGACATGGGAAGGAGGAGATGGGGCTAGAGGAGGAGGAGGACATGGGATGGAGGAGGACATGGGAAGGAGATGATGGGACCGGAGGAAGAGGAGGACATGGGATGGAGGAGGACATGGGATGGAGGAGGGAAAATGGGATTGAGGAGGACATGGGATGGGGGGATGAGATTGTAATAGGAGGACCTGGCATGGGGAGATGGTACTAAAAGAGGAAGACGAGGACATGGGAAGGTGGAGGACATGGGAAGGAGGAGATGGGGCTAGAGGAGGAGAAGAACATGGGATGGAGGAGGACATGGGAAGGAGATGATGGGACCGGAGGAAGAGGAGGACATGGGATGGAGGAGGACATGGGATGAGGGAGGAAGAGGACTTTGATGCTGCTGCTGCATCTCAATACAACCAAAAAATATAAAAGGTAATACCTTTGAGAATCTCTTCAAACATTTTATAACAGTATACCACAAGCAGTCTTTATAAAATTTTTATTTTAAACAGAACTAGACAACAGAGTAGACAGAGGTTTTTTTTTTATGGTTTTAATTTGAAATGTACCTTGGTGTCCTTCACTAAGGTCCGTACCTATCCCTGGTCATAGGACATACATATCACAGAATTCAAGGAAGTAAATGTGTAGGGATCTTCTCAAAGTAAGTTTACAAACTTCCTGATTGTTCAGATTAATAGTAGTAGGCTAGAAATAGTAGAAATGCAATATAGAAATTAATATATCATTTTACGTTTTATGCTTTCAATTTGGAAATTATTATAATAATAAAGTTATTCCCTAATGTGTTAATTTCATTTCATTAGGGAAATCAAGAAAAATACTGTATATATAGATAACATCAAACCAAATTATTTTTACTGTTTTAAAATGTTAGAATGTTTTGTAGCTTTGAAGTAGTAATATAATGATAAAATGTTCATTTTATCTGTTGGAATGCAGTGTTAATGTCCTAGAAACAAACTTGTTGACATTTGCAGCCCGTATATGAGACACGTTGATTCAGGCCCAACACCAACATACCACGTTTTTATGCTGTCTGCTTTCAGACAATGAAACAGTACTCATTAGGGATAGAATAAACTGTTGCACTTACTAAAGGGCTCACAGTTGCTATGATTTGTTATGTATGTTTCCTCCAGGTATAAAAGGGACATTTCCAGGTTGTTATAATTACTGACCACTACTGACCTGTAAAATCTTAATTTTTGTGCACAGCCTTTCTAGCAATATGACTGCTTTGTCCTAAAAGAACAATTCTTATGATTACTCTGTTTATCTGTAACATTTCCTTAAACATGACTTTAGTAAAGGTCAAGAACCTCTGAGTGCAGCAGCTCATACTGGCCATGTGGGCAACCCATCATTAAGAGTGCCTAGAAGGAATATATAAAAGGGACAGATTAGGGACTAGTAAGTGTGAGAGTTTTTCTATTCAGAACTGTGTGGCACTCAGTTAAGCTGACTGATCGAAATTTGGCCAGTTTTGAAGGGGTTTGCAACATTTTGATCAGTGTGTGGCCAGCCCTGCTTGACAGGCAGGAGTTGATTGGTTGATAAGGACATGCTGGAAAAAGTTTTTTTATAAACAGCGGCGATGCCCACTGTTAGAAAACAGTCTCCCAGCAGGGGGATTCCTCTATCCACCATGTTTGTGTAGATGGAGGAATCTGCCTATGGCCAGCTTTAGATCAGGAACAATTAAAGCTGTTTTCAAATAGGTTCAAGCATTTCTAGATGCTTACACTTTATACCTGTCAGCAGCTTGTTTGCTTGTTAAAATGAGTCACTTTAAGGGGTTTGTTGGCACAAACATCAAGCAGACTTGGGGGTTGATTTACTAAAACTGGAGAGTGCAAAATCTGGTGCAGCTCTGCATATAAATTAATCAGCTTCCAGGGTTATTTTGTCAAAGCCTAATTGAACAAGATGAAGTTAGAAGCTGATTGGTTACCATGCACAGCTGCACCAGATTTCGCACTCTCCAGTTTTAGTAAATCAACCCCCTTGTGTGCTTTGTTAAAAATACATTTGGTACGTGATTCCCTGGTAATATGTGTACTGGAGTGCCCTGTGCACAGTGTGTACATCCTCCAGGGCCATTTATCCATTAAACGCTCTAGTAATAGTCCCTAACCTTGAGTCAGTTGGTTATAATTTCCTTTAGTAATATCTTTGGAAATTTGGTGGAACTGGAATACTATTTCACCAATGGAGTTGCCAAGTGATACAAGAAGTCTATGTGCAATTTAACCTTTGACCACTTAAAAGTCTGAGGTAGAGACTTTTAAGGTCCATTTGATTTTATGGCTGTTTTCCCAAAAGTGATTGAGTGCTTTGTTGGGCTTAGGACACTGCTGTTGCCAGCATCTGATCTACAAGTGAATGTTTATAGCAATACTTTAGGTATTGTTTGACTTAGTATGTGGTCAATTATTTTTTACATATATGTCCAAATCTGGTCAAATTTGCTCTAGATCAGTTGGACTGAATGTCAAACTGCTTTGACATACCACCATTGACTCTTTAAAGGCCTCCAAGATTCATTACAGTAAATATGATGATGATGATGATATAGTGGGTAACATGTTAAGTATAAGAATATCTTATACTTTTGATGATGTCATAACATAACCTTACTGATTTCTGCAACAAGAGCATTAGACTCTATCTGCATCATGTTACTATATCTGTATGCAAATAATTTATTAGACAATACTAAAATAGTAGCCAGTTCCATAGTGTTCAGCACAGCAATCTCATAATGGTAGGTCACTAAGAATGAGTGCTCAGATGTGTGAATGCTTAAATAACAATAATAATAATTTTAAACTGGCAAACATGATGTCACAAAATGTTAGATTTAGATTTCCCAGTAGTAAAAGGTATTTAAGGATAATCTAGGCACTGGCTTCAAATCCAACATAGTTAGCAACAAGATGGAAATTATTTTTCTTGCAGTAATTACTATGGAACTCCCAGAAGGTGTTTATTATGTTCAAATGGCACTGAGTCTCAAGATATTTTTGTGTGCAGTTTTTTTTCTTTCCAGCATCATCCAGTGCCTTGTTATGCACAGTTTAGATAGAATAATTTGTATTATTATTTTTCTTTAAGATTTATGCATTAAATTAAAGTCTGCAGTATTCCAGAATGCATGGCACATCTGAAATAAAAAAGAACATATACTGGTTTTGTAATAACAGAATTAATGTCACACACATTAGGATCACTCAGTATGCTTGGGGAATTATACGGTGCTCATGTTTTCATATTTGAACTCAGCATAAGTGTGAAATTACCAGTTTGTAACTGCAGTTTCAAGTACATTTGCACATTGCAAGTATGAGATAAATAAACACTAAGTGGGGCATTATATGGGCATACACTACACTATTTCTCTAGACCTTAAAAATATTTATTAGTAAACTGAGTTAATATTAGGGAAGAAGTTCATGTTTGGCTCTACCATGGGTTTGCGACAGAATCAGCGAGTTATACATTTGTGGTTTCCAGGCAGAATTCTTTGTGACCATAACACCCTGAATGTCACTTAAATTTAGGTGCTAATCTTGCTTAGAAAAGCCAATAAGGGGGATTTTAGAAAAGCCAGCCCCTTACTAGAAAAGGATGAGGTCATAACATTCATATTCACTATTTGCTTTATCTGTGATTGGGAAAGCATTGGGAGTGCTGCTGACATACAGCATAGTAGGAGATTAGTATAGGGTGTGTAGGGACAATGGCAGGTGTGTTAAATAGATGTAAACTCTAATTAAGTGTCATCTAGATAGAAACATGTTGGGTAACTTAGGGGGGGGGGGGGTTAAGAAAGGAGATTTTATCCTTTGTTATGTCTAAAAGCTGCTGAGGTTTTGGAGCCTTGCAGTTCCTTTCCACATGCAGTACAGTGATAACAGGCTGCATGTGTTTTTTCAGAGAGTATTTTTTTAATTATATTATATTGTTATATAATATTTGACGAAGCAGCTAAAAACATACGATTGCCGCGAGTGGACATTTACGGTCAAATGCTCCTCCCATAGGCTATAGAATAATTATAATTATAATTATTACTAGTCAAACAATATTTCTAGCTTGTGGGCGGAGCATTTGACTGGAAATGTACAATTGCAGCGTCATACAGTTTAGCTGCTTCATCGAATCTTCTTAGAACATCTGTCAGACACCATAAGCCTTCAATTGACAGATTTAACCTTAATTCATTCGGATTTTCAAACAAATGCATGTTTAACAAAACAAAATAAATAAAAATGAATTTCGGGAGTAACTAAATAAATTTATTTTTAGGACGAAACCGAAATTCAGAAACACAATATTTCAGTGTGCACATGTCTAAAAAGCAACCCTGCCAGTGCAAATGAATATCAGCTGGTTCAGTCTCAACTAATGGCCTATAAAAAGGTGTCTCATTACCAAGGTGTCACACAATAAACATCTCATGATGGGTAAAAACAAAGAACTCTCTTAAGATCCCTGCAACCTTATTATTGCAAAACATACTGATGGCAATTGTTACAGAAGCATTTTTTAAACATCTGAATGTTCCAGTGAGTACTGTTGGGACCATAACCTAGAAGTGGAAAGAACATCATTTCATCATAAACTTGCCATGACCAGGAGCTCCTCACAATATTTCTGACATAGGAGTGAAAAGAAATATCATAAGACTTGTCCAAGAGCCAATGACCACTTGTGGGGGGATTCAGAAAGACCTGGAATTAGCAGGTACAATTGTTTGAGAAAAAAAGTAATGCACTCATCCGCCATGGCCTGTATGCATGTTCACCATGCAAGACTCCATTGCTGAAAGAAAAGCATGAAACCGGGTGACGCCACGTCCTCAGTTATAAAAGAACTGCCGGCAAAACAGAAGTGTCCCACAGCGGGAACTTCAGATGGAAGCGGATCGTCCGGAGAACCAAGCAGTGAAGAAGAAGCCACGATGCACGATGAGAAGACCGAAGGAAGGAGCAGAGGAAGAACAAGATGGAGGAAGAAACCTGAATGCAGAAAAGAAGAAGCCAAAGAAAGATGCCGACGAGAAGACCGAAGAAAGAAGCAGAGGAAGAACAAGATGGAGAAAGAAACCCGAATGCAGAAAAGAAAAAGATGGGAGAAGAAGTGCGGAAAGAAGACATTAATAAAGGAATTGTCCAAAAATGGCTATTGTCTTTTTTTTTTTTTTTGACATTTTTTTTTTATGAAATGGTAGAGGTACAATGTACCCCATTATCATTTCACACAGGGGGCGGGATCTGAGGGCCCCTTTGTCAAAGGGGTCTTCCAAATTTCAATAAGCCCCCCGCCCATAGACCCCCACAACCACCGGGCAAGGGTTGTGGGGATGAGGCCCTTGTCACAGACCCCCAAAGCATCCTCCCCATGTTGAGGGCATGTGGCCTGGTAGGGTTCAGGAGAGGGGATGCTCCCTCATTCCTGACCGGCCGGGCAACATGCTCAGATAAGGGTCTGGTATGGATTTTGGGGGAGCCTGGAATGCTCCTGAAGGTGAACCCACGCGTTTTTTTTTAAATTTGTCGCAGAGTTTCCCTTCATGATCAGCGTAACAAAAAAAAGGCAGGTTTACAGGTACACCTCTTTAACCCGTGCAAATACAGCTACACCACTTGATATTTATCAAGATTTTTCCGGCGTAGTGAAAATTACGCTCGCGCATGCGCAGTACACAAATAAACCTCCAGCAAGTTTAAATGTACTAGCAGGCGCACCGGCTGGTTTATACAAAAGTCACTTTCACTTTCTATTCAGGCCGTATATGTTAGGCAGCGTACACACGGCCGAGGTTCTCGGCAGAAACCAGTGAGAAGCTCGCTGGGATCCTCATTCTGCCGAGAACCTCGGCCGTGTGTACACCCTCGGCGAGCATCCCGTCGGGAAAGCCGCCAAGAGAAAATAGAGAGCATGTTCTCTATTTTCTCGGCGGCTCGTCGGGATTAATAGCTGGTCGCCTTTCCCGACGGGATGGTCACCGATTCTGACGGCCAGCCGAGAACCTCGACGGGCGAAACGATGTGTTCCGCCCGTCGAGGTTCTCGTACGTGTGTACGGGGCCTTACACGAACAGTTGTCACTACACTTCCCCACATCATCCCACATCACCCTCTTAAAAAAATCCCTGCCAGCTCCTTTTAATTTACATTTGTAGATGCCATAGGCCAAGTCCATAGTGGCGCACTGTGCGCCCCCCTCCTGGGTGCATTCGGCGTAATTATAAATAGGGAATAGAGCTGCATTGCCGGCGCACTCATTTTGTAAATACAGAAACGACCGTTGCGCATGCCGATGCACCATTAACCAAGCGCAATCCCTTAGTAAATCAGCCCCTATGAGTCTTTGACAAGTACAAGGGAAGTTGTTGCTTAGCCAACATCTCTGGGCACTTTTAGAAGATTATTTATTTCGTGTGGAGCATAATCCATTGATATTATGCACACTTTTTGACCATTCTTTTATGAGGGTCACAAGTGTTCCGGTAAGCCTTGCATGGGAGTGAGAGTTCACCCTGGCTGTCTAATTTGTGTATAAGCGCATACTTATTTGTCATATATTCACCCTTAAAGTGTTATTAAACCCTGGACCCTGCATCCACTATATCTGGTCTCCTACAGTACACAGAACATGGAAATGAGACTATTTTAGTAAATATAAACGGCAAATACCTTTTCTTATCAACAGTATATAGCAGCCTTGTGACTTCTATCCCTGTGTGGTAAAGCTAATAGGAGGAGTTTTCATTCTGCTCTAAAGCCACGTACACACGACCAAATAAATCCGATCAAATCGGTCTGACAGATTGGATTTGTCTGCTGGGATATATTGGTTTGATCGTGTACACACGATCAAACCAAAATCCCCGCCGGCAGACAGCGCGGTGACGTGGCCGCCACATCACCGTCACCAGGAAGTAAAACACTTCCGCGCATGCGTCGATTCCATTCAGACATGTCGGACGGACGGAAAAACACGTCTGTCCGCCCGTACACACGATCAAATTTGTCTGCTGAAACGGTCCGTCGGACCGTTTCCAGCAGATAGATTCGATCGTGTGTACGCGGCCTCACTGTCCTATAAAACTTCAGAACCCTGACTCTTTGTCAGAACAGTGCTGATTGGCCCTCTGCTGATCACATGTACTCTTCCAAGAACAAAAAACAAAAGAACAAGCTCTCTAGCAATACACACTAAACTAAGCATGTGCAGCCTGACTCTATCCATTTATAATATTCGAAGAGGAGTTGAAGACATTGGAAAAAGGTGAAGATCAGGGGAGACAGAATCAAGCAGCCTTTTTACACAATATGGAGGATTAACCCCTTAGGTTCTACAGTGAGCATAACAAGCATGCTTTACTGCATATACTGACTGATTTTACTGTTGTGGGTTTAGTAACTATTTAAGCACTTTTATTGTTATTTTATATGATGATATTAAGCACTATAATTTATATGTTTTTTCACATATATAATGCCCTGAAAAAGTATCCATACCCCTTGACATTTCCTACATTTTGTCATGTTACAACCAAAAACGTAAATGTATTTTATTGGGATTTTATGTGATAGACCAACACAAAGTGGCACATAATTGTAAAGTGGAAGGAAAATAATAAACGGTTTTCAATTTTTTTAGCAAATAAATATCTGAAAAGTGTTGAGTGAATTTGTATTTTGCCCTCCTGTGTCAATACTTTGTAGAACCACCTTTAACTGCAATTAAAACTGCAAGACTTTTTGGGGATGTCTCTATCAGCTTTGCACATCCAGAGAGGACTTGTCCATTCTTCTTTGCAAAATAGCTCAAGCTCTGTCAGATTGGATGGAGAGCGTCTGTGAACAGCAATTTTCAAGTCTTGTCACAGATTCTCAATTGGATTTAGGTCTGGACTTTGACTGGGCCATTCTAACACATATATATGCTTTGATATAATCCATGCCATAGTAGCTCTGGCTGTATGTTTTGGGTCATTGTTCTGGTGGAAGGTGAACCTCTGTCCCAGTTCCAGACTCCGATATTCTTCTAAGATTGCCCTGTATTTAGCTCCATTCATCTTTCCATCAACTCTGACCAGCTTCCTTGTCCCTACTGAAGAAAATCATCCCTACCACATGTTGCTGGCACCACCATGTTTCACAGTAGGGAATGGTGTGTTCAGCATGATGTGCAGTATTAGTTTTCTGTCACTCATACGGTATGCTTTTAGGCCAAAAAGTTAAAATGTGGTCTCATCTGACCAGAGCTGGTCTCTTCTTTCACATGTTTGCTGTGTCCCCCACATGGCTTTTTGCAAACTGCAAACAGGACTTCTTATTGCTTTCTTCTTGCCACTCTTCCATAAAGGCCAGATTTGTGGAGTGTGGAGCTATGCAGCTCATTCAGAATTACCAGGGCCCTCTTGACTGCTTCTCTGATTAATGCTCTCCTTGCCCTGCCTGTCAGTTTAGGTGGATGGCCATGTCTTGTTAGGTTTGCAATTTTGCCATAATCTTTCCATTTTTGGATGATGTATTGAACAGTGCTCTGTGAGATGTTCAAAGCTTGGGATATTTTTTTTATAACCTAACCCTGCTTTAAACTTCTCCACAACTTTATTCCAGACCGGTCTGGTGTGTTCCTTTGCCTTTGTGATGCTGTTTGTTTACTAAGGTTCTCTAACAAACCTATATGAGTGCTGCACTGGTTGTATTTATATGTTCTTGTTAATTCCTGGTATCAGGGTATAGTGCCAGCTACTGATTGAATTTTTTGTTTCTTTTTTGATTTCACCTGAACGCAGATTTTTTATAGATGTTTATGAAACGTATGGCAAAAAGCACGTTTTTGTGTTGTGCGTCCAGGAAATGTGAAGTTTAACTCTGCTATATTCTGATCTCCTGTTGCTGACCTTGACTTGTGTTCTTACTCCATCATCCATCCTCTCTGATATGCCAGCCTGGCTTCTGACCTTGCTTCTGCCTTCTGAATTGTTACCTCTGCTGCCAAGTTATTGTTGATACTGGCTTGTCTTAACCACTTAAGGACCGGCCCCTTTAGATATACATCGGCAGAATGGCACAGACAGGCAAAGGCAAGTACAGGTATGTCACCTTTAAGATGCCTCCGTGTGGTCGCGCGTGACCCTGCGACCTTCCCTGTGAATTGGACCACGAGTCTCGCGGACTCGATCGCTGCGGGGATCGTCTCGCGGAGGTATGGAACGGGGAGATCCTTGCTCTGCCCCGCTCTGTGTACTCGGAGCGGAGATCAGTGTCATGTGACACACAGCTCATCCCCCCTACAGTAAGAAACACTCAATAGAGAACACTTAACCCCTACAGCGCCATCTAGTGGTTAACCCCTTCACTGCCAGTGTCATTTTCACAGTAACCAGTGCATTTTTATAGCACTGTTGCTGTAAAAATGACAATGGTCCCAAAAATGTGCCAAAAGTGTCAGATGTGTCCGCCATAATGTCGCAGTCACAATAAAAATCACTGATTACTAGTAAAACAAAAATTATTAATTTAAATGCCATAAAACTATAACTTTTGCGCAAACCAATCAATAGATGCTTATTGCGATTTTTTTTTCCAGATATATGTAGAAGAATACGCATCGGTCTAAGCTGAGGAAAAACATTTTTTTATATATATTTTTGGTGGATTTTTATTATAACAAAAAGTAAAAAATATTGATTTGATTTGTCACTCAATTTTTGTTTATAACACAAAAAATAAAAACCGCAGAGGTGATCAAATACCACCAAAAGAAAGCTATATTTGTGGGGAAAAAAGGACATCAATTTTTTTGGGAGCCACATCGCACGACTGCGCAATTGTCAGTTAAAACGACGCAGTGCCGAATCGCAAAAAGTGCCCAGGTCGTGGGACGTGGCTCCCTGCTACCTGCATTAAGATAAATAGCCTTCTACCTGGTTGTAAAGGTAGAAGGCTATTTATCTTAATGCATTCTATGCATTAAGGTAAAATCTTTCTGTGTGCAGATCCCCCCAGCCCCCACTTTATATTTACCTGATCTCGATCTGGTGCTGTGTTCAAACAAAGTGGCTCTGTCCCTTCTCTTTCTCTCCATTGGCTCTTGCGGCTGTCAATTAAATCATGTGACAAGGGAGCAGGGGGTGAACTGTACAGTCTGTGTCAATGGATGTAGACAGAGCGGCTCAGGATCAAGCCCACAGGTATGTCACAATAGGAAGAGCCATGAGCACCGTCAGGGAGCCATGAAGAGGAGGATCTGGGCTGCTCTGTGCAAAACAATTGCAAGTGCAGGTAAGTATAACATGTTTGATATTTTGAAGAAATATATTTACAATCACTTTAACTATGGCTTTAATTCCTGCATCTGCAAGTTCTTGTCCTTCATCCGTGTGCAAGGTATCTGCACAAGTTTTTAGCCTAAGCATCCACAGCATCCCAGAAGTATTGCATCTAACAGCACAGTGTGTCAGGACTTATAGCAGACACCTGTGCCACTCCTTGCCCTGCTACACCCTATCACTAATGCCAGGGTTTCGGACAGGAAGTGTAAGGTAATCCCTCACATCAGCTTGGCCTTTACCAGGTATGTGGCAACAGGGCTGCTATGTTGTTCTGTATGGTGGGCAGGTAAAGTAGAGTTGCTATTTTTCAAAGAAAAATTCTACAGTAAGAAAGACTACTGACCTCAGCTAGGAGATGACTGAGTTGCTGACAGAGCTGCAGGGAGCAGAGAGACAAACTGCAAAGAAGGCTGTGAGCTCCATAGAAGGAGAAGTCTACAGATCCATCAGGTGCCGGCTTGAGAGGGGAGCCGTGTGTGTCATGTGGCCTTTCTCCTGGCATTCGAGGCACAGACCTTGACCAGTGTTAGTGGTGAGAGAGCTCTTGGCCACCTGTGTTTTTGGACTTTTGTTGCTTAGTAATTAATACGCTACTTCACATGGAAACTGCTCAGAATTGTTGAATAGTCTCCTCGGTTTTGGAATATAAATATTCTCTAAGGAGAGAGCATTCCAATTGGAGTTAATTGGCCCTTAACACGGCCAGACTCTGCTTAGAGCCCACTGATCAGTGGCAAAGTTAGGGCCCTAAAATTTCAGATAGGCCACATAGTTGTTGTCTATACCTGTTTATTATCAATGTTAATATTTTGAAACTGTTAAGCCCTGCACACACGATTGGTCCATCCGATGAGAACAGTCCGACGGACCGTTTTCATCGGTTCACTGATGAAGCTGACTGAAGGACTGATGTGAAAAAAGAAGAGAAGCAACTGCGCTAACGTAAACATAAAAAAAAAGACTACTTAAACAACAAAGTGCTTAATGATCAAAAGTGACTCAAACTCAAAAGGAAGCTGCACCTGACTGTAGTGACAAATACAGAAAAACAAAGTGGCAAAAAAACAGGATGCGCTAACATGAATAAACAAACCATACAAGGTAATAACAATAAGTGGAAATCTAGATGGACAGGCTAAATTAATGTCCAAACATAGTGCACAAAAATAGATAAAAAAAGTCCAATTGGTCCTGGCAGACCAGTACGTGGTAAAAGTCTTGAGAAAACACCAGTGCAGAGATGTGGTGATGACAAATAAACGTAGTGACATTCAATGTACAGTGCTGATAGAAGATCCTCCACCTTGCAGGCAACATTAACTGCTTACCAGAACTCCGGTGGTCTCTTAATGAAAAGAAGACCCCAGAGAGCGTGTATATAACCAAAGGAGGGAGGTAGTAGGCCAAATGTCGATCCCCTTCAGACCGGAGTCTCGAAAGCAGTATCCAGGGAAAAACAAGAGAGGCCACAATAGTGTAATACCGTCATGAAAGAGATTTATTAAAAAGTCAAAAACACACTTACATAAAATCTTTAAAAACAGGCATGTCAGTAGTATGCTGGGACTCCGGCCGGAAGCGATCCATGCAAACAATTGACCCGTCCAGAATTTGGAATGGGAAGAGGTAACAGCGGGGGATGAACCGGTGAACCACAATATCCCGCCCGACCGGTTTCGCGAGAAATCGCTTAGTCATGGGGCACTATGACTAAGCGATTTCTCGCGAAACCGGTCGGGCGGGATATTGTGGTTCACCGGTTCATCCCCCGCTGTTACCTCTTCCCATTCCAAATTCTGGACGGGTCAATTGTTTGCATGGATCGCTTCCGGCCGGAGTCCCAGCATACTACTGACATGCCTGTTTTTAAAGATTTTATGTAAGTGTGTTTTTGACTTTTTAATAAATCTCTTTCATGACGGTATTACACTATTGTGGCCTCTCTTGTTTTTCCCTGGATACTACTTTCGAGACTCCGGTCTGAAGGGGATCGACATTTGGCCTACTACCTCCCTCCTTTGGTTATATACACGCTCTCTGGGGTCTTCTTTTCATTAAGAGACCACCGGAGTTCTGGTAAGCAGTTAATGTTGCCTGCAAGGTGGAGGATCTTCTATCAGCACTGTACATTGAATGTCACTACGTTTATTTGTCATCACCACATCTCTGCACTGGTGTTTTCTCAAGACTTTTACCACGTACTGGTCCGCCAGGACCAATTGGACTTTTTTTATCTATTTTTGTGCACTATGTTTGGACATTAATTTAGCCTGTCCATCTAGATTTCCACTTATTGTTATTACCTTGTATGGTTTGTTTATTCATGTTAGCGCATCCTGTTTTTTTGCCAACATGAAGGACTGATGTGCCTACACACCATCAGTTCATGAACCGATCGTGTCAGAATGCGGTGACGTAAAACACAATGGGCCAGATTCTCCAATATTTTCGGCGGCGTAGCGTAAGCCAGTTACACTACGCCGCCGCTGCGTACTGGAGCAAGTTCTTTATTCTCTAAGCACTTGCTCCCGAGGTTTCGCTTACGTCGCGTAAATCGCGCAGCGTAAACCCGCGCAATTCAAATGGGGCGGCTTGTATTTAAATTAAGCGCGCCCCCGCGTCGAACGAACTGCGCATGCGCCGGCCGGGGGAAAAGCCCAGTGCGCATGCTCCAAAGGACGTCACATTTTCTCAATGTAAACGACGTAATCGCAGCGTACGCCAGCCCCATTGAGAATCGACGTACGCAAACGACGTAAACGACGCACAACACGACGCGGTCCCGAGGCCATACTTAACATGGCATCCGACGGGACACGACGGCATCCGACGGGACCTCGTAAGGTTACTCCACATAGAAGCTGGGGTAACCTTACGAGTTCGTAAACGACGTACGCGACGACGGGGCGGCGTAAAAGCGATAGAGAATCGGCGTACTACTTCATTTGCATATGCAAATGAAAAAACAACGTAAAGGCCACCTAGTGGCCGGAGTTGTCATTACATCTACGATCCGAAAGTGTAATTGTATTACGCTTGTCGGATGTAGAAGCGTATCTATGCAAAAGTGATGCTCAGCATCACTCGCATAGATACGAGCCAAAAAAAAAGGCGATACGACGGGGTATCTGAGATACTCTGTCGTAACGCCTCTGAGAATCTGGCCCAATGACGTGATAAGTTGAATGCTTCCAAGCATGCGGTGACTTGATTCTGAGCATGTGTGGATTTTTAACCGATGCTCGTGCGTACTAACGATTGTTTTCTACCGACCAATTTACTGTTTTCATCGGACAAACCAATCGTGTGTGGCCCACTTCGGTCTTTTTTCCATCTGTGAAAAAAAATAGAACATGTTTTAAATTTTTCCTATGGATAAAAAAAGATAGAAAAATCCAATCGTCTGTGTGTAACTCCATCGGACAAAAATCCATGCATGCTCAGAATCAAATTGACGCATGCTCGGAAGCATTAAATTTAAGTTTTTCTTCGGCTCGTCATAGTGTTGTACATCACTGCGTTTTGGCACGATCGGATTTTTGACTGATGGTGTGTAGGCAAGACTGATGAAAGTCAGCTTCATCAGATATCTGATCGTGTGTACATTCATCATATTATTGCTAGACCATCAAACAGGCATTACAATGTAAAGACTGTGAGGCCTGTGAGGCCTCGTACACACGATCAGACCGGTCCACGCTAAAGTGGACCATCCACGCTAAAGTGGATGGTCTGATGTGCGTACACACCATCGGGCCAAAAATCCAATTAGACCAGAATGCGGTGACGTAGAACACAACGACATACTGAAAAAATGAAGTTCAATGCTTCCAAGCATGCGGCGACTTGATTCTGAGCATGCGCAGGTTTTTGGTCCGATGCTTTTGTGTACTAACCATCGTTTTTGTCCGACTGACAGGTGTCCGTCGGACAGATTTTAAAGCAAGTTTTAAAACTTTGGTCCGACAGACAATGGTCCGATGGGCCGTACACACCATCGAATTGGTCCGATGAAACTGGTCTTAAGACCAGTTTCATCGGACCGGTCTGATCGTGTGTACGCGGCCTGAGTGTCTTTCTGCCACATACAGTATGTTTTTTATGAAATGGAAAAAAGAGGAGGTGCGATGCATAATTTTTGTATAGTGAGCTGATTTAAAAATGTACAAACTATATACAGAAGCTTTCCAATTCTATGTTCTGCTATGCACTTTAGAAATGTTTTGCACTTGTTATTATTTACATCTCAATGATCATGGCAGCTCCCACTAGAAAACTGAGATTGTAGCCCCTGCATAAAATGCTATATAATATATCTAGTATATCTCATACCAAAGTTTAAATGTGATTTTATTTTTTATTTTTTTTTATTTTACTACTTTCTGATATAAAAGTAGACAAAAGTGGTAGACCATTTATTTGTTGGTTGGACATGCTGGATGCTTTACACTGTTAAGCAAAGTGCTGAAACATTAATTTCATTTTCATGCCTATTTAATTTTTGGTCTCTGTGAAACCACCAACTTTCCTGCCAAATGTGACTGTGGTTTTATGATGTAAGCACCTGTTCACTGTTAGTTAGGTTGAGGCCACAGACTAATTTTACATAGACAACTAAACATCTGTTGTTCTGCATTTCTCTTTTACAATTGTTGCTTCAAACAGCTACTTATTACAAATGTGTGAATTTGTAGTGTATACAATATATTTTTATTATGTGAAAAGTTGAAGGTCAAAGGTTAGACTAAACTATACATACACAAATGTTGTGGCTGCCCCTACTTAATGTAATGTAAGGCCGCGTACACACAAGGAGACATGTCCGCTGAAACTGGTCCGCAGTCCAGTTTCCGCGGACATGTTCGATCGTGTGTACGGCCTAGCAGACAGGTTTCCAGCGGACAAAAGTTTCTAAGCATGTTTAGAAACTTTTCCGCTGGAAACCTGTCTGTCGGACATGTCCGATGGATAGTACGCCCAACCATTGGACAGAAATCCCCCGCATGCGTCAAATTAATTTGACGCATGCGTGGAAGCATTGAACTTCCGTGTTTGAGCACGTCACCGCGTCACCGTCAACGCCACATCATCGCGTTCTCTGTCCGCGGGGATTTTGGTCTGATGGTGTGTACACACATCAGACCAAAATATCCCAGGAGACATGTCCGATGAAAACGGCCCGCAGACCGTTTTCATCGGACATGTCTCCTCATGTGTACAGGGCCTGACTATTACTGCCAAAAAGCAAACAAGATAAAAAATGATGGTGTCGTGATTGGTATAAGGGTCTATCCAGTTTGATACAATCCGAAGCTTGGTTGGGGTCAAGCCAAATGTCAGTACCACGAAATCCACTAGTGTTCAGAACAGGAACAAAGAATTGATATTGGATTGGAGTCAGTGGTTGTACCAATAGTCAGGGCAGGCAGAGAACAATCATGACCAGGATGATGAAGTTCATGGCCAAATGGGCAGGAACCTAAACTAGAAAAACTCCCCAAGAGCCAGACTTCATTATACTACAGACCACCAGACTCAAACATATTGGTTGTAATGTCTGATAGTCAGTTCTAAACCTTGGTCTGAGCAAGCACAATCCTCTAGCTGCTGATGTCAACCAGATTACCATGCCCATGCCCAAAGGGCCCATAAACTGAATTTCTATTTGAGGATTAACTATGTTTTATGCTGTAGGATGTACCTTAGCATGGTTTGGGCATGCCTTCCCCAAAGAGGTTGGTCCATGACAGCCTGATCTACTAGTACTCTAGAATGCCCTAAAGAAGTGCATTTGCATAAAATGTGTTGGGAGGAGCTACACGCTGACGTCATGCCACCACTTTGACTTTTGGGACTGGCAGCCATCTTAGCAAGTGAATGTCCCTATATGGTTCATTTACACTCTGCTATACCTGTGAACTTTGGTGTATGGATTTGTTGAATTGATACATGCATTACTACACTATATGCCTTTTTCTGTGGCGAGCATTCATCGGTGGTGCTGGCTCCCCCTGTGCGAGTGGAGACATACATTTCAGATGTATTCCCATACTGTGATTCCCTGTCTGTGCTAAATTGCTGTCTGCTGCTTCTCTGATGTAGCTTAATAACTGGTTAGTGTGCAAAGATGGTGGTTTAGAGCAACACGTGATGATATATTTGAACTGTTGGATGAATACTACATATGGACAACTGTTGGATTTATCATTTACCACTAAGAAGAGTCACATTTGTGGGACTTTTAATGCACTTTTTAAAGTCAAGTTTTTGTTGGGTATTTTTGTCATGAGTATATTATTTACAGTTATGCTTTTGATTATAAGTTTGATATATTTATTCTTGATCATTTAGGCACTGGACTTTTGTTTTTCCATTTTATTTGGGGGAATGTATACTTACCTTACTTGCTATCTGCATGTTCAGTACTTGGATGGGAGAAAATAAAAGCCCAAAAATAGCGGAGTGGATATGTGAAAGGAACGAAATACAATATATGGAAAGACAGATAAGAGAAGAAGGATACATAAATAGTCAAATGACAGTAATATGGCAAACATGAGCAAATGGAAAGGGAGAGAAATAAGGGTGAGATATGTTTTCTAGCTTTTTTTTTTTGTGAATTGATGGAAGATGAATGGGTATGGAAGTCAGTAGGAGTATATGTAGATAAATGTTGAAGAGGATTTATGTTTTAATGATAAAGCAAATAATGGATATGCATCACGATTTTATTTACTGAATAAGGAGAGGGAACAAATGTATATTGTAACTGAAATTTGTATAAATGTAAAAAAAAAATTGAATTTAAGAGAAAAAAAAAGACTAATAAAAAGAAATTGAAAACACAGTACTTGGATGGGAGACCGCTTTACCTTACTTGTTAGCTGCATACATATTCTCTTTTTCCCTAGCGCTCACCATTCCTCTTGAGTTTACCTATTTTTTTTACTAACATTGTCCTATTATTTTTTTCATCAAACAGAAGGATTGCATCTAGTGTAGCTGTACATGAGGCAAAAGGCAAGAAGTTTGCTACTACACAATATAACAATAAAAATATAAAAAAAATCCTATGGGCTCTGCGCATGAGGCTGACAACTAAAACCACACTTTTACCAGAATTATTTGGAGAAATATAGTATAGAAATGAGCAAGGAACTGAAAGACATTTACATGCAAAGCTGAGGTGTGACTTAAGTTTTTCTTATGTTTTAACTGGGTGAGGGGTGTTAAGATAAATTCTATACCCAGAAAGCAAAAACCCCTAGTAGGTACTTGTCTGCTAACAACTGACCAAGTATCCAAAATCTGAAAGAGTTAATGGCTAACTAGGAAATTAAAACCGTACAATTTGTATATTGAGGAATGGTGAATGGCCTTAATTTAATGCCAGATAAATGACAGTAGTATTAAGTAGTTAAAATAACATTATTGAAATACTGTAGCCTAATGATAACAGTTTAACGTTTCCTAAAAACCAATAAGAATCATCACAAAGGAAGGCCTCAGCGGATTGTCGACAATATAATTGTTTTTAATTTGCGTTCTATTTTTTAATATAAGGAATAATTAGGGGAAATTAATGACAATAATTTCACTGAATTAAAAATATAATGGAAAACATACTTTGTAAAGTTTTATTTTATACAATTACATTGAATAGCATTAGCTGAGTTTGTGAGAAATTGTAATATGAGTGACCTAATCAAAGGTTCTTTAAGGTTATAATTGTACAATTTACCATTTTTGTCCTATTTAGGGCACCTGTGACATACTAAAGTTTGAGACTGTTAATAACGTTCTGTTAATCTTTAAAGAATGTCAACTGTTTTTGAAAAAAAGAAGGTCACCTAAGTGAGTAACGGAATCTTTATCATTTAGGATCAACAGCTGTAACCTCTAGAAATAGCAGGTTGTAATTGTAATATTTAAAATAGACAATATTTTGACAATATTATTTAGGATGCATATTTCACTACTGTTACATCTGGAGAACCAAAGGTACCATGTTTGGTGACATCAGTTTTTGGTAAGTGCCCTGGGTGGGTATCAGAGCACAAATTCCTTGTCTACAGTCAATAAAAACTGTATCTGTCTTGACAGTTCAGGAAGTAGTGTTGAATTAATACCTTTTTATTTGATAATTTTAGGCTTTCTAAACATATTAGCTTTCTTTGTAATTATGGGGATGATTTACTAAAACTGGAGAGTGCAAAATCTGGTGCAGCCAATTAGCTTCTAACATCAGCTTGTTTCATTAAAGTGGAGGTTCACCCTCCAAACAAATTTCAGGCATGCATTGGAGCCCACCCACCCGACCGGCAGTATGCCGGTGTTTTTTTTCTATACACCTTTTTACGGGCTCTCGTCCCCTCTGGCGATCGCGCGTGACTGGGCGTTTCCAATCACAGGCTGTGATTGACGTCCCTCATACGGCGCCTGCACAGAGATGTTCGGGTTCCTTCGGCATCTCGTGACGCTCTGTCTGCGCCAGGCTGAGGGACATCAATCACAGCCTGTGATTGTAAACGCCGAGTCCCGCGGGACCCCCGGAGGGGACGAGAGCCCGTAAAAAGGTATGTATAGAAAAAAAAAAAAAACACCGGCATACTGCCGGTCGGGTGGGCTCCATGGCATGCCTGAAATTTGTTTGGAGGGTGAACCTCCCCTTTAAGCTTTGACAATAAAACCTGGAAGCTGAGATTTTGTGCTCTCCAGTTTTAGTAAATCAACCCCAATATCACTTAAAATCCAAACTTCTTCTATTGCTTGAAGGCTAACACAGTATAACACTTAGCTACTTGACACAGTACAGCACATCATTTTGTGCCACTGTGAGCACCCGGCTGTGACAGCTTTCGGCTTCACGGCCGGTTGCACTGCTTGTTCCCAGTGGACAGTCAATCTTCTGGGACCTGTCACGTGTCCCAGAAGATTGCAGAGAGGGAGGGGCCACCTAGGAGGAGAGGAGGAGTCGCCTAGGTGGCCCCTGGGAGGAAGAAGAAAGTGGGACAGGAAAAAAATGACATGCCAAATGTGGCATGTAAGGGAGTGAGGAGTACTTAAAGCGGAAGTTCCACTTTTGGGTGGAACTCCGCTTTAATACAATACAATACTCTGCTACTTCACACAGTACAACACCCTGCTACTTAATACAGTACAACGCTCTGCTACTTAACCACTTAAGGACCCCTTCACGCCGATATACGTCGGCAGAATGGCATGGCTGGGCACAATCACGTACCTGTACGTGTCTCTTTAAGGCCCAGCAGTGGGGTCACGTGTAAACACACCTTCCCTGTTCTTCATTGTGGCAATGTCAGTGATCGTCTGTTCCCTGATATAGAGAAAGATGATCACTGATGTCACACTTCCAGCCCGGCCCCCTTACAGTTAGAAATACATATGAGGTAACACTTAACCCCTTTCAGCACCCCCTAGTGGTTAACTCCTAACGTGCCATTGTCATTTTCCCAGTAATCAGTGCATTTTTATAGCACTTTTCGCTGTGAAAATGACAATGATCCCAAAAATATGTCAAAATTGTCCGATGTGTCCGCCATAATGTCACAGTCACAAAAAAAATCACTGATCACCGTCATTAGTAGTAAAAAAAAAAATATTAATAAAAATGCCATAAAACTATCCCCTATTTTGTAAACGCTATAAATTTTGCGCAAACCAATCGATAAACACTTATTGCTATTTGTTTTACCAAAAATAGGTAGAAGAATACGTATCGGCCTAAGCTTAAGAAAAAATGTTTTTTTTAAATATCTTTTTTGGGGATATTTATTATAGCAAAATGTAAAAAATATTGAATTTTTTTCAAAATTGTCGCGCTATTTTTGTTTATAGAGCAAAAAATAAAACCCGCAGAGGTGATCAAATACCACCAAAAGAAAGCTCTATTTGTGGGGAAAAAAGGATGCCAATTTTGTCAGTTAAAGTGTCGCACTGCCGAATCGCAAAAGGGGCAAGGTCCTTAACCTGCATAATGGTCCGGGTCTTAAATGGTTAACACAGTACAATGCTCTGTTACTTAAAGTGGAGTTCCACCCACAAATGGAACTTCCACTTTAAGAGCAGGTGACCCCCTGACATGTCACATTTGGCATGTAATTTTTTTTGGGAGGGAGCCCTTTTTAGAGGGTTTCAGCTCCCACTTCCTCCTGGGGCTCCACGGCGCTAGAAGGAAGTTCACTTCACCCCCCCTCTCGCCAATCATCTGGGACACATAACAGGTTCCAGGTGATTGCCCAGCCAATTACAGCGTGCAGAGCAGTGCGTGCCTGGCTATGAAGCCACAGCCGGGTGCCCACAGTCACGATGCTGGTGCCGCAGAGAGGAGGGGGAGATGAGCGGGGCTTTCGTATGCCCGCATCATTAATAAAAGTCAGCAGATACACTTTTTGTAGCTGCTGACTTTTATATGGGTGGAACTCTGCTTTAACACAGTATAATACAGTATAATTCTCTTCTACTTAACACAGTACTTAACACTCTGCTACTTAATACAGGGCAACACACTGCTACTGCCCTCGTTTTAAGGTAATTATTTAACAGTTGGCACCCCTTAAAGTGATTTTAAACCTCTGAAATGAAAAATGAATAAAGTAGATTCTTCTGTAATGTGTACTTGCCTCAATACAAAGAACCGTGTGTGATCTCTAGGCTTTTTCTCTTTATTTGGCTGTCTGCGTGAATCTCTAATGATTATTTATCCCAAAACCACGGCATCACAGGAGATGCCCCCACCCAGCACACAGCAGGAGAGTGACAGCCTCACTTGTGCATGTTTCTTCATAAGGTTGTATGGGAGGTGTGTGTCTATTCATTACACTCAGCTCTGTACTGTACTGTGTGCTGTGTAGTGTGTACCATCCGATCCCTGCCCCCTGTCTTCTGGAATCTTTAAAATTGCTGAGTAAACTTTGCACTTTTAATGTCTGTTAGCCCAGGTTCACACTGGGTATGATTTGCTTCAATTTGAGATACGATTTGACATGTGAAATCACATCTCAAATCGGCGGCAATTGCCTGAAATTGTCGGCAATGACACCGTCCTAATCGGTGCGACGCCGCATCTGCGGCGCTGCACCGATTTTAAAAAGTAGTTCCTGTACTACTTTTCGTGATTTCGGGCCGCGATTTACATTGGCATCTGTGCAGAAACCTGCACAGATGTCTCTGAAATCGCAGCCGAAATCGGGACTGCCAGTGGGAGTGAAATTGTGCAAGTTCAGCTGAACTTGCACGGCTTCACTCCCGCAGCCCAGTGTGAACCAGGGCTGAAGGAGAGAAGGCTGCCTATAAACAGGTGTAACTTATGTAGTAGGATTTGTTTTATCTGAGTATCACCTGAGGCTAGTCACTTCAGTGGGTATATGTAAGGGGTGCAACCACTTTAAGCCCCAGTGGTCCTAAAAGAAAAATCCTCACTGGATTCCAAAAGATGACTGGATACCCTTGTGGCTGTCAGATCTAACCATTGTGTAGCTAGCTCCCACCTGCAAAGCACTAGACTAAGAGACCTAGGACATTTTGTAATTCCCCACACTACAGGACTAAGGTCATGCATTCACCTGTGCAGTTCCAGTGGCATGCTTCCTATTTGAAGACAAACATAAATTGATGACAAAGGAATGTAAAGATTTACTCTACTGTAAGCTGTGCATAAAGAGCAACAATTTACACCATGAAATTATATATTAATGGCACATTGTATGCAGGTGAAAACAAAAAGTTCAGGTAGGAAGGTTTATAAGGCCCTTAACAATTTTCAGTGTCCTCTAACAACTAGATTGAAATATGAGAACTTAGTGCTGTAGTCTGACCATGCATGGGTCAGTTTTTTTTGATTAGCCAACAGGTTGAATGAAGAAAAAAATTACCCGATTCCCCCATCCACATGGAATTCCACATGGATTAAGGAATCTTCCCTGCTGTGTCATTGTATTCGGACAACGGGACTTCCTCGCCGTTAGAATACACTGATCAGCTCTGCAGCCTATTTGCTGCATGCGTAAAATGTATACGTTGTTGGTGTGTGTGGCGCTGCCCTCCACTCAAATTTTGGTATGGGTAGAGAAGCAGTTTGGACCCCTTTCACACTGAGCCGCCCATAGCGATTGCGTTAAAAAGCTGCTTATTGTACCGCCGGCGCTGTGGGCTGATTTGCGGCACACTTTTAACCCCCGCTAGCAGCTGAGCAAGGGCTCAAATCCGGAAGCAGCGCATTTTGGGCAGTATAGCCATGCTGTATAAACACACCGCTCCTTCACCGCTCCAAAGATGTGGCTAGCAGGACTTTTTTTACCGTCCTGCTAGCGCAATGCTCCAGTGTAAAAGCCCTCGGGACTTTCACACTGGAGACAATGGAGCAGCTGTTTGGGGGCGGATTGCAGGCGCTATTTTTAACGCAATCGCGCCTGCAATATGCCCTCAGTGTGAAAAGGATCTTAGTGCTTCTGTAAGTTAATTTGTAATAGTGTTATTAATAACAACCATCTGCAGGTGGGTGATTGTATCCAACCTGGTAATGAACCTTCAAAGAAAACTTTTTACAAAATAGTGGTGTCAGGTGAAGTCAGTTGCTGCATGCCACCTATGAAGAGCGAGTTGGTGTTCGAGTTGCTCTTCCTGGGGTCCAGTCAGCAATGGATGTGTGGACAACAAGTGGTTAATGTCATCGCCTCAGAAGAAGTCACTTGATGAAACGTAAATACGTATCTCACACGCAATATGTCACTTCCGGTTGTTGAGTACGTAGCCGTGGAACACACGCCGACTTCTTTTGATTTTATCTGCATTGATGATGCGATTTGGATCGCTTTTTTAAACAAACACTTTTTTTAAATAAATAATCGGAATTAATAATAAAAAATATACTGCGCTTTTTCTAAATTTCCAAAGTGAAAAAAAGCTGCAACTGTTATACTACATCAAACACATTGTAAAAAAGAAAAAAAGTTGCGCAAATTCAGCCTGTTTGGTGCAATGTACTGAAGCCAACACCGAAAGTAAGCAAATCAATAATATAGTGACTAAAATTTAATATACTAGGACAATGATATAAATGAACACAAAAAATACATAAAAGAGTGAAATATACAAAACATCAGCGTACAATCGTGAATGAAGCATAATCCAATATAGAGTCCACAAAATGAGGAAGAAAGTTCATAATGAATAATCTCCCAAGTGAGAATGGTCCCCAAAACATCCACAGGAAAAAAGTGATGAGAAAGGCATTTCCACCAAGATCACACACTGCCGCTTAGGCCACGTACACACGATCGAACATGTCCGCTGAAACTGGTCCGCAGACTAGTTTCAGCGGACATGTTCGATCGTGTGTACGGCCTATCGGACTGTTTTCCAGCGGACAAAAATTTCCAAACATGCTTGAAAACATGTCCGCTGTAAACCTGTCCGTCGGACAGGTTCAATGGTTAGTACACAAACCATTGGACCAAAATCCCCACATGCGCAGAATCAAGTCGACGCATGCTTGGAAGCATTGAACTTCGTTTTTTCATCACGTCGTTGTGTTCTACGTCACCACGTTCTGGTCCGAGGGGAATTTGATCCGATGGTGTGTACGCACATCAGACCAACAGACAATTCAGCCTTGTCTGATGAAAACGGTCCTTCGGACATGCTTCCTCGGACATGTCTCATCGTGTGTACAGGGCCTTACTGTCCCCTTTGAGAAGAAACGTAGGGAGGTGACCTTCTGACGTCACCGCGCTTTGTGATCTGACCCGAAAGATACGGGCTGTTTGTTTTGAGAGCAGGCCGGTTTATTTTTACTGGATGCTTTACTGTATATCTGCTGATTCGATGTAAGTGCACATCCTTTTATTACCTATTAAACCTAAGGATTTTACACTATGTGAGTCCCTTCTTCCTTCCTATATATATATTCCGTGTCGGCATATTGATTGAGATCATCCATTACTCTGATTGTCCTGGGCTGGAGATAAATACCAAGGATACTGTTTGTTTTGAGAGCCGGACGGTTTATTTTTACTGGATGCTTTACTGTATATCTGCTGATTCGATGTAAGTGCACATCCTTTTATTACCTATTAAACCTAAGGATTTTACACTATGTGAGTCCCTTTATCCTTCCTATATATATTCCGTGTCGGCATATTGATTGAGATCATCCATTACTCTGATTGTCCTGGGCTGGAGATAAATACCAAGGATACTGTTTGTTTTGAGAGCCGGACGGTTTATTTTTACTGGATGCTTTACTGTATATCTGCTGATTCGATGTAAGTGCACATCCTTTTATTACCTATTAAACCTAAGGATTTTACACTATGTGAGTCCCTTCTTCCTTCCTATATATATTCCGTATCGGCATATTGATTGAGATCATCCATTACTCTGATTGTCCTGGGCTGGAGATACAAACCAAGGATACCATTGTGCACGCTTTTACGTATTTGATCTCCTGTAATTTAGAGATCATATAATTTTGGTAAGAGGCAGTGTGTGATCTTGGTGGAAGTGCCTTTCTCATCACTTTTTTCCTGTAGATGTTTTGGGGACCATTCTTACTTGGGAGATTATTCATTATGAACTTATTTCCTCATTTTGTGGACTCTATATTGGATTATGGTTCATTTACGATTGTACACAGATTTTTTTGTATATTTCACTGTTTCGTGTATTTTTTGTATTTATTTGATTTATATCATTGTTCCTAGTATATTCAATATTAGTCATTATATTATTCATTTGCTTACTTTTGTTGTTGGCTTCAGTACATTGCACCAAACAGGCTGAATCAGCGCAACTTTTTTTCTTTTTTTAAATAATCGGAATTACACTATGCAAATTCGTTTTTTTTCTGGCTTTATGGGGACATCAGGAGCTGATATGGCGGGAAGGCAGTAACGTAGCATAGCTACAAGGTCTAACCATTGGACCGGGAACCCAGGAGTCTGAGAGGAGGAGCAGAAACCTGACATAGAGCGAACTAACACTCACTGTCGCCTACCACCCCTGCAGGGGTATCTGGATCTGGTGAGTGGGGTATCAAAAGGGGGAGCACACAAGTCACCTTGATCTGTACATTTAGGATAAAGTCTTCATAGGACATTGAGGACAATCACAAAAGTCACCTTACTGGAAGATCTAGTGAAATTATATATTTCTTCTTTTTTACTTATTTTATGAATATTGGACACTGCAGCTGAACTTATATCTACGCAGTATACATTTTCTTGTGGATTTGCCTATCAGTGGATACGTATTGCATTTTTTGGGACATTCCCTGTTGGGGAAGGATACACAGGACACACTTATTTATTCATTTAGGCCGGGTTCACACTGGTCCGACAAACGCTCCGACTTTGGAAGCTCATGTCGCACGAAAATCAATGTTTCCCTAGGGGAGCCGTCTTAACTGGTCTGACACATGTCGGACCGACTTTGAAAATGCTCCCTGTACTACTTTGGTCCGACTTTGATCCTGCTTCAGCCCATTGAATATCATTGAAGTCGGATCAAAGTCAGAACGCTGTCTTGCATGCTCCGACTTTGGAATGCGACTTATGCTTTGCTGATCTTAAGAGGGAACTCTACGCCAAATTTTAAATAAAAAACCGGCATGGGTTACCTCTTCAGGAGCATACCAGGCCCTTGGGTCTGGTATGGATTTAAAGGGGAACCCATATGCTGAAAAAACAGCGTGGGGGTCTCCCAAAATCCATACCAGACCCTTATCCTAGCACGCAGCCCGCCCCGTCAGGAAAGGGGGTGGGGACGAGCAAGCGACCCCCTCCTGAACCGTACCAGGCCACATGCCCTCAACATGGGGGGTGGGTGCTTTGAGACAGGGTGGCATGATATATATATATATATATAGGCATGGGGCGTGGTCACTGGGTGATGTCACTCTTATGATGTCACAGTCCTGGGGCATAATGGGACTGTTGAGGGAATGCGGCTTGGTACGGTTCAGGGGGGGTGCTCGCTTGTCCCCACCCCCTTTCCTGACCACCGTTCTGCATGCTCGGATTTTCGGCGTAGGGTTTCCCCTTTAAATCCATACCAGACCCAAGGGCCTGGTATGCTCCTGGAGGGGGAACCCATGCAGGTTTTTTATTTAAAATTTGGCATGGAGTTCCCCCTCAAGATTCATACCAAACAGAGTGCCTGGCATTGGCAGTGATCCAAGTCGAATCCCCGTTCATTGAAAGTCGGACATATATCGGCTTCAAGTCGCAGGGCAAAGTTGGATCCAAAGTAGGAAGAGTTTCGTGTCGCACTAGTGTGAACCCAGCCTTACCTTTCACCTTTCATTGCTCACAGGGAAATTATAGTGTATGTTTTGGATGCACAGCTGTTTTGCTATATAGCACAAGTTGTTTTAATATCTGGTTTCATTTTGGATACACAATTTAGTGCACTCAAGTATTTATATCTAATACACACGGGTTGCTATCACCCATAGAAGGGGCTATTTAGTTTGGATCACTTTTTGGGGATATTTACCATTATTTTGCAACTTTAAGGAAAAAACCTGTTCTAAAGGTATTAAAGGCAGTATTGATTGAACATTACCACTTGTTGTACACACATCCATTGCTGACTGTCCCCCCAGGAAGAGCGTCTTGAACACCAACTCGCTCTTAATAGGTGGCATGCAGCAACGGACTTCAGCTGACAACCACTATTTTGTAAAAAGTTTTCTTTGAAGGTTTACTACCAGATTGGATACAATCACCCACGCAGATGGTTATTATTAATAACACGATTATAAATTAACTTACGGTAGCACTTAACCACTTCTCTACCCATACCATGATTTGAGTGGAGGGCAGTGTCAAAAATACCCCAACATCATATACATTTTACACAATTTAGATCACTTTCTTAGGGACCTCCAGGGGAGGTAGCAGCCCAGGAATATTTCCTAAGCGCGGATCTAACAACTATAAATATTGGCAGCATGTGCTGATCAAGCAAGAATTTATCAACAAGCCTGTTCATGAGAAGTCGATCAATAGATTGACTTCTGATGAATAGGAGCGTTTATACATGGATTGGAATTCAGCCAGTCCCTGCTGAACCGGGGGAATTTCAATCTATGTATGGACAGCTTTAGTCTAGGCAATTTTTTTTTTAGCTACCACAAGGGACGGTACTTCAACATCAATGTGAAGTGTCCATTGTGCTGATGGCTGCTGCTTAGGTTGAAATCTTCTGTCCTCTGAACCTCCACCTACCCTGGCAGTGATGTTAATAGAGTCAAGTGTCCTGTTGCAGGCAGTCATTGTAAGTGCTGACTAGGTCAACCGTTTCCATCCAAGCTTCTTCATTCTTAGCAGCTGTAGCTGTACTATAGCGTCTGTGAACATGAGGGGAAGAGTTACACCATTGGCCCATCCCCCAATCAGTTCTATTAATGAAATTAAGCAAAAGTGTCCAGAAAATGTCAGGTAGACGAAAGTAAACAAAATAGCAAATGTTATATTTTGGTGCTGCTCTAATTTACTGTTCTACACAGAGGTCCACAAATTATATATGCTAAGAATTACAGGTCTCCAACCTACTGTAAATACAGTGCCTGCCGCCGAGAATGTGTTTTTAGCACGACAGCATCGCGCTGAATCTCGGCGACAGGCTGCCGATATCTCGCACTCGCTGGAATAGTAAAAGCACATTCCAGCGAGTGCGTCATAGAAGCGACGGGGATCCGACGCGGATTCCCGCCAATTCTACACGTGGGCGGAGTTTTGTTATCAATCCTGAAGGAGAAATCCCCGCCGGATTTTTAAAAAAAATCCGGCATGGGTTCCCCCTCAGGAGCATAACGGGCCCTTAGGTCTGTTATGGGTTGTAAGGAGACCCCCTACGCCGAAAAAAGGGCGTGGGGGTCCCCCCACAATCCATAACAGACCCGTATCCAAAGCACGCCGGCCGGCCGGTCAGGAAGGGAGTGGGGGCGAGCGAGCGCCCCCCCCCCTCCTGAGCCGTACCGGGCAGCATGCCCTCAACATGGGGGGGTTAGGTGCTCTGGGGCAGGGGGCGCACTGCGGCCCCCCACCCCAGAGCACCCTGTCCCCATGTTGATGAGGACAGGGCCCCTTCCCGACAACCCTGGCCGTTGGTTGTCGGGGTATGCGGGCGGGAGGCTTATCGGAATCTGGAAGCCCCCTTTAATAAGGGGGCCCCCAGATACCGGCCCCCCACCCTAAGTGAATGAGTATGGGGTACATTGTACCCCTACCCATTCACCTGCAAATAAAAAGTGTAAACACAAATAAACCACACAGGGTATTGAAATATTTTATTAGTTGGCCGCCGGGAGGGGGTGTGTATGATCGCTTTTATAAAAGCTCCCCCCTCCAGCGGGCTTCTGTGGGGGGTGGGTGCCGCCGTCTGGTTCTCTTCCGCCGCCGGGGGGGGGCGCTTTGATAAAAGCGCCCACCACCCGGCGGGCTTCTTTCGACGTCTTCGGCGGCTGGGGGGTCTTCTCCCACTCTCCGGGGTCTTCTCCTGCTCTCCGGGGGTCTTCTCCGCTCTCCGGGGGTCTTCTTCTTCTTCAGGACTCGCCGCCGCTAACTTTGTGTGTTAGCTCAATTACTAGCGGCGGCGAGCCCCCTCTTCTGTGACGTCGTCGTCGTCTTCTTCTTCTTCTTCCTCTTCTGTTCTCCAGATGTTGACGCGACGCTTCCTTCCGCTGTTATGCCGGGCGCGCGGCTCGCAGCGAATTATATAGGCCTGTCTTGTGACGTTGCAGTCCCATCATGCTCCGGTAGGTACCACGTGGTAGGTAGCACGTGGTACCTACCGGAGCATGATGGGACTGCGACGTCACAAGACAGGCCTATATAATTCGCTGCGAGCCACGCGCCCGGCATAACAGCGGAAGGAAGCGTCGCGTCAACATCTGGAGAACAGAAGAGGAAGAAGAAGAAGAAGACGACGACGTCACAGAAGAGGGGGCTCGCCGCCGCTAGTAATTGAGCTAACACACAAAGTTAGCGGCGGCGAGTCCTGAAGAAGAAGAAGACCCCCGGAGAGCGGAGAAGACCCCCGGAGAGCAGGAGAAGACCCCGGAGAGTGGGAGAAGACCCCCCAGCCGCAGAAGACGTCGAAAGAAGCCCGCCGGGTGGTGGGCGCTTTTATCAAAGCGCCCCCCCCGGCGGCGGAAGAGAACCAGATGACGGCACCCACCCCCCACAGAAGCCCGCTGGAGGGGGGAGCTTTTATAAAAGCGATCATACACACCCCCTCCCGGCGGCCAACTAATAAAATATTTCAATACCCTGTGTGGTTTATTTGTGTTTACACTTTTTATTTGCAGGTGAATGGGTAGGGGTACAATGTACCCCATACTCATTCACTTAGGGTGGGGGGCCAGTATCTGGGGGCCCCCTTATTAAAGGGGGCTTCCAGATTCCGATAAGCCTCCCGCCCGCATACCCCGACAACCAACGGCCAGGGTTGTCGGGAAGGGGCCCTGTCCTCATCAACATGGGGACAGGGTGCTCTGGGGTGGGGGGCCGCAGTGCGCCCCCTGCCCCAGAGCACCTAACCCCCCCATGTTGAGGGCATGCTGCCCGGTACGGCTCAGGAGGAGGGGGCGCTCGCTCGCCGGCGTGCTTTGGATACGGGTCTGTTATGGATTGTGGGGGGACCCCCACACCGTTTTTTCGGCGTAGGGGGTCTCCTTACAACCCATAACAGACCTAAGGGCCCGTTATGCTCCTGAGGGGGGAACCCATGCCGGATTTTTTTTAAAACTCCGGCGGGGATTTCTCCTTCAGGATTCATAACAAAACTCCGGATCCCCGTCGCTTCTATGACGGCTTTGTCTCCATCGCGGCAAGCCAGCTCGGCGCTGGCTCTTGCGATGGGGCTCGCAAGTGCTCAATCTCGCCGAGAAAGGGAGCGAGATTGACACAATATCCCAGTCACCTACTGTAGCTGCTGAGGATAGCTATTGTTTAGCATACTGACATATTAAATCTACAGTTGCCTCCTGTGTCACCCACTTATGGGAAATTCCGACAAGAAAACCGTGGATTTTTTCTGACGGAATGTTGGCTCAAACTTGTGTTGCATGCACAGTCACACAAATCTTGTCGGAAATTCTGACCGTCAAGAACGCGGTAACGTACAACACTACGATGAGTCGAGATCAATGAAGTTTAATAGGCAGTTGGGGCTCTTCTGCATGATTCTGAGCATGCTTGTTTTTTTGCGTGTCGGAATTGCATTCAGACGAGCGGATTTTCCAATTTTCCATCGGAAAAATAGAGAACATGCCCTCATTTTTTTTTTTGGTGAAAATTCTGACAGCAAAAGTCCGATGGAGCATACACACGGTCGGAATTTCCGAACAAAAGCTCACATCAGACTTTTCTTGCTGGAATTTCAAAATCGTGTGTACGAGGAATAAGAGTGTAGGTTCCATGAGAACAGCATAGAGGGATTAGTTGGATTACAATGAGGTCAGGTGCTTACCATGGTCCTGAAATATATCTATTTAGGGTCAATACAGAGGGCAGCCATCAGCACAAGGGGCACATTGCATCAATAGTAAGTATTGATCTTTGTGCTGATTAAAATGTTTGACCAAACTTAGGTTCAACTTATCATTGTATTTGTTACATTTTTTTATACTAACAAATGCTAACCAGATTTGGCCCAAGTATGCTAAAATATCATCAAACTGTCTATGTTAAAACATCACACCATGTAATGCACCTACATGTTGGCATCGTACAATATGGCAGCTGCTCAAAATAATATATAATTAGTACAAAAAAGGTGTACATGAGCAGGGAAGTATACTGAACAATACAAACATTCCAAAGCACACAACTCAACTAGTCAGCAGCATTAAAAGTAACTTGTGTTAACATTTATATTGAAAACAGATGTTTTTGTGCATACATTTGCAATGTAATTCCCAGCTTGAGACATATTAATCAGGTGGTTTAAAAACAGGGACTACACTTTTCAGAGGCACGTACATTAGTAAGCCTTTTGCTCTGAAATTTCTTAATATTTGCAAACGAATTCACTTACTCAGGTATGGTTTAGAGCAACTGGAAGCAAAGCATAGCACACCTTCAATGTGACTATAGTACACATGTATTTCTATATACAATTTTGAAAAATGCCAGTTAAATACACAAAAGTATCACAATTGTTTATGTGTAATATAAATGAAAAAGATTTTTTAGATCAGAGGTCTCCAAACTGCGGCCCAGCAAGTCTCATAACTTGCTTCTGAGCATGCGCGGGTTTAAAAACGTTGTTTTCAACGTCGTTTTGCCCACACACGATCACTTTTTATGACACAAAAAATGACATTTTGAAAAACGACACAAAAATTCAAGCATGTTTGAATTTTTTTTTGGTCGTTTTTTTTTAAGACATAAAACGACGTTTTGCCCACACACGATCATTTTAACCACTTAAGACCCGGACCAAAATGCTGCTAAAGGACCTTGCCCCTTTTTGCGATTCGGCACTGCGTCAATTTAACTGACAATTGCGCGGTCGTGCGACGTGGCTTCCAAACAAAATTTGCGTCCTTTTTTCCCCACAAATAGAGCTTTCTTTTGGTGGTATTTGATCACCTCTGCGATTTTTATTTTTTGCGCTATAAACAAAAATAGAGCCACAATTTTGAAAAAAATTCAATATTTTTGACTTTTTGCTATAATAAATATCCCCAAAAATATATATAACATTTTTTTTTCCTCAGTTTAGGCCGATACGTATTCTTCTACCTATTTTTGTTAAAAAAATCGCAATAAGCGTTTATCGGTTGGTTTTCGCAAAATTTATAGCGTTTACAAAATAAGGGATAGTTTTATTCCATTTTTATTATTTATTTTTTTTACTACTAATGGCGGCGATCATCGATTTTTTTCGTGACTGCGACATTATGGCGGACACTTCGGACAATTTTGACACACTTTTGGGACAATTGTCATTTTCACAGCAAAAAATGCATTTAAATTGCATTGTTTACTGTGAAAATGACAGTTGCAGTTTGGGAGTTAACCACATGGGGGCGCTGTAGGATTTGAGTGTTCCCTGTGTGTGTTTACAACTGTAGGGGGGTGTGGCTGTAGGTGTGACGTCATCGATCGCGTCCCCCTATAACAGGGATGACGTGGTCGATGCTGCGGCCACAGTGAAGCACGGGGAAGCCGTGTTTACACACGGCTCTCCCCGTTCTTCAGCTCCGGGGACCGATCGCCGCACTCCAGCGGCGATCGGGTCTGCGAGTCCCGCGGACCCGGTCCCGGAGCTTCGGACCAGGTCACGGGAGCGTGCCGTGACACATGGCTGGGTACTAGAAACCAACGTATATATACGTTGATGTGCCCAGCCGTGCCATTCTGCTGACGTAAATGTGCAGTAGGCGGTCCTTAAGTGGTTAAATGACGTTTTTGAAAACGTCGTGTTTTTTTCATCACAAAAAGGGATTGTGTGTACGTGGCATTATACCTGAACAAAATAGGTTTTTATACTGTAGGACAAGAAACCTAAGAGAATTGGTGCACAATATAAAAGATCCACCTAGGAGAATGGGAAAAAATTGATCTCAAAGGTTTTTTTTCCTGCGGTAATGCATATCGGAATAAACTGTGGAAAAAAATGTTGTTTTATATATTTTGGGTAAAAAAAGTTAAAAAATATTGATTTTTTTTCAAAATTGTGGCTCTATTTTTTTTTTTATAGCGCAAAAAAAAAAATGCAGAGGTGATTAGATACCACCAAAAGAAAGCTCTATTTGTGGGGAAAAAAAGGACATCAATTTTTTTGTGAGCCACCTCTCACGACCGTGCAATTATCAGTTACCGCGACGCAGTGCTTTAATCGCAAAAAGTGGCATTGTCTTTGACCAGTGAAATGGTCAGGGGCTAAAGTGGTTAATGGCTGTGTGTTCAGTTATTTTGAGGGAACAGCAGACTTACAGTTATGCAAGCTGTACACTAACTAGTTTACATTGTAGCAAAATTTAATGTTTTCAGTATTGTCACATGAAAAGACATAATAATTATATTTACAAAAATGTGAGGGGTGTACTCACTTTTGTGAGATACTGTATATACATCCATGGGTAGTAATGGGAATCACAACAAGATGCATCAGATACACGTCATGCATTTCCCACACACTAGATGGCCTTATTTTGGAATAGGTATATTCTATGCCCATATCATATTCGGAGGCAAACCGTAATCTCCTTTATGTAACATCTTAATATAGGGAGAAGGGTCAAGACTGAAGATTTGCCACTTGATATGTATCAAAATAAAGGCTACGAGATGTAGGGGCGGCTGCGCTGTAAAGGAGGGGATGTAATAAAAGGCTGAGGCACACACCACCATACCTCTGCCCTTTATGTTACGTAATGACAAAACACCTCAAGTTGGAACGCAGTGTGTAAACCCACACGCAGTTGGAACACACGCCGGAGCATAGCGTGGCTTTTGTTGTTCATTGGGATGCCCATATTTTCTATTGTTGCATTACTTCATTGTATGTAACCAGCTACGGATTGTTTTTTAATAAAAACTGGAACTTTTTACACCATGCGAGGCTTGTCCTTCTCTCTGTTTTCTCGATAATCAACTCCACATGCCACGAGAATCCATTGAGGGAAAATTATACTGGTGAACATTTGAGGTGACCACGGGTCTGAGAGGCCACCAAAGTGAATTTTTGACTCCTCTCTGTCATATGACAAGAGGGTCAACTACATCTGGTGAGTAAAGACACTTATCACACACGTGGTGAATTGGTGGCACTGGAGAGGAAATCAATATATGAAGAAAAGCAAGGCACTTTATTTATGTGGAAGATTGCACATAAATATGAAGTTGCCCTCTCCATACAGGCTATGGCGCTAACCTGCAGGTAACCAAATGAGCCAGAGCCTTCGCTAAAGGAAGAGTGGACTATGAATATATAACTGGCAGTGCCTCCACTTAGAACAGGGATGATCCATGAGATGAGATATGTATGTATCTGATGAGATATGTAGGGATGATCCCTTTCTAGGAGAATAACTAGTAAGGCGGCGTACACACGACCGAGGTTCTCGCTGGAAACCAGCGAGAACCTCGCTGGAAGCTGCATTCCAGCGAGGACCTCGGGCGTGTGTACGCTACTGGCTCGCCCCGCCCGTCGGGAATCCCGTCGAGCGAAAAGAGAGCACGCTCTCTTTTTGCTCGACGGCCCGCCTGGATGAATGGCTGGTTGCCATTCCCGACGGGCGGGTCGCCGATTTCGATGGCCGGCAGAGAACCTCGACGGGCGGAACGATGTGTTCTGCCCATCGAGATTCTCTGCCGTGTGTACGCGGCTTGACTCAGCCAAAAAACTACAGCAGTAGGGATTGTTTGGTTCCCAGCAGAACATACGAACAGGCAAAAAAAATGTGCAAACATGCAGACACCGTTAAAGTCTATGGGACGAACATGAAAAATCAAAAGTGCTGATTTTAAAGGCTTATATGCAACTTATTGCTATAAAAAGTTTTTGGGGACCTGGGAACATGTATCAATGCAAAAACAAGTTTTAAAAATGGCTGTTTTTTCAGGAGCAGTGATTTTAACCACTTGCTTACTGGGCACATATCCCCCCTTCCTGCCCAGGCGAAATTTCCATTTTCAGCACTATCACGCTTTGAATGACAATTGCGCAGTCATGCGACGTGGCTCCCAAACAAAATTGACGTCCTTTTTTTGCCACAAATAGAGCTTTCTTTTGGTGGTATTTGATCATCTCTGTGGTTTTTATTTTTTGCGATATAAACAAAATAGAGCGACAATTTTGAAAAAAAAATACATTTTTTTTTACCTTTTGCTATAATAAATATCCAATTAAAACAAAAAAAATCTTCTACAAATTTTTGGTAAAAAATGCTAGCATTGGCACCTGAGTAACACGGCGGGCGTATGCTCGCACCCCCCAATGGCTGGAGGCCAAAGACCATATATAGATGGCCTCCGGGCAATTAAGAGCCACATTGTGGCTGTAAAAAGTCGTTGGGCAGGTGGGAGGCGGTTAATAATGCTTAAAGTGAAACAATAAAAATGTAATATTCCTTTAAATATCATGCCTGGGGGGGTCTCCTTAGTCTGCATATAAAGTAGCACATCTTTCCCATGTTTATTTATAACAGTACCACAGCAAAATTAAGTTTCTTAGGGGAAAAAAAATATTTAAAACTGCTCGCGCCTGTAATGTATTGTTGGATCCTGGCAATATAGATAAAAATCATCGAAAAAAAACGTGTGGGTCCCCCCCCAATCCATTACCAGGCCCGGGGGAAACACGATCTTCGGAAACATCATCCGCAAAAAGATTCCGGCCAAAGTTTTCTATGAGAATGAGCAATGTATCGCCTTCCATGATATCTCTCCGCAAGCTCCAGTACATTTCCGAGTGGTGCCTCATGCCGCGTACACACGATAATTTTTCAGCATGAAGAAAACTTTGTTTTTCATCATGTCCAAAAAACGAAGTTTTCCCCACTTCATCATTAAAACGACGTTGCCTACACACCATCGTTTAAAAAAAATGATCTAGCAAAGCGTGGTGACGTACAACACGTACGACAGCACTATAAAGGGGAATTTCCATTCGGATGACGCTACCCTTTAGGCTGCTTTAGCTGATTCCGTGTTAGTAAAAGTCGATTCGTGCTTTTCTGTCTGTCACAGCGTGATGAATGTGCTTACTTCATTATGAACGGTAGTTTTACCAGAACACCCTATAAGACACCCTATAATAGGGACTACCCTACGAGTTTCAGCAAAAATATGCAGAAACAAGAAATTTTCATCAGGTAAATCACCATTATTACCTATAATAGGAAATCCCAACTTCCCACCAGGGATGGAGAGGGATACAGCTGGGAAGTTTAGAGAGAAAGGCCTTAGCCAGGCCTCAGATTTTGTGATATCGGGTTCGTGGCCTTCCATAGGGGAGCTAATGAGGGTTGGTGGCCCATTTGAGCTTAGGATGTGGCAAGCACTGCAGGTAAGCCATTTCCTGAGATCATTGGGCCATGCAACGGAATTTCAAAGGCAATTGACGTCACTGGAGAGAAGCTGTAGTGGGGTGGAGCCACTCTCAGGAGTGTTATCCAAAATGTACGGGTTGTTGAACACACCCCCAGAAGAATATGTGATGCCGAGCATTAGTAAGTGGGAGAGGGATCTGGGGAGAAGTTTCAGTCCAGACCAGCATAAGCAAATAATTGCTCTGGCTCTTAACACCTCAAGATGTTCGAAAACCCAAGAAGCTAACTACAAGCTTCTCACCCAGTGGTATTATACCCCAGAAAGGCTACATAAATTCAATAACGAAGTAGAGGAAAACTGCTGGAGATGTGAGGAGGAACAAGGAACGCTTTTACATGTGTTTTAGTCATGCCGAAAGGTCAGACAGTATTGGGAAGAAGTACGGAGAATCTCCCAAAAATGTATTGAAGATCGGATCCCAGATGACCCTGCCTTCTTCTTGCTGCACTTATCACAGATTCCGGGGCAGAAGTATAGGAAGTCAGTAGTGTGCCATCTGGTTAATACAGCAAGGGCGGGAATTACCTTGAGGTGGAGGGACCCAAGGCCCCCATCTGTCGCGGGATGGCTTAATCGGACCCAGGAGGTAGGAGCAATGGAAGACCTGGTTCTTTCTGCTCATAATAGGAGGACGCAATATAAAGAAACTTGGTCAAATTGGAATCATTTTATAAGAACAGAGGAAGGGAAGAGACTTATGGTGGAGGAATGAGGGGAGAGGTGGCAGGGAGAGAACCTAGGATTGATATCATTTTTTTATTTTTTTTCTCTCTTTGGGGGGGTGGGGATGGGGGTGGGTTCCTTTTTTTTTGTGGGGTGGGGGGCGGGCGGAGAGGGGGGTAATTTAAGAGAATAAGGGAATAGAAAGGATAAATGTATAGACCAATATAAGGTATATGGTGAAGTATAAGGAATTGGTATTTTGGTTTGTAAATGTATGTATATCAGCTATAAGATGTTGTATACTATTGTTTCTTTTTCTTGAAAACTAAAATAAAAAATAAGTAAAAAAAAAAAAAAAAGTTTTACCAGAACAAGTGCTCACTTTATTTGTTTGCGCTATAAACAAAAATAGAGTGACAATTTTGAAAAAAAATCAATATTTTTTACTTTTTGCTATAATAAATATCCCCCCAAAATATATATAACATTTTTTTCCTCAGTTTAGGCCGATACGTAGTCTTCTACCTATTTTTGGTAAAAAAAATCGCAATAAGCGTTTATCGGTTGGTTTTCGCAACATTTATAGCGTTTACAAAATAAGGGATAGCTTTATTGCATTTTTATAAAAAAATTTTTTTCGTGACTGCGACATTATGGCGGACACTTCGGACAATTTTGACACATTTTTGGGACAATTGTCATTTTCACAGCAAAAAATGCATTTAAATTGCATTGTTTACTGTGAAAATGACAGTTGCAGTTTGGAAGTTAACCACAAGGGGGTGCTGTAGGGGTTATGTGTTCCCTGTGTGTGTTTACAACTGTAGGGGGTGTGGCTGTAGGTGTGACGTCATCGATCGCATCCCCCCTATAAAAGGGATGACGCGATCGATGCTGCCGCCACAGTGAAGCACGGGGAAGCCGTGTTTACACACGGCTCTTCCCGTTCTTCAGCTCCAGGGACCCACGGTCCCGCGGTCCCGGTCACGGAGCTTCGGACCGGGTACCCATGGCTGGGTACTAGTACCGACGTAAATATATGTGGATGTGCCCAGCCGTGCCATTCTGCCAACGTATATGTGCCTTAAGTGGTTGAAACAACGTTAAAAAATGCAGCATGTTCGAATTTTTTCGTTTTTCAGATCCTGAAAAATGATGCGTAGCCCACACACGATCATTTTAAATGAAGTTTTTGAAAAACTACGTTTTTAACATGCCGAAAAATTATCGTGTTAGTACGCGGCATAAGAAGGCTATTAGCTGTTTATCTGAAGCGGATCCTGCTGATGAAGCTCGTGATATCTGCTATTGGAATTCATCGGGTCTCTGAGTGTGCTGATCTGAACCATTGTCATTGGATTTGGCTGGAGCAGACTGATCTGTTTTTATTTCAAGGCTGTCTTTGATCCTCTGTAATAGGGGGTCATTGAGTTCTGGTAAGCAAGCATTTCCCTCGGTGGTGGATCTTATCAAACAACTATTATTGTGAAGTAATCACAGCATATAAAGGAAGTGATTAGAGACTGTTTTCATACGGGTGTTTCAAGTTTCGTTTTAATTCACCATCTTTACACAGACTTTTTAATTTATATGATACAGATACACCAGGGACACTTAAAGTGGACTTTGATGCCAAAGTAAAGATACATACCAAGAGCCTGAGATGTCAAGAGCCACCAGGAGATTGAAAGACACATTCATACGCTGTTACCTTACAGGGGTAAGGTAAGGGGACACCTATATCCTAAGTTGCACGGAGAACCAGTAACCACCTACAGTATCAGTAGCACTTCATACCAGAGATTGACTACTAGCACCAGCACCTTCACCCTGATCACTGTGCACACACAGCCATCCATCCAGCTTGCACCGTATGGACATTATCTGCACTGCGTTTTTTTTACATTCGTTTTTTTTTTTTTATTCATTTTTATTTCATTTTATGGAATTTTTGTGTGAATATTATTTATAGTTGCACTTGTCACATGATGATGCCTTTTTAAAGATTTTATGAGTTTATTCTCACATCTATTTTGTGATACACTTTTCACAGTATTTGGACACTTTATCAGTCTATTGTTTATACTGTTGCAGCTGATTATTTATATTTTATTGTTGCTATTTTGACCATTTATTTATTGCCTTTTAAGTGTACCTGTCACGTGAGCACATTTGCACTTTATCACCTATTTATGCACAGCGCAGCACTACTTCTACATTTATACTTACCTGGGTCTTGATACTACCTTCAGTGCTTGCTGCAGTACCCCACCTTTTAGACTTGGCCTGCGTGGGAATATCTTTTCATTAATAAATTGCTATTACTACACTATGGTTGGTATCCTATTTTAGATTTTTGGCTGGATATGAATATCATGGAATTGGATGGTTGATTCACATTCTGTACAAGGAATATCCCTCTGATGGAAAGTCACAAGAAGTATTACCCCTCGTACACACGATCCGAATTTCCGATGGAAAAAGTCCATTGGAAATTCCGACCGTGTGTATGCATCATCGGAGAACTTCCATCGGAAATTCTGATGAATTCCATCTGAGATTACACAGAGAACATGTTCTCTTTTCCTCCGATGGAATTCCTTTGGAATTCCGATGTGAGTTTGGTTGGAGAACTTGGTTATGTGATTATATACCCATGCGCATACTGCTGTCCTATCATTTAGACAGCAACAACATCTGGTGAGTGCAAATCTGTACCTATCGGTGGTGGCACAGCACTGTAGAAGACATGTTTTTGGTGGAAAAGGAATTTTTTATGAGGATTGCCACATTTATCTACACAATTATTGGGACTTTTTTTTCCCCTGTTTTTTTGTAATTTGATATCCTTTTTTTACTAGCGCTGCTTTATTCTGAATTTATTGTCACTATATATATTTATATATCTCTATGTTTTTTTGCATGCAGCTGGTTTATTCACATAATTGTTTTACAATAAGCGCTGACTCATTTACATAAGAATAAAGTTCATGGCCCAGATTCACAAAGAGTGGGCGCACATTACGCCGCAGTAGTGCAAACGACGTACGCTACGCCGACGCAGTGCAGAGAGGCAAGCACTGCATTCAGAAAGCTACACCTAAGCTACGCCGTGAACATAACCTACGCCCAATACGCCAGCCTGTGTTCTCTGATGCAGACCTTTGCATGTCTATTGCATGTCTGTTGCTGGGTTGCGCCTCATCTATGGGGAATAACTTTACGCTGGACGTACAATTTACGCGCACCTCGCGTAGCATGCGTCGGGCGCACGTACGTTTGTGAATCGCCGTATTTCCCTCATTTGCATGTTTGAATGCCTAATCAATGGGAGCAGCAACATGCGTCCAGACGAAAAGTGCGCCCACGCTACGCTGGCGTATGTAAGCTACGGCCAGTTTTTAGGCGTATTACCGGTGCAAATTTGCACTTACGTCGGCGTAAGTGTTTGTGAATCTGGGCCCATGTGTGTGTGTAAAAGCAGACATCCCAATACTTTTGGTAATATAGTATATATACTATATATTGGTAATATAGTATGTATATTAGAGAGAGGTAAAGAGAGAGGGGAAGAGTGCATATGTACACACACAAACACGCATGTGTGTTTAAGCTTTGGGGTGCAAACCCTAATGCACACCTATGATTTGTGATTTAAAAAAAACTGACACAGGTAAAAAACCTCACTCATGTTTGACACACAGTCTCGGGTATCTATCATTTCTGTCACACAGATTTATTTGAAGGTTACTGCTTGAACTATAAATTCAGAATAAAGCTGCTCTAAAGTAGCACTTATAACGAATATACAATGTTTATTTTTTTACTTCACACCTGCAACATATGGTAGCCAACCTCACTAAAGCTTTGTACACACGATCAGATTATTGGATGAAATATTTTTTGTTGCATGCTAGTCTCAAATCGAAAGTGAAGAGGATACACACCATCAGAAAATTTTCGTAGGACAAAATTTAACGTCAGAAGTGACGTTAATGTGTTGAATTGTTTTGTATGTGTTCTTTTAATTCTGAGCATGCCTAATTTTGCTCTTCAGATTTTTTGGGGGCTGAAAACCATACTAATGAAAAGAAAATCGGATGCTGTGGTCACATCAGACAACATTTTTGGAGTCTGCACATACAGTTTTTGTCTGACGAAAATTTGTAATCGGCTGTGAAAAGCAGCATAATAACCATCAGAAAATCGGCAGATCGCTTATCGGACGGAATTTAACTTCAGATTTTCTGTTGGTGTTTACGGACCTTAATTTGTGCATCTGCTTAAAGTGTAAATTTGGATAATCTCCAAAAATTAATCAGCTGCTGAATTTTGCAAATCTGTCACAGTTGGCTGCTCAGGAATACAGGTGCAGCAGGTCATAAATACAATGGTAATCTGATCGCAGAAACTTTACTAGGTAAGAGGCAGTCTGATTTGCATCTGTGTCGCAAATCTGATTGATAAACTCCCCCCCCCCCCATGTGTCTTCCTGAAGTTCTCTTTCATTGAAGTAGATACTGTTCTCATGTAGTTTTGCTGAATGCAGATGGAGTTGGTTAATAGCAAATTGCCTTTTCATATATAGCTGAGCTTTGACTCAAAAAGAACGGTTTAAAAATAAACAAGAAAATTGCCACCACGAGCTTGCAGAGGCCATCAGATTACTGCAACACTTAACAGCTTTCTGCTCCCCATGATATAACCGTACAGGCTTTTTAATACAACAAAATCCCATAAAAATATTTATGCACGGTGATGTCAACACTACCTTCCCAGCGCACACGCTTCCATGGTTCCGAGGATGAATCTGAAACTGTAGTCTGATAGCCTGTGGCGATAGATCCATCCTGCCAGATTTTATTTTAGAAGCCAAGCTGCTATTTTTTACTGTATATTTATTATTTTTTCATTGTTGGACTAAATAAAGTCATATAGTTTAGAGGCTGGCTAATAAATATATTGTATATATATATATAGTTACAAACTGTATCATTTTTAAACTGTAATATATGCAACATTACCATGAATTTTCTTAAAGATTAAAGCAAAAAGATAGCGTGGAAATATTTTTGCTGTACGCTGTTCAACGGAATGCAGAAAAGCCCTTGCTGTGAATTTTTAGTGTTATTTTCTGTGCAAAAATGAAATTATACGCTGCATATAACAAGGAAGGAGAAACAGTTAAAAAAGATAATTGTAGAAGCCTTAGGACTGGACTCTTAGCTCATGATCACTGCCAGAAAGGCTTATTATATTCTAGTGAAATGTAGTTTGAATGGGGAGTGGTAGTCAGTGATGCGTCAGAGCTGCTCTTTGAAGACATTAAAAAGCTGAATGCACAACAAAGAACAGATGTTCTAGCATGCTTTATTTATGCACCCATCAGCAATCTTTCAGTGACCACAAAACACATGTTTTTTTTTTCTTCGCCACAATATTATTTTCTGATAAACTCACGCCATATTATTTTCCTCAGCCGCTTTCCTTTATATATTTTTTGTATTTAAATGTACTCAAATGTACTCAAGCAATACCCTCTTATAAGCGAAACAGGTGTAGGATACAGATAGAGATAGAGACAGAGAGAGAGAGAGAGAATGATGGGGCAGTAAATGGATTGATGGACCAATGGACAAAGAAATGGACAGACAGTACAATAGATAGATAGATAGATAGATAGATAGATAGATAGATAGATAGATAGATAGATAGATAGATAGATAGATAGATAGATAGATAGATAGATATATAGATAGATAGGATAGATAGATAGATAGATAGATAGATAGATAGATAGATAGATAGATAGATAGATAGATAGATAGATAGATAGATAGATAGATAGATAGATAAATGAGTCAATATATACTGTATTTATTGGCGTATAACGCTCACTTTTTTACCCTGAAAATAGAGGGTAAACTGTGCTATACGCAGGGGGCTATGGAAGTTTTTTTTACTGAAAATTCCCTCTTAAAGTTAGTGTGCATGTTATACGCCTGTGCGTGTTATACGCCGATAAATACGGTACATGAATGGATTATATGGATGGATTTTTTGATTTGTCGTGGAATGGCTCTTCAGCATCACTGGTACCCCAGAATATTATTTATATCACTGGCTTCTTAAAAACACTGAACAGCACTTAAGGTTGTTGTATACCCCCATAGTAAATTTTTACCTACAGGTAAGCCTATAATAAGGCTTACGTGTGGGTAAAATGAATATTTCCTAAACCTGTATCGTTTAGGTGATATTTACCATGCATGCAGCCACTGAAGTCAGCGGTGCATGTGTTTTAAAGTTCCGGCTGATGCTTCCAGAAATTCAGAGCTCCTTGCCGGAAATTAGACTCCTGCGTGCATTTGTGGTAGTGCCGTTATCGCGGCTCTGGCCACTCACATCGCCGGAGCCGCAAACCCGGAAAAGAAACTCAGAGGCGAAAATGTGAGCTTGTTATGTGTGTGTATATTATAGCAGAGCATCCCAGAGAGAGCCAGGAAAAGTCCTATTCGGGGTTTATACATCTCCCAGGCTCTTCTTATATACATTCAGGGATCTCTGATCCATGATCCAGTTCAGGTCTTGGTCCTCTTCCCCAGGCTAATTTAAGCTTACCTGAGCAGACATCCCTTGCTCTTGGCCTGGGAACCTCAGACAACTTCTGTCTAGGAGAGCAACATGTTGGTGAAAACGTATGTGGAACCTGACAAGTGGTAGGTTTGCTCAGCCTGGTAGTTAGCATCTGTAAATAGTGTATAGTTATTGCCGAGACAAAGTTAGGTTTTTGTTTGGCTATTTTTGTTCCTATTTGTTTTATTTTGGAACACTGTACAGCACCTGTAAATATACTTTGTATATATCACAAATAAACACTGCACTGTTTGTCACTAATTCATTGGACCTTTTGTACCTGATACCTGTCCCCCAGGTTACATATATACATATATATATACAAACAGATGGAATTCTGGCATACAACGTTGTAATTATACTTGTAGCACATTAACAACCTGACTTCTTACATATAAATCCACATCTAAGATTGAGACCAGAAGGAGCCCTAATGCATGAAGTGAAGATCCACCATTACTTCTTTTTCAAGTAATCTCCTATAAACATGCCCACCTCTGGCAGGTCTAACAACATGTTCGCCCCCGCAGAACAAGACAGAGTTCATATTACTAGCATGTTGCTTTTAGAAATGTTTTGAAAAATTCAAGATTCTTAGCATTTAGATTAATAGCATCATTATAAGGTTCTCCTATTCTCATTCTGATGGGTCTAGCAGGGCACCCTAAATTCTGTAGAACTGCTTCACTGATTTGCCTGAGCGGTGTTCTACATGTGTTACACATGTTTGGACTAATATGCTATGAACAAGATCTAATGGCCAAAATGGTGTTAACATTTTAATTCTCTATTTACCATATAGCCAATAAAATGTACTGCATTGGGATAGTACTGTCTTGCTAACTGGATTTTCTTTTCACAAGTTGAAGCAGCATACGTGTGGAGACACTTAAACCATGTCACTGGTTTCCTTAGCTGCTTAGTGGGTTATGATTAAGCAGTGCTGTTCTGTTATTATGCACTATTGGGCTGCTCTCCCTGCTTCAGAACTTGTTCCGTGTGGGAGCTGCAGTTACAAACATTGTAGCAATCACAGTACCCATCTAAGATGACTCATCTACTACTGATTTCCTTTGCTGTTTTTTGTGTTCAGTTATATGACATACATGATATCTTGTTGCCCAGTCCATAGAGTCACATGACATACATGATATCATAAAATTACAATGAGAGTCGCCCTTCACATCTAAATCCAAGATTATATAAATGATCCAACGTGCTGCGCGGCTGGCCATAGAGGATCCCATAAAGCAGATCGTCTTTGATCGCCTCTATGGTCTTGGAGGATATACAGTATATCCACTTGCTGACTGCAATACGTATATATACATTGCGGTTTGCAAGTTGTTTACCGTGGTTATGGCTGAAACCATAACTCTCGTATTTTTTTTTTCAGTCAACGACTGGCTTTCTCATAAAACCAAAGATCACATTTTTTTTATCTTTTGCTTTTAAAGGTGGAAGTCTTATTGATATCAGATATCTCTATAAAGAGGACCTGTTATCCCTTATTTCTATTACAAGGAATGTTTACATTTCTTCTAATAGGATAAAAAATAAAATAATTAAAGGATCAATGTTTAAAATAAAAAAATAAAATAAATAAGAATTTATTTTGTAGGTGTCTCCATCCCTCTGTGCTTGTGCACAGAAGTGAAAAAGGAAAGCGTCCAGCACTTCCTACTGACAAGATGATGGCTGTATCACCATTCGCGCCAGTACGTCACACGCCCCCTACTCCTCTCGACGTTTCGTCACGAACGTGTGTCTTCAAGGAGCGTCAGGAGGAGTAAGGGACGTGTGACGTACTGGCACGAACGGTGATACAGCCATCATCTTGTCGGTAGGAAGCACTGGACGCTTTCTTTTTTTGCTTTATACCATTTTATCTAATGTGAGTTTCTAATTAGCTTGCAATTAATAAATGCTTTAGTGTTTTTGATGTCTGCATAATGAGCGTTTTTCTTTCATCCTTTTATATATAGCCAAATCCTGCTGGAATTTCATCCAACCATACCTTGTGGGTCAGTAAGAGTGAGATCCTTTTTTCCCTTGTGTTGATATGCTTAATTAATAAGAGGAACCGTGGATACTGCCTTGAGATACCTTATTGTGTATACCTTAAACACTGATGGTAAGGGTCAGCTTTATCAAGTTTTGGTGACGGCTTTCTTTTTCCTCTTTCATCATACTGTAAATCTTCAATTTTGGATTTTGTTATGAACTTTCTGGCATTTTCACATTATTGAATTTTCATACATGAACTTTTTGTTTTGTTACTACCAATTTTCAGCACTACATCTTTACGCCACATTATTTTTATTGAACCCAACAATATTGTGTTGAATGAATGAATGAATGAAAAACTTATATAGCGCGGCACATGCGAACTCAATCGCCTCTGGGCGCTGGTTGTTTCTGTCTCTCAGGGCCTCAAAAGAGCAGAGTTTTTATCTGTCTTCTGAAGCTCAGGTGGTTTTCCTCCAACCGAATGCTGGTTGGTAAAGCGTTCCATAGTCTGGGACCTTGGAAGGCAAACCTTCTTTCTCCTTTGGACTTGTATCTGGCTTTGGGTATCTTGACCAAATTTTGGTCGGTGGATCGCAGAACGCGATTGGAATTGTGGGCTTCTATCTTTTCGCATAGATATTGCGGGGCCTTCCCATGGATGCACTTATGTGTCAGACAGAGGGCTTTAAAAGAAATTCTGTCTTTTACTGGCAACCAATGAAGGGCTCTCAATGAAGGGGAGATTGATTCCCAGGGTTTTTTCCCAGTCACAAGTCTGGCGGCCGTATTCTGAACAACTTGCAGACGAGCGATTTGGTACTTGGGAAGTCCGAGGTAAAGGGCGTTTGCATAGTCCAGTCTGGAGTTCACAATTGTTCCCACCACTACTGCTACGTCTTCTTTGGGGATAAAGGGAATAAGTCTGCGTAGTAGGCGCAGCAGATGGTGAGATCCGCTGACTACTGACCCTATTTGTGCGTCCATTGTCATGTAGGTATCAAAGATGACTCCGAGACTTTTGACTTTGGAGCTAGGGGTGATGATTTGGCCCAGAATGGGCGGGGGTGTCCAGGTTGTTGCCAGTTGACTCTTGCGACTAGCGTGAAACAGAAGAAGTTCTGTTTTGGAACTGTTGAGTTTAAGATAACTCTTGGTCATCCAGTTTTCTATCAAAGAGAGACAATTCTCTAAACTGAAATGATGATCCTTTTTGTTGCAGATGCGAAAATACAGTTGCGTGTCGTCTGCGTATGAGTGATAAAGTAGTTGTTGACTACTAATGATTTCAAAGAGAGGGCGAAGGTAGATGTTGAAGAGCACCGGTGACAGGGGGGATCCTTGAGGGACTCCACATGACACTGTGCGTTTTTCAGAAGTGAAAGGTCCCAATTTCACTGTTTGTGATCGGTTTTCCAAAAAGGAGGAAAACCATGGTAAATCACCTACTGCGATTCTAGCTACTTCAGCTAGCCTAGTCAGTAATAGTTTGTGGTCTACCGTGTCAAAGGCTGCGCTTAGGTCCAACAGCCTTAGCAGCTATTTTTATTTATCTATTAGGGCAACAAAACTGTCTTTATTAAGTGGATATACTTGCCTAGTTCATAGAGCAGTGATGGCTAACCTTTCTGAGCCCGAGTGGCCAATCAGTGACACAAAACCAACTTATTTATTTCAAAGTGCCAACACAGAATTAAACCTACCGGTGGCTCTGCACAGAGGATGGGACTGATCATCCCTCTGAATGAGCCCTAAGGGACCAAAAACCTTTAGATTATGCCAGATTCGCTTAGAATGCTGGGTTCAGGAATGCATTGTGCTCATAACGTAACATACACTGACCTACCCGACACATACACTGACCTACCTGACACATACTTCCTGCACTAGTCACCCACCATTCCCCCCACACACAGTACAATGGGGCTCGGAGGATCCAATATCCTCCCTAACTTTCCATGACCTCATTGTCCAGCTCTCCCCAGCACCGGGCGGGCAGCATTGCAGGAGTCCCCACCATCCAACCGCTCCTTCGTATCTCCACCACCGGGAAGTCAGCTAGCAGCCACTGCACCTCCACATGGCCATGGTCTGCCCCACCCCCTTCACTGATCCACAGGTCGCAGTGGCAGAAGGACAGGCTGGACCAAAGTAGTCCTGGGGCAGGTGGAGCTGGAATAGGGTGCCGCAAAGGGGAAGGCCCCGAATGCTTCACCGGATAATAAGCTGCATCACAGACACTTGGGATGGTGGAGGAATAACTTTACAACCCCTAAATGTCCCACTTGGGGGCAAGATGACTGGCTGCCCACTGGCACTGATGCAAGGAAGGGAGCCAGCTCACCGGTGCAATTGACTGCCTGGGGTTTTCCCCCCTATTCTGGCGGTGCTGGCTCAGTAAGCTGGCGTGCCCACAGAGAGGGCTCTGAGTGCCAGCTGTGGCACGAGTGCCATAGGTTCGCCATCACTGTCATAGAGTCATCATTTGCAATTTATCATTCACAATTCAATTTAGCTTATGCAGTATTTATGGGTGGAAAAAACAGTGCACAATAAGCTACACCCCTTAGGCCCTTTCACATGTGAGGACCGTATGTCCGCTTTTTCATTCATTTCGTTTGCGGATGAAAAAGGGACATACATTGGTCCCTATGTGATTGCGGGTGTCAGCGGAAGAACATCCGCTGACACCCATAATCGTCCACCTCCGCAAACATCCGATTTTGCAGACTGAAGAAAATCCTATTTTTTCTACCGTCTGCAGAGCAGATCGGATAAACACGGACATACGGTCCGTGTTCATCTGCTCCCCCCACAGTGTGTGGAGACCGCCCTGTCATATCTCCGGCTCAGCGGGAATATACGGAGTGATCCCCGTTGAGCTTATGGACATACGGAGGCGGATCCGCCCCGTGTGAAAGGGGCATTAAAATAACACCGCCTTTTTCCATTCCCACCAATTGCCATGGTCCTGCAGCATGCTTTGTGTAACACACTTTCTTAATCCAGCAGGTAAGTGCCCCCACCATGAAAAGGCCACGTGGCTCAGTTTGCCAGAACAAACATTCTGTAGTCCTCTTTTGACAGCAATAATAGAATATTTCTTCATGTAAGCTTTTGCTACGCTAAATATTGAATTTTGTTTGTGTACAGAGCAACATTTACTCCTACACAAAAATCTGTGTGATCTTAAAGTGACACATCAGTTGTTTAATGAAGCACAACCCTAGATACCAGTGTAACTCTGCAATATGGATTTACAACTATAAACAGACAATCTGTTAAACTACACATGAGCATACAGAAAACATGATTATTTTTTTCTGGTACATATTCTTGTTTTATATTTTCCCAGACAAATAGAAAAAAACTGTGTAAGGAAACATAATGGCAAGCATTCAAGAAATGAACTCATTTGTATTTATCGATCAGGAATTCTAAAAACATTGCGTTTGCACAGAAGCTGTTGTGTTGACTGTCTAAGGTTAAGCTGTCATGCGCAGGCACCCACTCACAGATGTCCCCAAAGATGTCCAAATAAAACAAAAAAAAAACTCCTGCAGATGAAGCTTAAAAACTGAATGGCTTGACGCCACGCTGGAAAGAACCCACCATGGCTGGCACTATAAAATATATTTCTGCAGAGACAAAAAATGACTCAAAGGGAATTTATTGTGGTAAATGAAGCCTGCTTATTTTGCAGCAGAGACTGTACTTAATGTCTTGTATGTATTTAACAATTTGCAGTTTTGTAGCAGAACAAGATACTGTATGTTGTGGTTATAGGAAATAGACTACTTACAAATTCATTCTACCCTCTTTGTATGAAACTAAATTAGAATTCTCCCACCTTCAACAGACTGGTGGCCACATTTAGGTGTAGTTGTATAGGTTAATATGGTCATGAGCATACCTGGCCTATCATTCATGATAAAACAATTGTACCTTTGAGGGTAATTAAAGTTGATCTTGATGCAAACAGCTAAATACACAGATGAAATACACTTAAAGATGCTGTTTTACCTGCCAAGGGATTTGTATGTTTGTTTTGAGATTTACAAAGCTCTGTCACACAGACAGCAGACCTCTGTCTGGCAAGGCAGAAGGTCTGACTTTATTTTAGAGCAGTTAAATAATAGTTAGAAGTCCTGTCCCTTCTGTAGCCTGTGATTGGACAGTGAGTCTGAGCTAATTAATTTTCTAAGCCACTGATTTCAAGAAAATGATATCTGGTAATCCTGGTATGATGGTCCCTGTTAAGGCACTTCCTTTTATACAGTGACAACACATTAAAGTGGATGTTTTTTTGATGTCACAATGTAGAGTATGGGCCAGATTCAGGTAGATGGGCGAATCTTTATTCTGGCATAATGTTGCTCATTTACGTTACTCCGCCGAAACTTTAGGAGAAAGTACTGTATTCACAAAGTACTTGCTCCTAAAGTTGCGGCGGCGTAGCAAAAATAGGCCGGCGGAATTCAAATTGGGCGGGTAGGGGGCGTGTAGTATTTAAACTAGGCGCGATCCCGGGGCGAACGCACTGCGCATGCGCCGGCCATCAATGTATCCCAGTGCGCATGCTCCACATTAGGACGGTGTTTTCTACGTGAACGTGAATGACGTCAATCCCCATTCACGGACGAGTTACGCAAACGACGTGAAACTTTTTCAATTCGACGCGGTCACGACGGCCATACTTAACATAGGATACACGTGCTTTTTGTTGCTTTATCTTTACGCCGGGAAACCCCTTACGGAAACGTCGTAAAGTGACTGCGTCGGGCCCGCGTACGATCGTGAATTGGCGTATCTCGCTGATTTACATATTCTCAGCGTAAATCAGCGGGAACGCCCCTAGCGGCCATTTTAAAATTGCAGTTCCGATACGACGGCGAAATACAATTACGCCGCTCGTATCTGAACTCAATCCCGGCGTATCTTGTTTTCTGACTACAGAAAACAGATATGACGGCGTAGGTTACAAGTTACGCGGCTTATCTAAAGATAAGCCGCGTAACTTCTACCTGAATCTGGCCCAATAAGATTTCCTATCATCTGTGCCCAGTCTTGCCACACAGAGTTAATCCAGATCTGAGAAATCCTCTTTTAATTTTCAGTGAAAATTAACAGCCTTCCAGATAAAAACCTGTCTAAATAAAAAGTCAGTTTTCTCTCTTCTTGCTTTGAGTGAGAGGTTATTTACATATCTAGCATGGACATGTTTATCATATGTTATGTTATGTTTATCATAACATGAGGTATAACAAGTGAGAAATCCACCCCTCCCCCACATAACACATCCTGGTAATATACAATGAACTTTGGATCACCTCATGTTATGATAAACATGTCCAAGCTAGATTTCTAAATAACCTGTCACTGAAAGCAAAAACAGAGAAACAGACTTTATAATTTGGCAAGTTTTTATCTGGAATTCTGTTAATTTGCACTGAACATTAAAAGATGATTACTCAGCGCTGGATTAACTCTGTGTGGCAAGACTGGGCATAGATGGTAGGAAATCGTATACTCTACATTGTGGCATAAAAAAAATGTTTTGGGTTTACACCCACTTTAAGGTGGGCGCAAAGGTAGTAGATTATCAATAAATTGTTAGATCCACAAAATTGGCAGCACAAATGCTTAGGGACCAGATGAGAAAAAAACAGACTAAAATCATGGAGCGCCTATGTTGTGTGTTAAAAAACAGTGGGAGGCAGTAGTATAACCAGATTAGTAAGGTTCAAGTCCATAGTTTATTCATAATATCAGTCAAACATTAAAACAAGTTGGATCCAAATGCAGAGTATACTTGCACGCCCAGGTGAGCATAGGTAGGTGGTGGATGACTCACATATCCTTTCCTGAAGGGAGAGCCCAAGGTGGTGTGGAGCACCTGTTCAATACCTCCGGCAGCTGCCGAAAGGTGGGATGAAGCCTCTCGGGGACACGGGGGGGATTGTGGCCGTGGGAACAAATCACCACTACTGGGTGTATTGTCACCCTATTACATGCTTCCATACATCTGGAGAAGAACGCTTTTTACACTTTCATGTTCTGCTCATGTCACTATTAAAAAGCTCATCTTGTGAAATAAAATACCAGAGTAAGTGTGTGCAAACAGTATGTGGCTCCAAAGAGCCTGGTGTAGGTCAGTGATACTGGGATGCATAAAATAAGAAAAGGGGAAAAGAGGATTTTCTAAAAGAAAAAAGAAACAGGGCTATTGTATATATAAAGCTTACATTCAGTTAGGGTCTAGATTTTGAGATCCGTTTTGTGTTTTTTACACTTAGGCAGGCCATAGACAGTGCAAATTGGTTTGTCAGGTCCAAATCGCATGACAAGTCGCTCCCTATTGTTGGCAATGAAATAGTTTGAATCGATGCAACACCAACTTTGCGGTGCCTAACCGTTTTGAAAAGAAGGTTCCTGTACTATTTTTTGTGAATTCAGGTGTGACTTGCATAGACAACCTTGCATGAAGTCACATAAATGTCAGCCATGTCGGACCTGACTCACACTGACCTGCGGCTTTGAAATCATGCATTTTGTGAACAGGGGCTAAATCTATTGGGATCTAATGCCGCGTACACACAATTAGATTTTCATTGGATGGTTTTTCCAATGGAATTCCGCTCAAGCTTGGCTTGCATACACACGGTCACACAAAAGTTCTCTGGACTTTCGTCAGTCAAGAATGCGGTGACGTACAACATTTTTTCCATCGGAAAATTTGAGAACCAGAGACAGCAAAAGTCCGATGGAGCATACACACATTTGGAACGAAAAATGTGTGTACGGGGCATTAGGGAGTAAACATTTATAGCCGGTTCACACTGGGGCGGCACGACTTCGGGGGCGACTCGGCAAGGCGTCCTGAAGACGACTTCAGAGGTGACTTGCAAAATAACTTCTGTATAGAAGTCAATGCAAGTCGCCCAGAGTCGCCCCCGAAGTCGTACAAGAACCTTTTTCTAAGTTGGAGCGACTTGCGTTGCTCCTATTAGAACGGTTCTATTGAATAGAATGGGACGTGACTTGTCATGCGGCTGAGTCGCCTGACGATTTGCCCCCGTGTGAACTGGCTCTTACTATTTTATTTTGTAATCTTGAAATTAATAAGGGCAAATGTATACAAAACAGCATGCTTACCCTTTGAATACAAACAAAAAACACTTTCATCCTCTTTCCTTGCATTTTGAGATAAATTTATATTAAGTTCAGTGACCCCAAGAAATGTTTGTGTCTGTGCCCATGCCCTCGAAACCAAAGATAACAACTGACAGCACAGTTTTTAATAGACATGTGCAGACTGGAATATTTCATTTCGTTTTTTCGTTTTCGTTTGGAAAATAAATTTATTTCGTTACTCCCGAAAATCACTTTGATTTATTTTGTTTTTCGTTGGGGAATAGCTTTCGTCCAAAAATTCAATAATACATGGTTTCTGTCGAATGGTCAAAAGAATATTCGACGGAACGTCGAATCTTTACGTCGAATCGTACATTTCCATTCCAATATTCCGCCTACAAGAATTCTAATGTTGTATGACTAATAATAATGTTGAATCTGTTCTCTATAATGTCAAATCTATTTTGTCATAAATCGAAATCTATTCTCTGTAATTTCGAATCTATTATTTCTATAGTGTCGAATCTTTTCTCTATAATGTCGAATCTTTTCTCTATGATGTTGAATCTTTTCCCTACAATGTCGAATCTCTCTATATCGAGTTTTTACTGCAACGAAAACGAAAATAAAGCATTTTTTATGTCGGATCTTTCGGTTTTTGTTTCTTGTGCTTTCCTTATCGTTTGTTAAAACGATAACAAAAAAACACGATTTTCGGATGAAAATGCATTCTAACGAAAACGAATGCACATGTCTAGCTTTCAATGATCAAAACTTGGAAAAGCCTTTTTGGCACCTTGAGTTATACATGTGTCCAGCTGTGAGTTATGAGAACCATTTAAACAGTACATTTTTTACTGGGTTTCTTGTTTTCCTGTATAGTCATTATTTCACAAGGCAAAAAAACAATATCAACCAAACAGCACTAATGATCACTTCTGTTAGGGTTTATTTTTTTTACTAGGGCTCTTGATGAAATGGAATGGAACAGCAGGGGATATTGAGTGGGTACTTTATAATGCTTGTTTTTAAATATTCCTGCTAAGAAGAAACCAGTGACTCAATTAGCATTGCAGAGATTCTTGCATCCGGTATGGGACCCTAGGCCTGCAGTGTGGTTGAATCAGGATTCCCTCTCTTCCCATTGTTTGTACTATGTACTCAGTAATGTTTCTTTTTTTTCAGGATAGGCTTTCACAGAAACATACCCTCTTCATAATGTCAGGTAGTTAGTTAATATGTAATTGGTACTATTTTAGCTTTTATTATTACTGTCGACAGTCAGAAAAGTCAAAAATCTGTAGTGGTTCCTTGTTCATTTGTCTCCCATATTTATTGCAAGTAGGCAAAGCAGATCGATTCACCAATGTGGGATTCACACCAATTTGGGGCAATCTATTGCACGCACATATTATTTGCAGATCAATATCTTGGTGAACCAGTCCATTCTTTTCATGTGGGTCACCACTTCAGAGAAGCCTGAACCCACACTATGATTTACTACTAGTGATGGGAGCAGGGGGATTTTGTGATACTATTTCTTTTTTTGGTGACATTGAAGCCCAGTAAGGACATAACATTTTTCCATGTAAGTGTTGGGCCTAAAAACAAATAGCACTGTAGAATAGGGGAAAAGGAGGTGTATGGTGTAGTTTTTCAAATAAGCCACTCGATGTTCCTTGCTTGCTTCCTTCCTCGTATTGGAGAGAAGGGGAGAGTTGGGTGTATGACATTACAATTAGACTAAGCCCTGAATTCATTGATAAAACACAATGCTTCCTGGTAATGGTGGAGTGACGCTTAACCCGACTCAATTTTGTTTTATCAGCATGATGGGAACCCCATCAGGCTGACGTTATATACCATTTATCCAGTGCTCCCAATGGGCACATGGAGATTGCTGTGTAAACCCGGGAATTGAAGAGATTGCAACACCAGATACAATAGAAAGCATTGGACAAATTTATTTTACATCTAACAAAAACTGAGATTTCAGTTTTAAGTTAACTGATTCTATAAAGAATACGTTGCCAGTTTTTCGTGTTTTGTTTTCTTGGTTTTGCCTCTTTTACTTTATTGTGAAATAGATCATAACTTTTTTTTTACCAGCCTGTATTGTGGATTTTACTACAATATACAAAGTATGAAAAGCAAGACAAGGCTGCAACACTACAAGCCAATTTTATTTGGCAAAGACCCCTGAGTCTGTTATATTTCAAACAAAATTAACAATATCCTTAAAAGCTTAAAAAAACAGGAATGTGTGTGTAGTGCTAACTATCCCTAACTACAATAAACAAATATGCCACTGACGTGTGGGCAGCCTGCAGTTTTCAGAAGAACATGCTGTCACCGCCAAGTTCCTAGAAGACTGTTGTTTAAAATAAATTTGATTGAACATGGAAAGCTGTTTCCAATTGTGTATTAGATGCTTATTCATTATTTTGAAGGACACTAAATGTATTAGGGTAATACAGGAGAAATTGATACTGGATACCTCTGTCCCCAGCCAAGCCACCCTCTAAAGTTCAACTGCCTCAGTTACAAGGCTGCATTCTCCATGTGTTAAAATGTACCCCTAATGCAATTTCACATTTTGTTGTAATAACTGCGTTCCCCCAGTCTGCTGCCTGGACAATGAAGCAGCACCATGTCATTTTGCTTTCTCTGTAGCCTCTGAAGCAAGCTTCCAGCATTGACAGCAGTATGTAATGCAGTAGAGCACAGGTGTCAAACACAAGGCCCACTGCCTGAATCTGGCCCTCCAGGTCATTTTATGTGGCCCTCGCACCACTCCTGCAGCTGTAGGAGGGCTCCAGCTCCCCCTCTGATTCTCCTCCAGACCCTTAAGCCACATACACACGATCGGTCCATCCGATGAGAACAGTCTGATGGACCATTTTCATTCGTTAACCGATAAAGCTGACTGATGGTCCGTCGTGCCCACACACCATCGGTTAGAAAAATGATCGTGTCAGAACGTGGTGACGTAAAACACAACAACCTGCTGGAAAAAATGAAGTTCAATGCTTCCAAGCATGCCTCAACTTGATTCTGAGTGGATTTTTAACCGATGGTTTGTGCCTACTAATGATCGGTTTTGACCTATCGGTTAGGAATCCATCGGTTAAATTCAAAGCAAGTTGGCTTTTTTTAACCGATGGCGCCCACACACGACCGGTTTTGACTGATGAAAACGCTCCATGCAGCAGCATAAGGAAAGGGGGTTGCACCGTGATGTAAGGGAGAGTAGGGGGACTCAAATTCTGATGGTGGGGGGGATCTTGACATCTAATGTAAAGGAAGGGGATGTGCTGGACATCTAATCTTACAGATACAACCGGACCTTTTGAGGGCAATCATAATGCTGATGCGGCCCACAATGAAATTGAGTTTGACACCCTTGCAGTAAAGCATGATTGATTGACAGTGCTGCAGCTTTTTTTCAAACCTTCTTGGTGTGTAGAGGATTACAAGAATCTAATATAAAGACAAATTCTAAAACATGTACTAGCACTACTAAAAATGCATTTAATAATATTTCTTAATGAATACATATCTAGTATATTACCAGACTTCAGCTCAGTTTTAAAATATGTACCGTCCAGAAGATCCATTTGAGAATATTACCGCTCTATAGCAAAAACAATTGTACATTTAGGACAAATGTCCTATTTTACTTTTAAAGATTAATGCCGCGTACACACGATCACTTTTTGTGATGTAAAAAAATGTTGTTTTATCTCACGAAACAAAACAACGTTTTTCAAACTTCATTTTAAAAAACGACGTTGCCTACACACCATCGTTTTCTGAAAATGCTCTTGCAAAGTGTGGTTACATACACCACGTTTGACGGCACTCTTTTCCATTGAAGCTCCCATCTCATAACTTGCTTCTGAGCATGTGCGGGTTTAAAAACGTTGTTTTAAACGTCGTTTTACCCACACACGATCATTTTTTATGACACAAAAAACGACATTCTGAAAAACGACATAAAAAATTGAAGCCTGTTCGAATTTTTTTTTTTGGTCGTTTTTCAGAAGACATAAACGACGTTTTGCCCACACACGATCATTTGAAATTACGTTTTTTAAAATGTTGTTTTATTTCATCACAAAAAACGACCATGTGTACGTGGCATCAGGCAACAGCTCAGTGCGCAGATAAAAAACATAAATACTATTTCGAATTTGTATTTCTGTCACTCCTGTTCTGACACTTTCATAGCTCTGCCATACAGCACAGCCTTCTATGCAAGGGAGGATACAAATATATTTTAAGAATGTTTTAACAGGTACAGAGCTGCAATAATTTGTATCTTTTATATCTGCTTGGAGTTCAGCTTTAAATCCTCATTTATTTAATTTCTTTGGTTACCTATTTGCATTGTCTTTTGCTTCCTTTATTAAACTCTTCTTTCACAACAGAATTGCTCAAAGTATTTCTTGCAATTTATTAATTTACAATAATAAAATTAACATAGAGTACAGTTGGATATGTTGCAAGTAAGAATTAGATTAGAAAGAAAGATATTGACTGAGTGTTTTATAACCAGAACTTTGATGGATTATTTTTAATGAAATGTTGTCATTCATGAGAAAAATATATGCCATTCAGGCGCTTCTGAAACTTTTCATTGGTGATATATACAGTAAAAAATACCAGTTTAGACATTTTAAGACTTTCTGTTGCAAAATACACTTAATGCAATAAAAGTATAACAATCTTTTTCTGGTAAAATAAATTCTAATGATTTTAGTTAATATCATGGAAGAAAACCCTAGCTTTATAAGGCCTAGTATGCCTGTCTATATTCAGTTGCCCACAAAATCTCTGCATGTAAATTTCTGTTTATTTAGTGCCCAAACACATTTGTTTGAACATTCTTCGGAGAATTGTGTTACATAGACCCATAGTCAACCAGAACATCCTTTAATACGTTTAAGTCCAACCTAGTAAAGTGGAGTCATACAATTATTTTGACTGTTTTATGCCCTGTACACGCGATCGGTTTGTCTGATGAAAATGGACCGATGGACCGTTGTCATCAGACGAACCTATCGTGTGAGGGCCCCATCAGTTTTTCTCATAGAACCTGTTAAAAAACGATAGAAAAAAACGATTGTCTGTGGGGAAATCCATCGGTCAAAAATCCACGCATGCTCAGAATCAAGTTGGCGCATGCTCGGAAGCATTGAACTTCATTTTTCTCTGCACGTTGTTGTGTTTTACGTCACCACGTTGGGCATGATCGGATTTTTAACCGATGATGTGTAGGCAAGACTGATGAAAGTCAGCTTCATCGGATATCTGATGAAAAAATCTATTGGTTCGTTTTCATCAGACGAACCAATCGTGTGTACAGGGCATAAGGCCCCTTTCACACTTAGGCGTATTTCAGGTGTTTTAGCGCTAAAAATAGCAGTCATCTTACTCCTGGTTTCCTCTGTTTCCTCTGTTTTTAAAATGATCTTAGATCCAACAAAAACATAACGTTGTGATCAAAGAAATTACAGAAACGAGCAGAAAGGAAGTATACAATCATCACAGAATTTACAAAGGTCTCTAAGGCCGCGTACACAAGATCGAACATGTCTGCTGAAACTGGTCCGTAGACCAGTTTCAGCAGACATGTTCGTTCGTGTGTATGGCCTATCGGACCGTTTTGCAGTGGACAAAAATTTCCAAACATGTCCGCTGGAAAACATGTCCGCTGGAAACCTGTCCGTCATACATGTTCGATGGTTAGTACACAAACCATCGGACCAAAATCCCCCGCATGCGCAGAATCAAGTCGACGCATGCTTGGAAGCATTGAACTTTGTTTTTTCATCTTGTCGTTGTGTTCTACGTCACTGCGTCGTGGTCCGAGGGGATTTTGGTCTGATGGTGTGTACGCACATCAGACCAACAGACAATTCAGCCTGGTCCGATGAAAACGGTCCATCGGACATGTTTCCTCGGACATGTCTGATCGTGTGTACAGGGCCTAAAAGTACATACACATTCTTTACCTTCCTTATAAAGTATCAGTGCTCATGAACCGGCAAATAGAGAGTCATTTTGTAAAACTGGAAAAAAACGCAACTAGACAAGAGAATGATGAATGCTCAGCTCTTATATATCAACAGAATGAAAGTGGATGATACAAATGGAATGCTCTATGGACAGATGAGAAACAAATGGAACTTTCAGGACAACATGCTTTTATTTCTTCACCGACATCCTTCATTAAATTTACCTTTCTACCAAGGTAAGACATTGACTTAACGAATCAGTTTCACATGCCAATCTTTGAAGACATGAAGGGGGTGGTGGTCTGCTTTTACCTTTTCTATGTACTTGGATTTCCTCTGATTAAGCACAAAGTAATCATACTTGCTGATTTTTTTCAGTTCTGGAAACCGTAGATTAACACTTAAAGGATCAGTAAAGGAAAAAAATGTTAATGCTAAATAGCTTGCTTTACCTTATAGCAGTCCTGCTTTCATGTTCTCTTGCTTAGAAGTTGCTGTAATCCCTTACTGAACTCCACACTTCCTGTTTGTCTGGCTCCTTATGAAAAAACTCATGGTAGCTTTTTATTGTGGTCCATGATCAAGAAGATGTGATTACTATGTGTCTAAAACTCCTCAGAAGCAATCAGATTCATTTTAAAAACAAACATTGCCCTGTGTTTGTTTGTTTTTGTTCTGTGTGTCTCTGTACACACAGAACAAACTGAAACTAGTCTAAAAACTAAACTAAACTGCAGGCACATTATATGATTGATTTTTATCTATTTTTAATCATTTTTAAAAGAAATCAGTTAACTATTATGTCTCTATACCCTGTAAACAGTAATTTCAGCAACAAAAAAAATTCCTTTAGTGACCCTTTAACCAGTTAAGGACCCCCGCACGCCTATGTACGTCCACAACATGGCTCGTACAGGCACAAGGGCGTAAATTTACGTCCTCGCCTTAGTGCGGTTCGGGGGTCCCATCGGGACCCCCTCCGCGGCGTGCGGCGGTCCCCCTGGCTCTGGGAGCGATCGCCGACGAGCGGGCGGATGTCCGTGTTTTCCGCCCCCCCCGCGATCGCTCCCAGCCAATGGGAGCGCGCTCCCAGCCTGTCACTTCCTCCTCCTGTGTTTACACAGGAAGGAGGAAATGATGTAATCTCTCATCGCAGCGCTGTTTCCCAGCGCTGCTGATGAGAGAAGACATCCACAGTAAGTGTGCACCAACACAACACTGACACACACTCACATAGGCATATTAACCCCTTGTGATCGCCCCCCCACCCCCCTGTCACAGTGTTACTGAATGCAGTGATTTAATCACTGCATTTAGTGTCAGTGTGACAGGCACTGTAAAAAACAGTTAGTGTTAGGTTCAGGATAGCCCCCCCACCCCCCCTAATAAAGTTTTAACCCCCTGATTACCGCCCTAGTTAACCCTTTCACTCCCTATTGCCAGCGTCACTAAGCGATCATTTTTCTGATCGCTGTATTAGTGTCGCTGTTCCCGCTAGGTAGCTATTTTTTTTATTACGATTTTTTTTTTTTACTAAAGACATGTGGCTAAATAAATTTTGGCCTAAATGTTTTACTAAAATTTAGTTTATTTGATTTTTTTTATAACAAATAGTAAAAAAATAGTGATTTTTTTCAAAATTGTCGCTCTATTTTAGTTTATAGCGCAAAAAATAAAAATCGCAGAGGCGATCAAATACCACCGAAAGAAAGCTCTATTTGTGGGAAGAAAAGGACGCAAATTTTGTTTGGGAGCCACGTCGCACGACCGCGCAATTGTCTGTTAAAGCGACGCAGCGCCGAATTGTAAAAACACCTTGGGTCATTTAGCAGCGTAAGTGTCCGGGTCTTAAGTGGTTAATATTCTTTCTAGTATGGTTGTGATGTAATTTTTTGTTGTTCTAATAAAAGCAAGAAAGGCTAAGTCATGTGTGCAACCATGACCAGTGACAAAACAGATCTGCAGCAGCTTGCCAACGGTGGCATGCAGGATGTTAACTTTGACCCAAGAGAATGAAGGTCTGGGCATCCACCAGGCCCCAGGTTCCTGCTCGCTCCGGTTTCCTTGTGGATGATCTGGTTCTGATCACAAATAAAACATTCAGCATAAACAGTTAGCAAATGCAAAGCAAGGTGCACATATTTGAACCGTTTAATGAGGTCTCATGATCATTTGTTAAAAGTCCTGTATGTAGGTTTCAGATGAAAAGTGGTTATAATTTGCTTTTGAATTATCAATGTCCATCATATTTGATTTATCTCACCATTTGGTGTACATTGGGTACTGCCATAAAAAAATAAAACTTTTCTTCCCAGTGCTGGCAGGAGTTGATGTCCATAACACAAGTGAAGTAAAGTAGTACACAGTAGTACACAGTGGGTTAAGCTAAAGATATGATGGGCATTGTATGTCCAGCTGCTAAGTATAACCACTTTAAATATAAAAGCCACATGCTGAAACCTGATTAGCTGAATAAAAGCATCTTTATGGGAAAGTGGGTCAAGTCCAATGCCTTATAATATCATTTAGAATAGATCCAACCGCATGCGCTCTGCATGGTCACATCACATCTATATACTGTAGTGGATTTCTTTGTTTATCTACTACCTTTACCAACCCTTTTAATTAAAAAAAAATATATTATCAAATGATAGTTATCAGTTAAATCCAGAGGTTTAATCTGTTGTCAGAAATAAGACCAGCGCTGGAAGTTAGTCATAGACAAAACCAAGGGACAGATGGTCTTGGGAAGTCTCTATGACTCTCGGAGGCAGAGGCAAATCGTTATGACGTTACATTCAGGCCGGCGGATGTAAACAATGCTGGAGGTTGGAAAGGTTGGAGGTTGGAAAGCCTGAGATCTTTATTTTTTTAATCTTAAGCTTTCCTGCCTAGAGGAGAGATATGGGGTCTTATAGACCCCACATCTCTCCATAAAGAGGACCTGTCACACACCATTGCTATTACAAGGGATGTTTACTTTCCTTGTAATAGGAATAAAAGTAAATATGTAAAGTAAAGTAAGTAAAATGTACAAATAAAAAAATTCAAGTAAAATAAACAATAAAAAAATCAATGCGCCCCCATCCTTGTGTACTTGCACGCAGAAGCGAGCACATACAAAGGTCGCGTCCACATATGTAAATGATGTTCAAAGGACACATGTGAGGTATCATAGCGAACGTTACCGTGAGAGCAATAATTCTAGCCCAGGATCTTCTCTGTAACTCTAAACTGGTAACCTGTAAAAAAAATTAAAACGGCGCCTATGGAGCTTTTTAATTACCGAACTTTGGCACCATTCCATTAGTGTGCGCAATTTTAAACTGTGATATATGAGGTATCTATTTACTCAGCGTAACATCATCTGTCCCTTGTACGAAAAAAATTGGCTGACTTTATTGTATTTTTTTATTATTATTCATAAAAGTGTTTTTTTTTTTTATTCAAAAAATTGTGTTTGAAAATATCATGTGGCATAAAAAGTTGCAATGACCACCATTTTATTCTCAGCTAAATATAAATATATATATATATATATATATATATATATATATATATATATATATATATATATATATATATATATATATATATATATATACACTATATAATGTTTGGGTGTTCTGAGTAATTTTCTAGCAAAAAAAAAAAAAAACATTTTTTTAGATGTAGGGCCCTGTACACACGATCAGACATGTCCGAAGAAACATGTCTGACGGACCGTTTTCATCGGACAAGGCTGAAGTGGTCTGTTGGTCTGATGTGCGTACACACCATCGGACCAAAATCCCCTCGGACCAGAACGCGGTGACGTAGAACACAACAACGTGATGAAAAAAACTAAGTTCAATGCTTCCAAGCATGTGTCGACTTGATTCTGAGCATGCGTGGGATTTTGGTCCGATGATTTTGTGTACTAACCATCGAACATGTCCGACGGACAGGTTTCCAGCGGACAAGTTTCTAAGCATGTTTGGAAACTTTTGTCAGCTGGAAAACCGGACATGTTCGATCGTGTGTACGCGGCCTAGGAATAGAGTGCTGGACTGGTTCCAGAGAATCGCGGTCATTGTACGTCAGCTCGCACACAGTGATTTGTGGGCACACGCATGCCGCCGGAGCGGGGGGCGGACTCAATGTCCGATGGCCACCTGCAATGGTTCTTTTCAGTGACAGAACTTGGATTAGCCTGTGTAAACAAGGCAAATCTCCATTCTGACAGGGGAGATCACACAGATTCTGTCTTTCTGCTATGCAGGAAGACAAATCTGTTTATTTCCCCAGTCACACAGTCCCCCATACAGTTAGTATATACACTCAGAGAAGACAGTTAACCCCTTCCCTGCCAGTGTCAGTACAATAACAGTGCATATTTTTTGCACTGAATACTATAATAGCGTCACTGGTTCCCAAAAAGGTGTAAAAAATGTCAGTTAGGTGTCCGATCTGTCCACTGTAACATTGCAGTCCCGTGAAAAATCACTGATCGCCGCCATTACTAGTAAAAAACAAATAAATAATAAAAATGCTATAAATCTATTTTGTAGACTATATGGGATTCAGAAAGCATTTCAGAAAGCATTCAGAAAGCATCTATAGATACGCTGCGGAAATACTAAGAATAGCCTGCGTATCTTTTTTTGCTATTCATAAAAGAAGATACGCCGGCTTTCTTCTAAGATACGAGCGGCGTAATTCGCTTACACCGCCGTATCTTAGTTGCATATTTACGGTGGCGCTTCCGTAGTTTTCCGCGTAAAGTATGCAAATGAGCTATTTACGCCGATTCAGAAAAGTACTTGCGGCGGAGCGCCGTATTTTACGTCGTTTGCGTAAGCGTTCGAGCAGCGTAAGGTTACCCCTGCAGGCACAGCCAATGTTAAGTATGGACGTCGGGACCGCGTCGAATTGAACGTCGGTTATGTCGTTTGCGTAAATCGTTCGGGAATGGGGCTCGACATTAGTTACGTTCACGTCGTTTACATTGGGAACGTCCACGAAAGGCGCATGCGCCGTCCAAAAAAAATTTCAATTACGTGGGGTCATGGTTCATTTACATGAATCACGCTCCCCACTTCAGAAATTTGAATTGCGCAGCCTTAAGCCGCAACACATACGTTACGCAGCCGTAAATAAGGGCGCAAGTTCTTTCTGAATAAAGAACTTGTGCAAATATTTACAACGGCGTAACGTATCAGGGATACGTTACGCCAGCAGAAAGATCCGTGGAGCTTTATGAATCTGGCCCTATAACTTTTGCACAACCCAATCAATTTAAGGGTTTAGTGTTATTTTTTTTTTTTAATCAAAATTTTGAGAAAATACATATTGGCCTAAACTGATGAAGAAATATTTCTTTAGCTTTTTTTGGGATACTTATTATAGCAAAAAGTAAAAAATCTATTTTACGGGTAATCAATCTATTTTCAAGGCTGCTCCCAGATTTCATAACAGTGCTGTTTTTTGCTTGGTAGGGCACATGAAACTCTCTAGCTTTAGAGATACCTTCAAATACCTGCCAGTATATTAGGCTATCAATTTTAATCACACCCGATATATGCCTTTAATTTGGCCTGTCAGGTTTGGGTGGGCATACATGAAGATTACATTCCTGACATCATAGTTATCAGGTGTATAAGACCCCCCCCCCCCCCCTACACACACACACACCACTTCCATAAGGAAAAAAAATCACACTGGTTGAAGCACTGAACACATTCCATGCGGTAGCTGAAGTAAAAAAATGTATGAAATACATTTTCTCGGCCATATAAATACATTATTGGATTAACTCCAGGTTAGCAATATACCAGCTTGTATGTTATGAAGAAATCAATGCAAACCTATTTCAAAAGTTATGCATGTATCAAGCACTCAACAATTACCTTTGGTATGGCAAAATTAGCAGACAATAGACATCTTCAAATCCTTTTCAGAGTTGATTAATGTTTTTTTTACAGCACCTGGGGTCTGAACATCAGTTCTCAGGAACCACCAGCAGAGCAATTTTTAGGGATATCCATGCTTGAAAACAGGTGGGTCTGTCATTAGCACAGGTGGATCTGTCAAAAGAGCTGAGCCACTTACTGATCCACCTGTGCTCGTATGGTTATGCCCTTATAGACGTCCCTGTTGGGGGTACTTCAATATTCTGGCTGAAAAATCTGTCATTCTTACACTGATATTCACACTTAATTGTTTTTCATTGTGCATGATGTGTTACTAGATTTGTTTTGTTCCGTTTACTCTTTGTAGTTGTTCTGGTTCAGTTGTTCATTAATAAAAATATAATTATTTGTTAAAACTGAATGGTAATTATTACTTCCTGCCACTTCCAACGTGTTGGCCTGTTTATTATTATAGCAATGCTTAAAAACGTAAAAGTGTACAGTGATGTAACTGATAGCAATCAGTCATATTTCAGTTTTCTGAAGACAGAACAATGAAAAATGTATTCTAAATATTGCTATGCCATAGTTATAAATAGGTTTGGATTTGTAGTCATATACAGTATACAGTGTGTGGTATATGATTCTGCCATCTAATCCAAAGGAAAATTCTAGTCATTGGTGCAAAGTGAATGGGGGATAAGTTAAAATATGAGAAAAATGTATGTCCCTATTTCACAACACACTGATCTTATTGTCACAGCAAACTCATTCAATGAACAGTGTTGGGAAAATTTCTCAGTTGCGGCAGAGGCTGCACAAACACCAAGTTGTCTATGTGTTTTGACCAAAAAACTTGGAAAAAATACTTGAAAAAATTGTGTTCAGCTACAGGTATAACCTCCTCACCATACAAAACAAAATAAATCCGCGCTAATAGGTGAACAGCTACAAAAACCAGTGAACAAAGGAAGATAACAAACAAAACATAGTAGCGCTAGATAGTGATATTGAATGTCTCTATCAAAAAATCAAGTGACAAATGTGTAATCAGAAAAAAAGGAAAGGGGACAGATTTAATTAAAAAAAGTCCAAATATTAAATGGTGAGAAAACTTGATTAATGTGTAAGACTGGGTGAATGATCCCAGAACAACGGTGATTCACTCTTTAACGTGATGCACACTAATGGAATACCCGCCACCAATTTGTTTGGCGCTTACCAAATAAATTGAACCCTAATGAGCCTACGCCCGGAGGGTCAACAAAGCTGAATGTATACAAAGGCTGTGACAATACAGGACCAGATCTCCATATGGCAAATCCACCAAATGGAAGGAAGATGTTCAATGCTTGAAGATTTTAACTCCCAAACGGTCAAACCATAAAGCTGATGTGTAAATAAAAGTGTGAAACAGAAGAAACACATAGCGTAATACCGTAGGCACTGAGCTTTTAATAATGGTTAGAAACACTTACATTGAAGTGGAAGAAAAGAACATATCGATAAATATGTGTGTGGCAGCAGTGGAGTCACCCGACGCGTTTCACAAAAACGTTGTCAATTGCTCCACATCTAGCATACTAGTCCTAAGAAAAAGAAGGGGGGGTTGGAAATACTCTCACAATAAAACCAAAGTTAGATTAATTTAAAAAAGCTGATGAACAGACATATGCACCTGGTACAACAAACATCATGTTTCACTCCTAGATAGTAGGTACACTATGATTAAGCTCCAACTATTTTCCCCCTTTATTTATGAGGACTGGTATGCTGGATGACATGTGGTATAGTATGTGGTATAGTGGCAATGTTTACTACATAGATTCCCTTTTCCATTGCATATGTCTTTTTTGATAAGTTTGCCCACTTGCTGGCCACCTGTAGCACTTTTACTGCCACAGCTTCAGGCTCAGAGACATACTGGTACATCTCTGAGAACATGTGCACTGGCAAACCCAATCTGGGACCACTGTGTCTTGTGGATGAAGCAGATCATGATGCTCGGTACCCAGCTGCTGTGAGCAGCTGAGGAATCATATGTTTGTTTTCATTCATGACTGCTGGCATACTATTGTGATCATGTGATCAATCCACAGCAATCACAGGGTATTGCTGAGCCTGTACTGGTCTTCACCAACCCAGCAGTTCAGGTCACCTCTCTCCCAGTGGCTTAGACAACTGACTCCCTAAAGCATTCCTTGTAATGCAAAATTCTATTCAGGCAATAAATCCACAAGAGGTCGTGCAAGTCCTATAGGCAATAGAGTCAATCATTGGCATTGTAAGTCCATGTGGGTTTCCAGGCTCAAGACTTTGCCAGGAACCCTAAATGAGCTCCCATCCCTAGCCCCCCCACACCCCCAGGGGGTGATCACTTCAGCAGGCTGATAGGCTACATTTTGGCAGTATGCCTAGGCAAAGCTCCGCACTGGAACTCTATGAGCCCTTTTTATATGGTATGACCTGTAGGGGGACGCTGACCTTGCTAAATGTGGTGGGAAAAATGTTAACCCTTATTATGTTACCTCCAGCTCACAGGTCAACCCGAGGACACAACATCAAGACATTGTAACATTTTGCACCTGGCTGGCTCAATTAACATAAAGACAGGAAGTACAAGAACACAGAAAGAAAAACACATTAACACTCCTGTATGCACCCTCCTACATGACTGTAGATTCCCTTAGGGAATGCATGCAAGAGTGACTGCACTGGAAGCTGTTGGTTTACATTATCACTCTTTAACAAGCATACCATAGAAAAAGTACAAGCTGCCTAATGAACAGGGAATTTGTAAAAATGTATCATAAGTAAGGAAACAAAGCCTGTATCACAAAACAGTTGAAATGGGAGGGATTTGTGCAAACATACATTTTGGGATTGCTGTACTTTGTGAATGGCCCTACAGCCTCCTGGGACCTGTGACATGTCCTGTGATGGGCTGCAGGCAGAAGGGGGTGGCAAACAACCTCTCAGATTGTCTATCAAAACTAGGTAACTGCCCCCCCACCCCCCCAAAAAAATGCTAAATGTAACAGAGTAGGGGAGGGGGTATAATACACAATTGAAATGATGAAACTATCTGGGGAGGAGCGAATTGTGATAGCCAATGGTTCTAGAGCTAAGACAAATAAAAGAGGCAATAAAGGACAACCTTGTCGTGTTCCCCTATGGATTGAGATGGGATCGGAGCAGTAACCTCCTACTTTCAAGGAGGCTGAAGGGGAGTCATATAGCGTATTAAGCATAGTCAAAAATCGTGATTCAAAACCAAACTTACGTAAGACATAGAAAAGATAATCCCAAGATAGTGAATCGAATGCTTTGTGCATATCCAATGACAAAAGCATGCCCTTACGCGGTCCCCTATTATCCCAATCTGAATGAACTGCAGATATAATATCTATGACCCTTCTTATTTGATCAGTGGTCTGCCGACCTGGGACAAATCCTGCCTGGTCTGGGTGTATGTATTGAGTTATAAAGGAATTAAGTCTTGTAGCCAAAATTTTTGTCATAAGTTTCAAGTCGACGTTAATCAAAGAAATAGGGCGATAGTTGGCACAGAGTCCCAGGTCCTTTCCCATTTTTGGGATAACATATATATAGGCTTTATTTTCTTGAGCCGTAAGGGAATCTCCCCGTCTAATAGCATTGAAGAATTTACATAGATGGGGGATCAGGATGTCCCTGAATTTATGATAATAGTGTCCAGAAAAACCATCAGGACCCGGTGCTTTAGAAGGATTTAAGTGTCTTATTGCCAATTCTATCTCGCCTTCAGAAAATTCACTGTCCATCAGCTCCGAGTGGTCCCGCGTCAGTCTCGGCAAAGTGATTTGGTCAAGAAAATGGTCCGTCATCTTTTGGTCAAAAACCATCGGCTTACTATATAAAGTGGAATAAAAGTTTCTAAACTCATTTAAAATGAGTATAGGATTTTGGGTTGGATATCCATTACTAATTCTAAGTTTGGGCAATGCAGGAGTGTAAGAACGAGGGTTCAACTTCCTGGCCAGTATTCTAGTAGGTTTGTCCCCCATCGTGTAGAATTTATGGCTAGTCCATCTCAGATTTTTTTCTGCTCGAGTGGTAAGACTTAAGTTTAGTGATAGCCTAGCCTCATCTATTTTAGACCTAATATCTACCCGTGTTTTTTTTTTCTGTTCAGATAGAAGATCACGTAATACCTTTTCCTTATCAGAAATCTCTGCGTTCTTACTTTTTTTGATCCTAGATGCTATTTGAATCAGTCTACCGCGAATGGTAGATTTGTGGGCTGCCCAGTTAATGATTGGTGATGTGCCCCGGGGTAGGTCCCCAGATATTTTAGGAATTATTTTAGGTATTAAATGTGGCACCAGTGAACACAAATGTGTCCTTTTTGCTGACGACATTCTAATGATGATATCTTCCCCTATCACCACTCTTCCTAATTTGAATTCTATTCTTACATTATTTTCCACTATTTCAGGCCTAACTGTTAATCAGGAAAAGTCTCAAGCCTTGAATATTTCTTTGGATGATGCTACGATCTCCGTTCTGAAACAATCGTTCTCTTTTATTTGGAATACTGATTCCCTCCCATATTTGGGGATCAATATTACTCCATCTTTAACCACTTAAGGACCCCCGCACGCACATAAACGGCCACAACATGGCTCGTACAGGCACAAGGGCGTAAATTTACGTCCCCGCCTTCGTGCGGTTCAGGGGGCCCATCGGGACCCCCTCCGCGGCGTGCGGGGGTCCCCCTGGCTCAGGGAGCGATCCGGGACGAGCGGGCGGATGTCCGTGTTTACCCGCCCCCCCCCGCGATCGCTCCCAGCCAATGCGCGCGCTCCCCCTTTGTGTCACTTCCTCCTCCTGTGTAAATACAGGAAGGGGGAAGTGATGTAATCTCCCATCGCAGCGGTATTTCCAACCGCTGCGATGAGAGAAACACCTCACAGTAAGTGTGCACCAACATTACACTGACACACACACACATAGGCATACTTAACCCCTTGCGATCTGCCCCCCCACCCCCCCCTGTCACAGTGTCACTGAATGCAGTGATCTAATCACTGCATTTAGTGTCAGTGTGACAGGCAGTGTAAAATCAGTTAGTGTTAGGTTCAGGATAGCCCCCCCACCCCCCCTAATAAAGTTTTTAAACCCCTGATCACCGCCCTAGTTAACCCTTTCACTCCCTATTGCCAGCGTCACTAAGCAATCATTTTTCTGATCGCTGTATTAGTGTCGCTGTTCCCGCTAGGTAGCTATTTTTTTTTATCGCGATTTTTTTTTTTACTAAAGACATGTGGCTAAATAAATTTTGGCCTAAATGTTTGACTAAAATTTCGTTTATTTGATTTTTTTTTTAACAAAAAGTAAAAAATAGTGTTTTTTTTTCCAAAAATGTCGCTCTATTTTTGTATATAGCGCAAAAAATAAAAATCGCAGAGGTGATCAAATACCACCAAAAGAATACTCCCGAAATTACTATACTATTTTCGTTCACTCCCTGTAGCATTAGTTCGATCTGACCTCAAAGCTTTTCAGTTCAGGGTAATTTCATATACAGGGAGTGCAGAATTATTAGGCAAGTTGTATTTTTGAGGATTAATTTTATTATTGAACAACAACCATGTTCTCAATGAACCCAAAAAACTCATTAATATCAAAGCTGAATATTTTTGGAAGTAGTTTTTAGTTTGTTTTTAGTTTTAGCTATTTTAGGGGGATATCTGTGTGTGCAGGTGACTATTACTGTGCATAATTATTAGGCAACTTCCTTTCCTTTGGCAAAATGGGTCAAAAGAAGGACTTGCCAGGCTCAGAAAAGTCAAAAATAGTGAGATATCTTGCAGAGGGATGCAGCACTCTTAAAATTGCAAAGCTTCTGATGCGTGATCATCGAACAATCAAGCGTTTCATTCAAAATAGTCAACAGGGTCGCAAGAAGCGTGTGGAAAACCAAGGCGCAAAATAACTGCCCAGGAACTGAGAAAAGTCAAGCGTGCAGCTGCCAAGATGCCACTTGCCACCAGTTTGGCCATATTTCAGAGCTGCAACATCACTGGAGTGCCCAAAAGCACAAGGTGTGCAATACTCAGAGACATGGCCAAGGTAAGAAAGGCTGAAAGACGACCACCACTGAACAAGACACACAAGCTTAAACGTCAAGACTGGGCCAAGAAATATCTCAAGACTGATTTTTCTAGGTTTTATGGACTGATGAAATGAGAGTGAGTCTTGATGGGCCAGACTGATGGGCCCGTGGCTGGATTGGTAAAGGGCAGAGAGCTCCAGTCCGACTCAGCCGTCAGCAAGGTGGAGGTGGAGTACTGGTTTGGGCTGGTATCATCAAAGATGAGCTTGTGGGGCCTTTTCGGGTTGAGGATGGAGTCAAGCTCAACTCCCAGTCCTACTGCCAGTTTCTGGAAGACACCTTCTTCAAGCAGTGATACAGGAAGAAGTCTGCATCCTTCAAGAAAAACATGATTTTCATGCAGGACAATGCTCCATCACACGCGTCCAAGTACTCCACAGCGTGGCTGGCAAGAAAGGGTATAAAAGAAGAAAAACTAATGACATGGCCTCCTTGTTCACCTGATCTGAACCCCATTGAGAACCTGTGGTCCATCATCAAATGTGAGATTTACAAGGAGGGAAAACAGTACACCTCTCTGAACAGTGTCTGGGAGGCTGTGGTTGCTGCTGCACGCAATGTTGATGGTGAACAGATCAAAACACAGAATCAATGGATGGCAGGCTTTTGAGTGTGCTTGCAAAGAAAGGTGGCTATATTGGTCACTGATTTGTTTTTGTTTTGTTTTTGAATGTCAGAAATGTATATTTGTGAATGTTGAGATGTTATATTGGTTTCACTGGTAAAAATAAATAATTTAAATGGGTATATATTTGTTTTTTGTTAAGTTGCCTAATAATTATGCACATTAATAATCACCTGCACACACAGATATCCCCCTAAAATGGCTAAAACTAAAAACAAACTAAAAACTACTTCCAAAAATATTCAGCTTTGATATTAATGAGTTTTTTGGGTTCATTGAGAACATGGTTGTTGTTCAATAATAAAATGAATCCTCAAAAATACAACTTGCCTAAAAATTCTGCACTCCCTGTATATGGGAGAATAAGAGACCTAGAATTAACAAACGAACACTACTTACTCTTAAAGCTAACGGTGGTCGGGGAACTCCTGATTTCTTTAATTATTACTATGCTGCAATACTGGCTCAATTGACTAGATCGCATTCTTCACTCCCAAGTCCTATTTGGATGGAACTGGAAAGTCATGCATGTCGTGGCATTCCTTTATCGCACATGCTTTGGTTATCACCTGGTGAAAGACCACCGATCTTATGCCCAACTTTGTCATTATCTCTTAATATCCGGGACAGACTATCCAGAACGTATAAATTTAGGTCTTCTCACTCCCCGATGGCACCCATTTTCGGTAATAAGAAATTTGTTCCGGGACTTGTTCCCAACTCTTTCGAATGGTGGAAAAATAAAGGCCTGATGCGTATAGCAGACGTCTGTGATACTAAGGGAATGCTAAATTTCAAGTTCCTGGAAGAACGTTTTCATTTACCGGCTTCTGAAAAACATAATTACAATCTGATAAAAAGTTTTTTAGTTGATTTGCCATGTGATTCTAATTTAACATCTATGTCGGATATGGAATATTTATGCTGTAACTTCGATAGGATACAAGGTCATATTTCATTTATTTACCCTATTTTAATGGTTTCTACAGTTAAGTTGAATTACATGGTAAAATGGGAAGACGATATACAAGAAAATATTGAGATCTCGGAATGGCGCAAACTGGCACAGGGAGCATCTCTTATGAACACTTCAATTGTTGAAGCGAATTATAAAGTACTTTTGAGGTGGTACATGGTTCCCTCTAGACTAGCATCCTTTGTACCTAGTGCTTTTCCTATTTGCTTCCGTGGATGTGGGCAGGAGGGCACTATGTATCATATATGGTGGACATGCCCGAAAGTGAGACGTTTTTGGATCAGAGTGTATATATACTCTTACACATATTAATTTGACTAAATCTCCGAAACTTTCACTGCTGGGATGCGATGTGATAAACGCCTCAAAATCCCAAAGGTGCCTTATAAAGTTTATTTTCATCTCTGCTAGACTGGTTATAGCTAGATCGTGGAGGTCAGCCATGCTACCATTCCAACATCTTAAAAATAAGCTTACCTGGTTCATGATTAATGAACATATGACCGCTATCCTTCAAGACAAGATGGAATTTTTCAAAGCCATATGGGACCCTTGGATCAAATATATATATCAAGTGATCCTAGATCTCTTCTGATATGAATCTTGATTGTTATATCGACAGGCTCGGAGATTATCCTCCCCTCCTCCCCCCCTTTTTTTTTTATATATTTTTTTTATATATATATTTTTTTTTTATTTAGTTCTCTACATAGTGATGGATTTGAGAAATTTGACCTTCCTCTCAAATACACCATTCCCGGTGAGCGATCTGTTTATTAAGAAGGTGTTGGTCTTTTGAACCTTGTTTTATCCTTTATTTGTAGTGAAAGTAATGGTTCTATCCATCCTAGATGTTTTTATTTTTTTATTTTTGTGTTTATTATTTTTGTTGAGGTTTAGCATGTCATAAGGATAGTTGGATTTAATATTAATTTTAGTCTCCTAATTAGCTAGTATACAAAAGTGTATGCTGAATTATAAATGTTGTTATGGATTTCTACAAAGTACATGTAGTTTACCATCTTGTTTACTATAATTGGTAATACATTCTATGTATGTTTTCTATTGCTTCTGCATACTGAATTGTACAATGTTCTTTGTTCCATTTTGTAATGTGATATTTGAAACAAAATGTTTAATAAAAATATTGAAACAGAAATGATGAAACTAAACTTTAGATTAAGAAAGAATATATTGCCCAATTTAACCTACCACTTATATATCTAACAAGGGAGATATATTGCTTCTTTCTTAGAAACTGCAAGTGGTTAGAGATAAGTTAAGGATACGTTGGGGTAGATTCATGTAGCACTTACTCTGGCGTTTTTAGAGATGTGCGGTGTAACTGTTACTTTGCGCCGTCGGATCCATGCGCCGTACCTACTATACCAGATCCGCCTTCAAATAGGCTACTTCATACCGGCGTAACTTTTCCACGCCGGCGTGGCTTTGGCGCATTTTTACACGGGACAGATCAACTGTTCCCATGCATTATCTATTCAAATATGCAACTGAGGAAGAACCGCCGATTCAGAAACGTACGTTTGTCCGGCGCCGGCGTAACCCGGTGCGCGTAACTGCAATTTCCTGCGGAAAGTCACCCCTCATAAAGCAGGGGTAACTTTGCACAGGAGTTGAACAGATCAGCTGGAGAGCAGCTAAAGCAACACTGTTACAGACGAATTGAGCTCAAACACTTGCTGGACAACACATCTGTCTGCCAACATGCCAGGGGCAGCCTTGCTCATAGCCCTACAGCGTCGACGTGCACGTAGGAGGGCACGGGAGAGGATATTCCGCACGCGCATTGATGTGTTTGGCATGAGTGATTTGGAGGTGTTTCACCTATTCAGATTCAGCCCTGAAGCCATCCTGGAACTAACCACAACCCTGCAGGATGACATCACCAGCCAGACACACCGCTCACAAGCAGTGCAGCCACTGGTGAAGGTCCTGGCAACACTCCATTTCCTTGCCAGTGGATCTTTTCAAAGAACAAGTGGATTGGTGGCTGGGATGTCACAATCCACCATGAGCAGATGTGTGCACCAGGTTATCCCAGCAATCCTCAGATGCATGGCCAACCAAATCATCAAACCCACCACTGAGGACCTGCGGCTGAAGGCAATGACAGATTTCTACAGAATTGCCCGAATCCCACGCACCGTGGGGGTCATTGATTGCACACATGTGGCACTACGGCCCCCCCGGGACACAGAGCACATATACTGCAATCGGAAGCATTGGCATTCCATCAATGTACAGGTGATAGTTGATGCCCAAGGCCTAATATGGCACGTCCGTGCCAAGGACCCCGGGTCCAGCCATGACAGCTACATCTACCGTCAAAGCACCATCTCCACAGAATTTGAACAGAACGTGTATGGGGACAGCTGGCTTGTTGGTGAGTGACATGGGTGGCAGACATGACTGTCCCCCCCCATGATGCACACATCACAAGGGGCACATGCATGACTAACATCCTCCTGTCTTTTCCTTACCAGGTGACGCGGCATATGCACTGGGACCCCATCTCATGACTCCATTCCAGGATCCCCAAACCAGAGGAGAGCAAAGATACAATGAAGCACACATAAAAACCCGTGCAGTGGTGGAGCGCACCTTTGGCCTCCTGAAGTCACGTTTCCGATGCCTGGATAAGTCTGGGGGTACCCTCTTGTATTCCCCAAACTTTGTGTGCCAGATCATTGGGGCATGTTGCATGCTGCACAACTTTGCCATGAGAAAGGGCCTGCAGATTGACTTACGTGATGACCTGACCCCCGAACCACACAGTCCCCCCTTGCCAGAGGGTCCCCCGTCTGCTGAGGGAAGAGCATTTAGAAGGGTCCTTGTGGTAGGCTACTTTTCACGTTAAACACACACATTAATCATGTCACAATGAGAATGCATGCATGCACACCACTGTGGTCCCTAACACACACACACCACATCCACATCAAATTGGATTAGACCAAAGTACACCACATGGGACTTGGGAGCAGCAACGCCACGCCACGGCTCCAATTATGTTGCTGTACATTCATACACCATTCACACGTGTCGTGGTGATAATTTCTCACCAGCGACTGAGGGTGACACCCCTTAATGGCAGGAGTGTCACCCCCACACATTCACACCACATTCACACTGTAGCCTGCACTCCTCACCGTGTGCAGGGAGATAAAAAGAAATAAAACTCATAATCTGAGTATCAAACATAAATTAATATAAATCAACGGCCCTGTCATGGGCTCCTTCTTGTTCCTAGGCTCCTGGGGCGCAGTTGCCTGGGGCGAGCCACAGGTGGGGGGGCTGGGGGGCTGGTGGTTGGACTTCCCCCAGTCTCTCCCTGGCTGCCTGGCTGCCCTCCATTGCCACGGCTAGCCGGTGGAGGTAGGAATTGGTGGCAGCCTGCATCCGCAACCGGCGGGTGGTATTGCTGCGCTGTTGTCGCCGTGTCTGCCTCCCCTCCTCACGGACAGCAGCTGTCAGGCTCCGGACCTCAGAGACCAGGCCAGATGTTGTGGTCTGCAGGTCCACCAGGCAGGACAGAAGGGCTGCCCCGTTCGCAACAACATCCTGCAGACTTTCATTGATATTGGTATTCTGGCCAGCCTGCTGGGTGATGGCTTCCTGCACTGCCACAGTGCAAGCAGCCTGGCTCTTGGCCGTGGACGCCAGGCTATCTGCGACCCGATGCAGATCACCCGCAAGACACCCAATATGGCGTGTCTGCCTTGTTTGGTCCCTTGCCAGATGGTCCTCAAACTCGTCAGGGACTCCTCGTGATTTTTTCGTTGCCTTACTAGAGGCCTGAGAGGCTGGAGGACGGCTGTAGTGGAGGTCCCTTGAGGGGTATCCCTGGAGGGGATGGGGTCCCTTGATGGGGTATCCCTGGAGGGGAGGGGGTCCCTTGATGGGGTATCCCTGGAGGGGATGGGGTCCCTTGATGGGGTATCCCTGGAGGGGATGGGGTCCCTTGATGGGGTATCCCTGGAGGGGATGGGGTCCCTTGATGGGGAATCTAGCAGGGGGGGGGGGTTGGGAGGGGCCAGGTATGGGGGTCTCATCCAGCAAATACAGAGCATCCTCTTCTACCCCGACGTGCTCCTCCTCAACCACCTTAGCAATGATGTAGGGGCTATATCCACCATGGATGGGGTGGATCGCCCTGCAACCAATGACGGCCCAGCTCCATCCTGCACATCTGTGGATGACACAAAATAATCACATGTTGGAGGACCCACACACTTGTCACATGTATCCCCCCCCACCCATGCAACACACCACAAAGCAGATAAAACACACTTACCTGACCTCAAAGGCTGATCCCCTGATTCGAAGCCCGGCAGACCCTCCACAAGCTCCCTATCCAGCAACCTGGCCACGACCATGTCCTCTGCCGTCAGGGTGATTCTTGTGGCTGGTCCTCCACCTGTGCCACTGGCATGCTTCCTGATTGCCACTAGCTTATCTTTGACCAGTCTCCGCATGTCGTTGATTTTCTTGCGGATGTGATTGGGCTCCCTGTCCGCCACACCGACAGCATTGACCTGCCTGGTTAGTTTCGCATAAATGCGGGTTTTCTCAGATTTCCCAGTGTTGGCACTCTGTGGCCCATAGAGGTGGGCACCTGTTGGGAGAGCCCATCTGTGATCACAGCCTTCTCCTGAGGGCTGAAATTTAACATTCTACGGTCAGCGGGAGTCTCTGGTGCAGCCATCATGAATGCAAAAAGCAGGATGCAAAAGCCCTGGCAATTCAAAAAAATGCTGGTCGCGTTTTGCAAGTGAGTGGCGCTTCTGTGTGTGTGTGTGTGTGTATTTATGCACTGGAGTAGGAAGTGGTGCGGCGGATCTTGGTGGTGACGTCGGCGCCGTACTGCGCATGCGCACAGGAGGCAGACAGCCAGGTGACATCAGTGCGCATGCGCCGTTTAAGATACACCGTACGGATCTCTCTGCGCCACCGTCAAACCATCATTTGCATGTGGTGACGCCCACTTACAGTTCCGCCGCCTTATGCCGTCAAAAAAACGCTTCGCAGGTGAGTGAAACATTGATGAATAAAGTACATGCCTCTCCGCGCTGGTACGGCGTAGCGGAAAAAAGATGCGCCACGCCAGAGCAACGATGCGCCATTGTACATGAATCTACCCCGTTATGTGTACATCAGCAGCCCACATGTTACATCATCACCAGCAGTGCTGAAAGATCACAAGAAACGAGTGCAGGCCTGCAGTATTTAAATGTTGTGACCTAACACAGACTTAAACACAGACATATTAATATAAAATATACTTAACGGTATCGGTAACATCTGTCTGCTCCTTGTTCACTGATCTTGTTTTAGCTTTTTATTTGATGTCATTATTCTGTGGAAGCACAAATAAATAAATAAATAGAGATATGTCCAACTAACAGTAATGCCTAAAATGTTTAAAGCTAATTTTCAAACTAAAAGTTAAGAATTTGTATTTCACAGAATTTTTGGGCAAACATTTTGATTTTGGTGAAATTGAACCATATTTGTTAGTTTGTTTTCTGGTTTGTTTTTTTTCTGGTTTTTTAATGGTGCATTGGGCTTGAATGGTTTCCAGGACCTGTTATTGTGTCAAAAATAAGCCTTTCATTAGCCTAATGTTTTACATTTTTTTTATGGTAAGAAAAAAGCAAAAAAAGGAAAGCTTTCAAAAAGAAATAGCAATCAAATACACAAAGCAAATACGAGCAATGCTTAATTACACCATAAGAAAAACACACTCGAGTCGGTTCACACTGGGGCGATCCGACTCCAGGGGCGGCTCTGCAAGTAGTCCTGAGGATGACTTCAGAGGCGACCTGCCAAACGACTTCTGTATAGAAGTCAATGGAGGTCGCCCCGAGTCGCCCCCAAAGTCGTACAGGGAGCATTTTCTAAGTCGGAGCGACTTGCGTCGCTCCTATTAGAACGCTCCCATTGCATTCAATGGGAGACGACTCGTGAGGCGGCTGAGCCGCCTGACGAGTCGCCCCAGTGTGAACCGGGTCTTAAAATAAGGACAAAAAATGTAATCAGAAAAATGAGGAACAGGGCTGTCTAGCTTAAAGGGGTTGTAAAGACAAAATTATTTTCCTCTTAAATTAAAGTCTGACAGTAGCTGTCATATACCTGTTGAAATCGAGCTGTTTTATTCACCTCTGTCACTCCTGAATCATTATTCTCACTGACTTCCTGGTTTGCGGTGCGCATTCATTCTTGCTACATCACGGCCTAATGGGAACTACAGTTCCCATTAGGCTTAGCCTCGATGCCTGTGAGGGATAAGAGAGCATCTTCACGCAGGGCTGTAGTCATAGGGAGGGGGTGAGCACATTCTGCTTTCCACTATGCAAAAGGGCTCAGATGCTGGTGGAAACAAGAAGAGGAGAGACAGGAAATGGCATTTTTAATCCTGGATTACTGTATTTTGGAGGTCAAAAGGAAAAATTAGGTAAGTGATATTTAAATGCTCTAGCTTACAGCAATCAATTGATCTAATAAAAAACGAACCTTTAGTGTTCCTTTAAGCTAAAATTACCCAAAGTTGAATACACCAGATGAGCAACTCTCTCCCCCTTCATCTATCTTCCTTACCCTATAGTCAATTAAAAAGAGACAGAATCAAAGGAAATAGGTAATCCATATTAACTATTTTTATGTATAAGTGATTACAAATCTCAACATCAGTTTAGAACAGTGTATAGTTCAAGTTCACCTTAAGCAGCATGTTACACATATAAGATAGCTACCATGGGCTACCACTGTAAAACAGACTATCTACATGTAATTATGGTCCAGAATGTGATGCAGAATGTGAGCTGATGAATGGGTGGTACTTCTTCAGAGGTTTGACCGCCCTTCCTCCATCATCACGTATATATACCACCTTCCTATTCAGTAACCACGGTCATGGTCAACAACTGCCTATTTGTGCTCCAATAAGCAGACTTGTGGAATCGCATCCCAGTAGAAAGGATAAAGCAGCTTCTAGATCCTTTTAACTAAATACTGATACACTATGAAAATAAACAAATATAAAGTGTCTCAATCCAGTAAATAGATATAAATGTAATCCAATTATATAAAAAAAATACAAAATATTATACAAAATAAAATGATGAGACCCCCAAATCTTAAAATTCATTACATTACAAAAAAACACAACAGAAAAATGAACATTATAATAAAGTATGAGTTAAGTATTTAAAATGATATATAATTAATATAATATTCACTAAAAAACATTAATGAAGATTTTAAAAATGTTATATATATATATATATATATATATATATATATATATATACTAAGAAAAAGTTAGTTAGCACTAACTATGCATTAACTATGCATTATTTATAAAACAAATCAAATTTAACTCTATATTGAGTCCTTTGAGGGCCGGAACTTGGGTGTTTTAAATCCATCTGTATTCTTTTGACTAAATAATCTGATGTAATTACATCCCCTTCAGTGCTTTTTCACTTTTTCAATCCCCCAAAATTCCAAGCCTCTGGAATGGCAATTATGTAGAATCCCACATGATTGGTGACACTGTACTTTCTGTATACCCTCTTTATGTTTTAAAAATGCTCACTTAGCCTGTTTCCGAACTCCCCAGAGGTATACCCAACATATTGGAGGCCACAGGGTCACTCCAACAAATAAAATACTCCTTACAATGAGCATAATACAAAATCCCTTTTTGTGATATTTCAGTTGTGAAATCACCTCTTTTCCTTATGTTGAAAAAAAGGATCGTGTGTACACGATCAAACCAATACATCCCAGCAGACAGATTTGTTCAAATCGGTCTGTCCGACCGATTTGAACAAATGTATTTGCTCGTGTGTATGGGGCCAGAGGGATAATTATGGGTTCCCAAAAAAATGGCAACAGGATTATCTGGGACAACACAGGAGGGAAATTAGGAAATTGGAGAAAAAGGCATACTCCAGAGAGATAGAGAAGAAGGTTGAAAAGCATTGTTTATAATGGTCATACTGTTTCCACATATAATAGATTTTCCACATGGAGGGAACCAGAGGAACATTATAACAATAATCTTTTTTTTTTATTCAGCTACCTAGGAGGAGATGACCTTTTGGGAGGGTGACGCTACAACAAAAAAACTGGAAATATGGAGGGAGAGGAGAAGAGGAAAGATGACCAGAATTTTTTTTAGAAAGGAAAAGACTACATTAGGGGAAGGAATATATAACCTAAGTGGTGTTAAATTGGAACAAGAGGAACAGTCTAAAAGGTCTAAAATGTTTCCGGTAAAACATTTATTGGGATTCAGAAGTATATAATAACTCTAAATTTGAAGAAATATTTACTCACTAATTCAGATGTTTTTCAAGAGAAAGCTGATGAAAGAATCCATGGTAGTCTACTCTAAGAAATACAGCATAACCTAGTATAGAGCACTGAGAAAATGGTAACAGGGTACAATGGTAACAGATGGATGGCTACAGTGCATCTAAAATATAAATATTTTATAAAGGAAAGAAATGGCAAATATAATTTATGAGCCAAAATTAAGACACAGTTTTACAATATCAATAGCTAACACATCAATACTCATTGCGCATGAAGTATCATCATCAACAAAACACAAACATGGAACATGACATACAACATAGAAAGACACATCTGGACACTGTGTAACACACATTCTGGTTGTCTGGTGACATGAGGATAGAAGTGGAGGAGCTGGCTGCAGATCGCTGGAATGGCAGGAGCATGCAGAGCTTGTGAAAGGGGAGAAAAGTTCACATAGTAAAGTTGAACAGAGGAATCAATAAATCCTGCAGCGCTAGTCAATAAGAGGAGCCTCAATGGCATGGGCACTTTGTGGATGTACCGGGAACATGTACATACATGGTTAGGGTACATCAATGAGTAGTATAGAAGAACTACTTAATAAAACGTAATACAAAATAAACCCAATATACACCTGACCTACAAGTTTGACCGTACACAGATTTCCTTTCTTGATCTGTGGATAGCAATTGAACAAGGACAACTGTGCACGTTCCGCAAAACTGCGGATAATACCATTTTACAAGCAGACAGTCATCATCCCCCTGGTTAAAGAATGGGATCCCAGTGGCCAAAATTTAAGAGAAACTTAACTAAACTCAGTGGGCCAGATTCACGTACATTGGCGCATATATTGACCTGCGTAGCGCACCTCCTTTACGTTAGACCGGCTCAATGTAGTGGCGCAAGTACCGTATCCTCGTAGTATTTGCGCAGAAATTTGCGCCGGTGTAACGCAATTTCCAAGGCGTAAGGCGGTGTAATTCAAATTGGGGAGGACGTGGGCGTGTTCCATTGAAATGAGCCATGACCCCATGCAAATGAAGGGCCGGCCGGATTGCGCATGCGCACGTGAAGCAGACTATGGTCAGCACCTCTCTGCGCATGCTCACAACTCGGCACGGCGCAATCAGTGAGATTGGAACTAGACCCGGTCAACTTAGTGAGCTCCGCACAGTGCTTAAATAGACAGAGAGAAACGCCCTTCCTTTGCAAAAGTACATCCAATTGTTCCCCTTCCTACAGCAAGGTGGTTTTGTTCTGTTGTTTGTTCGCGTTAGTTGGTTTGTGACTTGTCTTTGAGATATTTGGTGACTGTTTTGTATAGTGTTTTGGATAGTGTTTTTCAGAGTGTTTTTTGGTGACTGTTTTTGAGACTTTTTTGGTGAGTGATTTTTGGTGACTGATTTTTGGTGATTGTTTTGGAGAGAGTTTGTGAAATGAAACACAAGGATACGTATTAAGAGACTTTGTTTGATTATAATTGGTCGGTCACATATACATAGAGAAACAATTTTTTAGATTTTTGCACAATCATTCATTCACACTTATGTAGAAATAACAACATTAGTTATATGTATTGATATATATGTGGTTGCACTGCACTACATTTTTTAATTTGTTATAGTCAGTGGTTGAACATAATATAGTGATTAACCTGGACCATTTTATTTATTTAATTATTTGTGTTTTTTAAGGGGGAGTGTGGGATTTTTTCCATGTTTTGTTGATCTGCTCTTTGCTTGGTGAACATATCAATTACTTTATACAACCTATAGCTCAAAAAACAGAGGTGTATGTCCGTTATCGCCACTTATTTTTGCTTTAGCCATTGAGCCCTTGGCTATTGCTATTCTTAGACATCCTGATATTCTGGGCTATGGCAAAGCAGACTCCATCTATAAATTATGTATGTACACTGATGACGTACTTTTATTTCTTACCAACCCCTTGATCTCTTTGCCCAATCTCCTAGACACCCTGTCCTCTTTCGCCGAGGTCTCTGGCCTTGCGGTGAATGTGACTAAATCGGTGGCCCTTCCAGTGGGCTTTGCCCCTGACGAGCTGGAGAACCTCAAACGCACATTTCGGTTTTCATGGACTAAATCTGCCATAACCTATTTAGGAGTAGAACTCTCCGGAGATTTTACTCAGCTCTTCTCTTACAACTACCTCCCCTTGGTTACTCAACTAAAGCAACTCCTTAGGTCCTGGTCCCATCATAAAATCTCATTTTTGGGAAGGATTGCGGCTAGTAAGATGACTTTCCTACCCAAGCTCCTTTACCTTTTTAGGGCCCTCCCCATAGTGATTTCAAAGACCTTCCTCCTGAAATTACAGGCTCACTTGAATAAGTTTATCCGGAACGGTAAGCCCCCTAGGTTTTCTAAACAGGTGCTTTATAGACCATACAGGTCGGGTGGGCTGGGAGTTCCACAAATCTGGTTATACTTCTTAGCGAGTAGATTCTCTCATTTGGCACAGTGGAACATTAGAAACTCTAGAGTCCCCTGGGTTTGTTTTGAACAGGACTCAGTACGCCCTTATTATTTTCTGGGACTTTTATGGTCCTCAAAATCTTTTGCCACAAGTTTAAAAGGTAAGAACCAGATAGTTGCCCATGAGCTGGGACTTTGGGGGAGGTTTAGCCCTCACCTGGCTCTTGTTTCGGGGGCCTCATTTTTGGGTGACCCCAGGTTCCCTATTGCTTTTCATAGGCCTGCTGGTTTTGGATGGTGGACGAGCAACGGTCTGACATCATTGGGGGACTTTTTGCATGACGGCAAATTTGTCTCCTTTTCTCAACTTAGAACACTGAAGAACGTCCCCTTGCGGGAATACTACAGGTATTTGCAGGTCCGCCATATTTTTCAGACACACTATGCTGCTGTCCCCTCTGACTCGAGTACGGTTTTTGAAACCCTTTGTTTGACTTCCCCCAGGCAGAAAGGCCTGATCTCCATGTTGTATAAATCCATGGAGACGAATGGCCTGGGTTCCATTCTGAAACATATGGCCCAATGGGATCAAGAGTTGGGCCTTGAATATGAACAGGGTGATTGGGAAGCTAGCTGGCAGAATCTGATGAATCTGTGCACTATTTCCCTTTCAGTTAGGGAAACGGCCATCAAACTATACACCCGCTGGTACCCCCCTTCGGTTAAGCAAAATTTTCCCTCAGAGTTCCCCCCTATGCTTTCGGAGCTGCCCCCTCCAGGGTTCTTTTTACATCTTTTTTGGGAATGTGATAAACTGCGTCCCGCTTGGAGGGAGGTTCTGGACTTGATGGATAGGTTGGCGGGGAGGCACATGGCTCTCACACTTGCTCACTGTCTGCTGTTTGAAAGTATTCCAGACACTCCTAAACCCCTTATGAGGTTGTTTCATATGATTTCTATTGCAGTCCATTGGACAATGGCGCTGCATTGGAAGTCTAACACAGTCGCCCTCGCACAGATTATGTCGAGGGTGGACTATATTATGTTGACTGAGGTCCACCATACACTTAGGGATACTATTCCACTCTATGATGCTAAATGGACCCCTTGGTTTTTGCTTCGTATATCAGATTAACCTGAGATTCACTTTTATTTAATTTTCAGGGTTTTTTTTGTATTTCATTTCCTCTTTTTCCTTATTTATTTATTTATGTATGTATTTATTTATTTTTGTCTCTTTTAAGATTCTTCTGATTAGCTGTTTATCTTACTGGTACTCATAATTGTTCTTTATCACTGACTTCAGTCACTTGTTTACCTTACTGTATGGTATTTTCTACAACTAGAACATTTTGAGATCTGTCTTTTCTGATGTACCCTGTTTTACTGGTCAATTCACTGTTTGACTTATCTGGTTGTACGCTGTAAACTGATTTTTTTTCAATAAAAACCTGAAGTTCAAAAAAAAAAAACAGAGGTGTATTTGAAGCATACTAAACATCTTGTGCACATCCTGAACAATGTATTGCTTTATGATATTCAGGGATATTGTTTTCTAATTACAGCTGTAAATTCACTTTCTACTATAATAAATCACCAGGATGTCTTGGAAGCATTGAAGTAAGCTTTGGATGTTCTACTCTTTCTAGGAAGCATAAAATATTTTTAATGAACAGTTTGACCTTTTATCTAAAACATAACTTTTTGGGTATAAAAATAAGAAATACGTTTTAAACAGATTACTGACATTGCTATGTTTGCACCCAGCTTTGCCAATATCTTTATATCAAATTGGGAAGCAGAAGGTATATTAAAGTATAACTATAGGCAAAGCTTTATTTCTCATTTTGGATAAAGCAAGATAGGGTTATAACCACTATCGGATTATTTTTTTGCCATCTGTGGCCAATTTTGAGTTATTCACTTTACTGTCAGCAAGGAGGACAAGGAGGCCTTCTTTACGTCTAGATTTGGGCTCCAAATACGGAGAAGTGTCTTTACAAGAGCTGTGAAAATGTGGAAACGACTCCATCCAGATGTGGTTCTGGTCAGCTCAGTTTGCTTTAAGCAAGGCATTCCTTCCTAAATGTACAAAATATATAAATTGGATCATGCTTTGCTGGGGTTTTTCAACTTCCTCTGGATCAATTGTGGGTATAGGATTGGAGGATATTTTTTTTATTTTTTATGGTTGAACTAGATGGACTTGTGTCTTTTTTCAACCTGACTAACTATGTAAATATTCGGGCTGTTACTGATTAAAATGTTCGTGTTCGATTAATCGATTTTTTTAAATCGATTAATCGACTAATTTTGATTAATTATAACTCACATACATTTTTCGGATCACCACCATATATAGTCCCCACTGTAATATCCACAGACATCTCCATCACTGTAATATCCACAGACATCTCCCCACAGTAATATCCACAGACATCTCCCCCACTGTAATATCCACAGACATCTCACCCACTGTAAATTCCACAATCACCCCCACTGTAATATCCACAGACATCTCCCCACTGTATTATCCACAGACATCTCCCCCACTGTAATATCCACAGACATCTCCCACCCTGTAATATCCACAGACAGCTCCCACACTGTAATATCCACAATCACCCCCACTGTAATATCCACATACATCTACCCACTGTAATATCCACAATCACCCCCACTGTAATATCCACAATCTCCCCCACTGTAATATCCACAATCACCCCCACTGTAATATCCACACTCTCCCCCACTGTAATATACACAATATCCCCCACTGTAATATCCACAGACATCTCCTCTATTGTAATATCCACAATCACCCCCACTGTAATATCCACAATCACCCCCACTGTAATATCCACAATCTCCCCCACTGTAATATCCACAGACATCTCCCCACTGTAATATCCACAGACATCTCCTCACTGTAATATCCACAGACATCTCACCCACTGTAATATCCACAGACATCTCCCCCACTGTAATATCCACAATCACCCCCACTGTAATATCCACAATCACCCCCACTGTAATATCCACAGACATCTCCCCACTGTAATATCCACAGACATCTCCCACACTGTAATATCTACATATATCTCCCCTCTGTAATCCACAGACATCTCCCCACTGTAATATGGTCCACATCTCCCCCACTGTATAGGAGGATTAGTGCTTGCTTAGTCTTACCAGAGAAACTGCCCAAACATGAGCAGTTGAGGCCTGGGTAGGCCGATGGATGATGTCAGCCGCCGCCGGGTGGACCAAGATGTCCGCCACTTCATGAGCTAGACTGAAGCCGCTGCCTTTCATATGGCCAAAGCAGCAGCGGAGCTCTACGGATCACATGGTGTGCCGATCCGCAAATGGTGACCCATTCGGATCACAGATCATTTACGACCTGTTGCATAAAATTAACGATTAATCGAGGAATTAATCTTTAATTTCCACAGCCCTAGTAACTATGTAACTATTTCAGAGATTTCCCTTCACGTCATGTCCCATAGTCAACAGGAAGTGTGAGGAAATCCCTGCAAATTAAATCCACAGGTCACCGGAACTAGTGCCCCCATTGGAATATTTGCCCTCTATTACTTTTCTGGGGACAATCCAAAATGTTTCTACTCTTTTACTTTCAAAGACAATGGTTAACAGGGGCACTGACAGCAATAAAAATTTACAGGGTTTCTGATCTCTCTCCCCTCCATCCGAAAATAAGAAAAACGTTTTGCCTTTAGTTAAACTTTAAATAATAAACAAAGTGAATTACTATGTTAAAAAAGATTCTCTGGAGAGGAATCACAGCCAGAACAGAGGCTGATTTTGTATCAATCATCAATTATCAGACACCCACTAAATTTAACATATCGCCTGGTCATCAGGAGCAGGGCGCTACAGGCACATGAGGCATGCACATGAACACAGTGAGGCAAAGTAGTGAAGTTAGGCTCAGTGAGGCACAGCGAGGCATGCACATGGACACAGTGAGGCAAAGTAGTGAAGTTAGGCTCAGTGAGGCACAGCGAGGCATGCACATGGACACAGTGAGACACAGTGAGGCACAGTGAGGCACAGCGAGGCATGCACATGGACACAGTGAGGCAAGGTGAGCCACAGTGAGGCATGCACATGAGCAAAGTGAAGCACAGTGAGGCATGAACATGGGCAAAGTGAGGCATGCACATGGACACAGTGAGATGAAGTGAGGCACGGTGAGGCACAGTGAGGCATGCACATGGACACAGTGAGGCAAAGTGTGGCATGCACATGGACAAAGTGAGGCAAAGTAAGGCACAGTGAGGCATGCACATGGACACAGTGGGGCAAAGTGTGGCATGCACATGGGCAAAATGAGGCACAGTGAGGCATGCACATGGACACAGTGAGGCAAAGTGAGGCATGCACATGGACACAGTGAGGCAAAGTGAGGCACAGTGAGGTGTGCACATGGGCTAAGTGAGGCAAATTGAGGCACAGTGAGGCATGCACATGGACACAGTGAGGCAAAGTGAAGCACAGTGAGAAATGCACATGGACACAGTAAGGCAAAGTGAGGCACAGTGAGGCATGCACATGGGCAAAGTGAGACATGCACATGGACACAGTGAGGCACGGTCGGTGAGGCACAGTGAGGCATGCAGATGGACACCCTAGGCTTATACTTGAGTCAATACATTTTCCCATTTTTTGGTGGTAAAATTAGGTTCCTCGGCTTATATTCAGGTCAGCTTATACTTTAGTATATACGGCAAGTGATATACTTTATATCCCTGTTCTGTTATCACAACAACCCTATTACATTCCCCAAAAGGAACAGAGGGAGAGGATGAAATCCCCTGATTTAAAAAAAATCGGTTCACCTGGGCTTCTCCAAGAGAACTCTTGAACCTATCAGGCCCTATTACTGTAATGGTCAATTCTGCTTAGACGTCTGGACGATCAGTGGAACTTCTCAGGCCCCTGGGAGCATTCAAATCAAAACAGCACATGAAAGTCGTTTCAAACAATGCTCAATTTATTGGCAGTGTGAGCTGAGTTTCTTTACAAACCGGAACAAAAGAAATCACATGACACATATGGGGGGGGGGGGGGATTCAGACATACAGCTTGACATCTTTAGACATCTAGTTTATAGGTCATGCTGGTTGTTGCTGCAGCACCCAAATCTTTTAGAGCTTATGCAGGAACATGTGCGATTGAAAAAGGAGCAGTATGTCTCTCCTCCCCACACCTCCTGTCCCCCTTTTCTCCCCTTGGACCCTTTTGGGTATTTAGCAGTCAGTGAATTCGTGAAAAAGTAAATCTGCTGTGTACAAATGACTTATGTGCCCCTGAAAAAAAATATTTTTCACATTGACCCACCTCACCCTTAAAAGAAGACAGTCGGTAGGGGGGGGTTCTACCATCGAGGATGGGGGGGGGATAGTTAGCCTACATTAGTCACCAAGATATGTGTGCAAGTGGTATCTCGCGCCAAATTTATAGTGTGGTGCTAAATAATAAAGCTGCTACCCTAAAATAATCAATGATTATCTAAATTTGGGATACAGGGGTGGGTGCGCTAATAAATAAACATAATAAAAAAGAACAATAAAAGTACATAGAAGTGAATACAAATTATTGTGATGCTAGATGATCTAGCGTGAAAGTCCATATGAGCCGTTCATTTCAATAGTGGAATATAGACATAGTAGGCACACACGCTGTGTAAAAGTACAAATTGAATATACAAATTAATACACGTGTGAAAAAAATCCTGTGAGTCCGTAAAAAGATCTTAGGTGAATCAGATCAAATTCGATGTTCATGTGATGTGTAGTCCACCTTCACCAATACATATGTTCAACACCCAAGGTGAATGAGTGAAATGGTTCCTTACCAGATGGAAATGACCCTTAATTTGTTACCAAAAGAAGGAGTCATATACAGCTTGTGCAGTGATGCCTGCATATGCAAACGCCTCCTGGTGCTGGATGTACTTGTAATCAGATGGGTTCCAATGGTCACATGCAATAATAAAATGATGCCAACATAGTGTAACCAGTTTAATTAAAAAGAAAGTATAAAATCGCCGATTGGCTGCTTACATTTGGTTGTGCCCCAAACCCGGCACTGAGGCTAAGTCGCGTGGGTGATAAAAATGTCTGGTCCCGGGCGCTAGACAGATGTCTCTGGCGTGCGTTCCATTCGATCGAAGATCGGAACCAGCGGGACAGGAAGTGACGAGTAGAGCGTGGATGAGTACCGCCTCGACGTACATTTCGTTGTGAACGTCTTCAGGAAGCGTGTCATACCACGCTAGGATTGGTTATTATATGTGCCTGTCAATTAGTGTGGGCGGACGTGAGGTATACTCAGCCTCAATGACGGATTCGATGCAATATCGGGTCCGACATAACGTCGAATGCGGGCCAATAGTTAACATGAGTTGCCAAAACTAAAACACTTGCAACCCTCATATACATAACAGTAATGCCCATTGTTAGTGTGGTATTAAAATTAGATATAAATAAACAACCTAGCAATGACAAGCAATGTTAATATCAGATAGTCATACTATGATAGATTGGCTCTGAACAGGGTTACCTAGATGGATACACTGTACTTGGCTTGAACAAGAGTCATCTAGATAGTATGCTTATAATAATAAAAATTAAAATAAATAAAAAAATTAAATATATGTAAAATATGTAAAAATGGTAGCAAAGCTAAGTGATGAGTGGTTCTATGGGACTGTAGATTGGCAGCTAACCAATCTCACAAGTCCGGTCATCATGATCTAGAACTAGACAAATTGAGGTAATAGTGATTAGCTCATAAGTTAGTTCTGGGGTAGTAGAATAATTAATTATTGGTAAGGAAACAATTCAAATCCAGCTCAATGTTGAGGCCCTGCGGATGCATGACCCGTAGCCGATGGATCCACATTGTCTTATTCTGGGAGATGGATAGTTTCATGTTGGTACCCCTCCAGTGGTTAGTGATTTTGTCTATACCACAAAAGGAGAGTTTACTGGGGTCACTATTGTGATATTCTGCAAAGTGTTTTGATACACTATGGTTTGGAAATCCATTAATAATGTTAGCTACATGTTCGTTGATTCTGATTCTTAGTTTCCTTGTGGTACGTCCCACATACTGTAACGAACATGGACATTCCAGTAAATACGTGACGTGATGAGTGTCACATGTAATTAAAGGTTTTATGGTGTATTCCTTTCGTGTGACATTAGATTTAAATTTACTAATATTTTAATTAATTAAGACACGCTTCCTGAAGACGTTCACAACGAAACGTACGTCGAGGCGGTACTCATCCACGCTCTACTTGTCACTTCCTGTCCCGCTGGTTCTGATCTTCGATCGAATGGAACGCACGCCAGAGACATCTGTCTAGCGCCCGGGACCAGACATTTTTATCACCCATGCGACTTAGCCTCAGTGCCGGGTTTGGGGCACAACCAAATGTAAGCAGCCAATCGGCGATTTTATACTTTCTTTTATTTTTAATTAAACTGGTTACACTATGTTGGCATAATTTTATTATTGCATGTGACCATTGGAACCCATCTGATTACAAGTACATCCAGCACCAGGAGCCATTTGCATATGCAGGCATCACTGCACAAGCTGTATATGACTCCTTCTTTTGGTAACAAATTAAGGGTCATTTCCATCTGGTAAGGAACCATTTCACTCATTCACCTTGGGTGTTAAAGATATGTATTGGTGAAGGTGGACTACACATCACATGAACATTGAATTTGATCTGATTCACCTAAGATCTTTTTACGGACTCACAGGATTTTTTTCACACGTGTATTAATTTGTATATTCAATTTGTACTTTTACACAGTGTGTGTGCCTACTATGTCTATATTCCACTATTGACATGAACAGCTCATATGGACTTTCACGCTAGATCATCTAGCATCACAATAATTTGTATTCACTCCTATGTACTTTTATTGTTCTTTTTTTATTATGTTTATTTATTAGCGCACCCACCCATTAGTCACCAAGACCCAATAAATATCACCATGTAAATATATTAGAACTTCCATTAGAATAAATATATCAACTTCCATAAACCATTTTGTCATAGTTGGTGTTTTGATATACAAAATTTGGAAATTAATGCATTTTTGCATTTAGCAAGCATGGTATAATAGATATTTTTTTCCCTTGATTCACTAGTAGCACAAAAGAGACATTGACTAATCTCAGAATTACAAATTATCTCAATTGTATTTAACTATCTTTCAATAGATCTAATTAACTGGACAGTTCCACCATACTTGGGTGTGTGTTTCCTCTCCACCACAACCTCTCCAAAAATCTGATTGCAACCCAGAATTAATCTGATCTAATTTTGAAGGATCATAATACCACCTAGCTAAAAGATTGTAATTTGTTTATTTTGTCTTTATATCTACTAAAGATCTGACCCTTTTTTTTTTGGTAACCCTTCCTTTAGTCCAGAACTACAGACTGTCATGTTAGCATTTCTATCCAGAAAAGACTGGCCCCAACTACATCACTTCCTCCCTGACTATACTGGCTCACAGGCTCTAACCTACTTTGGTGTGCGCTGTCGAGCGGCGAGCGTGTGTATATGCTCTGCAATTCCTACGGAACATACATTCCTTTCCTGACATTGCCCCCTCTCTACGGGCAGCCTCCGAATGCCCAACTGGCCTCTCTTTTGTGGGTGGTTATGAAAAAATGCACAAATAAAGTCCGCTGTGTGCACATTATTTATTACTAGGTTCCCACAATTTTTCCTCTGGTCCATAACCTTTCCCTATAATTAAATACTGTATTTGTCCCCTTTTCTTCCTGTAGTCACTAATGGTAATAGGTGTAGGGAGTCCGGAACTATGATCGGGAAATGGATCTGGTACTGCTGGCGAGCGTGCGTGTATGCCGTGCAATTCCTGCTGCATGGACATGCCTTTCCTGACACATAGTGTATTAGTATTTTGTTAAAGGGATCTAGTAGGTGTTCTATCTGTTCTATTGGGATGCAATTTTGGATGTCTGCCTATTAAAGGGCAGAGGAAGGACGGTTTAACCGCTGATAAAGTTTCATCCATGGACGCAATGCATCAGTTCACCTCTGTGACATCATCACTTTTTGGATCATAGATACCCGCCCAGAGTCTGTTTTACAGTGGTACCCCATGGTAGCACCCTGAGAGTTACCATTACAAACACTTTTTACATGTAGACTTGTGAATATATTCATTCTATGACAAATACATCTTAGGCCTTGTACACACGATGTAATTTATCTGGTCGGAAACATCCGACGGATATTTCCCAGCGGACAAGGCAAATATTTTCCGTTGGTCTGATGAGCGTACACACCATCGGACAGAAATCCCAGCGGACCAGAACGCGGGCACGTAAACCACGTACAACGTCACTATAAAGGGGAATGCCAAAGCCTACGGCGCCACCCTCTGTTCCACTTTTGCTAGTTCCGTGTTAGTGAAGGTTTGGTTAGAGCTGATTCGTGCTTTTCAGTCTCCGCGCTTAACAGGTCGTATTTTCCGGTTCAGTGTGTGCTTGTGGGCTCGTATTTGTCCTTCAGTGTCGCCGTGCGCGGCGTTTCTGCTTTGCAGTGCCGTCCTGTACGGTCGTATCTGTTTGCAGGTATTGCTGGATTTGGGGGTGCTTTCTGTTTGAGTGTGTTCTTGACTGACCAGCCGGCCGGTTTGAAGCCATGATGGAGCAGCAGCGTAACTTTTCACGAGTTTGTGCTGTTTATGGGTTTTGTTCTGGAGTCTGTGTGCATTCCAGTGATTTGGACAGGAACAGTAGGAGGAGGAGTTCCTGGGCCAAGAATTGGTTGCGCCAGCGTAACCGATTCTCTCATATGTCTCTGCTTAGGGAGATCCGGGAGAATAATCCTGATGACTTCAGGAACTTTCTCCGTATGACGGACCCCGTTTTCCGCCGTCTGCTGGATCTCCTGTCCCCCTATATCACGAGGCAGGACACTGTGATGCGCCAAGCCATTCCGTCCGAGCAGAGGCTTATTGCCACGTTGCGGTACCTGGCGACTGGGAGGAGCCTGCAGGACCTCAAGTTCTCAACAGGCATCTCTCCCCAGGTGCTTGGGGTCATCATACCGGAAACGTGTTCTGCCATCATACAAGTGATGCAGGAGGAGTTTATTACGGTAAGTTTCCTCCTTTAACATCACAATCTGTGTCTTTAATAATGTATGCCAATTTTAGAATCTTTTTTTGTTGGTTTTCCTAATTGCCATGATTGTAATATGCTGTGTGCAGAATGTTCCCTTTTCTCCCCATGCATGTTGTTAAGCTTTCCAGGTTAATTTTGTTTGGCCTACCTTCATATTTTTACCTTCATCACTACTAACCTATCCAGCATCATCTCCTAGGGACAAACACACCTTTTTTTTAAAAACATTTTTTTTTTTTGGTCCTGCTCCATTGTAGTTTAACCCCCCCCCCCTAAAAAAGTTTATTGCCCCATCAGCGGGATGTGTAGTCTGATAATAATTGGCTCTGGATTTGTTGCCCTAAATACTCACTACACACTAATATTTAGAAATGTTAATACTGTGATGTTGCAGAATGATGTTTTTTTACTAGTGTTTGCAATGTTTTTTATGTGCCAAAGTACTAATTTTGAATTTTTGTTTTGTCCCCACAGTTTCCCTCCACGCCACAGGAATGGCAGACTGTGGCTGCCCACTTTGCCCAGCGGTGTGATTTTCCTAACTGCGGAGGGGCAATTGATGGGAAGCACGTCCGCATAGTGCCGCCACCTCTTTCGGGGTCGTACTATTATAACTACAAAGGTTTTCATAGTATCGTGTTGATGGTGGTGGTGTCGGCAGACTACGAATTTTTGTATGTGGACGTGGGGAAGAATGGCCGGCTGTCTGATGGGGGAGTGTTCGTGCGGACCGAATTTTACAGGCGTCTACAAACTGGTGGTCTTGAACTGCCACCAGATGAAGACAATGTGGAAGGACTTCCGTTTTTTTTTTTTAGCGGACGAGGCTTTCGGGCTTGGACCTCACCTCATGCGGCCTATTCCCCAGAGGATCCTCACCCTGGAGAGGAGGGTCTTCAATTTCCGGCTGGCCAGGGCCCGGAGGGTAGTCGAGAATGCCTTTGGGATACTCGCCAGCCGGTTCCGCCTGTTCCAGACAGCGATACATCTGGCGGAATATAAATTTAACTCTGTTATTTTGGCCTGCTGCATATTGCATAATTTTTTATGCAGGCATTCCCAGACGTACCTACCCAACATCGGTGCTGAGGCAGGACTACCCTCAGATACCCTTCCTGGGCTGGACACTGGTCGCACTGGCTCGGTCACTGAATCTGCTCGTGAGGTACGCGACAAATATGTTGAGTACTTTATGGGTCGGGGGGCCATAGCTATGCCAGATTAATATTTCTTTCTAATTCGGCCCCCAAAAGAAAGAAAAATTACAAAGAACTAATAAATAATTTGACCATTGGACTTTATTCAGTTGTTTGTCATTATTGCTTTTTCTTTTTTGATCTGTCTTCCAGGTTCTGAAACTAGTGCACTTCTTGTGCACAATTTACTTAGAAGGTTTTAGTAAATACACACAATTGCACATTCTAGTCACTCTTCTACAAACTGGGTATTGAGCCTACAAATAAGAAGCCACTGCTTTTTGTGTTTTTTTTGTTGAAAAAATTATTTTTTTATTTGGTGTTTTTCCAAAAATCTTTAGGCTTTTCGTACAAAAATGTGTTTAGAAAGGATTTTTGTCTTCAACAAAATTTTTTGGGTTTTGACAAACATATGTAACAATGGAACTTACAAAGTTCAACCTTTTATTTAGCATACCAAACACAGACGACATGGTCTAATGTCACCCCGGAATCCGCCAAAATTTGAGGATGCACACATGCTGTGTGTGTGATGTGCCAAATGGTGTATTCTCGCCTGAGATCCCATGCCAAATGTTCACATGTGCTATCTGCCATCATGGGTGATCAATGTATGTGGTTTGTGGGTACAACCCCTTTCTCTCACCTACTTGATAAGCGAGGAAGGGGTTGCACCCACAAAGCACAGACAATCGATGTACTGTGATGGCAGATATCACATGTGAACACACACTGGGGTTTATTTACTAAACAGTGCAAACTCAGGCTTATTTCTGCATATAATTGCAAATTGAGCTTATTCAATTCAGCTTTTGCATCTAAACATGGAAGCTGATTGGTTTATATGCCAAGTGAGGCTGCTTTTGCACGTTATAGCTTTAATAAATAAACCCAAGTGTGTGTGTGTGCATCCTCAAATTTTGGCGTATTTTAATGTAAACATATACAACATCTTTGAGAGTGGGGTGGTTGGGGGTGAGGGCAGGGGGGTGGGCCAGGGGGGGGCAGATGGGGGGGATAGTCTTCTATATACATCCCAAAATATCTAGCATGTTTTTGAAGTTTTGGTCCATCACCACCATCCTTTCCCTCATATTGGCCAGCTCTGTGCTGCACTCCATTATCTGCTGTATTAGGATTTGTGCACTTGCACGAGAAAAAATAGGAGCAACAGATGTGCTAATCCCATCTTCATCCCCTAAAAATTACAAAAAAAAACAAACATTGTAAGTAAGTAAGGTGCAGGCCTATCTACATCTCTTTTTCCCTGCAAAGCTGGGGTGTCACTGACCTGTTGTACTGAGAAGTTCAACATCTTCTACAACTTCTCCTTCTTTTTCAACTTCTCCTTCCTCCACCAATCCGCCTAATTCCACCAATCCGCCTAATTCCACCAATCCGCCTTCCTCCACCAATCCGCCTTCCTCCACCAATCCGCCTTCCTCCTCTCTCCCTTCCTCCTCTCCTTCTTCCTCCTCTCCTTCTTCATCATCCTCCTCCTCCACATTTTTTTTTGGCCGTTTTGGAGACAGTGTGGGCCTCCCTGACTCCTCATAGCGCTGTCCTCTTCTTTCCCCTAAAAACCAACAAAAAAAAGGAAACTCATCAGCAACCAGATATTTTTGGAGGGCCTAATTTGCAAACATTGCTTAGAAGTGGCGTTACAATTGTAGTTTTGGGCTTATTCCAGCAAAAAGCATATTTTTTTGGTGGTAGATGACTTGTCCCAAGCTGTGATATAATGAGCCTTTTTGGTGAAGTGACACACATGGCTGGCCTCCTGAATAAGTAGTTTTTGGAGTCCCTTCACCAAAAGTACAAATTAGTATTTTATGGGGGGAGACACAGGTTCCCAAAATTACAGATGTGAAAACAGCTGCTTATTAGGTTATCTCATCAATGTGTGAATGAATGAATCCTGTTTGCCTTTTAAAATCAACTTTGTTTGCACAAACAAATCATATTTTCCTCATTGTTTCTCTAAACGATGTTTTTCGCCAAATAGCCACGTCCAGGTGTGATGTTCCCGGACCCGCGGATTTTGGAGAAACTAGGTGATGGAACGATGTTGCCTACGATCGTGGCAAGTCATCGGATTTATTAGACAAACATTACTAAGTTTACAATGCAGGGGTTCAAAAATACAAGCAGGCCAACGAGGCACATGGCGAAATAGACATGGCAAAACATTTGAAAAAACAATATTCACTCCAAAGACATTTTAAAGTACTTACTTTTTTCTATGATTTTCAGGATTTTGCGATACTGCTTTGGCTCGCGCAGTTTTAAGTCGGACCAGCGTTTCCGGAGCTGCTCTTTTGACCTGGTGACCCCAAAAATCTCAAAAAGTTTCGTCGCCGCCTTATCCATAATTTTGGACTTCCTCCGGTTAGGGGTGCTGTATGGCCCATGCTCACCATCATAGTCCTTCCGTCGCAGTATGGACACCATCTCCACCATCTCTTGTAGAGACATGTTTGTGGCCTTGCATCGTTTTGGCCTGGATCTGGACGTTCCGGCCTCTGTCCCTTCCAGATCCCGATCAGAGGCTAATGTGCGCTTGTGTGACATCGCCATATTTTCCAATCTACATTGCATAGGGGCGTGGAAAACAGGAATTGGTACGTCATGGGCGGAGACGAGGGCGGCGCTTCTTGATTGCGTGGGGATATAATGGAAACGACGTGGTTACGTAGGTTACGCGGAGATTACTCGAGCGGAAACGAGGAGAGAGAGAGACAAAGGTAAATGAAAACATCGGATCAGAGGCCTAGAATTTGAACAGCCATGGGGGGATGGAGCTTTTCAATGTTGTTTGCACCCTTTTAGTGCTACTGGTATTTAGGCATTTTGGGGCATACCATAAAATTTAGAGAGCCAAGAGCTTGTACACATCACTTCATCAAGATATATGTAGAGAATGCTCTATCCTCTTTATTTGGATTTTAGAGTATGCAGTCAGATCATGCAAGTATTGTTGTGTGTTGGTTGTACAGAGATAAGTAGTTAGTGTTTTCTGCCATCAATGCTGAGGGGCATGATAGCTACCCACAGGGCCGCCATCAGGGGGGTACAGGCATTACACCTGTATAAGGGGCCCGGGGGTCCCCAGGGGCCCGGATGGGAACCACCCAAAAAAAATATATATTACTAAATATTGCATTTTTTAGTAATTTTTTTAGAGGTCCGGAGGTCCCCAGGGCCCCGGATTGCTACCCCTCTTTTTTACATATATTTTCCTTTATTGCTTATTTTTGTAAAGGGCCCCCCCACTTCTCAATTCGCGGCAGCAGCCCCCCCCCCGCTTCTCTATTTCATCATGCGGCAGCACCCCCCCCCAGTTCACTGCTCCAGGGGGCCCATGCCTGAAGCTGTGTAAGGGGCCCCAAAATTCATGATGGCGGCCCTGGCTAAACATGAACTAGTGCCTTGATTTAGTACTAGCATTAATATTCATGGTGGATGTGTTCTTATCTACATGCTACATGCTACAACTTCAACAAATGGCTCTGCATGACACCTTTTTTGGGGGCTACAACAATGCGGCAGAGCTGGCCAGCTATGTAGCAGCAGAAGACACTGTGTTTGTATACTGTAGTTGCTCTAAAATGAATAAATGTGCACATATTTTGAGAATCTCAAAGCTGAGCCTTTTTTAAGTTGTGCTTTGTGTTTGTTTGTCTTTTTCGATTATAGATATTACTATTGAAAGAATTTTTAGGAGGTGAAAGCTGGTCAAGATGGATTTGCTGAAAGGGAAGGAGGCAACAATGCAGCTAATAACCCGCTATCGGGATATGCCCCTTCTTTGGGACACCAAGCACCCAGAATATTTAGATACCCAGAAGAGAGCGGCAGCACTTGATGAGATTGCTACATACCTGCACACTTGGGTGCCAAGTTGCACAGGCGACATGGTGAAGGATAAATTTAGTAACCTCAGGAGAAGCTACAGAAATGTGTATAAAAAACGAAAATATCAGAAATCAGGATCAGCAGCAGCTAAGAAAAAGGAACCCAAGCTCTGGTACTACAAAGAGCTCAGTTTTTTGAACGATGAACTGGATGGCAGGCCTTCAGATTCAACACTACCTTCCAGCCTTCCTCCCGGCGGAACTTCCCCGGATCCCAGGAGCCCTGCAGAATCTGAAGCGGGGCTGGCTGACATGGAGCCAGATCTGGCCATCTTCGATGAGGTATAGTATTTTCCAACATATTTTGGTGCTGCTATTTATTTTGAATTAGTGAGTTGATCTGGTAAACAAAAAAAAAACCTTGGGAAGAGAAACCAAAGTTGTGGGCCTACAAATAGGTGTCAGGGATGCCAAATGCAGGGGTCAGAAGGACAGTCTGTTTAATTCAAATTAATACTAACTAAAACAGTCTAGAGAAAGAAAATGCGTGTGATTGATTGTGCAAAATATTACAACATGTACCTTTTTTATACACAGGAAGAGGAGACCATCCAGGAGGTGGCAGCTCCTGCGGCCCATGTCAGCCAGGCAGAAGGGGGGAGTGGCAGCCAGGAGGAGGCAGGGCCAAGTGAGGTGCAGCAGGTCCACAGGCCCAGGCTGAGCACCATCAGCCAAGTTCCTCCCCTCCAGATGAGGCCACCAGCTGCAAGGAGGCGCAGGAGTGTGGTGCACGACGAAAGCCTGGAGGTTATACGGGAGGCTGCAGAAATCATGAGGGCCCCCCTCAACCCAACAGAATGCTATAGTGCATTTGTGGCCAATGAGCTCAACCAAGGGGGGGGAGCAAAAAAGCCTGGCCAAGAACCTGATTAATCAGGTCCTGGCCAAGATGAAAAGGGACGAGCTGAGCAGGGACACTGTGCTGTGTGACCCGGCCTGGCCTGCTCCCCATCATCATCATCCTCCTCCTGCTGCCACATCACCCCCACCTGCAAGGGTCCGTGAACAGACCCGTGGAAGTTTCGCTGGAAGGAAGTCTGGAAAGAAGTCGAGAAGATGATTCCCTGCCATCCAGTTGATTGTCCAAAAAACTGAGCTCGTTGGAGTAGCACAGCTTGGGTTCCTTTGTTCATGTGCTGCTGATTCTGATTTTTGATATTGACTCCTGAGGTTACTAAATGTATCCTTCATCATGTTGTAATTCCCAAGTATGCATGTATGTTGCAATCTCATCAAGTGCTGCCGTTCTGGTGATTTATAATTTCTTTTTTGGCCGGAAATAAATGGCTTTTGTAGTTACTTTCAAACCTTGTCTAATGTGTTTTATACTGTGGTGAGTAAGCATCAGACATTTGTAAAATAAAATGTGGCATTTGCAAAGGACACAAACTCCTTGGGGGGGGGGGGGCTTTTGTGGTCGAACTTGGTAAACCCAAAAGAAGCCTAAAAGTTTTTCAAACCCCCCCCCCCCCAAAATAAAGGATGAAACAACAAAATGACATAAGTTGGGAAAATAAAAGGGAATTTTAACAAAAAACAAACAAACATGATGAAACAACAAAAATAACATAATTTGGAAATATTCCTAAACCGTAAAATACAACTAAAAAAAAAAAGAACACCAAAAAAATAAATATGATACCCTTAACATTAAGTCAAAATAGACATAATAAAAATGTGGAGAACGGAAACAAATGTGGGGACATCTGGCTAGCAAACAGTGTCAAATAGAAAAAACACTAACGAAAATGCAAGCTTGCAGTATGTGACATCGGGACAAAATTGCATCAGCAAGAGAACGGGTTTCGTCTAGCAAGAGAACAAAGAACAAAAAAACGCTAGAAACGGGACACTGTATAGAGAGTTTAGGTGACGAATGTGCCAGGTCCCAAACAAACGCGAGTTTTACCTGAACGAGTGATCCCGTCCCATCGTTTTGACTGAGCATGCGCGGGTTTTTGGTCCGATGCTTTTGTGTACTCACGAGCGGACATATCCGACGGACATGTGTCCGGCGAAAATATTTCAAAGCATGCTTTGGAATTTGTCCGCAGGAGAAATCCGGCCAAAACGGTCCGTTTGCCTATACAGACGAGCGGATTTTTCGGATGAAATGGTCCGTCGGACCAGTTTCAGCGGATTTATTCCCTCGTGTGTACAAGGCCTTAAGCGACTTAATCTTGAACTTTAATTTCTCCATAAAAAAGCTTTTCAGTCAAAACAGCATAATTTCTACTAATAGTACTCTTCTATTAATTTCTTCTTAAATAAATTCATAGATTTTAGAAACTTTTAATCCCTTAACAGCATAAAACTAGCATTAACTTTTTTCTAATGCAGTGGCATGTGCATTATCATAGCACTATCAGCTGTCTCCAGCCTACTACATTTGTATATTAGGAAAACTTGTGAGCAGTACAATGTAATGAGGGGGTAATTAAAGTTATGTATGATAACCATTAAATAAGGGATCTGTTAAAACATTGTACTACAGACAACCCCTATAGCTCTATAATGTCTTATTTGTATTTTTAACAGTAAATCTAAAATGTGTTTTTTAGCAGTTCTACTTGCTGAAAACAGCTGTTGTGCTATAAATTCTACTGATAACTGTCAGAGATAATGAAACTCAACTCTACAAGTTCTAACAAAGAAAAAAGCTGCAAGACGGCAAACATGTGTAGTAGAAAAAAATGACAATGTCAGCTGTGTCTCAACAAATTTTAGGATTTTGTCAATGATAGATATATAAAAAAATATAAGGTGATAGAAGAGATAGATAGATAGATAGATAGATAGATAGATAGATAGATAGATAGATAGATAGATAGATAGATAGATAGATAGATAGATAGATAGATAGATAGATAGATAGATAGATATATATAGATAGATAGATAGATAGATAGATAGATAGATAGATAGATAGATAGATAGATAGATAGATAGATAGATAGATAGATAGATAGATAGGGCAAAGGGGGGCACATAATTTAAACTGGCCCCAAAACAGAATAATCTGTATCTGTACTGGGTCCCCGATTTTTCTAGCAACAATGGGCTATCTAGGAGCACTTTTTGATGTAACTTACTCAAATACTTGATGGAGGAAAATTTTAGAAAACACTCCTTGATATCATCTGTGAACACTAAAATGGTACTTTTAATCCCAGATTCTACATTATTTATAAATACTTTAAAAAGTAAGGGTTCAAACATTGAATCTTGGTGTGCACCACTAAAAACCTTAGACCATTCAGAGTATGAATGATTATTCACTACTCGCTTAATACAATGTTTTAGCCAGTTTTCTATCCATTTAGCAACTGATTTTTCTATGCCTGAAGACTTTAACTAAAACATTAGGCATTAGGCATGTGTGGGGAACTGTGTCAAAGGCTTTGGCAAAATCACAAAAAATCCACAGCCAATCTTTTGTCTAAATTTTTACTTGGGAATGGGATGCTGAACACTGTGCAAAGAGATAGTGAATTGATAAAGGGTTCCAGGGATATTGAACTAATCAGTTCTCCTTACAGAGTAAGCAGCAATCTATGGCACATTGTACCCATTTTACTGCAAATCTGTATCCAGGAACTCCAATTTACTCATCTCTAAATTTAATCTGTAGGAGAACATAAAAATCACACTGCAGGAAAAAAAATCTCATCTTTCTTGACAATCTATATCAATGTATCACCGTTTCTTCTTCTTCTACTATCTTCTAGACTGTAGTAATGCCTGGGCTGTTGAGAAAAGTGGTCACTCCTCCCTGTTCATTTTATGCTGGGTGTCTGTTTTACTCAATGTCCACAAGTACTTTTGCTTGAGGTGGTGCTAACGTCATCAAGTCAGTGCTGTCTAATTTAGGTTAAGAGGTGTATGCTCAAAAACCAATCCTAGCTCTGCCCTGCCTATCCTTACTCCTGCTAGCCCCAATTATAGCAGCTCTCTCCAAATCTCATGGTGATGTCATTAGAAATTAAAAGATACAATTCCCAAAAGAGGGCAAACATGTAATTTGAAATGGTGCCTCCCGAACTGAGAGAAATGGAGGTTTCAGGTGGGGGAGGATGAGAGTATTCTAGAGATCACCTTTTGGTAAAACTTCTTGTAGTTCCAGAATTGTATTATAATATATATATATATATATATATATATATATATATATATATATATATATATATATATATACAGAGCTTTTTTTCTCAGAAAATAGGTGCAGGAACTCAACCACGACCCGTTCAGATTTCACAAACAGTAGAAGGGTCTTAAAGGGGCATTAAATCCCAGAATTGCATTACATACAGTGTGCAGAGTTCAGGGGGTTACAAAGCAGTCACTTGTAAACACAGAAACCAGACTTCTGTGTTCACAAGTGATTGTGGTGAGCGGGCACCAAAGGGTCTGAGCCAAAGGTGGTGGAACTGAGTTCCACCAAGTTCCCCCAGAAAAAAAGCCCTGTATATATATATATATATGGTAATGCAGACTCTGAGTTAAATATGCATTCAATTTGACATATTTTCATTAGTTGGATAATCTTGTAATTTTAGAGTTCACCAGGCACCCAAAACCACTTTAGCTTCAGCTTTGAGTGAGTGAGTGAGTGAGTGAGTGAGTGAGTGAGTGAGTGAGTGAGTGAAAAACGTATATAGCACAACACATGCGAACTGAATCACTTCTGGGCGCTTAGTATCCATTCCCTGAGTGAAACTTTTTTTGACCTCAGAAGAGATAGGTTTTGATCTTTCTTCTGAAGGCCAAGTGGTTTACCTCCAATCGGATGGTGGTTGGTAGAGCGTTCCACAGTCTAGGTCCTTGGACTGCAAATCTACGTTCTTCTTTGGATTTGTATCTGGCTTTGGGTATCTGGAGTAGATTCTGGTTGGTGGGTCGCAGAACGCGATTGGGGTTGTGAGCTTTTAGTTTTTCACATAGCTATTGGGGGGCATTTCCTTGAATACACTTATGCATTAGGCAGAGAGTCTTGAAAGTTATTCTGTCTTTTACTGGCAACCAATGAAAGGATCTCAGAGAAGATGTGATTGATTCCCATGTTTTTTTTCCCAGTCACAAGTCTAGCGGCTGTATTTTGAACCACTTGCAGATGAGTGATTTGGTATTTGGGGAGTCCGAGATAAAGGGCATTTGCATAGTCAAGTCTGGAGTTCATAATTGTTCCCACCACAACTGCTATGTCTTCTTTTGGGATAAAAGATAAGGGGGTAAGTCTGCGTAGTAGGCGCAGCAGATGATGTGATCCGATGACTACTGACCCTATTTGCGCATCCATGTTGGTGTCGAAATTGCCCCCAAGACTTTTGACTTTGGTGCTAGGGGCGATGGTTTTACCCAGAATGGGCGGGGGTATCCATGTTGTTGCGGGATGATTTTTTTGGTTTGCGTGAAACAGGAGAAGTTCTGTTTTTGAGCCGTTGAGTTTAAGATAAATATTTGTCATCCAGTTTTCTATCATAGTAAGGCATTTCTCTAGTCCGAGATAATGATCCTTTTTATTACAGATGCGAAAATACAATTGTGTATCATCTGAATAAGAGTGATAGAGTAACTTCTGGTTGCTGATGATTTCAAAAAGAGGGCGGAGATAGATATTGAACAGAACAGGCGACAAAGGGGATCCCTGAGGGACTCCGCATGACACTGTGCGTTTTTCAGAAGTGAAAGGCCCCAATTTCACAATTTGTGATCGGTTTTCCAAAAAGGAGGAGAACCAAGATAGTTACATAGTTACATAGTTACATAGTTAGTCGGTTTGAAAAAAGTCCATCCAGTTCAACCATAAAAAAAAAAAATAGACAAACAAAATAAAACACAGTACATCCCATACACCCAACTCCATACCCACAGTTGATCCAGAGGAAGGCAAAAAACCCCAGCAGAGCATGATCCAATTTGCTAACGGAGGGGAAAAAATTCCTTCCTGATCCCCCAAGAGGCAATCGGATTTACCCCGGATCAACTTTACCTACAGAACTTAGTACTCAGTTATATTATGTGTATTTAGGAAAGAATCCAGGCCCTTCTTAAAGCAATCTACTAAGCTGGCCAGAACCACCTCTGGAGGGAGTCTGTTCCACATTTTCACAGCTCTTACTGTGAAGAAACCTTTCCGTATTTGGAGGTGAAATCTCTTTTCCTCCAGACGTAAAGAGTGCCCCCTTGTCCTCAGCGTTGACCTTAAAGTGAATAACTCAACACCAAGTTCACTATATGGACCTCTTATATATTTGTGCATGTTGATCATATCCCCCCTTATTCTTCTCTTCTCAAGAGTGAATAAATTCAGTTTTTCTAATCTTTCCTCATAGCTGAGCTCATCCATGCCTCTTATCAGTTTAGTTGCCCTTCTCTGCACTTTCTCCAGTTCTCCGATATCCTTTTTGAGAACTGGTGCCCAAAACTGGACTGCATATTCCAGATGAGGTCTTACTAATGATTTGTACAGGGGCAAAATTATATCTCTATCTCTGGAGTCCATACCTCTCTTAATACAAGAAAGGACTTTGCTCGCTTTGGAAACCGCAGCTTGGCATTGCATGCCATTATTGAGCTTATGACCAACTAAAACCCCCAGATCCTTCTCCACTACAGATCCCCCCAGTTGAACTCCCCCTAGCATGTATGATGCATGCATATTTTTAGCCCCCAAGTGCATAACTTTACATTTATCAACATTAAACCTCATCTGCCACATAGTCGCCCAATTAGACAGAGCATTGAGGTCGGCTTGTAAATTGGAGACATCCTGCAAAGACGTTTTTCACGTTAATCACCTTCCGCGACTCTGGCTACTTCAGTTAGCTGAGTCAGTAATAATTTGTGGTCTACAGTGTCAAAAGCAGCACTTAGGTCCAACAGTACCAGAAGACAAGATTATCCTTCGTCTGCGGCCTCGAGAGCGTCATCCGATATTTTGAGCAGTGCTGTTTCTGTCCCTTTACCAGGACGGAAACCTGATTGAAACGGATTGAGTAATTTATGTGTGTCTAAATGATGTTGTAGCTGTTGTACAACGTCTTTCTCCATTACCTTGGAGAAGACATTAAGGGCAGTTATTGGACGACGGTTGTTAGGGTCTTTGGGGTCGAGGGTGTTTTTTTTTAGAATTGGTTTGATTATACCTTGTTTCAGCAAGGGTGGCACCACGCTCTCCTTGAATGACTGGTTTATGAGCTGCATGATAGCTGGTGCCAAAATATCGGCACATTCTTTCAGCAGTTTTGTGGGAATGATATCATTGGGCGCTGTGCTATTTCGCAGAGTCCCGATGATATTTTTTAGTGGCATCGATGGAAATGGGTTTTAGAGTGAAAGTGATTGCGGTGGAATTATGTGGGTATTAGGTTTGTGATTTATGGGGAGGTACATTGAGGTTGTATTTTGCTGAATACATTCATGGATTCTTTAAATTTTGTTGATGAAATAATCCGATAATTACTTGCAAAATTCTTGTGAATCAGAATTAAGGGCTTCTAGACAGACTGGGTTCATGGTCTTGGTGACTAGATCACGGGAGCGGTTTAGGGCATTGGTGATAATATTGGAAAAATGATTTTTTTGGGCAATAAAGATTTCTTTATTGATTTTTTTCTTATTATCTTATAAATAGAGAGGTTTTCCTCTGAAGAGCTTCTTTTCCAGGCTCTTTTTCAGCTCTTCTGCGCTCTTGCTTTAGCAACGAGAGCTGGTCATTAAACCAGCTGGAGTTGTTTTCCCGGATGCACGTTGTGCGTTTTGGCGCTACTAAGTCGGCTGACTGTAGCAGAGCCTTGTTTATAGCATCAAGAGTTTCTGTGGCTGTTTGATGTAGTTGGATTGTTTTTATTTTGTTCCCTAATGTAGTTTTGAAGAGTTCTGAATGGGGCTTCTTCTGAGATCTAGTCCAGTGTGTTGTCACCGGTTTTACAGTTTTTTTTGAGGGGGCATTTATATTGATTGTGAATTTAATGGCATGGTGATCTGTCCATGGTTGCGGCTCATTTTCCAGAATATTGATTTCCAGATCTTGTCTGAAAATGAGATTGAGCGTGTGACCTAAATGCATTTGTGTGGGCCCACATACTAGTTGCTGCAGACCTAATCCTTCCAAATGGTCAATGCAGACGTCGGTGATGGGGTCCTGTGAGGAGTTGGCACAGAGGTTAAAATCCCAGAGCAGCAGGAGGTGTTTGGTGTTTAGGGTATAGGTGGAGATGAACTCTGTCAATGACATGAGCAGGTGCGTTTTTGGACCCGGTGGTCTATAGCACAGGAGTATGTGAAAAGTGTCCTGGGGATTTGTTTGGAGTTGCAGAGTGAGGGTTTCCATGAATGAAAGTGAGTACTGAAGGACTGGTTTAGTGATCGAGAGGTGAGTCTTGTGGATCACCGCCAGGCCTCCTCCTCTTTGCCCCACTCTGTTTTCTGTTAGAATGCGATAATTGTCTGGCACCAATTCTCCTAGAATGGTGTTACAGTCGGCTGTGAGACAGCTTTCTGTGATAAAGAGGCAGTCTAAATCGTTTTGTAGAATGAAATCATGGATTTCTTGCCTGTGTTTTACTGCCAATCTTGTATTGATCAAAGCGCATGATATGTGCTTAGGTTGGGGTAAATGCGTGTAATTTTTGACTGTCGATCGTCGATTGATTTTTAACAGTTGCTCATTCCTTAGAGTTTTTTTTGGTGACGGCTGGTAATAATCAGGCGAATGGCTTTAGACCCCAAATTATTTCTGTTTTTTTTTTTCTGTTTGATCCAGAGGAAGGCGAAAAAACCCTGGCCGTGCTATGCCAATCTGCCATGACCTGGGAAAAAAAATCCTTCCTTATCCCACAAGGGCGATCGGGGGAGCCCTGGATCAAGCACTAAGTGGTGGAGGTCCCTGGAATTGGAACTGCTGGACCTGAGGATGTGGGGGTGGGAGCCAAATCCCAGCTTTTGGGCTGGGGAAGGGGAGTGGGGCTACGTCCCAGCAATATCACAGTTGCTGGGTGTAGCAATATGGCCACTGACCGGGACTAGACCCAAGCCAGGGGCTGTGCAGCTGGGTGAGGCCCGGTTGTAGGGAGGAGGGGGCTCTGGGGCACCAAGGGGTGATGGTAGAGATCCTACAGGGGCAGGGGTGGTTTAGTGAAGTTTAAGGGGGTTTGTGAGGAGCAAGCGCGGCGCACCACTTGGCCACGGCTGAAGACGTGGACTTTCCTAAATGCGGTCACCACGAGCTTGCCGCGGAATTGTTCAGGCCGGGGTGGGATTAAGGATGGAGGCAGCGGGGATGCCCCAATCGTGGCTGGGAGTGTGGGGGATGAAAGATCTGCCCATTTTCCCCTTTGTTGGGCCGCAGCCGCAGCTTATCCTGAAAAGGATGGCCGGGAATTAGCCCTAGGGAGGTGGATAGGAATGAACGAAAAAAGGACTTACCTTGATGATGTTAGGGAGGAAAGAGGGAGGCAAAAGGTGGAGGAAGAGTAGCTGTCCTGGATCCTGGCTGAGGAGACCCCTGCCTGTCTGGCCCTGGGAGTGAGAGTTAGGAGCTTGCGCTGGGGGTGCAGAGTCCTGCTGGATGTCCGGCTGGATGTCGGAGGCTGGAATACTGCTGACTGGACTACCTAACCTTACTCTGACAGTAGGTGCTTCAAACCTCACTGCAAGCAGGACAGAGGGCAAATGACAATTGACTCCTCCTGGTGATCCCACGAGTGAGAGCAGACTGGGAAAGAACCATGTGCACTGGCTCCTCCTCTGGTGTGCTGATGAATCGCCATAGCTTTAGCAATATTCATTAGGGTAGAGGTTTCCTTCAGCAACAGGGCTTCAAACTCCACCAGACATTTTTCCTCTATCCAAGGGAGTGCATGGATCCTGTGAGGGGCTTCAATCAGGCGTTACCACCTTGTAAGCTGTACCCTTCTGGGCCAGGCAGGGCAGCTTAAGGATTATTGAGCTAGGCCTTAACAGTACCGGGACTACTTAGCAGAAACCAATGTATGCACCTCCCCAGGACGCAGCATGGGGGAAAGAGGACCCAAAGTTTTTCTAGCCTCCCCCAGCAAGCACCACTGGCATAAACCTCCTAGTGGTAGCCAGAGAGAACACAAAGACTCAAAAGCACAGGGTTGTCACCATTCCCATACCAATTGCTTTGAGTGCCAGTGATACACAGAACAATCCCAAACATAACAGCGAAAACAATTAAGGAAAAACTTTAGGGTAACCTATGCAAACTTCTACCCAGGAAGAGTAAATTTACTAGACACCACTGAAGGGAGGGTGACTACATATTGTTACCATTTACAAGGAAAATAGTATGTTCTAACATTTATCTTCACAGGACTCACTACATACAGTAACGCTTAAATATTCTGTTCTTGTATTTCTCAAATAACCCCTTTGCTTCAACAGTCACCATACATACAGTCACAGACACAGCTCCCTAGGAAAATTAAAGGTCTTTACTATCAGCATGCTCCTATGCACACATTTTTTTCTGATAGCCAAAGCTTTGCAGGCTAGTCTTTGGAAAACATAATTTTGGGTGAGTGAGTGAGTGAGAAACTTGTATAGCGTGACACATGCAAACTGAATCGCCTCAGGGCACTTGGTATCCATTCCCTACTATATTTTGCCTTCAGAATAGATGGGTTTTGATTTTTTTCCTGAAGGCCTGGTGATTCACTTCCGTTCGGATGCTGGTCGGTACAGCGTTTCACAGTCTAGGTCATTGAACTGCAAATCTTCGTTCTCCTTTGGACTTATATCTCGCCTTGGGTATCTGGAGTAGATTTTGGTTAGTAGAACGGAGAATGCGATTGGGGTTGTCACTTTTTATTTATTCACATAGATATTGGGGGTCCTCTCTTTGAACACATTTGTGCGTCAGGCATTAAATGTAATTAAATGTAATTCGGTCTTTTATGGGCAACCAGTGAAGGGATCTCAGGGAGGGGGAGATTGATTCCCAGGGTTTTTCCCTGTTACTAGTCGTGCCGCTGTATTCTGGATGACTTGTAGACAAGCAATTTGGTATTTTGGGAGTCCGAGGTAAAGGGCGTTGGCATTGTCGAGTGGAATTGAGTATTGTTCCCACCACGACTGCTGTGTCTTCTTTTGGGATGAAGGGAATGAGTCTACATAGTAGGCGCAGCAGATGGTGGTATCCACTGACTACTGAGCTTATTTGTGCATCCAATGTCATGTCGGTGTTAAAAATGACACCGACATGGGTCCCAATTATGTGATCACCCTGATAACTAGCTGTTATGATCACAGGAAAGATAATGTTTTCAGAAAACATGCAGCACAGCCTTTGTTTGTGTGTCTTTTTTCCTTTCATAAAGAGTTATAGTATTTTAAATAATTTAGATATTTACAGTATGTGAAAGAGTACAGTATGTGAAAGAGAGAAGTTTGTTTTGTAACAACAGTTGTATTCACTCATCGATATAGTTCTCATCTCCCCTACAACATCCTGTACATAGCAAACATTTAGATTGAGCTTACCTAGAGGATGTCTCATGCCTTCCTGTGACACTACAATATATCAGAGATCAATACATAAGATAGCCTAAGAAAACTCTGCACTATCTTTGTTTACTGTGTAGCTTTTTATATCAATGTGATCATTGTTGCATTTTATAGAGTCAAATGTTATTGTATGCAATTAATTCATTTTCTGTTAATTATAGGTCGGGTTATTGGCTAACTTGTTTGATCACTTGTTCCATATTTGCTATATGGCTGTTCGGTTTATTTCTTCCTTGACCACATTTAATTACACTGATTGATTAGCATTATTTAATAGGTAGGGTTATGGATTGGTTTTTTTCTGGAGTGATTTTTTTAAATTTATTAGATGTTTATGATTGGTTGAGTGATTGATTATTTTTTTAAATTTATTACAAGTGGCTAATTGATTGTCTCATATGTGAATTATACAGTATATGGTGTACTGCCGCGGTATCACTTCTACTATGTGAATAAACTTAACCAGTTAAACTTCTGCAAACATCTACCAGTTCCCACAACTACAGAATATAGTGCATAAAAAATATGATGAGTGGTGCTGCACTATTAATCAATTTACAAAAGTCAGTATTGTACTTTATATGTGCAAACAGTTTCCGCGTAGTGCAAATAATATAGGTAAAAGCAAAATCATCAAGTCACATTATTTTGCTTTTACCTGTATTATATTTATAGCCTGGTTTGTATGTTATTTTAATACTATTTGCACTTTACTACACTTTACTGCACTTTACTGCACTTTACTACACAGAAATGGTTTGCACATATACAATACTGTCTTTTGCACATTGATTAACATTGCAGCACCACTCATCATATTGTTTAATTGACTGTCAGTCTTCACTAATGATTTATGCCTTAGGTTAATGTTTTGTTTTATAGTATAAATTGTTAGGCAGAAAAATGTTGATTCATTGGTCACATATTTGATCATTTAATTATATGGTTACTTTTGTTAGTTTAGTAATCATCGTTTCAATTAACATTTATTCTGAGGTAGTTTAGGACGTTACCTGTGTGTTTTAACCACTTCAGCACCGGAAGAATTTTTATTGTGACTGACATTATGGCGGACACATCGGACACTTTTGAAGCTATTTTGGGACTGTGAGTGAAGGGGTTAACCAGTAGGGGGCGAGGAAGGGTTTAAGTGTGTCCTAGGGAGTGATTCTAACTGTGTGGGGGCTGGGCTACGTGTGACACGACAGGGAGCAGTAGATCACTGTCCTGTCACTAGGCAGAACAGGGAAATGCCTTATTTACAAAGGCATCCCCCAGTTCTGCCTCTCTGTGACCTGATCGTGGGACATCGGCGGACATCGAGTCTGCGGGTCCCACCGCAATTTAAAGGGGACGTACCATTTGCCCAGCCAAGCCATTGTTACCAACGTATTTAGTTGCGCGCTGGACAACATGTGGTTAAAGTAAGTAAATACTGACATTTTAGGAATGCTAGCATTCTTTACATGCATTATATGCTTAAGTGGGAATCAGCTTCAAAAGAAAAAGGGTCACCTACAGAGCCACACAAGTCAATCTAAAATGTTGATGGGAGGTACTGACCTGCTTGACAGGGTGATCAAACAACACCTGATCCTGCCTAAATAATTCCCCTGGCATAAAAATGTTTGCTGCTATCTCATTCAGATGTTCTGTAGGGCTATATACATTTTGTATATAGCCCTACAGAACAGACAGACACAGTCCACAGTGCACATGAGCTTTGCCGCCTAACTGCAGACAGGAACAGGAAGCTTTTATTAATATTATTATACTGATGTACAGTAGTTGTTGTACAAAATACAACTCTGTATTCCAACAAACATACATGTAGTATTTCTTTTAAAAACAGGCAGTAGAAACAAACACTTTCCAATTTACCAAGAGAGTGTTTTGCAAATCTCATGTTTCACGTTTTAGGCTCCACAATTTTCTTTGGAGATATGGTATGCACAAAGTAGAGATGGGCCCGATTTTATTATTATACTGATGTACAGTAGTTGTTACACAAAAAACAACTCTGTATTCCACCAAACATACATGCAGTATTTTTTAAAAAGCAAGCAGTAGAAACAAACACATTCCAATTTACCAAGAAAAGTGTTTTGCAAATCTCTTGTTTTCAGCACTGCTGATTGGCCAATCAGCAGTGCATTGAAGGCTGCTGATTGGCCAAAGCATGCACCTGACCTTTATGCTTTGGCCAATCACAGCATGATGTACAGGGAGAGCCATGATTGGCCAAAGGCAGGGTGACTTTGGCCAATCATGGCTCAGAGGCTAACTTCACGCCCCACGCTATATAAGGCTGCTTACTACATGTATAGGGCCAGATTCAGGTAGTCCAGAGCATCTTTGCTCTGGAGTAACGCTTCTCATTTGCGTTGCGCTGCAGAAATTTTAGGAGCAAGTGCTGTCATTCACGAAGCACTTGCTCCTAAAGTTGCTGCAGCGCATCGCAAATGAGCCGGCGGAATTCAAATTTGGCGGGTACGGGGCGTGTAGTATGCTAACTAAGCGCGATCCCGTCGCCAACGTACTGCGCATGCGTCGAGTGTCAAAACATCCCCGTGCGCATGCTCCAAAATCTGTGAATGAACGTCAATGACGTCACATTCCCATTCATGACCGTTTTACGCAAGCGACGTTTTTTTTTTTTTTCCCGACGCGATGACGACGCCTATACCTAACATAGGATACTCCAACCCCATGTAGGTATATCTATGCGCCGCGTATCCCATCCGGAAACGTCGTATCGTCATTGCGTCGCGCCGGAATTCGATCGTGAATTGCCGATTTCCGCTCATTAACATATTTTTTGAGCGTAAATCGGCGGGAACGCCCCCGGCGCCATTTTTAAGTTGAAGTAACGATGCGATGGCGAAACTCATTTACGCTGCTCGCATCGGAACTTCAACCCGGCGTTTCTTGTTTTCTGGTTACAGAAAACAGAAACGCCGGCTCAAAGTCACAGTTAGGCTGGCGGATCACTCGATCCGCCAGCCTAACTGTTCGTGAATCTGGCCCATAGTGTTTAGGAATGGAGAGAGATTAGGCAGGTTAGTTAGAGGATTGAGCATGCAGTCAGTGTAGAATATATAATACAGTGCAGTCGGTGTAGTATATATATACTGTATATATATATATATATATATATAACGGAGTGCAGAGTATATAGTGCAGTCAGTGTAGTGTATATAACGTAGTGCAGAGTCTATAGTGCAGTCAGCGTAGTGAATATAATGCAGAGCAGAGTATATAGTGCAGTCAGTGTAGTGTATATAATGCAGTGTAGAGTATATAGTGCAGTTCAAAGTATATAATACAGTGCAGTGCAGATTATATAGTACAGAGCAGTGCAGAGTATATAATACAGTGTATTGAGGTGGTTAAGGGGAACCCTATGACAGAATAAAAATAACAAACGCCATGGGGTCCCCCCAAAATCCATACTTGGCCCTTTGGGTCTGGTATAGATTTTATGGGGAACTCCACTCAAAAATTAAAAAACAACCCTTATTCGAGCAAGCAGCCTGGCAGGCAAGGAAAGGGGGGGAGAGAAACCATACTAGACCTCTTGCCCTTAACATGGGGAGGCTGTCTTGGGGTGCCCCCCAAACCACCATGTCACCATGTTGATGGGGACAAGGGCCTCTTCCTGACAATCTAAACCAGTGAATGTCAGGGTCTGCGGGAGCGGGGCTTACTGGAATAGTGATGAGCGGAATACGCCATATTCGATTTCGCGATATTTCACGAATATATAGAAGAATATTTGCGAAATATTCGTTAATATCGAATATTCGTGATATTTTATCAAAAAAAAAATGTGCGAAATTTCGTTAATGCGAATGCGAAATTTCGCTAATGCGAATGCGAAATTGATTGCGAAATTCTTGTCAACACGCGAAAACGGAGATCATTTCCTGGATTACTAAACTAATATGCACTAAACACTAACTCTACTTACACAAACTTATATGACTAAACTAAAGCTATTTTTTTTTTTATACACAAAACACAGAAGGGCAGAGAAAGTATTCGCGATTATTCGTAATACGAATATTCGCATTGCGAATATTCGGCAACATAAAAGGATCGCCGCAGCTTTTCGGCCCAGGGTCTCTTATCATACCAGAAATGCTTTTAGACGTCGATGGAGATCACTAGGATGTGATCTGTTTTAAAAATAAATTTGAAAAAATACGAATATTCGCAATAGCGAATATTCACCGCAATATTCGATTTATTCGCGAATACTCGAATATGCAATATTCGTAACGAATATTCGCAATGCGAATATTCTTGAGCAACACTATACTGGAATAGCAAAAATTAAAATGCTCCGCCCCCATTTGAGGCCTCCTGCCGACAGCTCGCTTTTTACTTATGATGCCAGAAGGCTTCAGCCAGTTGCATCAACTGGTGGCCCCTCCCTTGCCTATATAAGAGCAGTAATTTTTACAATTGTTCTGATCCGTCGGAGGGCGTGACATGGGGGGAGCTCTCTCGTCCCCCCTTTCCTGGCCGGCCAGGCTTCATGCTCAGATAAGGACCCTGGGCAATTTTTTTTTTACATTTTTACGTGCTGGGGTTCCCCTTAAAATTCATCATAATCCCGAAGGGCCTGGTATGGACTGGGTGGGGACCAGACACTGTTTTTTTTCTTATCTTATTACAGCCGTGAGCAAGTTTAAATGACATTTTTTCCTTCAGAAATTTCATTATTGCTGCGGCATGTTCTATACATTGTATAGATGCGCCACTTTAAAGACAGACTTTACAGGCAGACTAAGGGGACCCCCAAGGCACGATATTTAAAGGAATGTTTTATTTTTATTGTTTCACTTTAAGCATCATTAAAATCACTGTTCCCTTAAAAAAAGATTGTTTTAAAAACTTTTTTGCATTGATAAATGTCCCCTAGGGCAATCCCAGAGTCCCCACACACTTTTTATGGCAATAACTTGCATATAAGCCTTTAAAACAAGGATTTTTGATTTTTCACGTTCGTGTCCCATAGACTTTAATAGGGTTTGCATGTTCACTAGAACTTTTTGCCTGTTTGCGATGGGTTCTGGCGCAAACCAAACTGGGAGGTGTTTGGCCCATCCCTAGTACAAAGGTCACAATGCACTTTTTCAACCCAAAGCCCCAATGGAGACTATGTATTCAGAACACAGGTTGCAACATACAGTAGTTTCAGATTAGGCAATTTTTGTTTTAAATCACTTGTTCTAAATCTTATGAATGTATTGAATCTTATGTAAGGCCATACACCTTTAGATTTCTGTATAATTTTATCGAACTTCCGTAGATCGTCCAATCATGCCGCGTACACACGATCGGATTCACGCTCAAGCTTGGCTTGCATACACACGGTCACCCAAAAGTTCTCTGTACCTTCATCCGTCAAGAACACAGTGACGTACAACACTACGACAAGCCGGGAAAGTTAAGTTCAATGCTTCCGAGCATGCGTCAAATTGTTTTCGAGCCTGCGTTGAAATTTTGCTTGTCGGAATTGCTACAGACAATCAGATTTTCTGATAAGAATTTTTTCTGTCTGAAAATTTGAGAACCAGCTCTCCATCTTTTGTTGGCGGAAATTCCGACAGCAAAAGTCTGATGGAGCATACACACGGTCGGAACTTCCGTTCAAGAGCTCACATCAGACTTTTGCTGTCGCGTGTACGGGGCATTAGACTATAAAATCAATGGACATGGATTGTCAGTTCTCTTGGACATTACCACTAAGCAGCATGGTAAGCAGGGTCTTCTCCAGAAGAATAAAATACTCTACTTAATAATGAGAAGGTTTTATGCCTCATCAATTGGGTATAATATTGTAGTGTAGTAACCCATGGCTAATTCAAAATAATGTTCTGCTGCAAACTGCAGTTACTTAGGGTTATCGATCAATGACATTAAATCCATGTTCTTTAGGTAATTTTATATTGTGGCAATTAAACTGAGATACTGAATCCAGACATAGGGCTAGATTCAGCAAAGAGTTACGCCGGCGTATCTCCTGATACGCCGGCGTAACTCTACGTGAGTGGGGTTGTATCTATGCGCCTGATTTTTAGAATCAGTTACGCATAGATTTGTGTTAGATCCGACCGGCGTAAGTCTCTTACGCCGTCGTATCTAAGTTGCATATTTACGCTGGCCGCTAGGTGGCGTTTCCGTCGATTTACGTGTTGAATATGCAAATGAGCTAGATACGTCGATTGACGAACGTAGTTGCGGCCGGCGTATCTATTTGCGTAGTTTACGTTAGGCTTATGCCTGGCGTAAAGTTACCCCTGCTATATGAGGCGCAGCCAATGTTAAGTATGGACGTCGGGACAGCGTCATATTGTACGTCGTGTATGTCGTTTGGGTAAGTCGATTCATAATGGGGCTGGGCATAAGTTACGTTTACGTAGTTTATATTGACTATTTATGACGTGATTTGGAGCATGCGCAGTTCACGGCCGGCGCATGCGCAGTTCGTTTGGCGCGTCGTTGACGGGGTCACAATTAGTTTACATACAACACGCCCCCTACCTGCCCTATTAGAATTATGCGGGGATACGCCGGTACATTTACGCTACGCCGCCGCAACTTACGGAGCAAGTGCTTTGTGAAAACAGCACTTGCCTGTAAAAGTTGCGGAGGCATAGCGTAAATAGGATACGCTACGCCAGCACAAACTTACGCACATCTACCTGAATCTAGCCCATAGCCAAGAACTATCAGCTTTAAAAGAAGAAAGCCAGCAATGATAACATCTATTTTCTGTCATGATATATTTACTATAAAGCCTAAATATCTCAAAAGTAAATTGTAGCTTATGTTGTAAAGTAGGTTACATCTGTGATAATTGGTAACCTTAATCAAGATTGTTCAAACAATACACCATAGACATACATTTATGAAATAATATATTTCATTACTTATGTTCTGTACCTTTAATGCCCAACTGAACCTTTCAGTTTTTGTTTACAATAGTGCAATCAATCTGCAAAAATCATTAAAGAATGTGTGAGTATTTATTTATTTATAACAGGTACTTTTATAACAATGTCAATTTACGCAGTGCTTTATATATATTATACAGTCACATTAATCCCTGCCCTCAAGGAGCTTACGATCTATATTTCACATTTATACATACCAGGGCCAATTTAGACAGGAGCCAATTAACCTACCAGCATGTCTTTAGAGTGTGGAGGAAACCGGAGTACCAGGAGGAACCCCACACAGAGAAAATATATTAAATAACTTGCAGCGCTAAATAATCAAACCACGTTTGTGCATAAAATAAAATGTAAGGGAAAAAAGTCCTAACTGAGTTGTAAAACACCACTGTGAGAATTGTCAAAAAAAATTGTGTTCAATTCACTCGATCACCACATGAACCGTTACCAACCATGAGAAATGGACTCTTAGGCCGCGTACACACGATCAGTCCAAACCGATGAAAACGGACTGAAGTTCATTTTCATCGGTTCACAATCTGATGGTCTGATGGTCTGATGTGCATACACACGATCAGTTCAAAAACCGCAGTGACGTAAAACACAACGACGTGCTGAAAAAAAAAATGAAGCTCAATGCTTCCAAGAATGCGTCGACTTGATTCTGAGCGTGAGCGGGTTTTGAACCGATGCTTTTGCGTACTAACCATCAGTTTGGACCGATGGTCAGGCGTCCATCAGTCAGATTTTAAAGCAAGTTTTAAAACTTTGGACTGAAGGACAAAAGACTGATGGGCCATACACACGGTCGGTTTGGACCGATGAAACTGAACTTCAGTCAGTTTTCATCGGTTTGGACTGATCGCGTGTACGCGGCCTTACAGGAACAGACAGACCACACTACAGAGTCTAATTAGTTCATCCCACTTTCTAAAGTGTTGTAACATCAATGGTAACTATATAGTTCATGAAGCTCAACATAAAATCAAAATGAAAGAATCTACATAGTATAAATCCAACTGAAACCTTTATTGCACTTCAGAGTATAAGGAACTACTCACATTGATAAAACAAATAAGCACTTTGAATACAAAACATTCCGGGTGTGCATGGTAATGGTATAAATAATTCACAGAATTACCAATTCAACGAGGCATGGCGATGTCGCATTTGTTAGCTCCGTCCAATGGCCTAGATTCACAAAGCGATTACGCCTGTGTAAATGTTGTTAGACTGGAGTAATTTCGACTTACGGGCGTTTTTAAGCTAGTCGAAATCCTCAAACCATGAAAAGACACCTGCGGGCTTCATTTCGACTGTATTACGTGTTTGTACGCCTTCAGATCTACGCTGCAAGAAAATTGCGGCCACTGGGCGGACTTCCTGTTGTTTTTCGCCGTCAGGGTATGCTAATGAGCTTTTGCCTGCAATCCACAAAATTTCGCACTTTAAACGCAATCTCTTACGGCACCTTTAGTCATCTTTTTTTTCCGTTTCACTATACCAGCTTTTTGCTGCTCTAATATTAGACAGCCCATGTTAAGTATGGCCGTCGTTCCCGCGTCGAATTTCAACGTTTTCCGATGTCTTTTATTATTTTTAACGTAAGTCGTCCGGGAATAGGAATGTTCGTAAACGCCGCTACTCAAACAACGAATGACGTCACGACGTGATTTCGCGCAATGCACGGCGGGAAATTCCTGAACAGAGCATGCGCAGTTCGATCGTCGCGGGGACGCGCTTAATTTAAATGCTTCACGCCCCCTAATCACGTATTTCGATTGCGCGGCGGAAAAAAAATACGACACAATAGCGTACGCGCAAAAAAACTACCTGAATTCGGTGTAGAGTCTGGTGAAATACGGCAGCGTACCGTATTTCGATTACGCAGCGGAATATTACGTCTTTGTGAATCTGCCCCAATGTGTTTTATCATAACTGATGTAATTGGAAGCATAAACTTTCCAGTTCTCACGGTTGCCGATGTTTCACAAAGTGATCGCAAGAGTGGATTGTACACAATTGTTTCACCAATTCTCACAGTTGTATTTTGCAGCTCAGTTTGGACTTTTTTTCATGTATATTTTTATTATATGCACAAATGTGGACTTTAGATTTTGGATTACATATAATTCTATTCACCGTTTTTGTTTGTACAGCAACACATTTAGCATGGTATGTTATTTATTACTACTCTTAGTATATAGTTTGTCTGACTATTTCTTTTTTTTGTTTACAAAATGTTATTGTAATAATAAAGAGTGGTTGCATATATAAAATAACAACGTAATCAATAACAGAAAGTTTACAGCCAGAGTAGTTAATATTATATAACAGATAAAGAAGAACAATAAGATAGCAGAAGTTATATGAATTGTTATATGGTGATACCTCAATTGGTGTGAGGAATGAAGGTAAAGGGGGAGGGAGAGGGGTGGTATGGAGGAGGATAGCAAGTATTATAGTATACTGTATTCCAATTAGACCATTTAGAATCATAAATATGTAGGCTGTCATTTAAGGTATGATATATTCTCTCAGAGAGTTTAAAAACTTCCATTCTCCCCAATACCTGCGACCAAAGGACAATATTAGATCTCCAATTGAGGGCTATCATCCATTGGATGGAGCTGCATAGGGAATGGAATAATCTCATGTGTGATGTTGGAATATCTGGGATCTTGGCATATAAAAGACAAATTTGAGGGGTAAGGGTTATTCAATAAATGTAGGAACTCTCAAATTTAGTTGCCACTGCACTCCATATCTGATCTAGAAGAGGGCAGTTCCAAAATGTATGTAATAAAGTGCTCTGTTCTGAGCAACCTCTGAAACACTTAGGAGATGTTGAGCGATAGAAAGAGTGTCATTTGTAGGGCGTGAGGTACCATGTAGAAAAGAGCTTTATTGGGGATTTTCTAAATGAGATTGCTTTACTACATTTGTGGAGGTTTTCAGACATGGAGTACCATGTTTCTGTTGAGATTGAACAACCAAGATCATCTTCCCAACTAAGCATTGGGTTAGATTTCTCCTGTAGATTAAGGTCGTTAGGTAATGATATAACCGGGAAATCATTCCTTTGTCCCTGGAAGATGTTAGACAGATCCTTTCAAACAGAGTGTTGGTAGAATGTGTGGAAAGTGAGAAATGCTGTGAGTAAAAGGATTTAATTAGTTGGTAGTTTATGTGTTCTGTAGGGGGGAGGTTGTATTCTTTTTAAAATGCTGTAAAAGATTTAAAAACCCAATTGGACTGTAGTGAATTTAGTGTGGTGAGATTATTGTCTATCAATAGTGAGAACTGGGGGCTGTTGGTATAGGCTAAGTGGAATCTGGAGTCGCCTAAATAGGAAGTGAGAGGAGATATGGTCGAGGATAGTAGATAAGAGTCTTTAACCTTGAGCCAAAGTTGGAATAGGTGAGCAACAATTGTGTTATGTTTTAGAAGTTTACGGTATAGGATATAATTGGACCAAGGTATTCCTTGAAGGTGAAGAGGGAGAACTGAGAAGGATTCAAATTGTTTCCAGGGTATATCTTGGGATGGGGAGAACTATTGGGAAAGTTGGGAAAGTCTGGCAGCAAAAAAAAAAAAAAAATGATGCCATAGATTAGGGAGACCGAATCTGCCTTTGGATTGAGATCTATGTATGAGAATATAACTGCATCTAGGTTTTTTATTTACCCAAATGAATGTATTAATGGTTCGTTAAATAGATTCTAATTTGGTTTTTGAAATGTTGATGGGGAGTGTGCGAAAATAGTAGAGTAGTTTAGGGATGATATTCATCTTTATATCACATATCCTACCGAGAAAGTAGATGTGATATGAGGACCAAGTGTTAAGAAGGGAACCTAATTGTGATATGAGGGGAAGGTAATTGGCTTTATATAGGAGTTTATGTGAGGATGTGATGTTGACTCCTAAGTATTTAATGGAGTGTGGACATCAGACAAAAGGAAAATTGTGTTGTAGGAGGGTTTATGTGCTTTGGTGGAGGTTGATTGTGAGGATTGAACATTTATTCAAGTTAATTTTTAGGCCTGAAATATCGTGGAAAATATTTAGTACTTTAACCACTTGACCACTGGGCACTTAAACCCCCTTCCTGACCAGACCAATTTTCAGCTTTCGGTGCTCTCACAATTTGAATGTCAATTACTCAGTCATACAAACAGTAAAGTTAGCCCAATTTTTTTTCATAATGTGAAAGATGAAGTTACACCGAGTTAATAGATACCCAACATGTCACACTTCAAAATTGCGCACACTCATGGAATGGCGCCAAACTTCGCTACTTAAAAATCCCCATAGGCGACGCTTTAATTATTTTTATTGGTTACATGTTTTTAGTTACGGAGGAGGTCTAGGGCCAAAATGATTGCTCTCGCTCTAACGTTTGCATAAATACCTCACATGTGTAGCTTGAACACCGTTTTCATATGTGGGCGGGCTCACGGGGACAGGGGTGCTTTAAAAAAATGGGTATTGCAGAGTATTGGGGTATTGCAGAGTATTGGGGTATTGCAGAGTATCGCGCAGGGTATTGGGGTATTGAAGAGTATCGCGCAGGGTATTGGGGTATTGCAGAGTATTGGGGTATTGCAGAGTATTGCGCAGGGTATTGGGGTATTGCAGAATACTGGGGTATTGCAGAGTACTGGGGTATTGCAGAGTATTGTGCAGGGTACTGGGGTATTCCAGAGTACTGGGGTATTGCAGAGTACTGGGGTATTGCACAGTATGGGGCAGGGATGGCTGAGCTGGGATGGATGGATCTGTGACTGCATTTGTCACAGATCCAGCCACAGCGCTGCTGCTGCCACCTGCTCCCCCCCTCTCCTCTCACACTGTACCGAATGTACAGAGAGGAGAGGGAGGAACCGGCGTCATCAAATGACGCCGGTTTGTTTACAAGTGATCGCACCGTCATTTGACGGCGCGATCACAAGGTAAACGGCCGCTATCAGCGGCAATTTACCGTGATCCGTGATGCGCCGGGTCTTCTAGACCCGGCAAGCATGGACACTTCCGCGAGCGCGTCCCAGGGGACGGGCAATCGCGGAAGTGCACGAGGACGTCCCAGGGACGTCATCCCAAAGTAGCTCCACCGCGCTGTAGCAGTAAAATGTCTATGGCATGGTGGGCAAGTGGTTAAGGAAAATAAGGGCGTCATCAGCATATAGGCTGACTTTATATGTATTTAGCTCATTTGAATATCCTCTGATATCTGGGTTATTTCTGATGGCAAGAGCTAGGGGTTCTATGGCCAGGGCAAAAAGGAGTGGGGATAAAGGACATCCCTGTCTTGTGCCTCTACCTAGTGGGAAAAAGTCTGAGTTATTACCTGGGATCTTAATACGGGTTTGTGGGAAATGATATAGAGCATTGAAGCCTTGTAAGAAATTGCCCGAAATTCCAAATCTAGGAAGAAGGTTGTTAAGGTAAGACCAGTTTACGCTGTCAAATGCCTTGTGGATGTCTAGACTGAGGAGACAGGCTTGGCGAGAATGTAAGTTGGCATCTTGAATGATATTGGTTACCAATCTAATATTATCCACTATTTTTCTGCCTGGTAAAAAGACTGTTTGGTCAGGGTGAATTAAAAGAGGAATTACTTTCGCTAGTCTATCAGCTAGTAATCTACCAAATATTTTTAAATCATTATTAAGGACCGAGATAGGACAGAAGTTTTGGGGTAGAGTGTGATCCTTATTGGGTTTGGGGATAAGGGAGAGCTTGGCCAGTAGCATTTCTTTAGGGAAGTGGTTGCCTACTAGAATATGATTGAAGAGTGTCGTAAGGTTGGGGGCCAATAGGGGGGCAAATTTCTTATAGTAAGATGATGTAAATCCATCAGGGCGAGGGGCCGTAGAGATTTTAAGGGATTTAATGAGTAGGGAGATTTCCTCAGCTGTACAGGGTTTGTTTAAGGAGTCTATACGGTGTTAATCAAGAGTAGGGATTTGTAGACCATCCAACCAGGAATTGGAGGGGGTGTCTGGGTTAACACAGGGGTTCGATAAAAGATTTTTACAGAAGGATGTGAATATCTTCAAAACCTCCTGCGGGTGTGTGATTATATTACTGTTGCTATCCCTGAGTTTGTATACATGGGTGGGTTTATTATCCTGATTTAATTTTCGGGCAAACATTGTCGAGGGGGAGTTGTTGTGTAATAAAAACTTAGCCTTTGAAAATCTGAGAGATCTCTCAGTGTTAGCAGATAAGATGTAGTCTAGGGCTCTACGTTTAATTTGAATCTGTTGGGTGATGTCTTGGGAGATTGAATGTTGTAATTTATTATATAAGTGAATAAGGTCATTGGTAAGGCATTTTATTTCTGCTAATCTCTCCCTATTTTTAGTTGCTGCTAATTTAATAATATGTCCTCGAAGGACAGTGAGCAACCCAAATAGATGTAGGAGGAGTATCGTTATTAGTATTGTCTGAAAAATAATTTTCGATATGTGTAGCTATTGTATTTTGGTTTACAGGGTCAGTTAAAAGGGAATCATTGAGGCGCCAATTATAGGGGGAAGGGGAGAGACGTAGGATGTGTTAAAAGAGCTAATTTTATGATCAGACCATGGGCATGGGTGAATATGTGCTTGGGAGGAATTAGCTAAAATGATCGGGGTACAAAATATATAATCCAGTCTGGCATAGCAATCGTGAGGATGGGAGTAATGGGTATAAGCTTTGACACCTGTATTATGGGCCCTCCTAGAGTCAATCAGTTGTAATTTATTAATGTAGCGGTTAATGGATTTAGAGAATGCTTTGGAGGAGGGGGAAACTATGCTTCTGTCTAAGGCTGGATGAGTAGACATATTGAAATCTCCACCTAGGATTATGTGGGGGGAATTAAATCTGTCCAGAGTGTCGAAGAATTTGGTGAAGAATGCTGTTTGGGAGTTATTTGGGGCATAGACCGTCAAATTTGTAGAAGAATGCTGTTTGGGAGTTATTTGGGGCATAGACCGACGGGCATAGGGCGGCCGTCCTTTTCAGGATAAGCCAAAGCTTTTTCGGTCCCGGGAATCAGGCCATCTACACCCCAGACCACTCCCCGCCGCTGGTTCCCATCTTTTTCGACGGCCCGCGCCAGCCTATGATAGGTCCGCGGCAGCCGCGTCTTAGGAAAGACCACGGCTTCAACCGCGGCCTAGCAGCGCACCGCATCAGCACCCTGTATCACCCCCAGATTTGCCCAGCACACCCCTCCTCACCTGTGGAAGACCCCATCCACCTCCAATTCACTCAACCAGCCCCCCCTAGGGTTAATTCCAGCCAGTTGATAGCCCCCCGGCCTGGGCCCTGTGCCAGCTTGGTACACCCCCCCCCAGCAACAGAAATACCTCTCACAACTCATCAGCATTTGATCCAGGGTCTCGACCGATCGCCTCTTAGGGATCAGGAAGGATTTTTTTTCCCTGCCCAGCACATTGGCATAGCTCAGCCAGGGTTTTTTTTGCCTTCCTCTGGACCAAAAATAAAGCTGGGAGAGAGGATTCAGGGAATCTTCTCCCCACCGCCATCCGACCACCAACCCCCCCTCCCTGGTGACGGGCTACTATGGCTAATCGGCAGTATTCTGCAGAAACCATTTGGGGCCTGAGGCAATTTGCCACAATACTACCAGCCGTCACCAAAAAGGCCCTAAGAATTGAGCAACTTTTGAGGATCGATCAACGATCGACTGTCAAAAAATTCAGTCACCCACCACAACCCAAGCACATATCATGTGCTTTAATCAATACAAGATCGGCAGTAAGACACCGATTAGAAATCCATGATTTCATTCTACAACACGATTTAGACTGCCTCTTTATTACAGAAAGCTGGCTTACAGTCGACTGTAACACCATTCTAGGAGAACTGGTGCCAGAAAACTACCGTATTATCACTGAAAACAGAATAGGGCAAAGAGGAGGAGGCCTGGCGGTGATCCACAAGATTCACCTTGTGATCTCTAAACCAGCCCTTCAGTACTTGCTTCCATTTATGGAAACCCTTACTCTGCAACTCTAAACAAACCCCCAGGAGACCATCCACATTCTTTTCTGCTATAGGCCACCCGGGCCAAAATCGCAGTTTTTACCATCATTGACGGAGTTTATCTCCACCTATACCCTTAACAGCAAACACCTTTTGCTACTCGGGGACTTCAATCTCTGGGCCAACTCCTCACAGGATCCCGTCGCCGATGCCTGTATTGACCACCTGGAAGGATAAGGGCTACAGCAACTAGTATGTGGGCCCACACATGCTTCAGGTCACACTCAATCTTATTTTCAGACAAAATCTGAAAATAAGTATTTTGGAAAATGAACCATTGCCATGGACAGATCACCATGCAATTAAATTCATAATTTCCAAAACTCCCCCATTGATAAAAACACCCAAGCCGGTGACAACACACTGGACTAGATCTCAGAATAAGCTCCATTCGGAACTCTTCAAATCTACCTTGGGAAATAAAATTAAAACAATTCAACCATTTCGAACAGCCTCAGATACACTGGATGCCATAAATGCAGCCCTACTACAGTCAGCCGACTTAGTAGCACCGAAACGCAAAGTCCACATCCGAAAAAACAAGTCCGGCTGGTACAACAACCAGCTGTCGCTACTGAAGCAAGAGCGCAGAAGGGCGGAAGCCGCCTGGAAAAGAAGCGCTTCTGAGGAGAACCTCTCCATCTACAAAGTAGCAACAAGAAAATACCACAAAGAAATCTTCAAAGCCAACAAAAATTATTTTTCCAAGGCTATCAACAGCGCCCCAAAACCGCCCCTGTGAACTCTTCAAGCTGGTCACGAAGACCATGAATCGAGGCTGTCTTGAAGCCCCCAATTCAGATACCCAAGAATTTTGCAATGAATTGTCGGATTTCTTCATCAATAAAATTGAGAGAATCCGGGAAAGCATTCAGCAAAACAATACCCCCTGAAACCCCCCCCCCGATCAACCACACAACACCCATAGAAACTTTCTACAGCCAACAAAGTTCACTCTGGAACCCATCTCCATCGATGCCACGGAAAATATCATCGGCGATTTGCGTAACAGCACATCGCCTAATGATATCATCCCCACTAAACTGCTGAAGGAATGTGCCGATATCCTGGCACCTCCCATCACGCAGCTTATAAACCAGTCATTTAAGGAAGGCATAGTGCCCTGCCTGCTGAAAGAGGGCACAATCCAGCCCATCTTGAAGAAACCTACCCTGGACCCCAACTCACCGCCGTCCCATAACAATGCTAAACGTTTTCTCCAAGGTAATGGAGAAAGTAGTGGTACAACAGCTGCAACAGCATCTAGATACCCATAATCTACTTGATCCATTTCAATCGGGCTTCCGTCCCGGACACGAGACGGAAACAGCATTGCTCAAAATATGGGACGACACTCTTGAGGCCGCAGACGAAGGAGAATCTTGTCTCCTGGTTCTAAGCGCAGAAGGTGATTTACCATGGTTTTCCTCCTTTTTGGAAAACCGATCACAAACAGTGAAATTGGGACCTTTCACTTCTGAAAAACACACAGTGTCATGTGGAGTCCCTCAAGGATCACCCCTGTCACCGGTGCTCTTTAACATCTATCTTCGCCCTCTCTTTGAAATCATCAGTAGTCAACAACTACTTTATCACTCATATGCAGACGACACGCAACTGTATTTTCGCATCTGCAATAAAAAGAATCATCATCTCAGTTTAGAAAATTGTCTCTCTTTTATAGAAAACTGGATGACTAAGAGTTATCCCAAACTCAACAATTCAAAAACAGAACTTCTTATGTTTCATGCCAGTTGCAAGAGTCAACTGGCAACAACCTGGACACCTCCACCCATTCTGGGCCAGATCATCACCCCTAGCTCCAAAGTCAAAAGTCTCGGGGTCATCTTTGACACCTACATGACAATAGACGCACAAATAGGGTCAGTAGTCAGCGGATCTCACCATCTGTTGCGCCTACTATGCAGACTTATTCCATTTATTCCCAAAGAAGACGTAGCAGTCGTGGTGGGAACAATTGTGAACTCCAAACTGGACTATGCAAATGCCCTTTACCTCGGACTCCCTAAGTACCAAATCACTCGGCTGCCAGACTTGTGACTGGGAAAAAACCCTGGGAATCAATCTCACCTTCACTAAGATCCCTTCACTGGTTGCCAGTAAAAGACAGAATTGCTTTTAAAGCCCTCTGTCTGACTCATAAGTGCATCCATTGGAAAGCTCCGCAATATCTTTGCCAAAAATTAGAAGCCCACAATCCCAATCGCGATCTGCGATCCACCGACCAAAATTTGGTCAAGGTACCCAAAGTCAGATACAAGTCCAAAGGAGAAAGAAGGTTTGCTTTCCAAGGTTTCAGACTATGGAACGCTTTACCAACCAGCATTCGGTTGGAGGAAAACCACCTGACCTTCAGAAGACGGATTAAAACTCTCCTCTTTTGAGGTCATGAGAGACAGGAACAACGAGCGCCCAGAGGGCATGTGTCGCGCTATATAAGTTTTTCATTCATTCATTCATAGACAGAAGCGATAGTAATCGCACGGTTATTAATTGTACCTTTGAGGATTATAAATCTACTATCAGGGTCTTTATAAAAATTCTGGATGTCAAAGATTATGGAGTTGTGGATGAAGATAGCCACTCTGTGTGTTTTGTTCATAAAGGTGGTGTAATGAAATTGTTTATAAGATCTGTGAAAATAATTTGGGTGTTTGGATGTAGCAAAGTGGGTTTCCTGAAGAAGTATAATATCTGCTCCAAGTCTCTTGTAATGTTGAAATGATTTTTTGCGCTTATGAGGGGAGTTGAAACCTTGGGTGTTGTGTGATAAAATTTTAAGATCCATGAAAAAAATTCAAGGGTGGGATCAACAGAACAAATTCAAACATAGCAGATTGTTTTATGGGTGTGGGAGATGGTATGCTTATTTAATGACTTCTGCGAAACAACCCAGACATCATGAACGATAACATAGTCTGATAACCGCTATAAGGAAAAGGATTTATATAATATTTAAGATATATAACATGTGATAAACCATAAGGCTGTGTACAGTGAAAACAATAAAATGTCGAGAAAGTGTATAAACCTTTTTCTGGTAAATACTATGCATAGTAGTCGGAAGGCCATAAGGGCCGTAAGAACTAATAGGATAAAAATAAATTAAATAGATAACATTTTGGGGACAAGGGAAAACTCGTCGCTCAAAAAATAAAACAAAACGGAGGACAAATATGTCCTCATCCCGTGAACCAGTCGAGGACCACTCCATTAAAAATAGTGCAGTACTCGATCACGAACACAGGTATGGGGTCAAACCAGCGACGGCGGACGCTTCAGGCATATAGAAAAACAAAATTGATCAGAAGAGTTATACTTGCATGTTGTGAACAACCAAACCAGAACAATATGTGTTATGAAGCGGAATTAAAATACTAGAGTTATGTATGTATAAAAGTCAGGGTGATCTTCCATCCTGGTCTGTAAGTAGGCAGCTTCAGATAAGGCAATTGATCCAGATGAACCCCCATTGTAAGCCACGTATTGGTGCAGATGTGAAATATACTTAAGGTCAAAAATAGAACTCGGGTAATGGGTAGAACATGAGGAAGTTCCAGGGACCTCAGATGTGTTGATTCTGGAAAGACTGGATTAGTCTTCTTTGATCTCTTTGACTGTGCCTGGTGGAAGGTGTAGACCAGATTGGTGAGGGTCTAGGTGTGGATGGAGGGCAGATATGTGGGTCTTGAGCTAATAGACCTAACTTTATAAGCAGTTCCTTGCCCTCAATTATATTATATACGGTACAGGTGGATCCGTTGTAAGGGATGGTGAGTTTAACGGGAAACCCCCAGCAGTATTTTATTTTGGCTGCTTGTAATATATTCGTGACCTCTTTCATTCTGCGCCTTCTATCCAGGGTGGCAGGTTAAATGTCAGGGAAGATATGGATTTTCTTGCTCTCCAGAGTAATATTGGGAGTATTCCTCGATGCACGCATTATATCTTCTTTTGTCAGAAAGTCTTTCATGCACATAATAATGTCTCTGGGGGGGTTGTCAGCAGGGCAGGACTTAGGGTGGTGGGGGCCCCTGGGCTTGAGTATTTAAGGAGCCCCCTGGAGCCGAGAATTGGGGGGGATCAAAGATGTTGAGCGAGGGGGGATCATAGTTGTTGAGCGGGGGGGGGGGTCCGCATTAAAGTTGTTGAGCGGGGGGAGGGGGGGCAAGTTGAAGTTGTTGAGCGGGGGGCATTAAAGTTGTTGAGCGGGAGGGTGCGCATTAAAGTTGTTGAGCGGGGGGTGACTCTCTCACCTGTGCACGGAATGTGTCTGACGGCTCTCTTCCCTTCAGCAGACATCCCCACACCGCTCCAGTTCCTCCTGGGGGGGGGTTTGCAGTTGTTGAGTGGGGGGGAGTGCCTCTCACCTGTCCCGACAGCCAGGGCCACAGACTGTCATTAGCCCGGCTGTCGGCTTTCTTCCCTTCAGTAACCACAGTCCTCCACACACCGCTCCAGTTCCTCCTGCTTCTTTGCTGCCTCCTCTTGCAGTGCGGGAATATTAACCCTTTTGCGGGACTGCGGGAAAAAGCGGTCTGTGGGGGAAAGTCCCGCAGAATCCGTGCGTGTTGGGAGGTATGCGCAGAGCTGCCATCAGGACTTTTGGGGCCCCTTACACAGCTTAAGGCATGGGCCCCCTGGAGCAGAGAACCGGGGGGGTGCTGCCTCCTGAAATAGAAAAAATAATAATAATATTAATAATAATAAATATATATATATATATATAACATATTTTTTTTATACAAAATAAATAAAAAAAGTGGGGGTTGCTATCCGGGGCCCTGGGGGGCCTCCGGGCCCCTGGGGACCCCCGGACCCCTAAAAAAAAAAGTTTTTTTTTTTAGAGGGTTGCCATCCAGGGCCCCCTATTGGGCGGGGCCCATGGGCTTTAGCCCAGTCAAGCCCAGTGGTAAGTCCGGCCCTGGTTGTCAGGGGGGGGGTTTGGGCAAAGAGCTCTGTGTATTGTATCACAGGTGAAAGCTATGAGGGATTTGTCTGGTAGGAGGTCATGGAAGATTCTGGAAACAGCAGGCATCAGGTCTGTGATGGATTCTGGGACCCCGCGTACCCTGATGTTATGGCAGCGGTTTCTATTGTCCAAATCTTCGACTTGTGCCTGCATAAAAGCAAAATTATCAGCCAGATTTTCAAAATCCCTTCTAAGGTTGTTGTAGGCCAGGGAAAGTTCATCATGTTTTGATTCAAGGATATCTGTACGGCTGCCTATATTGGCAATTTCGTGGGAAAGAGCAGCGGTAGAATTATGTATTTATTTTTCAATTTTATTCACCAGTTTTTGATATATTGTTGTTAGACTGGCGTCCAGATCAGCTTTAGAGTGGGGAAGGCCGGATTCATTGTTATGCTGACTTGAATGAGGGTGAGGAGAGGATTTGTTTGTGGTTTCCCCGGTTTCCTCATAGAGGCCTGCTCCATTTTGAGACATCCTGCCGTTTCTCTGCTCAGGGTCTAACAGGAAGGTGGTAAGGGTATGTTGGGTGCGCCGATTCCCCTTCTTCTTAGCTGATAACATGCACCAGATTTTCCCACAGGGGTGCTTGTGAATTTTGTTAAAAATGGAGCTAAATACCCCTGGGTAATCTGCCACGAAGGACCGAGTCCGACGGAGTTGCACAATTCCTGTCAGCATCGCGCGGTGCACCGTCTGTCTATTTGTCTGACTATTTCTTGCCAGTAGCTTGATCTTTTTTACCCACCAGCGTGTTTTTCTACCATTGTTTCACAGAGAGAACATGCAAACTCCAGGCAGGTAGTGTCATGGTTGGAATTTGAACCAACGACCCTATTGCTGCCAGGCAGAAGTGCTAACCACTTATATTATTATTATTTATTATTATACAGGTTTTATATAGTGCCAACAGTTTGCGCAGTGATTTACAATGTTAGGCAGGGGCGAACTGACAACTCATGGGGCACCGGGCAATAGGAGAATATGGGGCCCCCGGGCAATAGGAGATTTTGGGGCCCTCGGGCAATAAGACATTATGGGGCCCCCGGGCAATAGGAGATTATGGGGCCCCCAGGCAAAAGATTATGGGGCCACACAGTATATACACACACATACAGTATACACACACAGTATACATACATACAGAATACACATACACACACTGAAAAGGTACTGGAGAGGCGGGGCAGCTATAATCTTGGGATTTTTAGACCAAAAGGATGTTGGTAAAGGACATTTCAGGGACAGATGTAAAAAAACACACATTTTTACATACTGTCCATGGTTTTATTGAGGCTGGCAACCCTGATGGGGCCCCCTAGTGGCATGGGGCCCTCGGGCAGTGCCGGAGAGCCCGAATGGTCAGTCCTTGATGTTAGGGCAGACAGTACAATTACAATACAATTCAATACATGAGGAATCAGAGGGTCCTGCTCATTGGATCTTACAATCTAGGTGGGATGGTCAAGTGATACAAAAGGGTAAAAAAACTGTGTGGGGGGGGGTGATCTCATGAAGAAAATTAAAGTACAGTTATATTTATTTTAATATACTAGGTTTTTGCAGCCTTTGGTATTATTTCCTGTGCCAGTAACAAGCTGGAGGTCCAACATTCTCCCAGCAAAAAACTCCAATTATAAAAGTTGCTCAGGTAGTATGAGCATTATTAGAGCACTGTACAGTGGGTGTGTCAGACTGATGGAGATCTGGACCCCTGCACTCTATGAATGAATCCAAATCTTTTGCATTCTGCCAGAACAGAATATTTTAACAAAGGATGCAGGTACAAAACATAATAATAATAATAATAGGAAAAAAAAATGACACATCCTTTTAAGTTAAATGAGATTTAGCTTAAAAGGAAGTTAAAAAATATTTTTCTAATATCTAAAAAGAAAGCACTTCAAAATAAAAGTATCATTTTCTCTAGTGTTTTTGTGACCATTGCCAGTAATTGCTCTGCTTAATAAAACAGATAACCAAGAAACAACATTCTAAAAAATATTTCAATTCACTTTCCTTCACTAGGAAATTGTGAAATTCTGAATGTCATACGCCAACATGTAGACTAAATGAAATATATAAGTAAATGTAAAGAAAAAGGATAGAAAGGTGGGGGATGGGAAGCGGTCTGAGATCAGGCCTAGGAAAAAAATGAAATTAAATATATTCCCGCGCTACTATGGAGAAGACAAACTAATGTCAAGTAAACTGCTGCAAGCACCGAAAGGGTCAGACCATACCCAAAGGGGGATTGAAATATAAAAGGAAGTGATGCTGCGCTGTTTGGATCAATAAATAAATATAGCAGTATGAATATATATGTAATTCCTTCTAGTAGACTGGCTACTCAGTCTTAATAGATAACATATGTTTCAGTGCAAAATAGTGCAAATTCTAAAATGTTGAAAATCACAATAAAAATATACTTCATAAATAAATTATCATAAAATAGCGCGAACATCAAAGTGCAAAACAACTTGTGCAAAACAGTGCAAATTAATATATATTTAGTGCACTACAAATTAAGTGTAATGTGCAGAAAGTCTCTAAATGTCTCTAAATCTTCTTAAAGTGCAAACCATGCAGTTGTAAAGTGCAAAAAGAATGCAGCTGCAACGTGCAGAAATGCAAAAAAAAAATATTGTAGGTGAGTGATGAAGGTGTTAATTCCTTTTCTTGTGTATAGTGCAAACGGGGTGTTTTAGAACAGTCTGGTCCTCTTCCTGTGCATGCACACTTCAGTGGGGATACACTCTGGTGCAAGTGGCCCCTTACCTGAAGGTAATGAGGCAACAGCATATACAGCATATAACACTCTGTGTACCTCTTGCCTTATTGGTTATGGGGTTTTTACTGTATCCATGAATATCCCCTGATGAGGTCACGTGACTGTAACGCCACGCGTAGGGATGAAAAAAGGCATCTGAAGTGAACAGACAAGCTCGCTGCTCGTGGATATTTGTTGTTATTTAATGTGAATCTGTGAGTTCTATTCTAATTTTAAGAAATACAATTTGTTTTTTGAACTTACTACACTATGCGGAATCTTCCTCTTATTACACCTGTTTTATATGAGACAATACACACTAATATCTAGCGCATGGCTGATATTACCAACTGGGAAATATAGAGCATAGAAACCCCATAACCAGGGGCGCCATCAGACATGATGGGGCCCCTTACACAGCTTTAGGCATGGGCCCCCTGGAGCAGGGGGGGGGGGGTGCTGCCGCATCACAAGAAAAGGAATTAACACCTTCATCACTCACCTACAATATTTTGTTTGCATCTTTGCATGTTGCAGCTGCATACTTTTTGCACTTTGTAACTGCATGGTTTGCAATTTCTTTGCACTTTAAGAAGATTCAGAGACGTTTAGAGACTTTCTGCACCTTACACACTTTATTTGTGGTGCAATATATATATATATATACAAATTTGCACTGTTTTGCACAAGTTGTTTTGCACTTTGATACACCAACATTTTTTTTTACAAACAATTACAGAAGAAAATATTTCCTTTAAAAGGTGTATTTAAAAAAATATATATTTTAATTTCTCTCTGTATTTTATCCAGGAAGATATGTTATCTGCAAGGCATTGAACATATTGCACAATATGTTGCATTAACAGATTTTCTTTTAATTTCAGAGTGAAATAAAAATACGGATGCACAGGATTTTTAAAAGTGAAACATTAATTTGTCTTAGGTCTAAACAGATGCCCTGAGCATGGCAGCTGTATAACTGGCAACTGACATAGCTGTATGTCAGTCATGACATTACATTCTCACATTGCCTTGCTCTGTCTACAGATTACAGACATGAGATCTTCACCTCCTGTCCATGGATTTAGCTGCTTTTTAACATTCTGCTAAAGATCAGGGCGTCTGTTTGAAGTCAGATGTGTTTAACCATGTCAGCTCTAGAGGCTGAATAAAACAGACTTTGCTTCACAGACTGCTTTAATGCATTCAGAATACAGTAGCCACGCAACAGAGGTTTGTAAATTAAAGCAAACCTGTCACAAATCTCTGCAAACAAAGCAGGAGTAGATGTTACCTTAATTTGATCGCCATGTTGTATTGAAGTTTAAATAGTTTGTTTGGACCAAGCTGGTTAAAAAAAAAATATTACTTGACTAATATTTTCAGTGGCTGTCAGCTTTGTATGAGCTTTATGTAACCTCAACTATATACAGTATACAGTGCTGTGTTCCAGCACCAAGACAGGACCTTCCGTCCTGTTCCCGGAACATAATCAAGTTGGACTGAGCACTGATCAGCCATTCACACTATGCTTTGTATCCTATGAATGAATACAAAGCTTCCTCTGATTGGCGTAGTAAAAGATTGCGACATCATCCACCTTTCTTTCTGCTTCAGACAATCAGAGGAAGCTTTGTATTCACTTATAGAATATAAAGCTTGCTGTAAATGGCTTAGCATCATCCCTCAGCCCAACTTGATTTCCTTCTGTAAGCAGGAAGGGAAGTCCCCATCCTGCTGCTGAAACACAGCGCTGTATACTGTATTTAGCTATGGCTACATACAGTTCATATAGCGCTGACAGCCACTGCATGTGTTAGTGTACACTATACCAGTTTGGTCTAAACCAACTGTTTAAATTTTACTAAAACATGGAGATCAGCTTTAGGTGAAAACCACATGTCAACACATTCAGAAGACCTAGAGCAGGGGTTAGCAACCTTTAAGAGGTACAGATCTACCTGAACAACACGGGAGAAGTCAAAGATCACCAGGCACAATGTCTCCCGGTGTCACCTCCTCACACCAAATTTAAACCTCTATTATTATTATTATATTTATATAGAGCCAACAGTTTGCACAGCGCTTTAAAACATGGGGGGAAAACAGTACAGTTACAATACAATTCAATACAGGAGGAATCAGAGGGTCCTGCTCATTAGAGCTTACAGTCTAGAAGGGAGGGTCAAGTGTAACAAAAGGTAACAGCTGTGGGTAGGATAGGCTACTGTGTCGCAATCACGTGCATTGCACGGCAATCATGTGGTGAGGAGGCAACATATTGCTTCCTCACTATCTGTCAAACACACTGGGATCCTTTTTTGAGAGGGCAGCAGTGCCTGCTGCACTTGTAAATGAGCCATTTTCAGAGAGTGTACCAAACCCGCAGGATATAATAGAAGTTTATGACTAAATTGAGAAAAACTGCAGGTTCACTGCACTGCACACACGGTGTGGGTAAACCACAGCACATCAGTGTAAAAGCAGCCTTATACTATTATGCCCAGTGTATTGCTTCACACTGACCTGAAGATCTCATCTTTCCTGCTGCTGGCACCTCTCTGGGGACCCATAGTCAGGAGAAGAGATGGAGTGCAGTTATCACTCCACACGGGACAGAAGCTAGCACTACAGAGGAGGCATCGACTTATGCAGCTTTTTCTCCCTACTACAGCTCCAACTTTACAAGTAGTCCCTCTGCATTGCACTCTGTTTTATGCTCTGGAATGGCAGGTCAGCAAGCCCAGACCACAATCTACCAGTCACCTGTCCGCGATCTACTGGTTGCTGACCCCCAACCTAGAGATATAGGCATGCAAATTTTAATTACTTGATCACTATTATTAATAAAGTTGAGTTTGGTCCCTACTCTTCCACCTTCTGAATCTTCCTATTGGTAACACTATTTTTGACATGAATGGATCAAAAATATGGCAGAGATCAAGCTTGACTTTTCCAAGAAAAGTCTAGTATTCCATGTGATTCCAGCTGTTATATCTCTGGATCAATTGATCATTTTGGCATGTAGTATTCACTGAAGGTACCTCTAATGATGCAATTTTTTCATCATGTACTCAGCTTGAAAAGTTTGTGACATATTTACTTTAAAGGTTCTTAACATAAAGGGCAAGTATGCAAAATATTCAATACTCAGGAAAGAAAAGGCAGCTGCACTTCAAATTAAAAACCACAATTGAAGGCTTTCAGCAGTACTTTATTATGTAGCTGCATTTTATTTAGAAAAATAACTCAATTTATATTAATTACATTTTCCATAGAAAATCAGATAGAGCAATTGGCATTCCTGTGAACATCAGGGGAGGTAAAAAAAAATACACGAAAGTGTTAAAGATTGCTGTGCATTTGCTTGATATAAAAAATGCATTTGATGCAAGGTCTACTTAAATTATCTGTTTTTACTTGAGTGTAACTTTAAATCTGAACATCATTGTTCACACAAATATAGGCAAGAAGGGGCAGAAAGTATGGAATTCACAGGATTACGAGGTGAAAAAAAACCCTGAGGAATGAAAACGAATGCAGCCACTACATCTAGGAACTGGTAAGCTGCAATATATTACATTTTGTTCTTGTGTTGAGATACAATTTAATAAGCAATTTAGTACATTTTTAAATATACTCTGTGTCACAACAGGGCCACTTATATACAAAAGCATACCTAAAAAGGAACAATGAATGAACTTACCTTCCCAGTGGTCCATGTGTTGAACTACTGCCATTTGTTACTTTTAGTTCACTGCAAGTGTTAGACCCTTTTGGTTAGTTGAATAACCTTTTCCCCCACTGCGCATTGTGGCTCCTACTTCCTGAATTTGATGTACAAGCCAGTGGAAGACACCACTGCAAGTGGTAGGGATGCAGATATTACACACATCTAAAAGGGTGAAACACATGCAGCAGCTGGGGAGCAGTGAAGTGGCTGCTTTTCACGATGTGGGTCACCAAAAAGTTATATTTTTACATGTATATTTTTTGGGACACTGTGTAATCAGTGCTTACAGCCAATGGCTGCGAGTGCTGATCAGTATATTTTGGCAGCACAGGGGGGGAGATCACCACACCAACATCACTTGTGTTGTACGACGATCTGTTTTTTTTTTTTCATTTAACCTACTGAGTTGAACAAAAAAAAACTTTTAATATTGCTATCTTATGTCTATAGATACTGTAGGGGGAAACCCAAACGAACATCCACCGCTGCAGACAACTCAGGTGCAGGCAATGCACTTGGCAAAGCAGGAACAAAAATTGTCTCAAAACAGCCGCACTCTGAACAAATTGTAGCCTTTATTGAAAGAAGGACAGCACTACAAGTCACAGAAAAGTAAAATAAAACCCAACCACTGACGCGTTTCGCAATGAAACTAATGCTTAGTCATAGCTGGATAGATACTTTAGCTTTACAACATTGTCTGCAGTCCAATTCTCTGAAAACGGTTAAAAGAACAAAGTTCCAGTAGATTGGTAAACTCGGTTTTTATTGCATAGCTTCCCGACTGTCCCCCATTTTAAAGGACTGTCCCTCATTTTGAACAAAGTCCCTCTTTTCCTCTTTCCTCCTCACTTGTCCCTCATTTTTGGTCTGATTTACAGTATATACCGGTAAGTGCATCTAAAATGCACCTATTCTCTATAAAAAAAGGGTTTTACATTGTTTAACATTTCATCCAGCTTCTAAATTTCTGCATCTGTAAGTAACGAAAGCGAATAAAAAGGAATAGTAGCAGTAAAAAAAGTGGAGTGCTTATTGTTCTTTACTGATCAGAAATAATCAGATGTCATTACCAGAATATGACTCAAACACAGTCCTTGTGTAAAAGAAAACCAAACTAAACTATATTGTTTAATGCTAATAAATTGTCTCCAAGTGCTTACAACAGTTTTAGAAATCCTTACATATCCAGCCTCCTTTCCAGCACACTTGCCTGTGTGGGACACAATGCACAGATTCCTTTAAGTTCATCTGACTTTCTTTTTTTTTACAGGTATACTGTATATCCCAAAAACACCAAGTTTAACTTTTAAACGATTGTACGCTGTGTAGGAATTTTGTGATGATCATTAACTTTTCCATATGCAGGGCCGTCACTCACTACGTCACTGGTCTAGCACATCTCACTGTTATGAATATTAACCAGTAATGATTCATTCATGAAGGACATTGTCAGCACTTTAGCCAGCTGTGGACTGTATCACAAGCGACTGAAATGTTTTATAAGCAAAGAAATGATGTCATTGTTTATTTCTTAAACCCTTTCAGAGTTTTTCTCAAATCAAGGATTATTCTTTATAGAAGCCTCTGTGGTTAGAATTTTGCATGCTCCTCTAATCAGCTACTGACTGACCCTTTATGGACAGTGATTTGCCTTGACTGATGTTACATTTACAAATCTGTGCCTAAACAAATTTCAGTTAAAATGTAGATATAGGAGGTGACAAAAGAAAGCCACAGACACAGAACAGAAGGAACCATTATTATTAAAGCAAAACTTCACTTTTTAACCTAAATTAAAAATGACATGGGTGCATTTACTTCGTAGCTAGGAGAAAGTCAACACAAATCTGTACAAGTAAAATAGATGCGTGGCACCTATTGATACCGTACCGGGTTATTCAATTCTAGAAAAGATGCCCAGAAAGTGCATACTAAGAAAAGTTACGTGGCGGAGCAGACAGACTGCAGGATCGTTCGTGGTGGCAGGCATCGCTATTGTCGATGGATCTACGTCGGGGGACATTTTTTTTATTTTTTTTTAAATAAAGGACTTGTCAAAAACTCTTGTGCTGTCTTCAGTTACTTTTACACTTTTTTGGTAAATGGGCAGGGGTACTACAGTGCCTTAAAAAAGTATTCTTACCCCTTGAAAATTTCCACATTTTTGTTACTCAGTCTTCTTTGCAAAATAGCACAAGCTCTGTATGAATACTTTCTCAAGGCACTGTGCGTACCCCATGAACATTCACATGGGGGGGGGGGGGCAAGATCTGGGGATCGTCAGTCCAGCACTGGATGAAAGATGCAAGGGTCTGTTAGGAGTCCAGAAACTTAACCATTTATACACACACTCTAATTACAAGCAAACAGATCACAAGTGAGGATTGTTACCTTTAATAGCCATTCAAACCACTTTGAGTCAACTTGTGTGCATGTTATAAGGTCTAAATCACCAGGGTATGTAAACTTTCGATCATGGTCATTTGGGTAGTTTCTGTTGTGATTATGATTAAAAAAGAGTAAACACAGTTGATTGATAACAAATGGCTTCAGCCAAACACTAACCATTAGTGAGAGAAATGTTTTTGTGTTATCATTCATATTCTCTGAAAAACGGCCAAGAAATCATAAATTCTGCCAGGGTATGTAAACATATGAGCACAACTATATATACTATGGGCCAGATTCAGGTAGATGGGCGAATCTTTATTTTAGAGTAACGTTTCTCATTTACGTTACTCCGCCGAAACTTTAGGAGCAAGTACTGTATTCACATAGCACTTGCTCCTAAAGTTGCGGCAGCGTAGCGAAAATGAGCCGGCGGAATTCAAATTGGGTGGGTAGGGGGCGTGTATTATAACTAGGCGCGATCCCGCGGCGAACGTACTGCGCATGCGTCGACTGTCAGTGCGCATGCTCCAAATTCTGTCAGGGAACGTCAATGACGTCAATCCCCATTCACGGACGTTTTACGCAAACGACGCAAATTTTTTTAAATTAGACGCGATGACGACAGCCATACTTAACATAGGATACTCCACTAGGGGGCTGTTTTTTTTTTTCGCCACTGATACTCCAGAGTAACTCTACCTGAATCTGGCCCTATATATATATATATATATAATCCCCATCATGTCCTGAAGTCCACCAAGGAGAAGCAGACGCTCAAAGGCCATTAAAAGAGTGTAAGCAGCCTCTGTGTGAAAAGTGGTGGTCATGGTTACATGCTGCTGGAGGATACGCAGCAATTTAAAGGCTCCGATGTTGGTTCCCAGGTTGAGGAAGAGAGTAACATGAGCCTAGAGAGAGGGGTTGCCACAGAAGGACAAAAACTAGCAGTCATGTTCCCCCAGCTGCAGCATACTGCCAAGTTTGCTCCAGTGTGGAGAAGGGAGGGGATGATGAGGTCACTGACTGTACTTGGATGCCTGAGAGAAGAGAGGAGGAAAGTGAGGAGGAGGCACAGCTCCAACGAGGCAGGATGTCCTCCAGGGTCCAGATTAAGGGCAGCCACCCTATTGCATCACACCACAGAGCTCCACAGTTGTAGGGCGCTGATGACTTCCCACTGACTTCCAAAAGTTCATTGGTGTGGGATTTTTTCAACACATGTCCAGTAGATTGCACAGTTGCTGTTTGCAATCTATGTCTGAAGCAGATCAAGCATGGCCAGAACACCAGCCACTTGGGCACCACATGCTTGACAAGACATATGATGACCTGTCATGCAGTCCATTTGCAACAGCACCTGCAAAGAACCATCAAAAAAAATGCAGACTTCTCCTTGCTCCTCATCTGGGATCTCAACCCCTACTATACCTCAAGTCCTCTCAAAAACCTGCACTGAGAGGAACGGAGGTATAACAATAGGTGCCACAAGTACTTGCAACCAATCTGCTAGCAGTACACCACCTGTTGATTTCAGCAGGCACATTTTGCCACCCCATTTGCTGAACCGTAAAAAAAAATACGGTCCCATCAATCCACATGCTCAGTGTCTAAACGCTAGGTTGGCCAAATTGCTAGCACTAAAACTGCTACCTTTTCAGCTGGTAGACTCTGCCCCCTTTCGTGAATTTCTGGAATGTGCTGTACCACAGTGGCAGGTTCCAAAAATACATTTATTTTCATGTAAGACCATTCCAGCAAGGTTCATATTACTGCTGTCTCATGCTCCAGCAGGCATGGACAGGGACATTACCTTTCCTTCATGGCGCACTGGTTAGCTCTGCTGGCAGCTGGGAAGGATGCAGGTCAGGGTTCAGTGTTGGAGCTTGTTCCGCCACCATGCCTCCAAAAAGCTGGTGGTGATTCTGCCACATCTGTCTTCTCCACCCCCTCTTCTTCCTCTATGGCCTGTTCTGCTGAATTGTCTCTGAACCAGCAGTGCTTCCTAAGCGTTCCAGGGGCTACGCAAGCAGTTAGGCTAAAAGATGCAATGCGGTGCTTCAGTTGGTCTGTCTAGGGGACAGGAGCCACACTGGGGCAGAGATTCTGTCAGCTCTGCAGGGGCAGGCTCAGAGGTGGTTGACGCCACGACAGCTTGAACCAGGAAAGGTTGTATGCGAAAATGGCACCAACCTTCTGTGCTTGGCACATTTCCTGAATTTAGTAGTGCAGCTTTTCTGGACCAGGTACCCAAGCTTACAAGGTCTTATGAGGCAGACCAGAAAAGTCTGTGGGCATTTCGGGTGGTCATACAATGCCAGTGCTCAGCTGGCTGACATTTAACAGAAATTTAACCTGCCCACCAACTGCCTCATTTGTGACATGCCCATCAGGTGGAACTCAACATTGGCAAAGTTGCAGCGGCTACACACACAGCAGAGGGCTATCAATGATTACCTGTGTGAGTATGGCAACAGGACAAGCTCATGGGAGCTTGGCTTATTTTCATCACAGCAGTGGCTACTGATAAAGATAACACATGTGCTGTCCTGTCACCATGTGAAGAGGCCACAAGGATGGTGAGAAGTGACAATGCATACATCAGGGACACTGTTCCTATAGTCTTCCTGCTGGAGCACATACTTTGTGGAATCATGGACAGGGCACTTAAGGGAGAACAGTGGAAGGAAGAGGAGGACTTGCTTTCCTCTTAAGGCCCCCTTTATGCAGATAGCAATCCTGTGGGGCCACCAACACACAGGAGGAGGTAGTTACTGACAATGTCATCATTAGGAAACCAGAGGACTTAGAATATCATGCCTCTACAAACGTACGCTGCATGGGCTCCCTGATTCTGCAAAGCCTGCAAAAAGACCCTAGGATTCGTGGTATGAAAGAGAGGGATCGTTACTGGCTGGCAACCCTTCTTAATCCACGTTACAAGGGTAAAGAGAGAACAGAGGATGAAACGTCTTCGGGACCCTTGAAGAAAAGTTAATGTAACGCCTTTCCAGACCCTGGGAGGTTACCATTTCCTGGTGCTGGACAATGTGTTTCTGAAGGCTTTGTTCGATCAGAAGAGTGGTGGAAAAGGTGGCCAGCTGACCAATGCCTTTAAACAATTCTTTAGTCCTCAGCATCCATGGCTGTTAGGTTCAAGTAACCATAGGCAAAGTCTGCATTATATGGTGCAGGAATATCTAGTGGCAAGAGCAGACTTGGAGACCTTTCCAACTGAGCATCCACTGGGTTACTGGGTCTTGAGGATGGACCACTGGCCAAAACTTGCTCAATATGCAATCTAGCTACCTGCGTGTCCTGAATCCAGTGTGTTTTCTGAACGGACATTTAGTGCTGCTGAAGGTTTTGTAATGGATTAAAGAGTGTGCCTGTTCACAGACTTCATTGATAGGCTCACATTTATAACAATTAATCAGTCTTGGATCAGCAGCTATCAAGCTCCTGATGCTGATGAAACTGATTGAATTTGCTAGGAATCTGTTTAACACAGGCATGTCATTTCAATTTTTTTTTTTTTAACAAGATGGCCCGTTGCTGCACCCACCAAGAGTAACTGTGAGGAGTTACAATGTTCTGGCACCACCAACACCCAAGGCCCAATTTTTCTGAACCTCTTTGAATGGGGCATGTATTTTAAATTTTTTAAATAAAATTGAAGAGGACAAACTGAGTGGGTATTCGCCACTTCAGAGTAATTAGGACCTAATTATAATTATACTAAATCTGACAGATTAAGTGAGCTAAAATCTTGAAAAAGGCCCAATTTTTCTGAACCTGTTTGACTGGGGCATGTCATTAAAATGTTTCCAATAATTTTTTAACAGCAGGGCTGGTTCCTGCAACCAACAAGAATAACTGTAAGGGGTTACAGTGTTCTGACACCACAACACCTAAGACCCACTTTGTCTGCAGTGTATATAGTGCAGTTTGTGTAGTATATATAAACAGTGCCGGGTATATAGTGCAGTGCAGAGTATAGAATACAATGTGTTTAGGTGGTTAAGGGTAACTCTATGACAGAATTAGGAACCAAAAAAAACTGGGGTTCCACTTCAAAATCCATACCACACACTTTGGGTCTGGTATATGTTTTAAGGGGAACTCCACATAAAATTTGAAAAAAAAAAACAGTGTGGGTCCCCACCAAAATCCATACAAGGGCCTTTGGGTTTGGCATATATTTTAAGGAAAACTCCACTGCAATTTTTTTTCTAAACATTGGTGTGGGGTCCCCCCCAAAATCCATATCAGACCCTTATCTGAGCAAGCAGCCTGGCAGGCCAGGAATGAGGGGGACAAGCGAGCTCTCCTCCTCCTGAACCATACCAGGCCACTTGCCTTCAACATAGGGAGGGTTCTTTGGGGTGCCCATCATGACCCCAGATGATGTCCTTGGGACGAAGCGTGTCTGGAGGACCCCACTGTTGCTAATACTTTGCACAAAGCTCTTGTACATCCATAAGTGTTCTTGCTACATTACATTTTCAACATTCAACACAGTTACGCTATGTGGATGTTTTTTCTTCCTAATCTTTGGTACACACCCTTCCATACACATCCAAGATTTTTTTGGACCATCATGTCCTGTAAGACCATCGGGTAACCAGCTATCTTCCTCTGCTGTTTGGTCACTCTTGCTACAGCCATTGGAGACACATACAGGATTGCCCAGGTTCCATCGTGGTTTTACCACACAAAGCTCTGTTTGGCCCAACTTAACGTAGGTTCTCTGGTAAGCCCCTTATCTATCGGTGGTGGTTTCTCTTCATTGTAATTCATTTCAACGCTCCTTCAACTCTAGCACCTCTTTGAAGTTATCACCAGGCTTTGGAATTCACCAATATTATGGACCAATATAGTCACCAATATAGTCAGATTTGTATTTTTACACTATTCGTGTTTCTCACATATGGACATTTATTTATGTATTTATGTATTTATGTGGACATTTTCACTTTACTTTTCATATTTGTAATTTGAAGTTTTATGCCAACCTAACTTAATTAGCGCTAAACTTTTTTGTTTTCCTGTGCAAAACCATTGAACAAAGGAGGTAAGTATAACATGTTTGTTATTTTAATAAAAACGAGACTTTACAATCACTAGAAAAAAATCCTCCTGTCTAAAGGAGGCTCTTTGATTTCTATACTTTAGCCACAGGGGCTGTTAACCACTACTACTTTTTTTGTATTTTATTGTTTATTTGTTTGTGGAGTAATTAGATATGATTATATAAAATTTGGTCTAAAAATAGAGCTTGCAAGAATACTCAAATCAGTACTACAATGTAGTACTGTGTTAGGTGTTAGCCATGAAGAATTGATCTTAGTTATTGTAAAAGCTTATGTCTTTATTAAATAAGGTCAGCCAATAAGGGTGTTATCTAGGCTCCATTCACACCTAAGCATACTGGAATAATAATTGTGTGATTCTGCTCGCCATTCCAGAATCACGCCAAAACACAGTGCCTGCTTGCGATGCCATTATTTCTCAGTGGCACCCCAAATGCGGTGGATTTTCCTGCGATTGTCAAGGGACATAATATGCTAAAATCACAGCAAAAATCAAAACACCAAATGTGCCTGACTCTGTGCGACAATTTGGTAATATGAGCTTCTTTGAAGGATTTTTGGAGCGGAGGGAGACCTATTCAAATGAATGGTGCCGCTCCAAAAACACTCCACAAAACACACTAAAAAGGTGTCGCTGCAGTATGCTTGGATGTGAACGGGGCCTTAAACTTCAAACTTTCTGCAAGCATACAGGAATAATACTTTTTTTTCTTTATATACAAATGTGTATATTTCATTCTTGGCACCAGTCAACAACTCATTAATGACAGGATTGGCAGAAAGAAATACTTACCTTCTTTACTGTCCTAAGTGAGGAGTCAGTCCTTCACTCATGGAAATACTCCCGAATTTGCAGAGAGACATTTTCAACATATAGTCTATTGTTGTCAACAGCCACATAAATGGCTCTAGAACAAGATAAAAAAGAACAAAACATCAGTAAACATAATGGTGCCCTTTGTTCAATGGTTCTGTTTCAGATGGGGTTTAGACAGCTTTGCTCTCCGTGGCCAACTAATGACTATAGCATCCATTCTTGGTTAATCATTATTAGTGGAAAAGATTAATGTATAGGTTAAAAGTTTTTAGCAAATTGTGCATTGTTTATTATTGTAATGTAGACATCTGCATATCTGCTCAGGTCAAATTACACGGACAAACATACACGTATTACATTAACAGGGACAAGTTATTTTTCACTGGGTGGATTATTTTGTTACATTAAAGCGGATGTCCGCTCAAAAAAAAATATTAAAAGCCAGCAGCTACAAATACTGCAGCTGCTGATTTTTAATACTAGGACACGTACCTGTCCTGGAGTCCAGTGCCGTCCGTAGGAGAGGACGAGCGATCGCTCGTCACTTTGCTGCTCCCCCCTCCAACCATGGTGAGGGAACCAGAAAGTGAATCGTTCCGGCTTCACTGCCCGGTTCCCTACGGCGCATGCGCGAGTCGATTGGCTCCCGCTGTGTGCTGGGAGCCGAGTGTTCCCAGCACACAACGGGGGGGGGGCGACGGGATGTGACGACATGCCTGTATTCTGCCCGAGAATGCTGGGCCGGAAGTGGGTGCAAATACCTGTCTTTGGACAGGTATCTGCACCCCCCTCCCCCCTGAAAGGTGTCAAATGTGACACCGGAGGGGGGAGGGTTCCGATCAGTGTGAGTTCAATTTAGGGTGGAGCTCCGCTTTAAACATTCCATTTTGAATCCTAGTCATAAACTGTTGTTATATATTCACTTAACCTGTGGAAGACCTCTGGAAGATTGGCCCCCCCTTCATGACCAGGCCATTTATTGCGATACAGCACTGCGTTAGTTCAACTGTCAATTGCATGATCATGCAATGCTGTACCTGTTTTTTTTTTGTTTTTTTGTACTATAAACAAAAAAATACAAACAATTAAAAAAAATGTATATATATATATATATATATTTACTTTCTCCTTTAAACAGATCAATTTTTTTTTATCTAATTTCTTCAGTCCATTTAAGTTTAGGCCAACATGTATTCTGCTACATATTTTTGGTAAAAAATCCTAATAAGCGTATAATGATTGGTTTGCGCAAAAGCCAAAGCACCTACAAACTATGGAATATATACTCAAATTTATATATATTTTTTTATACAAGTAATGGCAGTGATCAGCAGACAATTATGCTGGGCCATCTGTTCCGGAATAGATATTCTTACAGACTGCCAATATGTAAGTAGTATAGGAGATCAACACCTTCCTTCTTTCTCTTTCTATTTTATGTCTCTGCTTCCCCTTAACGGGTCGCATGATCATACATTTTATGTGATATTTACATCTTCCCACAGATTTTACATATTACGCATTCACCCCTGAAGAGTGGCCTCAGTGCCATGAAACGCGTCAGGCTTACAAAGATTCACATGTTTTATACTGACAGGCTAACACCTGGTATTTTTAAGATTTCTGTACGGAGGACCAGTTCTTCAAAAAACTTGTGTACTATCTGACAATTATGTGCTGATGGTTTTTAAAATGCTGTTCATGTGTTTACTGTACTTTATGTATTCACTACTGCATGTTATTGTTGTGTGTTTTAGACAATAAACACATTACCTTACTACCTTGTTTTACTTGTCTACTCGCATCATAATACCTAACTTAAAGTCCCAAACACATTTTTTTTATATTTTGTGATCAGCAACTTATAGCGGGACTGCGATATTGCGTTGGACAATCTGACACTAATGTGTTTTACACTTTTTGGGAACCAGTGACACTAATACCGTGATCAGTGCTAAAAATATGCACTGTCACTATACTAATGACACTGGCTGGGAAGGGGTTAAACAGCCAGGGTGATCAAAGGGTTAAATGAGTGCCTAGCCAGTTTTTTTTGTACTATATGTGGTGCTTTTCCTAAGGGATGTGGAGTTTTGCCATCTTTACATAGGCAGAGCTCTGTCCTCTGTCTCTCCTTGGCAATTAGTGGGTGCCAGCGGACATCCATTGGCCGGCACCCGCTGATTGGCTTCTGTTGTGACATATCACAGCAAAAGTGGCATGCTGGGGGCACACATCCACCTACTACCTGGAAGTGCAGATTTATGCATATACATACGTGATTCTGCACAGAGTACGGTCGCCAAGCACATATAGAGGAAATTATATAGCTTTAGATGGTAAATTAAGCATACATATCAGCACATTGGAGAAGAGTTCTAAATAACTCAATATCCTGATCCTGTCTCCAACACTATGATTATTGACCTATGAATAATCACAGGAGGCTAATAGCAAGAGAACTTTAAACTTGTATAATAGTTCTATGTAAACAT